>CM076577.1:273089058-273765003 GCA_034641835.2 Pinus albicaulis | reverse complement strand
CTTCGTCTCACTTCTGCATGAGGAAGTAATTATATATTTTAACGATTTTCATCGTGCGAGATAAGCATGTACATAGGATAGGACTGCAGTGGAGTACAATTAATAGTTGTAGTGAAAAAAACCCATAGAGTAATTTAGAAATTTTGGTAGATTATGATAAATTTTGGAAAAGATTTTTGAAAATATGGGTTATAGTATAGTAGTTAAATTTCAGTATTTTGGGTGATTTATAGGTTTTTGATGGTGATGAATCCATTTGCACTATCAAAAATGCAATTCAAACACTTCAACTATCTGATTTTTTGAATTTTTTTTACCAAATTCTAACAAAAACAAAAACAACCTGCCATCCAAACTATTCTACTGTGTCCATAAACAACTCCCAATTAATATATTTTCTTTCTATCTATCTTAACGACGAGCGTAAAACCCTTCTCTGAGTATTCTTGCACAATTTCCTACATTCGTATTATACCGGAAAAATGCCGGAGTTGACTATCTTCTCTGCAAGCAGACAAGAAGATTCATGAAGATATCAATGCAGGGGGTTTTGAATCAGTTGTTTTTGTGGTATCATGCCATCAATGTATTCTAAGTGTGGGAGTTTAGAGAATGCACTATAAGTGTTTGATAGAATGCCTAAATGAGCAAAGTAAGTATATCGATATAATTTTCCATACTTTATGCTCTCTTCCTGCCCTAATGGAAGGGTTTGAGTTTTTCATTGTTTTCTTGGTTTTGTTTTTAGTTTATTTTTGGGGGATTTATGATGGTAATGAGTGAACTAAGTGTGGGGGAGGTAGCTGCACTGCTGCATGCAGCATTTTTTTGCTCATCTATGCATCATATTTGAAAAGCTTTCATTATGAGATGTTTAAAGAAAATATTAAGGTTCAGAGTCATAGACACCTTAATTAACTTATAACGTTTTCACATGCAAACCAAACTGGTCAACCACAAGAGGTGCCTTCAATCTATGTTTCGTTAATAGCAGTAAGACATGTAATATTGAATCATCCAGGTGGCTAGGGAGGATAGGATCTGATCGACATGTAATACTGAATCATCCAAGTGGCTAGGGAGGATAGGATCTGATCGACATGTAATACTGAATCATCCAAGTGACCAGAGAGCAAAGGATCTGATCAAAATGATCATGCACGTGCTCCAACGTGTTTTTCACCGACAAAAGAGTCATTCAATAACCCATTTTTTGGATTAACCTACATACTTCCTAGATGTCTATTGAGAACGCTATATTGCATTTTAGTTTTGCGACATTAACAGCAGGAAATTGCTTAACAAACCCAAAATAAAATAAAATCCCCATTTTCAAATTTTCTATACAAGTGTTGGATTAGTTTGTTACTCATTGTCTGAATCTCTAAAATTCAGATCACTTGTTACAACTAGTCCTATAAAATTATTTTGACATTTGATAAGATTATTACTGTCTTATTTACATGACATTTGCTCTAGCTATTTACTCAATTCTAAATTAAAGGAGACATTATGAGGTACCATAAGCACACACTTCTAGCGCCCAAAGAAACCATGCTGGGAAATTCAATCAAATAAATGTATCTTTTTGCAAGTGGGACTGTATCAAATATCAAGTCATATGATATCAATGCCCCCATCACATTCGGTTCATAGAAGCAATTAATTACCTCCTTCATAGAATCATTTGACTTTATCTCTATCACCGCAAGACTGATTTATCTTCCAAACAAAAATGCCAGGCAGTAAAAACAAGCGTGGTATTTTTAAACCGGGATATCGACATAAATGGTGAAAAAAATCACAGTCCAATCCTTCTTCAAGGTAATATCATTCCAAACCTTCTTTCAGAGACTACCTTGCAAACTATAAAAATGCGTTGACTAGTTTATATGAGCGTTAAACGTGTAGTTTGTGGATAAAACCTTTATAACTCTATCCGGCACTGAAGAAGTAAAATAAAAAATGTGTTTAGTTTATATGAGCGTTATACATGTAGTTTGTGGATAAAACCTTTATAACTTTATCCGACACTAAACAAATAAACTTTCATCTCAGAATAAAACTTCGAACATGCTCGATAGACCTTAAACTTGCTAGCACTAATATAGATAGAACATTTCTCTCCATCTTCGATCTTGCCATATAATTTGAAGTTGTTTTGAGTCCCATTTTGTTTTCTGGACTGCCCTCATAGACATGTATGTTAAGTGCAAAGTATAAAAGTAGCAACAATACAGGCCAAGAATAAAAATGAGGGTGTTGCAAGTCCCTCGGTGCTTTCTCCAATCCAAGCTTGAGTGGAAGCCTTCATTCAATGCCAAAACAAGGGAAAACAACCACTCTGCAACCCTATTATGCCAATATGAACGAAAACTCTGTATTTCTATTCCACACAACTCGATAACTCTATTAAGACAACTGCATAGCACACCCCAGAGGTTTGCAACATCCAATCTAAGAATCATTCAATGAGAAAGGCTGTAGGTAGGGAAAAAAACCATGCTGCAGCCCTACTATGCCAATATCAACAAACACTCTATTTCTATTACACAACTTGTTAAATCTATTAACACAACTGCATAACACACCCCAGAGGTTTGTAATATCCAATCCAACGATTGTTCAATCATAAATCCATATGAAGAGGCTGTAAATAATGATCCAAACCCACGATCTTGACGATAATTTGGTTCATTGTATACTAGTTAGATATTCCTATAACAGAGCACACACATATGGCTATAAATAATTCTGATATAGGAAAGAGCACACTCAACAAATCATCCCAGCTACTCAAGCAAATTATCAATGAAGTTGTGGATACCGCCCAACCATGCAATTAAATGGGAAATTGAGAGATGTGTAATAGTTATACAGGTCTGGGACAACACAGGAAGATTCCTATAGGTGCAAGGACACCTTGATTTCTATATATTCAAAGTTCAAACCCAGCACTGTATTCATACCGCGTTTGTTCAAACATTACGTGTGTTTAGGCAATGCATAAAACTCTTTTTGTCATCGCTTTTATAACAATAAGAAAGCATTATATATATGTGTAGGATGAAGGGAAGGGAAGGGAAGGGAAGGGGGGTGTGGAGGGATTGCCGTGCAGATATATCTTAATGCTCTTGGGCTTTATATGTGAAATCACTTGCTCATGGAAATGCATCCTTAACCAAAATACCATAACTTTGGTCATCAATGACATGCTGTCTATTACTAGTGATTTAGCTAGCAATCATAGAATAACTTGTCTTTTCTACAAGGAAATGCCCATCCGTTCATTTTCAAAGAAACAATGGAACATGCAACACAAAGCTTTATAATCTTTTTGATAGATACTGAGTACCCATCCAATATATTTTTTATTTCAACTATCTGGTTCAAGCCAATCAAAAATTATAGTGAGGCTGCAAACAATGGAAAATTGAGTTTTCAGGTTTTGTAGATGCATCGGTTTCACATCTTGGCCGTATCACTCCGTAATGCTACAAATAGAAGCATTTCCTTCACTAGATTTCATTGTTGGTGGCAATTATAACCTTGAGTAAACTTTTTACATTTCCCAAAATCTTCAAAAGAAAAATCTTATTAAAGTTTATTAGAACACGAGATAACTTTCACATAGAATATCCTTTGAACTCATGGCACTGTTCTCACCCAAACAATCTTCAATTACGCTTCATTAAACATATATAATCATACATGCGTTGCAGTCATATTCATTTTTGTTCTTCCACCACCTCTAATCTCATAGTCCTTCATTTAACCCTTAGAAGAAAATGAACCAATAATGTCCCTTTATCATTTAATGTCTTCCAGTATGCAGAAAGGAAATTCTATTCAACATCAGTTTACAAGATGGTAATGTATATATGCTCCTGTTCCTTTCAATGGAAGACCGAGTTTGTACCTGTTCAACCAGCATGTGCATGTTTAACAGCCAAATATATGGTAGACATAGGCGGAAACTAGCCCTGACTGTGGAATAATATGGAAGAGCATGGTATAGAACCAATCATTACATGACATATGATGAGACAAATGGTATGGGCCATAGGATTAAGCATATTGTCCCCGACCTTGAGGCATGATATGGAACCAATTATTACATGGGAGTTAATAAGACAAATGGTATGCCCCAGAACATGAAGGAGTCTGCTATATTGGAAACCTTACCTGCTGACAAGCCTAATCATATGGTTCATTTATTAGGTGAAAAAAACCAATTTAGATAAAATAAGGTGCAAGTCCTAAATGGTCATTTGGAAAAGAGAAGGTAAGCAACAATTTGTGGGTATGCCATATAATTTGTGAAGGGACGAAGGTCTGTTCAATGATTTAATTGTGGAGGAAATAATCATGAGGGAATATCCTATAGGTAATAGAAGTCCGAAGAGTCCTCAACTTGAACAAAAAGCTATGAGTCGTTGCGGTTTAAAAAAAAAACATTTATGAAAACGATCCCTCAAAACATCAGTCAAACTCCCTTCAATAAGCTTGAGACTACGTAGTTATATTTTCATAAAAGCGATCATAAATGATGATACATAATTAATTATAAAAAAGATCTCATAGGAAATATATTCGTCGTTTCAAAAGGAAGTAAGAAACCTTGCTATTAGCACAATCTAAGAGCAAAAACACCACAGAATGTATACAATGGGAAATTTGGAATCATTTTCACCAAAATTGTGCTTAGAATTTTATCACCTTTATCAGTGAGTTCTTTGTGAAAAGATGAAGTCTACCGTGAGTTCTTTGTGAAAAGATGAAGTCTACCTATGACAAATTCCTAGAAGCCCTGGTTCAAAATACACATGATGCAATGGTATCATTGAATATGTGATTGAGTAAATTGCATTGTTGCTCCCCATTTGCACTCTTTTTTCAATGAGATGCTGAGATATTCACACAATCCACATGGTACAATCTTGATACTGCTCATCTCGTGGAGATCTATCTAATCTCGACCTTCTTTAGTTTCGAGGGTGAATTCTTTGAACAGACTTGTGGTGTGGCCATGGGTTCCCCCCTTTCCCCCGTGGTTGCTAATATTTTCATGGAAGACTTTGAATCAAAAGCCCTTTCCTCTTCTCTTTTTCAACCTAGGCTTTGGAAAATGTTTGTTGATGACACCTATGTGGTGTGGCCCCATGGTAAAGAGAAACTGGACCTTTTCTTCCAGCATTTTAATGATCAATCTGACTTCATTAAGTTTACCATGGAATTCAAAGTGGATGGTAGCCTACCCTTTCTTGGTGTCCTTCTTTCGAGAAATGATGATGGTTCTTTCTTTCATCAAGTCTTTAGAAAGAAGATGCATATTGAGCAGTATTTACATGGTAGTTCTCATCATTTCCCGGCTCAGAAACTTGGGGTTCTCAGTACCCTAGTCACCAGAGCCTTTAGAATCTCCGATGTTCACCATTTTGAAGGTGAAAAATCGCATCTCTTTAATGTCTTCTGTAAGAACGGTTATAGCAAAGCTCAATGTCTTAGAGCTTTTCAAAAAGCTGAAAAAGGTCCTAGGGTTAAGAAAGATCCTTGTGATCGCTTATCTGGAGTTCACCTTTCGTTTATCCAAGGTACTATTGATAAAATCGCTAGGATCTTGAAGAAACATAATGTCTCTTCAACATTCAAGCCTCTCCGCACTATTCGAAGTTCGCTTAGATCGGTTAAAGACCCGATTTGCCTGATGGATGGTAAGGGTGTTTACTTGATTCTGTGTTCCTGTGGGACACCTTACAAAGGTGAAACTGGTCGATCAATTAATCAAAGAATTCATGAACATGTTGCTGACCTTAGACATGGTAGATCTCGGTCCTCTGCCTTAGTAGAGCATGCTGAAAAAACATATCATCATATTTGTATTGAAGATACTGAGGTTATTGCAAGGATTGACCATTTCCACCATCGAAAGTTGAGGGAAGCCTTTGAAATCGAAAAGAGCCCGGTTAACCTTAACAAGAATGATGGGTGGAGTGTTAGCAGATGCTGGATTCCTGCCCTTCACTCTTAGTTTTTTTTTTTTTTTAATATGATTTTTATTATTAGTATTATCCTTATGATTTAATTTGAAAATTACCTATTTAGTAATATTAAATTAATTAATTAATTAATTAATTATTATTATTATTATTTTTATCTATTTATTTTATTTATTTATTTTTATTTTTATTTATTTATTATTATTTTTTTAAATTAGAGAACATATAATTTAAAGTTTTAAAATAATAATAATATTAAATTATTTAAAAAAAATTATTGATATTAAATTATATAAAAGTATTAATATTAAATTATATTCAAATATAATTGAATTAAAATATTTTAGAATTAAAATTAAAAATTAATAAAATATGACAAAAATTTAATTCAATTTCTTATTCTAGTTAAACTAGCTGTTTTTTCAACGGCTAGTTGGAGCTGTCCTTAATCAGATATCTCATCTTGTCCTGATGATGAACCACACTGGCTAGTTTGAAACGCGTCGACAAAATTTTTTTCTTACATGTGATTTTCACCAAAAATTTCTTATACATATATTAAAGAGGTTGATTCAAGTATAACATGTATATTGATATAATTTATCTAGTAATATTGTAACACTAACCAAAATTGAACAATTAAGCAGATCCCATAGTATTTTCTATGTTTAGTTTCCCAATATAGTTGTGTACATTACATGTATGAGGTTATAAGGACTTTATTGAGGAATCAATTATGCTTTCTTGTGACCTAAGTTGCATGATACGAGAAACATGTATGAGTTTCCAAAACAGGTATGGGTACAAAACATGACCCCCCAAATTTTGGAAACGAGAAGCCGCGGTATGTATATATATATATATATATTGTTGGGTGTGGAGCTTGATTATCTTTCTGATCTAGTGGTCTTGTTTTAGTCATGTTTGGATCCCAATCCCTGATGGGGGGCTTGCCCTCCACTAGTGCCACTAAGGGGGGGGCAACAACAATTCTTTGGAGCCTCCCATTGCTGGGGTTCAAGGTAGCACTCTCGAAGCAAAAAATTAGTGAAAAATTGCCTTGTAAAATATTGCAATTTCGTAGGCAATCTGGGTCATTCATTAGGCAGAATATTTGACGGTAGAAGTTATGTTAATTTAGGTTTTTTCCCTAGAGGGAATGAGGTGAGAGCCTTTTTATAACTTGCTAGAGACATATTAAAATTAATTTAATTGTAAAAATAAAAAAAGTTAAAAGAGAAAAAGAAAAAGAAACCAAAAAAACAATTTTTTGAGTGGAAACGCACCCATACAGACCACATTTCCACCTGAGGAAATGCACCCATAAGACATGTTTCAAGTTGTACGAGCTGTGTTTCTACCTCGGGAAACACACTCGTACAACCTAAAACACGTTTAAGGTCCGTATGGTACACGTTTCAGTGTTTTAGGCCTGAAGCTATGTAGAAATTATGGTGTAGAATCACAACTGCTCATGAAATTTTAATCTAAATCAAGAGACACAATCCTACTCTACTGTTTTGCAGAATTCAATGCACAATTTAGAACATTAATCACAAACACGCAATAAGAAATAATACACATGCATACACAATTTTTTCTAGGGGAAAGCAACTGCTAAAAAACCCCTTATGCCTGCTTGCCTAAGCAGCCAGATTCGTCCTAAACCCTCTACGTGTCTTGAATTAGGTGAATCTAACGCAATTAAGTGGGACACGTTTCCTCCGATCGTGTCCGTCATGTCCCAATTATGGGACATGTGTCCCCTTGATAAGCGTGTTGTGTGACCCATCAAGGTCGGTTTTGGGCCATTTCACCCTCACTTTTCACTGTCTCTCTTGTTGTGAGCGTGTGATTTCGAATAACGAAGGGTTTGGGAGCATTTTGGAGGTGATTCAAGCAACATATATGTGCATTTTGTTGTATTTTTTTTGCATTTTTATTACAGCATTTTGCATGTGCATTTTTTTTACAAGTTTGTGCATTTTTTCTTTATTTTTTTACAACATTCATGGCTCAATCAAGGGCAGCATGGAAGGGGAAAAGGAAGGGGAAGAATTTCCCCATTGGAGATTCCCCTCCTGTTCCAATTTCAGCAGGGTCTGCAAGTGTTCCCTCTATTGGAAATGGGGTTGCAACATCAACTTCAAATGTTGAGGGAAGAATTAATTTATAAAGACAACAGACTCGAGAAAACAAATATCCCCTATGGAAGTATGTCACGAGAGAAAAAGGGCTAGAAAACAAGTTGAAGGGAGGAGGAAATGTTGCTTGGAAATTATTTTTTTGCAACAATCATTTCATGAGCACTGATTACCGTGTGAAATCTCATTTGTTGGCTTTACCAGGTTGTGGGATTGTAGCATGTAGATAGGTGTCTTTAGCTAAGAGGAAAGAAATGGGAAAATAGGCCAATGTTGGTATGGAAAATGTGGTTGCAACATCTAAAAAAAACAAGAATGGTGATCCGCTTCCATTCTTGAGGAAAATAAACAACAAATTTCCATTTGAGAGTTTTGGTGGGGGACAAGCAGCGAAAATAAAGGCAGTGGCACTTGGTCAAATGGACAAGATTTTTTAGAAAGAGAAACAAGAAGAGATTGATCCACCATTGAGTTCTTTTAATATCCTTTAATGTTGCACACTCACCTTTATTTATTGAGATGTTTGGAGCTCTAACTCAAGGGGTTCCATCAGGGTATGTGCCTTCGGGGTCAGAGAAGCTTAGAACCACATTGTTGACTAAGGAAAAGAAAGAGGTGGACAAAATAATTGTTAAGATTCAACAAGATGATGAGCTTAGTGAAAAGAGTCACCTTCACTAAGTGGGCCCGCAGGCTATTTTTGGCACAAGTCTATTTTTAGACATGGTGATCATATTTCAGAAGTTGCAGGATGCTATTTGTGGATGGTTGGTCAAGTTGGAAAAATAGATGAAATTCTATTTTTAGAATATTGGGCAAAGTATATTTATAGATCATCGATCTAAAAATAGAAGTGTCGATTATTATTAGCTCTTAATAATAATTCGACAATAAACAACTACTTATTCTCTTGAAGCACTTAGTTTCAGTGCACAGATTTGGAAAATCAGTGGACTGAAGTAATTACGCAATTCCTAGGGTTTATTGGTGGTTCATGCATGGAGGACTCAGTTAGAACTGAAGTGGCAAAGTTATGACTGAGTTGGAAGAGTAGTTCATGGAGTTGTTATTCAGTTTAACTCAGTTAATGGAGTTAAACTCAGTTGAGCTAGTTGTATTTATTCTAACTGAATGATACACTAGTAAGAGTGGAGTGAATTAATTAGTTAATTAACTCACAAACAATAACTCATTAATCAACTGAAAAATACAACATTTAACTACAGTGCATGGCAGTTCCAGTGGAGACCCAGTGGAGAGATAGGTGAAAGGGCAAGATGGACTATCTGTCGTAACTATAGTGATGCATTGATTGCACCACACACACATTGGAGTTTCCAATGAGGATTGCCCAGTCAAGGCAAGAGTAATTTGAATTCATTCAGAGCTATTCTTCAGCAGGGATTGCGCAGTGGAGGCAGGTTGTCAGGAGGCAAGAAATTGGTGCATAGAGATGCAAATTTCTGCTTGACAGTATGTAATGAATCTATGTTGTACTAAGAGCTTGATGTACTAAGCTTTGTATCAGATTGTTACATGATCTCCATGATACATAATATATGATAGTTGGGGTTTTCAGCTTCAGGCTTTCCCGTTAAACAATTGTGTTATGTGCGATTGTTTTTATTGTTTCATGTGTTTGCAATTGAATGTTTAATTTCCACAAAAGATTGACAGTGGAAGGATTCTATATTTAGCAAGAAGATAAAATATTGTTAGATCAGGAGAATCTGGACATATACATGCATCTTGTATATAATTTCTTCATGGTATCAGAGCAGTGTTAGTTCTTGAATATTGCAATTGTGAAGAATCGCTGAGTTTGTGCTAGTGGACAATTTGAATTTGCTACAGGAAATTCTTTGTGCAGAAGTTGAGTATACATTGAAATGTGTTTCAATGGGTTGCGATTGGAGTATGCCCTTGATGGGAGCTCGAATTACATAGCCTGGAAGGATAGGATGTTGGAGGATAATGCACTGAAGGAGTTCATCGATAGCGATGTTCCTAAGCCGAGATCTAGCGATGCTGCATTACTTGACGCATGGCAAAAGAAGATAGCAAAGACAAGAAGAATTATATTGAAAGGTGTGAAGGACCATATTGTGTTCAGCCTTCATGAGAAAGCCACTCCATTCTTAATGTGGAAGGCTTTGAAATTTTTTTTCCAAAGCAGTAGCGACCAGAGGAAGTTGGCGCTGAAAGACAAGCTCAGAAAAATAAAAATGGAGAAGGGCGACAATATTCTAAAATATCTCACAAAGTTTGCCCACTGTAGAGATGAACTGGGAAGTGTGGGGATTGCTATTGATGATGAAGACTTGGTGAGCTTGCCTCTCCTTGGGTTGCCGAAGGGTTGGCATAGCTACGAAGACTCTATCAATGGACAGGAGAAACTGTCGTGATGGGAGCGACTTTGGTCAGATCTTGTGCAGGAGGAGATAAGGCGGGGTACCAGGGATGGCTCTTCATCGAAAAATGAAGATGAAGATAATTTCACTTTGGCTGCCAAAGCAAGGAAAGGGAAGGGGAAGAAATTTCCTTCAAAAGCCGATGCAAAAGGCAAGAAGCAGGATTTGTCCAAAGTGAAGTGTTTTCACTGTCACGAACATGGGCATTTCGCCACTAACGTCCCACAGAAGAAGAAGAACAAGAAGGCTGCTGGAGCTGTAGCTAGAGAGGCCTTAGCCTCGCAATTTGAACTTGATTTCTCTTTGATCGCATGCTTGATTTGAAGCTATATGGGATTGGTGTGGTATCTTGATAGTGGTGCGTCTTTCCATATGACGGGAGACAAGGAGTTGTTTAGTGACTTGGAGGAGAAGGACCTTCAGATGCATATAGAGATGGGCGATGATGGTCGATATAGTGCGGCAAAGTGGGGACCATTACCTTGGGAGTCTGGTAATCCATTCTTGTTGAAGGATGTTATGCATGTTCCAGGTCTGAAGAAGAACTTGGTCTCGGTCGCAATGTTGGAAGACAAAGGTTATGATGTTGTTTTTAGTGAGGGAAAATCCTTCCTTCGACATAAAACAACATGTTAAACCAAGAAGATAAGGTTTCGACTTAAGAATATCTACAAGCTGGAGGTAGATGGCTGTGTTGCAATGGTGGGAAAAGCAGAAGAAGTGGTGAGCCGGGATGAGGGCAAATTATGGCACAAGAGATTGGGCCATCTTCACCATGGCGCTTTGAAGATTTTGCAGCAGATTTCTACTGGACTTCCCAAGGGTACTCTTGCGTAGTCAGATCAGTGCAAGGGATGTACTATGAGTAAGTTTGTGAAGACCACCTTTCATGAGAAGGAGAACCGTGCTTCGGTGATCCTTGAGAGAATTCACACAGACGTGTGTGGACCTTTCTCAGTTGCTTCAACAGAAAAACACAGGTATTATGTTATATTTGTTGATGACTATTCTCGTAGATGCTGGATCTTTTTCATGCAGAAGAAGAGAGACACATTCTCAAAGTTCTGTGAGTTTAAATCATTGGTGGAGAAGGAGTCGGGGAAGTAAGTGAAAGCTCTATAGAGCGATAATGGTGGTGAATACATCTCGGTTGAATTCAAAGACTTCTGTAGCAAAGAAGGAATTCAAAGAGAACTCATAGCGCCTCATAACCCACAGCAGAATGGGGTTGCAGAGAGGAAGAACAGAACGATCGTGGGTGCTGCACAAGCTATGCTTGAGAGGGAGCTAGACTTGCATGCAGAGGAGGAACTGCCTGTTCCGAAAGATGAATCTCTAGATGTGGATCAACCACAGGAGGAGATTCATGGAGTGGAGGAGTCCATTCATGTAGAACCAAACATCAGACAAGGTAGAAAGCGTACCACAGAAGCTGAGAGATTGAAGCTTGATGCGGCACAGAATGTAGGAGTCCCCACATCACAGTGCAGACAGAGACAGTCACCTGACCAATTTACTGGATACATGGCTCTTATGAGCAAGTGTATTGTGACAGAGCCATCTTCTTTTGAAGAAGCAGTGCAGGAGCCCACATGGGTAGATGCCATGGTGGAAGTAGCAGATCCATTGTCAGAAACAATGCTTGGGAGATTGTTCCAAGGCCGGTGGGAAAATCAGTTGTAGGATCAAGATGGATCTACAAGGTAAAGCAAGCTGCTGATGGGAGCGTTGAGAAGTATAAGGCAAGATTTGTTGCCCGAGGCTTCTCACAGATCGAGGGGATTGATTATGAAGAAACCTTTGCACTTGTCGCATGGTATTCTTCCATAAGGACCATCATTGCTCTCTCAGCGCAGATGGGTTGGCAAATTCATCAGATGGATGTGAAGACTGCGTTCCTTAATGGGATCATTGAGGAAGAGGTGTACATTGAGCAACTTGAAGGACTTGAGATATTCAACAGCGAGTCGCATGTGTGCAGGCTCAAAAGAGCGTTGTATGGACTGAAGCAAGCACCACGTGCTTGGTACACACGGATCGACAACTATTTCACTAGACTTGGCTTCACCAAGAGTGAGGCAGATGCAAACCTGTACCAAATTGTGGTGGAGGGTAAGCTTTTAATCATTGTTCTTTATGTTGATGATTTAATACTAACAAATGATGAGCAGTTGATACACTCATGTGAGGCAGATCTTGCAAAGGAGTTTGAGATGAAGGATTTGGGCCTCCTTCATTATTTCCTTAGATTGGAAATATGGCAGCGGGAAGGTGAACTATTTGTGTCTCAAGGCAAGTATGCTTGGGAGATACTGGAGAAGTTTCACATGCAAGGCTGCAAGCCTATTGGCACTTCTCTTCCAGGAAATTGGATGAAAGAGGATGCTACATCGGCAGAGGTAGTGGATGCCACTGTTTATCGACAGTTGGTGGGTTCGCTCATGTATTTAGTTAATACAAGACCGAACATATGCTATGCGGTGAACCAACTTTCACAAGTGATGGTTAAGCCTACCAAGCTCTTTTGGAAGGCAGACAAGTATGTCCTGAGATATCTCAGGGGCACATCTGAGTATGGATTATGGTACAGACAGATGGATGAGGTGAAGTTGCATGGCTTCACGGATGTAGATTGGGCAGGCAACCCAAAGACAGAAAGAGCACATAAGGAGGGATTTTTAGTATCAGATCTCCGACAATTTCTTGGTACAACAGGAAACAAAGATCTGTGGCACTCAGTTCAGCGGAAGCAGATTACATGGCAGCAAGTCAAGCTTCTTGTGAGGCTATCTGGATGAAGAAGATCTTGGTTGGTTTGTTCGGTTCACATTTAGATCCTACAGTGATACATTGTGATAATCAGAGTTGCATTAAACTCTCGGTTAATCCTGTGTTTCATGATAGATCTAAACATATTGATATCCGGTATCATCATATCAGAGATTGTGTGCAGCAGAAGATCATGTTGCTTCAGTACATTCCTACGAAAGATCAGGATGCAAATATTATGACGAAGGCGCTCACCAGGAGCAAATTCGAATACCATAGAGGCAGGATCAGGGTGAAGGATAATCCATATCTTGTTGAGAGGGAGTGTTGAAATTCAACAAGATGATGAGCTTAGTGAAAAGAGTCGCCTTCACTAAGTGGGCCCGTAGGCTATTTTTGGCGCAAGTATATTTTTAGACTATGTCTATTTTTAGACATGGTGATCATATTTCAGAAGTCGCGGGATGCTATTTGTGGATGGTTGGTCAAGTTGGAAAAATAGATGAAATTCTATTTTTAAAATATTGGGCGAAGTCTATTTACAGATTGTTGATCTAAAAATAGAAGTGTCGATTATTATTAGCTCTTAATAATAATCCGACAATAAACAACAACTTATTCTCTTGAAGCACTTAGTTTTAGTGCACAGATTTGAAAAATCAGTGGGCTGAAGGAATTACGCAATTCCTAGGGTTTACTGGTGGTTCATGCATGGAGGACTCAGTTAGAACTGAAGTGGCAAAGTTATGACAGAGTTGGAAGAGTAGTTCATGGAGTTGTTATTCAGTTTAACTTAGTTAATGGAGTTAAACTCAGTTGAGCTAGTTGTATCTAGTCTAACTGAATGATACATTAGTAAGAGTGGAGTGAATTAATTAGTTAATTAATTCACAAACAATAACTCATTAATCAATTGAAAAATATAACAGTTAACTACAATGCATGGTAGTTCCAGTGGAGACCCAGTGGAGAGATAGGTGAAAGGGCAAGGTGGACTATTTGTTGTGACTATAGTTGATCTGAAAATGGAATGTACTTGAAAAGGGTGCAAGGTATCCATTTTCATTTATGTAAATGAGTGCAAATACTCCAAATTTTAAATCTAAAAATGTGAGAACTTTTTATTTCTAATACAGAGATAGACTGTAGGGGCATTTACCGGATATGTCATCCATTTTCATTTATGTAAATAAGTGCAAATACTCCAAATTTTAAATCTGAAAATGTGAGAACTTCTTATTTCTAATACAGAGATAGACTGTAGGGGCATTTACCGGATATGTCACCTTTCAAAGAAAGGATGAATCCATAAGCTACCTAGCCCTCTTACAGACTCTGCCTAAAGAAATAATAGAAGTAAACACTCAGACTTAATTAAAATGACCTTACTCAAACTTGACATTATGCAGAATTTTTGCTTGGAAGAGGTGTATGTCTTTTCTTTTGTTTATGTGTTTTAAGTTTATTTGTTTTTGCTGAAACTTAACATGTATATCAGCAATATAATTCAGCCATAGAATAACAAAACACAACAGCAATATAATATAGGAGTTCACCCCAACTCTTGGGCTACATCTCCTTTGAGCTTCGTCAACATGACTAGACTCTTTGGGACTAAGGTACTTAAATTATTTTACAAGCTCCACACTTAACCACAATGAATACGAAAATGATTCAAAGGGCTGAGGATACCATTTTAAATCTCTTTAATGGCTGTTCAATTCTTGCAAACAAATTTAGGCTTCCATGGACACACATCCTTCTGTCGGTGCACTAAGCTTCTTTGAGCTTCTAAATGGCACAAACTCCCTCAGATTTCTGTTTCTGCTCCTGAAACCACTATTGCTGCATCCAATAATTATCATACATCAAATAACAACTAATAAATTGCTTACATTAAGCACATCATCCCCAAAAATGGTTCTCCTCCAAGGTTTGCCTAGGGCTTCCCACGACTTCACATCAACTTCTCGAGTTGTAGAAGTACTAGAAATGATTTGAAACCACTTCCATTGGTTCCAGAATGACTGAAATATTCAAGATATAATTTTTTTTCATCAGAAACGGCCTCCCGCTGCTCCAGTTTCGCCTACACACTCTATTTGGAAAATGGCCTCTAGAACTTAAAATAATCTTTTCGGCTTTCTAACGTTCTTAACAGCCTCTACAAAGCATCTAAACAGATTCAAAAGGTATGAAATAGCTAAGAATGCCTGTTCATTTACCTTAAACAGAGAAACACAGTCCAATACACAACCTTCTCCTTCCAGGCCCTGATGGCTCCTTCATCTTTTTCGATGCTTAAACCTTTGAAGATGACCTCTGTTATTTTCAGATCTGCTCCATTGAGTCCAGAAGGTCGAAGAGACCCAAAATAAAAAAAAAATTCTCTCAGAAAGGATCTCCCATCAGAAAGATATGGCCCAAACAGTCTTTTGCTTAATGTTAAGAAAAAATCCCACAAAAAGTGGGCTAACTTTAGTTAACTGCAGCTAATCTGGTACATCCGCCTTAATTTGGGGAACATGTGATAAAATGGCGGTAGCGTTAAATTTAACGGTTTCAAATATTCTGCGTTCACATGGGAAATTGGCTAACCGTTAACTGTTTTATGTAACGTCCGCTGGTTTGTTGAACTCCCGTCGGAATAAGCTGCTGGTCATTATGTATGGTCTTATGGAATGGGGGCTGGCCCCCTTCGGGCCCAGCCTAAACATAACCTCCGCTCCAATGTTAACGTGTTCAACACGTGACTTAAACTTTTCCGACCACGTGTAAACTTTTAACGTTAATAAAACATTACGTTGCCATTTGAATTTTTAAAACATTTGCCACATGAACTTTGGATTAAATTAATGTATGGATTAATTAACTTAATTAAAGTTTTTAATATATATATATATTTATAATTTGTTAAATCAAATAAAATATTAAATTTTTATATATATAAAAAAAACATGAGTTAAACTTTAATTAAAATCAAAAAAATTTCCACACAAAATTTTCAATACCCATTCAACATTAGAGGTTATTGGGCGATTTCAAAATGCAACAACTTCGTCATACGGTAACAAATTTGAGTGTCGTTCGCGGCGCTGAGATCATATCGCCGAGGCCTATCCCGTCGCTCAAGTTCCAACCAATTTTAAGCAAATAAAATTTTGAACATTTTCCTAACTAGGACATGATCACCTGATCACACCTCCCAAATGGGAAGCTTTTGGACCCACAAAAGCTCTCTGATTACAGAAAATGAAGATGAGAAGACTGATTCTCCACTCTTCCAACTTTGAGCCACTGAAATCTTTCTGACTTCATCAAATTGAGCTTCTCATAAAATGATAAAATTTTCCTTGAATTCACTGATTGACCGCTACTAAAACTAACTTAGTCATGATGCAAATTCTTGAAATTTGCAGAACAACAACTCTAATTTGCAGAAAACAAATTGTTTCTATAATTATCAAACTTCAAAGAAGACTGAAAACAAGATTCACCTTGCCTCGTCTGCTTCTTGTGTGCTTTCTTTTTCAGCCAGCAACTTGAAGCAACATGGTTAAATCCACCACAAAATGTGCAACAAAACTTATTTTCATTTGAACAAGAAAAATGATCATTCTTTGCTAAAACATAATCAAATTGATCATGTGAATGATTATACCTCTTTTTCTGCATGGAATGTCCATCCTTTTTGTCTTCGAAAGACGATGAAATAGTAGAGGAGACAACTTTCCTTTTCAGACTTTCATCAATGTTCTAGTCTTGAAAACTGTTTGAACTAGAAGGCTCACCATAAGCGACATCTTTACCCTCTACTTGCTGCAATGATGGCTTAAAAAAGTGGCAATCATCCTTAAAATAGTTTTGACATAAATGCATTTGAGAACTTGGAACAAAGGTTCTCTTAAAATTTGCATTACATGCATTCAAGGATTTGAATTCTTTGCCATAAAACTGCACATATCCAAGACCACCATTCTTGGGTCGCTCCACAACTGAAATATGTTCAACCATGCCTTGCGCATGCTTTCCCAAACCTTTGCCTTCTTGATAGCCCATTCTAAACATTAGTTTGAACCCGATGCCTCTTGTATGTTTTTCAAAAGAACCAACACACTTTTCAATGGAGGAAATTGAAGACAAGTTGGAACGATAACCTCTTCCTCAATAATTTTCTTGGGAAAAACTTCTTCAGCTTGATGGAGTTGCTTCTCCATGTCATGCAACCTTTTGAGAATTTCTTCCTTCTCATCCTTCATAGCCAACAATTGTGCATGAAGCTTAACGCTTTCTCTTTGATCCTCAATGAGAATCTGCATCATGTCCTTCACCTTAAAGAATTCATTCTTCATGTCATCATTGAAGAATCTCGTGAAGGAGGAAACTTCACTTGTAGAAGAAGTTGACATTATGCAAATGGTCAAAATAACCAAAAGGAACTTCCAAAGAAAATTCCTCAAAGCTTTCAAACAAACAACAAGCTTTTAACCAAATGTCAGTAAAGACCCCTTCTCATTTAAGCAACCATAAAACACAAACTATTGGAGTTTGTTTTCCAAAGATAATCTTGAGGTAAATTGGGTACAAAAAATAGTCTTCAATCCTTTCCAAGACTGAGCTAACAACGAATATCCTTCCAACTCAAGAAAACTCATATATGCAACCATTTTGCAACCAATAAAATAGTAAATCTCTTACACAGTTTTAAAACCTTTTGCACAACAAAAAATGCTCAACCTGAGCTCTGACACCAACCTGATCTGAAAATGGAATGTACTTGAAAAGGGTGCAAGGTATCCATTTTCATTTTATGTAAATGAGTGCAAATACTCCAAATTTTAAATTTGAAAATGTGAGAACTTCTTATTTCTAATACAGAGATAGATTGTAGGGGCATTTACTTGATATGTCACCTTTCAAAGAAAGGATGAATCCAGAAGCTACCTGGCCCTCTTACAGACTCTGCCTAAAGAAATAATAGAAGTAAACACTCAGACTTAATTAAAATGACCTTATTCAAACTTCACATTATGCGGAATTTTTGCTTGGAAGAGGTGTATGTCTTTTCTCCTGTTTATGTGTTTTAAGTTTATTTGTTTTTGCTGAAACTTAACATGTATATCAACAACATAATTCAGCCATAAAATAACAAAACACAACAACAATATAATATAGGAGTTCACCCAAACTCTTGGGCTACATCTCCTTTGAGCTTCGTTAACATGACTAGACTCTTTGGGATTAAGGTATTTAAATTCTTTTACAAACTCCACACTTAACCACAATGAATATGAAAATGATTCAAAGGGTTGAGAATACCATTTTAAATTTCTTTAATGGCTGTTCAATTCCTGCAAACAACTTTAGGCTTCCATGGACACACATCCTTCTGTCGGTGCACTAAGCTTCTCTGAGCTTCTAAATGGCACAAACTCCCTCATATTTCTATTTCTACTTCTGAAACCACTACTGCTGCATCCAATAATTATCATATATCAAATAACAACTGATAAATTGCTTACATTAAGCACAACATCCCCAAAAATGGCTCTCCTCCACGGTTTGCCCAGGGCTGCCCATGACTTCACATCAACTTCTCGAGCTATAGAAGTACTAGAAATGATCTGAAACCACTTCCATTGGTTCCAGAATGATTGAAATAGTCAAGATATATTTTTTTTCATCATAAATAGCCTTTGACTGCTCCAGTTTTTCCTACACACTCTGTTTGGAAAATGGCCTCTAGAACTTAAATGAAGCTTTTCGGCTTTCTAATTTTCTTAACAGGCTCTGCAAACCATCTAAACAGATTCAAAATGTATGAAATAGCTAAGAATGCCTGTTCATTTACCTTAAACAGAGAAACACAGTCCAATACACAGCCTTCTCCTTCCAAGCCCTAATGGCTCCTTCATCTTCTTCGATGCTTAAACCTCTGAAGATGACCTCTGTTAGATTTCAGATCTACTCCATTGAGTCCAGAAGGTCGAAGAGACCCAAAATAAAAAAAAAAATTCGCTCAGAAAGGATCTCCCATCAGAAAGATATGGCCCAAACAGTCTTTTGCCCAATGTTAGGCAAAAATCCCACAAAAAGTGGGCTAACTTTAGTTAACTGCAGCTAATCTGGCACATCCGCCGTAATTTGGGGAACAGGCGCTAAAATGGCGACAGCATTAAATTTGATGGTTTCGAATATTTCGCGTTCACATGGGAAATTAGCTAACCATTAATTGTTTTATGTAGCGTCCGCCAGTTTGTTGAACTCCCGTCGGAATAAGCTGCTGGTCATTATGTATGGTCTTATGGAATGGGGGGCTGGCCCCCTTCGGGCCCCGCCCAAACATAACCTCCGCTCCAATGTTAACGTGTTCAACACGTGACTTAATTTTTTCTGCCCATGTGTAAACTTTGAACGTTAATAAAACATTACGTTGCCATTTGAATTTTTAAAACATTTGCCACATGAACTTTGGGTTTTAATACTTTGGATTAATATTAATGTATGGTTAATTAACTTCATTAAAGTTATATATATATATATATATATATATATATATATATATATATATATATATGATTTGTTAAATCAAATAAAATATTAAATTTATATATATATATATAAAACATGAATTAAACTTTAATTAAAATCAAAAAAATTTCCACACAAATTTTTCAATACCCATTCAACATTAGAGGTTATTGGGCGATTTCAAAATGCAACTTCTTCATACGGTAGCGGATTTGAGTGCTGTTCATGGTGCCGGGATTGTATCGTCGAGGCCTATTCCTTCGCTCAGGTTCCAACCAATTTTGAGCAAATAAAATTTTGAGCATTTTCCCAAGTAGGACATGATCACCTGATCAATAGTGATGCATTGATTGCACCACACACACATTGGAGTTGTCAATGAGGATTTCACAGTCAAGGCAAGAGTAATTCAATTTCATTCAGAGCTATTCTTCAGCAGGGATTAATTAACTTCATTAAAATTTTTAATATATATATATATATATATATATATATATATATATATATATATATATATATGATTTGTTAATTAAAATAAAATATTATATATATATATATATATATATATATATATATATATATATATATATCTGAATTAAACTTTAATTAAAATCAAAAAAATTTCCACACAAATTTTTCAATACCCATTCAACATTAGAGGTTATTGGGCGATTTCAAAATGCAACAACTTCTTCATACGGTAACGGATTTGAGTGCTATTCGCAGTGCTGGGATTGTATCGTCGAGGCCTATTCCTTCGCTGAGGTTCCAACCAATTTTGAGCAAATAAAATTTTGAGCATTTTCCCAAGTAGGACATGATCACCTGATCAATAGTGATGCATTGATTGCACCACACGCACATTGGAGTTGCCAATGAGGATTGCACAGTCAAGGCAAGAGTAATTCAATTTCATTCAGAGCTATTCTTCAGCATGGATTGTGCAGTGGAGGGAGGCTGTCAGGAGGCAAGAAATTGGTGCATAGAGATGCAATTTTCTGCATGACAGTGTGTAATGAATCTATGTTGTACTGAGAGCTTGATGTACTAAGATTTGTATGAGATTGTTACATGATCTCCATGATACATAATATATGATAGTTGGGGTTTTCAGCTTCAGGCTTTCCAGTTAAACAACTGTGTTATGTGCGATTGTTTTTATTGCTTCATGTGTTTGCAATTGAATGTTTAATTTCCACAAAAGATTAACAGTGGAAGGATTCTATATTTAGCAAGAAGATAAAATATTGTTAGATCAGGAGAATCTGGACATATACATGCATCTTGTATATAATTTCTACAATAATTGAGCCTATTAACTTAGCATGGCCAACATCTGGGGTTAGTATTGTTTCTGATAGATGGACAGATCCAACACACCACCCACTCATAAACTTCATGGTGTCTTCCTTGAATGGTCTATTTTTCTTGAAATTAGTGGATGCACTTGGAAAATACAAGGATGCACAATATATGGGTGAGTTTTTCATTAAAGTTATTGAAGGTGTAGATGTTTATTTTTGTGTGCAAATCATTACAGATAATGCACCTATTTTTAAGGCTGCTGACATGATTGTGGAAGCTAAATATCCACAAGTATTTTGGACACCTTGCATTGTCCATTCCTTGAATTTAGCACTTAAATCTATTGCTTCTGATGTGCTTTGGGTTGGATGTATTATTGAGGATGCATGACATATCCACAACTTTATACAAAATCATACGAATGCCCTCACAATATATAAGGAGTACAAAATTATATCATTTTTGAAGATTGCAGATACATAGTTTGCCTCTTCATTCATCATGTTGAAGAGGTTGAGGGAGGTCAAGACTGCTCTTAGAGCCGTGGTTATTTCAGTATTTTGGACTTTTTGGAGGAAGACATATCAAGTAGCCTGAAAAAGATTAGAGGACATAGAGTTAGATGATGCTTGGTGGGAGAGGTTAGATATACTTATTAAGATCATGGACCTTATCATTGCTTTGATACGATTTGCAGATACAAACCAACCAATCCTAAGAGAGGTTTATGAGGGATGAGATTCCATGATTGAGTATGTGAGGACCATTATTTTACAGAGTAAGTGCCTCGAGTATGAGACATCATCAAAGACCTTCTTCACCACCATACAGGATATTCTTGAGAGTGCAAGCTTCTGTGATCCATAACATTTTAATTAAAAATCTTCCGGGAAATCATATAAGAAATTTAGGAACCGACGCGTTTCAAACTACCAAATGTAGTTCATCATTAGGATAAGTACAGTTGGTAGTTCGAAACACGTCGGTTCCTAAATTTCTTATGTGATTTCCCGGAAGATTTTTAATTAAAACAAGATATTCTTGTCAACAAATGGGACAAGAATTGAACACCTTTGCATTGTTTGGCTCACTCATTGAATCCAAAATACTACAACCATGAGTGGATGAATGGTGGACCTTCCTGCAAATTCCCTCCTCACATGGATGATGAAATTTCATAGGGGAGGAAGGATGCATTGGGGTGGATTTTTAAGGATAGAGCATCCCTAGATGAGGTGGGGGATTCCTTCGCATAATTTTCCACTGGCACTGGTCGATTTGCAGGATATGATGTGATTAGAGACAGGGGGGCTAAGAAGCCCTATTCTTGGTGGGAAAATCACGGGGAAACAAGCCCTCCTCTACAAAAATTATCCATGAGGCTCATCTCTCAGGTGACTTCATCCTCTTGTTGTGAGAGGAATTTGAGCACATATTGGAATTTGTATAGTGTCAAGAAGAGCAGGCTTGAGTAATACAAGGTAGAGAAAATGGTGTATGCACACACCAACCTTCGTCTTATTTACAGGAAGAGGGATGAGTGGAAGGGAAAGAAAAATATGTGGGATGTATTTATTGATGATATGGGTTTGGAAAACAATGTTGACTTGGAATTGACCAACTTGGATCTTAATGAGCCAATGCTAGAGCTGTCACTTTTGATGATGGTGATACTGTTGAGGGGTCATCCTCCACACTAGCAGATGTAGAGATGAAATTGGATACATAGGATGAGGATGCAACAGAGGGGATAAGTGGTGACCATGATGATGACAATGATGCTGATTTTGATGATGATGATTGATGACTCATGAGCTACCTACTTCCTTGAGGCTTGTAGTTTTTTTTGTATTTTGTATTTCTATTTTCCATTGGCATTGCTACTACCTATGTAACACATTTTTATTTTGATGACTTAATGAGAAAACCACAGTTTCTTGTCTTTATCCTATTAGATCATTGATGAATCTGTCACAATTTTACTTGTATGCATAATGTTACTTTGTAAAACTTACATCTAGATGAAGATCTATGTTTGAATAAATGAATTTGTATCATGAATGAGAATTTGTGTAAGAAATATATAAATATATATAATAAAATAATATATAACGTGTCTTGTTCCGAGGGGTCAACATGCCCATGTCAGAAACTCGAATCCTCGTGTCCTATGTGTCCCGTGTCCCTATGTTAGGTGACTTAGTTTCTTTCATTAATATGATGAATATAGATGTATTACAATTGATTGCTTGCTCTGAGCACAACCTACAAGTCAATAACCTATCTCTCTGCTCACTGAGAATATATGACTCAGACTTAATCAATTTATTCCTCTGCTTCACCCCCTATTTCCATGCATAAATCCTAGGGAATTAGTCCCCTATTATTAAGGAATTTTCCTCCAATTGATTGCGCAATTTCAAAGGTTTATCATCTGGTTGCATGCAACACTTGTACACTTAAGACTAGTCTACAACTGATGTTACATTGCATTGGAATCTCCACCACAGATGGGGAACTTGAATTCTCTACATGCATTATCTATTTTGGGTTGATTGATCAGTTAATTGGATGATCACTGAGTTAGGTTGTTGTCCCACTGCAGAAATGACCTTCCACTAGTTCCTCCAATAGTTAGAACTAGTTTAACTAAAAACAACTTGAAATAATTGACCTTGATTGCTACAAATTAGAAATCACACATGCTTAATTGAACTACAAGCCCTCTAACTCAAATTTACTGAGTTAACTGAGTGACAAGAGCCATATCACAAAATTTAACTGCATCCAAGTTAACTGCTAATATGGAAATTTGAATTTTCTCAATTTGACAAAGGCAAAGTCAAATTGAGACTTTCTTGTTGCATTTTTCAACACTCACTTTTTGCAAGAAAGGATTACCAACCACCCCCATCCCACACATGTGGAAATCAAACTTCCCTCTTGATAAATCCTTTTTCAAGAGGTTGACATCTTATTCCTCTATCGAAATGTATTGTAGCAACATTATCCACCTTTACACACATTCTTGTAAATGGTGATACTAGATATGTATATGCTTGGATCGATCATGAAATACCAATTTTTCAGAGAGCTTAATGTAACTCTTATTATCACAATAGATCACAATTGGATCTATCATATGACCAAACATTCCCACAAGTATATTTCTCATCTAGGTCGTCTCACATTTTGCTTGACTTGCAACCATGTATTCTACTTCTATTGAGCTGGGGGCCACATATTTGCTTCCTCCTGTACCAGGAAACCGATGTGGACCCAACACTAAAAATCCCACCTATTGTACTCTTTCAGTCATGTCACACCCACTTCCCACATCTACCAAAGTAATCGACCAACTGGGGTAAACATGCGACGAGAGGCTACTAATATGAGATTCAACATCCTAGATGACCTTAAGGAAGTGGAACTGCTATAAACCTGACAAACATACCTCACACAACATCAAAAACACCTTCAAGAGGTAACCCAAACTCCCAGACCCCTGAACCCTGAGGGGGAACTGATTTTTTACCCTTTTGAGCCTGAGCCGTGGGCATGTAAGGGCAATGGAGCGTCTAGAAGCCTATAGCCGCAGGAATGCCAAGGTAAAGTCATGACCATGGCCCCAAAAAGTTAGTTCTATACCTGCAACTCCAGGATTTGTGCCAACTTTTTAGCCCTAGAGCCCAGGTCACTGCCCAAAATTTCATGGCGCTTTAGGAGAATATAAATAACAATAAAACAAAGGTACAAAAGCAATCACATCACCATGAAATCATCCAGACCCCTCCTAGGCATGATAATAATTTTTTCAAACACGTCACAAACATTGCATCTACATGTATAAACAACATATTTAAACATATGGATCTCATACTTATCTTAGAATCACTAAGAATCATTGCTCCCTTACATCATAAATTGCAATACAATATATTTGACCATAGATACATTGTGCATTCATTTACAAGCAAAAAAATGGATAGAGCCATACATCATCACTGATAAAATACATGCTTATAACCAACATAATAAAAACAGAAATACCATGGATACAAAAAAAATAGAATTTAGATAATAACCAATGAAATTATATATCAAATTCCAAAGGAATGAGCTTCTCATTAATGAGTGTAACAACCAATCAGAGAAGGGACTTCCACATTCCACCTGACTATAGATTGGCTGAGACAAATATCTTTTTAGCCAATCATTCCCGTGCTATATTCCAAGCATGAATGTGGGACTTAAACTGAAAGAACCAACCAGGGCATCCAGAGGCTAAACCACCTCACCCTCATTATATATAAATCAGGCTTTATCGTGATCTACACTCGATCACTAGGCCAACACAAGCATGGATATCACCAGATTATCTTCACCTAAACCGTGAGGAATTTTCTTGTCTCCTAGTATCTCAGGCTTTACCGCAACCCACAGTCCTAATCAGGGGTCACTAGGCCCTAAACTGATACATAATCTTTAGGCTTTATCGTATATCCCAAACCCGGGATTCCTAGGCTTGATGGAGAGAAAACCACCTCTAGGCTTTGTAGAAATTATACAACATGCATGTATATCTTGGATTCGCCCGATATAACAATGTACTAAAGTTAAATACTAAATCGCTTCTACAAAAATTTTGTAGAATTAAAAACACAACTGCTAATCACATGAACATGAAGAAGAACCAAATCCACACAACACAAATAATTTCATGGGGAAAGCTTACAGCTAAAAACCCCACTATCTTCTATTGTATATTCAGCATGGATCATGAAATAATTACATACAAAACTATTCTCACAAGAGCCCTCCAGTACTTAGCTGATTGTCTCACACTTTCATGAACAAAACTGACCAACACATAGCCAATTCTCAGCCTCTAGACAATCTGCCTTCCTTGCGCAATCCTTGATGAATGGAATCCCTAAAATATAGGAATTATCACCTTCCTTGAATGCGCAAGTATCATGGGCATTCCAATGGGTGTTTGGTTGCATGTGTGAAACCCAAAAATCCTACAACTGATAGTCAAGTTCCCTTTCACCTAGAACTCTACTGGGTCTCCATTAGATCTGACATGCATACAACTAATAATAGTAAATCCTCAGTTGCATGTGAGATCACTGATTGTGAATTAATTAATATTTAATTCACTTTATCTCTCACTAGTGTATCTTCAACTACAACTAGCACAACTAAGTTTAACTCACTTAATTGAGTTAAACTGATTACAACCTGCATTAACTAATGCACCACTGCACTTCGAACTCTGTTACAACTAGAATTACTCTGCATGCCTCACCAACTACCTCTAACTTGAAATCCATTGGCTAACTGAGTTTATCACTCTCATTTAACTATTTCAAATCATCATTGAGAATAGATTACAATTTATTTTTCATCTTAATTAAGGGATAACTAAAATAAACATGCACCTAAAAATAGAACTGTGGGCCCCACCCTAGTGTAGGTCATTAATGCATTAGGCATGGGTGTTGAAATTTTATTGTTGAATCTCAACACTCCCTCTCAACAATAAAGGGATTATCCTTCACCCCGATCCTATCTCTATGGTAATCAAATTTGCTCCTAGTGAGCACCTTTGTCAGAATATCTGCATCCTGATCTTCCGTGGGAATGTACTGAAGCAACATTATCCTTCTATGCACACAATCTATGAGATGATGGTACCATATATCTATATGCTTGGACCTATCATGAAACAAAAGATTAATCGAGAGTTTAATGTAACTTTGGTTATCACAATGAATCACTGTTAGATCCATCTGAGAACCAAACAAACCAACCAAGATCTTTCTCATCCATATAGCCTCACATGAAACTTGACTTGCTACAATATATTCCGCTTCCGCGGAACTAAGTGCCACATATCATTGTTTCCTGCTATACCAGGAAACTACTGTCAATCCTATGCTAAAGATCCCTCTCAATTTGCTCTTTCTATCTGATGGACTACCCACCCATTTGCATTCGTGAAGCCTTGAATCTTCACTCCCTATGTCCATCTATACCATAGAACATACTCTGATGTGCCCCTCAGGTATCTTAAGACATGATTCCCCTCCTTCCAAAAGATCTTGGTAGGCTTAAGCATAGCTTGACTTAGCTGGTTAACTACGTAGCAAATGTCTGGTCTGGTGCTCACTAGATACTTCAGTGAACCAACTAACTTCCTGTAGACAGTAGTGTCCACTACCTCTCCAGAAGTAGCATCCTATTTCCTCCAATTTGCTTGAAGAGGAGTATCCATGGGTTTGAAACTCTCCATGTTAAACTTACCCAATATCTCCTTTTCATACTTGCCTTGAGACACAAAAATTTCACCACCCCGCTGCCATATTTCCAATCCAAGGAAATAATGAAGGAGTCCCATGTCCTTCATTTCGAACTCCCTTGCAAGATCCTCCTTGCATGAGTGTATCAACTACTCATCACCAATCAAAATTAGATCATAAAAATAAAGAACAATGATCAATAACTTACCCTCCACCACAATCTAGTACAGGTTTGCATTTGCTTCACTTTTGGTGAAGCCCAGTTCAGTGAAATAACTGTCTATCTGAGTGTACCAAGCACAAGGTGCTTGCTTCAACCCATATAGTGCTCCTTTGAGTTGGCACACATGCGACTCACTGTTGAAGATCTTGAAACCTTTAGGCTGCTCTATGTACACCTCTTCCTCAATGATCCCATTTAGAAACACATTTTTTACATCCATATGATGAATGCACCAACCCATCTGCACTGAGAGTGCAATGATGGATCTTATGGAAGAGTACCTTGCAACAGGTGCAAAAGTCTCATCATAATCTATCCCCTCGATTTGTGATAATCCCTGAGCCAAAAATCTAGCCTTGTATTTCTCCACACTCCCATCAACAATGTGCTTTATCTTGTAGATTCGTCTCGATCCAACCACTGATTTGTCGACCGGTCTTGGGACTATCTCCCAGGAATTTTTCTTGACAATGTAGTCATACTCCTCCACCATTGAATCAACACAAGATGGTTGCTACACTGTTCCTGAAAGGAAGATGGTTCAGTCACAATACATTTGCTCATAAGAGCCATGTATCCAATAAATCGGTTAGGAGTTTGTCTCTATCTGCGCTATGAAGTAGGGGATCCTACATTCTCTGCAACATCAAGTTTCAATCTATCAGCTTCCGTGGTGTGCCTTTTTCCATTTCTGATGGATGGATCTGCATGAGTGTTTTCCTCCACTCCATGAACCTCCTCATGTGGTTGATCCACATCTTGAGACTCATCCTTGGGAACCAACAGTTCCTCTTCTGCATGCAAGTCCATCTCCCTCTCAAGGGACAACCACATGGCTTTCTCCTCATCAAATTTTATATCCTGTCGCACAAAAATCATTATGCTGTTTGGAAAATACACATGATAATTATGGGGTGTTTCAGTGTACCCCACAAAAATCCCAATTTCAGTTGTTGGTTCTAGCTTCTTCCTGGTGTCCTTGGTCACATGCACATAAACATATTAGCCAAAATTCTTAAAGTGTGAAACATCAGGTTTCTTACCAGTGAAAGCCTCTTCAGGTGTACTCATGCCAAGTATTCTATGAGGACAACGGTTTTGCACATGTACCGCTGTGTTGCATGATTGTGCCCATAGATGCATGGGTAGGCCTTTATCATGCAACATCTCTTGTGCTGCACCCACAATCATTTTTTTCTTTCTCTCTGTGACCCCATTCTACTGTGGGTTATGAGGCGCTATGAGTTCTCTTCGAATTCCTTCTTTGCTGCTGAAGTTCTTGAATTCGTTAGAGATGTATTATCCACCATTATCGCTACTAAGAGCCTTCACTTGCTTCCTCGACTCTTTCTCCACCAGTGCCTTAAACTCCAAGAACTTAGAGAATGTCTGATCTTTCTTCTGAATGAATAATATCCAACACTTACGAGAACATTCATCAACAAATATTACATAGTACTTATGTTTTGTTGTAGAATCAATAGAGAATGGTCCACACACGTCTGTGTGAACTCTCACAAGGATCCCCGAAGCTCAGTTCTCCTTCTCATGAAATGTGGCATTTACATATTTTCCCATAGTACATCCCTTTCATGTGTCTGACTGCGCAAGTGTACCCCTAGGAAGACCAGTGGAAATTTGCTGCATGACTTTCAAGGCTCCATGGTGAATATGTCCCATTCTTTTGTGTCATAATTTGCCCTCATCCTGGCTCACCACTTGATCTACCTTGCCCATCATTGCTACGCAACCATCTACCTCTAGCTTGTATAGATTCTTAACTCGAATCCCTATCCTCTTGGCTTGTCTTGTTGTTTTATGTCGTGGGAAATATTTTCCTTTAGTAAAACAACATCATAGCCTCTATCCTCCAACATTGCAACTGAGACCAAAATTTTCTTCAAACCTGGTACATGAATTACATATTTTAATTGAAAGGGTTTACCTGATCGCCTTTGAAAGGTAATGGTACCAATCCCGATAGCACTGTACTACCCGTCATCGCCCATTTCAATATGCATATGGATATCCTTCTCCTCCAAGTCACTGAAAAGTTCCTTGTCTCCCGTCATGTGAAAGGAAGCACCGACCGGCCAAATGGCATTTTATTGACTAAAAAATGCCACTTTAAGCACCAAAATCAAAATGACTATCCAAATACCACACAGATCCCAATGCACTGGACACCATGTATGCGATCAATGAGAATTCAACCTCAAATTGTGAGGCAAGGCCCTCACTAGCTGCAGATCCTCTAGCCTTCTTGTTCTTCTTCTTTTGTGGATAGTTAGTAGCAAAATGCTCATGCTCGTGACAATGAAAACACTTCACCTTGGACATGTCCTGCTTCTTTCCATTCTTGGACTTAGATTTAGAATGGAATTTCCTCCCCTTCCCCTTCCTTGCCTTGGCAGCCAAAGCACAATCTTCTTCATCTAGATGAAGATCCATCTTTGGTGTTCCATCTGAACACCTCCTACACCAAATTCGACCACAGTCGTTCCCAATATGGCGTTTTTTCCCTTCCATTGACAGAGTCTTGATAACTGTGCCAACTCTTGGGAAGTCCTAGGAGAGCCAAGCTCACCAAATCATCATCAACGTCTGTTATTCCAATGCTCCCCAGTTCATCCTGGCATTGGAAAAACTTTGTTAGATGTTTTGGAATGGTGTCGCCCTTTTCCATCTTGATCTTCCTGAGTTTATATTTGAACGCCAATTTCCTATGGTCGTTGCTGCTTTGGAATAGTTCCGTCAAAGCCTTCCACATTGCATATGGTGTGGCTTTCCCATGGATGCTAGAGAAAATGTGGTCTCGTACTCCCTCCAACAGGACCCTCCTCGCCTTTGTCACTTTTTGTTTCTATGCATCAAGATTGGCAGCATCTACCACAGCGGGTTTAGGAACAACATTGTCAAAGAATTCCCGCAAGCCATTGTCTTCGAGTACTACCTCCATCCTGTCCTTCCAAGAAATATAGTTTGAGTTGCCCTCGAATGCATACTCCAACCTCAAGCCATTCAAAGCTATTTTGATCTTGAATCAGCTTTAGCACCAGGAAAGTCTTTCTGCAAATTCGAATTCTATCCAGTCTCAAACTCAACTCCTGCTTCACTTATGCAATTTCTTGTGCTTTGATAAAATGTAGAAATTATACAACATGTATGTATATCTTGGATTCAACCGATATAACAATGTAATAAATTTAAATACTGAATCACTTCTACAAATCTTTTGCAAAATTAAAAACATAATCGCTAATCACATGAACATGAAGAATAATCAAATCCACACAACACAGATAATTTCTCGGGGAAAGATTACAACTAAAAATCCCACTATCTTCTATTATATATTCAACATGGATCATGAAATAATTACATACAAAAATCTTCTCACAAGAGCTCTCCAGTACTCAGCTAATTGTCTCACACGGTCATGAAAAAAGCTGACCAACACATAACCAATTCTCAGCCTATCGATAGCTTGCCTTGCTTGCGCAATCCCCGATGAATGCAATCCCTAAAAGATAGGAATTATTTCCTTTCTTGACTGCACAAGTATCATGGGCACTCCAATGTGTGTTTTTTTGCATGTGTGCAACCCAATAATCCTACAACTAATAGTCAAATTCCATTTCACCTAGAACTCAAATGGGTCTCCACTAGATCTGACATGCATGCAGCTAATAATAGTAAATCCTCAGTTGCATGTGAGATCACTGATTGTGGATTAATTAATATTTATTTCACTTGATCTCTCACTAGTGTATCTTCAGTTAGAACTAGCACAACTGAGTTTAACTCACTTAACTGAGTTAAACTGATTACAACCTACATTAACTAATGTACCACTGCACTTCGAACTATGTTACAACTAGAATTACTTTGCATGCCTCACCAACTACCTCTAACTCAAAATCCAGTAGCTAACTGAGTTTATCACTCTCAGTTAACTATTCCAAGTCATCATTGAGAATATATTACAATTTATTTTCCATATTAACTAAGGGATAACTAAAATAGACATGCACCAAAAAATAACACTGTGGGCCCCACCCTAGTGTAGGTGCTTAATGCACTAGGCGTGGGTGCTAAAATTTTCTTGTTGAATCTCAACAGGATTTACTGTATATCTCACCATTCACCAGTCGAGGATTCCTAGGTCTGCCGAGAAAAAACACTATTCGGATTTACTGCAACCCACATTCTAGTTTAGGGGTCACTAGGCCATGTGTTATATCGATTCGGAGATCCACCCCGCTCAGCTTCGAACCCAACCAGTAATCCAACTAAATCAAAACATGAAAACTCCGCAACACCATGGCTATCTGGAAATGGCAAGGCTAGGATGAAAACATTGTCACACCTGGAAAAACCTATGCCAAGATGAAAAGGAACCACACGCCATACCATGCATGTCAGATCTAGCAAGGAACACATGCAAATCGATACTTGCCAAGAATCCTGCTGTGGCTGCTTGAATCCTGCTCCTCCTTGCTTCGTTCCTCCTTTATCTTAATTTCTTTCCTTTCTTCCTCCAATTCCAAAGTGATCCAAAAAATCTTAAGTTTCCAAGAGTGAGAGAGAAAGAGATATAATAATGAGAGAGCTCCAAACATGCAATGAAAAAATATTGCCAACTGATCGTCAGAATCCTTTTGATAGAAGAGGTCTCTATTTTCTTCATTTTCCATTATTTTCCTTCATTTTCCTCCTCACATCTAACTTGTGACCTTTCATCTCCCATTTCTCCTAATTTCCATTATTTTCATAAATAAATGTGCCAAAAATTCCTTTTTTCCTCATTAATGCATTTTCCTTTTCCTCTGCCAATTTCCTTAGCCATAATAAATCAAATGAACACCCCCTATAATGTTTTTCCCAAAATTCAGCTTGAAATGCATGTCCTATCAATTGTGGTTATTATTTTTACTTTTCATACATGGAATTTCATCAAGGTTGTTACATAACCCTCCCCCTTGGGGGAACACCGTCCTCGGTGTTCAATGACACTTACAAACCAAAAAACAAATGAAAATAAAACATACTGCCTATGGAGATTTATAACACATATCGTTGTAGTATTTACAATGAATAACTTGCTCAAAAGAAAAAACCATCATGACAATCATACCATGTACTCGAGCTTTATAACACAACTTATTACAGTATTTACAATAATATACACATATACAAATATGCACATTTTCTCAACCAATAAATAGAAGGATACAATGCCCGTATTAGCAACGAGGGAATCTAGAGGCTCACACCTCCATCCTCAAAGTAATACCAGGATTCACTTCCTTCCCAGGAATTCTAGAATCCATTGTCATAGTCAAAGGTGCATCTAATGTCCAGTGTTACAATCCCGTGCTACATGTCCCCTTAATGAATAGTTACCGGCTCTTTATTCCCTGGCACACTCCCAATGTGCATCTAATTTTATTTGGAAATTCTAATGACAAAATAAAATCCATCCCCGACCTTCCCTTCTCTGATACACAGTCCCTCAGGAAATCTAGTAATCCCCTTCTGTGTAGTCACTCACCTTCCAATTTCCCTGACATCCCCTATCTTGAGAGATCCATCCCTTGGAAAGGCTTCCTCTGATAGGAAGATATAAAAACTAAGTCATATACTTGCCTCAAAACCATCATATCAATCATAACATTCTCATTGAAATAAATGGACAACCTTGGGTACTAGTGTCCCACAATGGCCCTGCTCCTGAAGTGCTTGACCATCATACTACTACCTATTTCAATTCATTTTGTTGCTGCTACTAATTCTCATAGTCAGTTTCAACCATCCCAAATTGGGCATTACATGTTTGTTGTACCAAGCACATAACTGGAATTAGATTCAAAACAAATTGAAATAAATTCACATCATACCTCATTGGTGGCTCGTCAATAAGGTACACTTGCAATTTCGTTCGCTTCTTGTTACAACATGTCAAACTAGCTGTTTGATCAAATCATCATGTATAAACATATCACATATGGTTAGCTCAAAACACAACCATCATAAATTAAAATCATGAATCACATGAAATCATCGTAAACCATAATCATAATTCACATGTAACCATCATAAGTTAGAATCATGAATCACATGCATAATAATGCTAAAATAAAATATCAATGCTTATCCTTCATTGGTCCTTACTACTGCCTTTGTTATTTTGTACCCATACCCGATCGGTTGCCACACTCGACAAGCACCAAATTCCTTTGCTTCTCTTCAATCATGTGCACATACACACAATGTACATTGCAAAACGTACATCCACATACGACATACAACACCGTACAAAACACACACTCACATCGACATATGACACATACACCTACACCAAGTGTACAACACAACACAATACCTACGCCACATCAACATACAACACATACACCTACACCCGGAGTACAATACAACACAACACATACACCCACATTCTATGTACACCACAACACAATACATATACATATACAAAGTACAACACAACGAAGACACATGTCACGATACCACAACTACACCATGCACATACATAATACCGCATGCCCACAACACAACATGTATGACATGCCCAAAATACCACATTTATACCAGTACCATATGCACGACATGTACACAGTGCCACTTGTACACAACACTACCTGCACAACGTGTGCACAACATCATTTGTACACGACACTATTGCACAATGAGCACACAACGCCAAATGTACACCGCACCATTTGTACAATGTGTACACAATACCACATGTACACAACACCACATGCATGACATGTACACGACACCACATGTACACAACACCACATGCACGACATGTAATTGATACCACCTGCACACGGCACGATATGTACAACATGTACATATCACCACATGCACACATCACCACTTGTACCATCATGCACACAACACCATATGTACAAAACACATACAACACTATATGTACATAAGACTGCATATACAACATGTACATAGCACCATCTATACCTAGCACTGCATATGAAATATACACACAACACCATAAATACAATAGGCATACAACACTACATGTACACATCACCATAGGTACAATCACTAAATATACAACATGCACAACATATACACAACAATAATACTGCACATCCATAGACCACACACTGACTGCACAAGCAACCTTGCTTCTAGTATATTTCCAATATCCATGCTTATCCTAGCATGCCGCATAGCAAACTTCTTTCACTGCGCTGATGTAACCCTCAACATTATTTGTCCATAAAATAAACATAGGCATAGTACAAGCATATAATATCAATTCATGTCCACATGATACTGACCTCATAGATCTGTCAAAATTACTCTCCCCACTTGAGTCCTTATCAAACCAAGAACCTCTTCATGCCATTCATCTGCATAAGAAATCATTCCTCCACAAGAATGATCCTTGACAACCACGTCAAATGGTGACATAGATACATATATAACACCATTAGAAGGAAACAATCATAATCTTGTTTTACAATGACATACATATATACATATAAAAATTAACATTAAACACTCATGATCCATGATAACCCTATCATACACGACAGATATACATACATATACATATAAATATTGGCATGAAACATCACGATCCTTGACCACACAGCTAGGCAACTGCATACACACACACACACACACACACACACACACAATATTACAAAACAATCCTAACGACCGTGCTAGTCAACGACACATACATGCATATAAACATCAACATAAAGCAATCATGATCCCATCAGAAAACGACATGCATATATACGTATATAGACATGATCATAATCATGATCACAATATAATTACCAGATATCATAAGGTATGGGTTAAGAGAACTTCCTTTATTCGTGTACAACATGCGCAATGTTGAGAGCAACAATTCCCAACATATCCAAGGTATCTAACACCTCAGATCCATTCACTATACCTTTCGTGTTACCTTTCTCATGATTGTTCAGCCACCATCCATTTACCACAATGGACCCAACTAGTCCAACCAACTACCATATTATTACCTTCCGCTGTGCTTACTCATGCACCGAGCTTCATCCGTATCTTACATTACCTATTGGGTACCACAAAGCTCTCCTCAAACTCCATTAAATTTCCTCTTTCCCAACCAATTCCCAAGGCTCTAAAAACATAAAAGGAAATAATAAGAGCAAGAAATACAAATACCACGAAAACCCAAAAGCAATACGATACCAAAACAAAGTAGCATGACCATGCACTAGAGACAATCAAGACCGCAAATCAAGCACAAACAAATCACAAAAGACCAAAATCACAAGAATAGCAACAAACACCATGAATTAATTCCCCATAGTTTCCAATACTTCCAAAGGAAAGCTTAGCCAAATCCTTCTTCAATATTTCATGGTAGTCTCTTGCCATGTAATCCCGCACATCATACTATCATAAACACATAACTTTAAAAGCATAAATAAATATAACAATATACCAATTATCTTACCTTGCTAATATTGAGTCTTTCTATATGCTATCACACCACCCTAATGTTAGTTATATAAACAATTAAACTATTACCTTGTCATGCAAATACCAAACATGTTTCCCTATAACTGTTCACACATTCCAATCACATGTTCCAAATATCAAGACATCATATATATTAACTAAATCAACCTTTAATAGGGCTAACAGTGATGACATAATCCATTAGTAGTCAAAATCACAACACTACAACTATCACCTACTTATACTCGAGTACAATTCAACTATCTCAACACATATTGCGTTAGTACAACCATCTTAATGCCAAATAATTTCTTCATGAAATCTTGTATATACAACTCATATCATGTGAGTATTCAAATGTTTAAACAAACTATAAGCATACCATATTAGATAAATCAACTAGATGATATAATAGACAAAAAACACTCAACACCAGATAGATGACATAATAAAAAAATCAAGCATCAAGTACACGACATAAGCAAACTCATACCTTAATGTACCTTATGGGAGGTTGTCTTGTTGGCACAATCAATCTAGATTAGCACAATATAAATTCTCAAAATATCAACTCAAACATAAATAAGGACATGATATCTATAATAGTATCTAGATAACATGTTCATGTCATAAACTCATAAACAATTGTCATTAACGCATGACAATCACATATACACAATTAATCTAGATTAATACAATATGTTATCACTAAGTTGGTACAGATGGGCTACTCCACCAGACAACCTAGAGTAACTCTTTCAAACCTACTTCTAGTTGAAAATTAGCCTTTTATGCCTGAGAGGGCTCTTTATAGATAGAAATAATTTGTTTTTAAATGAATTTTTAACATATTACTAACTCTCAGATATTGTTTTAAGTGTGTTTATATGCAGGTGAAATACGTATAGAAATCACTACCATTGGGAATATGGATTCAGTGTTAATAAACTTAGTGACATGGGAGCTCTTCTTGTGGGAGCTGAGGCATATAGATGTTTTAATGAAAGGACGCATACACAGATACACAACAATCTAATGATTGAAGGAAGTTAGAGCATGATATACATGAATTCTAAGTAATCAAACATCAAATTACTGATGAAAAAATAGTAGGATACATAAGACAAATGCTCATGAAAACATCAAAGAATCTCAGGTGAAGAAAAGAGCCAATAGGCACTCTATATTACTGATAATAATTTTTTTACAATAGTAGTTTTGTAGTCAACATCATTCAACCAAATATTCTTCGATAATTAGCCATAGGCTTAGGCATAATTACATTTGGTCTGCCAACAAGGCTGGACCATTGAGTCTCTTTGATGACACCTAATCTAACCATAATCAAATTATATGGAGATAAAACTCACTGCTACTAATTTTAAGACTTAGACACCTAAGAGGACTCTATAACCTATTTATTACATCAACAAACTTAATAATTTTACATCGAGAAAAGTCATGTGATTGGGTGGCACTGATCATGACCAAAACATAGTTGTTCTCACCAAGTCAGGAGACTTATCTTCCTACTTTTTAGGAGGTAGTCTCTGATGGTTGATGAGTGTTTTCATGGTGAGATGGCAAACTGAAAAGATTTATCAAAGACCAGGTCCCCATGCAAACATTCCTATGATGACCCCTAACCTTTCCATGTGGATTTTCCCAAATTTACCATCAAAATTTGATAAATCTACAAAAAATTATTCGTTGCAAAAATAGGGGACTTAAGGCAAGTTCATAGCGAAAGTCTGTAGCACTTTGATTTTGACCATCTCCGCCACCTATTTACTCTCTTTGCTGATTTGAGGCTGTTTATTAAGTTAAAATAAATAAATACAAAATTTTACTTCCCTTAATCATGAAAATACATGTGCTTTATAGCAAAAATATTCTACAACGAGTTCATAGCGAATTCTGGGCTTCAAGCCTAAGACACTACGAACTTGCCTAATAGACAACATATTTTGAAATTTTCAATTTCCACCTCAAAAAAATGTCCATGGCTGTGTAAGATGATAATATGAAGCATGATAAGGAAAAATTGGTTCAAAATACAACTTACCCTCCTCAAGAAGTAGCATTTTCACCTTCAACACACTATAAAATTTGGCCCGATTTCCGACGGCCACTTCGTCGCTATTCCGACACATAGTCATTGCAAGAGTGACAGTTCGAGGATGGGAAAAACGTGGTTTTCCATTACGTCGCAATTCCGATGCACTGACAAAGTGTTGCACTACCGACACTTTTTCTGTCGCTTCCAAACAAGCGTCGCTCTTCCGACGTTTCCCAAACCGTCGCGCTTCTGACGTTTGTAAACTGTTGCAATTCCGATGAAATGTGGTCCGACGTTTTGAACGTCGCTCTTCCGACGTTTGTAAACTGTCGTAATTCCGACGAAATGTGGTCTGACGTTTTGAACGTCGCTCTTCCGACGTTTGTAAACTGTCGCAATTCCGACGAAATGTGGTCCGATGTTTTTATACTGTCGCTCTTGCGACGTTTTTAAGCTGTCACAATTCTGACGTCGTACAAAAGTGTTGCAAGACCGACACATTGCAAAAGTGTCGCAAGACCGACGCGTCCCAGAAGCGTCACAATACCGACGCATTCCAAAAGCATCGCAATAACGACCCTAGGAAGAACTGTCGCAATATCGACGGATGTCACAAGATCGATAGAAATCGTTCAAGACGTCGGAAGACCGACGCTTACAAAGAGTCGGTATACCGACAAAGGGTTCAATTTAAAAAAAAAATGAAACTTTAAAACAGGACAGTAAATCTCCAATATTTGCTATGAATTGTGGGCATTCCAATGACCGTGAAATATTAATATAATAAACCACCCCGCAGCGCTTCGACTATAAACAATCATATAAACATGGCTCTGTATTTCAAAAAACAGGTTTAAAATAGAAACAGGGCAACATTTTTTTTTTCAAATTGTTATGAACATAATTCGACCGTGAAATATTAATATAATAAACCACCCCGCAGCGCTTCAACTATAAACAATCATATTTTTTTTCACAAGAGAGAAAACGTTGTTTTGAATATATTATATGAAGAAAAATAGTCCATGAAGTCATTACATTTTCACATCTGAAGATTGGAACCCAAATATCCATCCAGAAAAGTGGAAGTCCCACCCCAGACAATGATAGAAAAATACCCCATGTCACATACGGGGACATGATATAAAACCCAGTAACGGTCCACATGGAGATTATCGACAATCTGAGAAAGCATCCAAATATGCCCGAGGCATCTATAAGAAAGTGAAATAGCAGTATGTAGAATAGTAAAGCAATAGATAGAGTACCGACGTCCATTGTTCCAAATACAAAGTAAAGTACCCAAAATCCTTGAAAAGAGAAAAACGCTAATCATGTGAGGAGTGTGATATGTCCAAAATATAAAAAGACCATCAGACCATATCAATAAACCAGCATCGCTAGTTTTGAAGGCAGAGTGATAACCTGTCAACACATAAAATAGTATCATAAAGCGGATACAGGAAATGTGCAGAGACATGTACTGTTGATATACACCTCACACAAAAAGCATCCATGATAGAGAAAAAATATGTATAAACCCAGGGTCGATTGTATGTTTTGGCTCGCTTGTTCCCGGAAATAAAAACCATCTGCAGAAACCCAGGCTCGCTTGATTCCAAAATTGGTAACCATCTGTTGCATCTGAGATGTAAGGTTCAGGCTCGCTTGTTTCCATTAGTAGCCCGCTACAGCATCCACCCTGTTCATAGAAAAAAGGTTCTTGTAGATATACAGAGAAAGAGTATAATACGTAGACCATATAAACATGGCTTTGTATTTCAAAAAACAGGTTTAAAATAGAAACAGGGCAACATTTTTTTTTTCCAATTGTTATGAACATAATTCGACTGTGAAATATTAATATAATAAACCACCCCGCAGCGCTTCGACTATAAACAATCATATAAACATGGCTCTGTATTTCAAAAAACAGGTTTAAAATAGAAACAGGGCAACATTTTTTTTTCCAATTGTTCTGAACATAATTCGACCGTGAAATATTAATATAATAAACCACCACGCAGCACTTCGACTATAAACAATCATATAAACATGGCTCTGTATTTCAAAAAACGGGTTTAAAATAGAAACAGGGCAACATTTTTTTTTTCTAAGTAAAGTTAATCTATTAACAGTGGGAATAAAATTACAGCATGACCGAAGTCAAAAACATTGCCCAGACTTATGGCAAATTTGTCATCAAAAAATAAAAAAAGAAGACTGCCCTCATACGGGGAAACCAGTCTTGAACGTTTACAAAATTCAAAAATATTACAGAGTTCCAACATAGTAATATAATCTAAAACATGCCCAATTAAGTGGGCCACGAAGCAAGAAAACCAAATTAACCAAAATAATCCTCCGGTGGTTCCTCGACGATTCGGCACCATTCTTTGGAAGGTCCACGATCGCCAGGTGCTATCTCCACATTCACGCCACCGCTGCCCTCCTGAAGGCCCGAATGCTGGCTGAATTTTTCTGAGCTTAGACCCGCCGGATGGGTGCATTGTTCCTCCACTTGGGCCTCCTCACGGAAAACCATGGTGATTGAAGTTGTGATTCGTGGGTGGTTCAGAGAGCAATTAAAGGAAAAAAGCGCAGTGCGTGTCGTGGTAGAAGGTGAAGCGGTGGGGAAATGAGGAGCAGGGGAGCCCATACGGTGGCCAGATCCTAGAACCCGACCCCGCCCACTTCTAGTGTTTAGATAGTGATCTGCGTAATAATCACTGGACTGGGAAGAGAAATCGGTTGAGGGGATGGATGGAGTGCGTAGGGGTTGACCTCTAGTGCTCCCCCTGCGGAAACACATCCTTTGACGTAGGTGAGGCATGGGTGCAGTCTCAGCAGTGGGCACAAGACGAGACAGAGAAGCAGGATTCCAAGAAACCGAGGAAGATAGACACAGACCAGACTGACAGAAATGCATATTTGCACCAAGGTCTAAGAAACAATTCAGCTGGCCACTTCTCCTTCTCGTCACAGTGAGCAGGCAGTGTAACCCAGCAACTGGAGAGCATATGCAATTCAAAGGTTGCGGCTCGTCTTGTCATCGAAGAAGGCTTGTCATAATTAATCTCTCATTGATGAGAGTCGAAGGCCGGATCATATTGGAGCATGCGGAATCACTAACAGGAGTGGAGGTCCAATATTGAACAACGTTAAAACTTAATGCGATTTGATGTGAAAACCTTCGAACTTAAATATCGACTGATTGAACAGCGTTAAAACTTAATGCGATTGATATGAAATCACCACATCCATGTCCCATCGCCTTAAACGCCATCGAATGCACCCGCATCCGGGAATAGGGCAACTTTTGATTGAGGACACGTGGTAGAAATTGATTGGAGCGGATCTTTGTTTGGGCCGCTCGCGCAGTGAAAATCTAGACCCGAAAAAGATTAGGGCAAATTTGATAATAAATTCGCGTCACAACTTTCTCTCTGTACGGCAGCCCAAATTCGGACCCGAAAAATATTAGGGCATAATTCATTTAGTTTTCGCGTCACAAAATTGGCCGACGTTAGCAGGATATTTTGGAACACAAATTTGGTTTGAATTATGGTTTATCGCCGTTTGAAGTCCGGCGGGCTCCACGGCTAAAGGGTTCGTTTGAAGTTTTGACAAAGGTTTTTTTATATGTTTTATATGACGCGCGGTGGAATAGTTTTATTGTTTGTTAAGGTCCCACAAAGTGATCAAATTTGAAGGGTAGGTCTGAATTTCAATTAGAAGGGCATATATCTATGTCGCCCTTCCATAATGAAAAGCTTTAAAAAAAAAACTTTTCAATTGACCACAATAAATTATTTTTACATTTCATTTTCAGAAAGACAAAACCATCGATCTTTATATTAATAAAAGACTGTTACATATACAACAATGAAGAAGGCTCCATCTTTCATTTCTTAAATATCTCATTGGCAATGTCAACATAAGTCTTGAAGACACTATTATAAGATTTTGGATACATACCACCGGGATATAGGAGATTCTTATGTGTCAGATTGTGTAATGCAATTTTGACTTTGTCTCACAAGGAGCAGCAACATGGAGGTCTGGATTTTTCTTATAGAACTTTATTATTATTATTTGAAACGTTGTTTATAGATATGAATACAACAATGAAATTATGAGCACGGTGGACAATTAGTCAAGCTCATGATGCCAAACCATGATGATGTAAGTTTGGAATTTAACATTTTTACATGTTAAAGACAAATAGTCAAAATCACTGACAACTTAGTATGCCATAATTAATAATCATTCCCTGTTCAATTTTTTTAATAGGTTTATGTCACACGATGATCTCTCTTCTCTGGCATTTACTTGTATTGAAGATCACTATTCTAGGAATAAGGAGTTATTTTCTCCAAAAATAACCCTAGCCAAACATTGACAATGCATCGAGGATATCTTTCTATGCTTCATAAGCACATTTGTTCTACTTCTAAATCATGTCTTGGAAGTGGTTGTTGTGCTGGAAATTATTCACCAGTTGGTTTCATACCAAAGTCTTTTTCACATTTTCAGCATCAAATACATGAAAAAGATAATGGTTTAAAACAACATAAATATTTGAAATTTTGCAAGAATTGTCTGGCACACTTTGAATATGAATTTTGAAGTCGAGTGCATGATGCTGTATAGGATCAAGTGTCATTTTGAATACCAAATGTTTCACAAGAAAATTCTCAACATGCTACCTTGCATTAAGGATTAAATGACAATATTGCATCAACTATTTCCATAATAAAAGTGCACCTCGGCCATAAGACTAAACAACTACAAATGTTGTAGATCTAACAAGACCACACAATCAAATGTATTCCACAAGGCCAATATTGTATGAAAAATGAAAAGGAGTTTGCAACCAAAAATAACTTAGGCAACTAATTCAATTAGATACACCAAACCATCAGCAAAAAGGAAAACCAGCCTACTCAAAAGGCAAGCGTTTACCTCCTTTGACAAAATTTTGAGTTCCGAAACAAGGGCCTTTATTGTCTTGTCAATGCCCCTAGTAATTTGAATGGGGTTTGCACCTGCTGCAACAACCTAAACAAAAAGGTTTCATTTCAAATTATTTTCCATAAATTTAAGATACAACCATTGTCAGTTTTGTATTTCCTAACAAGCTCATAAATTTTGACAAAAGAACCAAAATTTTTTAATACCTGATAGCAATTTTTTCACTCAAAAAATATCTTAGACTCAATAAGCCCAACCCAAAAATAAAAAACCAAACACCATAAGACCCTAAAAAAATGAATAGATGATCTTAATCCAGTACTATCGACAAAAAGTTACCTTTACACCCTCACTTATTAAACCCCGTGCAAGAACAACAGATGTTGTGGTTCCATCCCTAGCTAAATCATTTTTCTTTGGCGTAGCTTGCCTAACCAACTTGGCCCCAATATTTTAAACTGGGTCCTCTAATTCAACCAATAAATAGGCCAAAACCATAGCATTGAGATACATTTCATTACACTGTCAATAATAATAAAATTTGACTCAGCCATAACCCTTTCCTTTTATTGTTGTGAAAAGCTTTATGCATTACTCTAATGTGGCTAGTCCATAGGCCAAGTAGACCTTTGGGTAACAAATATGTTACCTTTCACCTTTGAGTTTTCAAATTATGCCTACCAAATCTAAGACATTTAAGAGGGGGAACTAATACAACGTTAAAAAGAAAACCAAAGCACACATCTACAAATTACCTCCTTAGCTACTGTCACACCATCATTAACTATTTTCGGAGAACCATGCTTGCTCTCCAAGACAACATTTTTCCCTTCGCCCCAAGGGTGACTCCAACAAGATCAGAAAGTTTGTTCACACCACCTGCAAGAAAAATTGACAATGCTTTCAGTAAGTGTGCAATTGAATGCCAGACCATATGCCAAAAAAACCCTCCATGAAAAATTAAAATAACACATTAAAATAGAATATAAGTGGACAAGGAAAGATCCACCGTAGTGAAGTTTCACATGCAGGTGACCTTCCTTTAAACATAATTTTTTCTCTGACTTGCAATTTGTATTTCTCACGATGCAAGAAGATTGACAAGTTTTATTTCTCATGATGCAAGAGGATTTGTACCTGCACTGCCAAGTCAATCAAAATCCATCATTATCTATACAATAAATACAAGTAATTGATGTAGTATTTTTTACTCTAAGATGCATTCTTATGATAATTTTAGAACATATGTTGAAAATGTCAAAATATACCTGAATAAGCTCCTCTTCGTTTCAAGAAAAATTTATTGGAGTCGCATGAACTTGGAACAAGCCTCCCACGATCTAAAAGAGTAGAAACTAAGTCAATAGTGACTTTTTTGTTGCTACGCTGGATCGAGGGATGTTTTCTCCAAAATTAAATCGCTCCAATAAATTATTCTCTACTAAACAGGGCCAACCATGTGAAGGTGGAAGCTCTTATGGCCCCTCCCCCCCCCCTCACATCACTCTCAATTCCCCAATACCCAATATATATTTCATTTTTTACTTTCATGAGCATAAAAAAAATATTCAATAACTAATAAAAAAACAATTCAACAAAAAGTACGCAAGGAAACATTGCAATTAATGCTTGACATAAAAATAGTATGATAAATGAGTTTTTTATATAACGCGAAAAACGTTCCAAGTATGGTCATTGGTAACGTTTGTCTTATAATAATACAATATTTTACATTATCGAATTTTCTTTTTCTTCTTCCTATTTTTAAAGCTCCTAATTACATCATCAATATCATCATGCTCTGCTCCTGTTTCGTGCCTTTCGACCCGCATTGCTGACCTAGTTGCGTAGTCACGATGTCTGGTCTCATCTAGTGACGGGGCATCGCCTACAAAAACAGATAATATTAAATTTTAATTGTCAGTTTTTAAATATCATTGAACTAGTTCGGTAATATTAATAAAAAAAATTGCAATGAGATTATTTACCTAGTGCACCAGTTGTCGTCGTTGGGACTGTTGCCCTATCTTCCTCTCTAGTGGTAAGATCCTCAAGGGAAAAATTCTCTGTCATTTAAACAAAAGACGTTATAAGGACAACCATCAAGGTATAATTAGAAAAAATTATAAGTGGAAATTAATTACCGTCACGGCCCTTACTGATAGTAGCATTGTCGGCCTGGTCCCCACTACAATGATCAGGTTGCACGTGAGGATCATCTACATCTGGCTCTAAAACTAGGTTATTTGCCTCGTCGGTAGTGCTGCTCCCCTGATTTAAAAAAAGTTTTTAGATATTAAATTTATGGACAAAAACAAACATATTGAAAGGTTAATTTTTTACCTTATCAGGCATTCTGGATCTTGGGACCTGCCCCAAGCTTCTGCGACGTTCAACTACAGCTTGATAGCCAAAATGGAAAGCGATATTTTTATCTTCCTCTGTAGTTTCTGTTCCGAAGTCATCACCCTACATTACATATGATTGTGTATTTTTAATCATATTTGATAGGATTACAAAAAATTTGGAAGGCGATACAATTAATTATAAGATGTTTAGCTACTTAATTACAATTCTTGCGGCTAATTTCAAGTAGCCGCCCTGGCCTAGCTTGTGATGGCCCTTTTTTTCAATCCTAGCTTTGGTTGCCTTCGAGGTTTCGGGCAACCTAGCATCAAAATATTGAATTCAGATATGACGTAGCACACTTTTATTTTAGACATAGAGAAAATTAAAGCTATTTAATTAAAGTTGTAATTTACCTTGCGGGTCCAGTTGGAAATTTTCCTTGTTTCTTTGCCCTTTTCTCTTTTCCGTCATGGATGAGTGCTCTCCACTCACTCTCTGGAACTATGAGAGGACGCTCGTATCTAGGGTTAAATTGCAATTGTGTCCTATAGGTGTCCCTAGTATATTTCAAATATTTTCCGGCTACCCAAGCCACCGCTGTTTAGTCAAATGTGCCGACCCCAAAAAGGGCTTCTAGATAATCTAGAAGTTCTTTTTTCAGGTTGGAATTCTGGGAATTCCACCTTGTACGTATGGTTGGGCCAAAAATTACCAACGCATGGCTCTCCAGAATCCTGTAGAACTCATTGTTTCCTACACAGAATAAAACCAAAAGAAAAAGAAGGTATTATCATTAATTTAAAAATAAAAATCATGATAAATATGTTTTAGATAAAGTACATGAAATAGTTAAAATATTAAAATTTACCTGGGAGTTGTACATGCTTTATAGGGACACCCTCATCGTTCACCAACAACGTGCCATTAATGGTCCCTGTGGAGCTGACACGTGTAGCTCCGGGAAACGCAATAATGTAGTTGGCCATATCAGCCTCATCATTGCCAACACGTTCAGCGGTTGGCTGGGTGTCTGCTTGGGCAGGGTGTGTTTCTTGGCTAGCACCTAAAGGAGTAGAAGGTGTATGAGAGGGTTTTTGGGCAATCTCTTGCCCTTGTGTCCCACTACCACCAACACTGGGTTCAGCAAATGCCAGAAAATGCTACATACAAAAGAACTTTTTGTTAGTTTAGTCAATGTAAAAATTAAAAATCAAACTATCACAATTCATCTCATGCAAAACAAAAAAAAATATCCTTTTGACTTTTTATTATTACCTGATATGTTTCTAGCTGGGTCATAAGTTGTTTTATCCTCTCTTTTGTTTTAGGTGTTTGAGGCGCGTCTATCAAAGTATTAAATTCCGACCTTGCATCTCGTGCCTTTTTTCGCAACAAGAACACTGGAGATAGGGATGAAGAAAGCTCTTCCTCAAAGAGGGAATCATCAGGCGTACCATGGCTAGGTGTCTCCATATTTGAACAAAATTAATATTATTTCAATTATGTAAATAACTAAAATACCTGAAGATAGAGCAATGCTGGCACTTTACATGTTCTTCCGCTGGCCTCTTTCCGCGATCATCCCATCTTGGGGTTGTTCCTGCACTGCTCTGATCAGTCTGCCACATTGCAATAAACTTATAAATGTAAAAACTTGAAAACAATATCTAACTTGAAAACAAAAAATGAAAACTGAAATAATTTCTAATAAGACACCGGAAGACAGAGTTAGATTTTCAAATATGCCTTGCATTGAATTCAGTCCTGGAAACATGTCATTGCACATTAAGGCACCCAAACAAGAGACAAGTTGACAATGAAGACCTTATTGGATATATTGTTGGAGCAAATTCTAGTAAACTTGTTGTGAAGACCTTTAGGACATTTTTGGAGCAACATTGTTGAAGCTGATGGTATAGCATTGTTGGAGACGATCTTGAAGGGCCTTGAAGTGAAGCTTTTGGAGCAACTATTGAAAAATCCCTAGAGCATTTAAGAAAGGCACTTTCTATCTTCCATCACATTTTTCCTTTCAATATCATTTAAACGATTTTGTTGATGTTTAATGTTTGAAATCACGTTATAATTCCTTGATTATATGTGTTTGGGGACTTTCCCTTTGAAATTACCCAAAAATACCCTGGAAATTTTATCTTCAGGATGCATGTCTGACCCTATTGTTCAATATTTTGATGGATAGTAGTAAACATAGAGAGTTAGGGGGCTCTTGAATTGGTTTGGTTGGGCCATTAGATCCCTAACATCTACTAGGGAGAACCTCCCTTGAGTTGGAGGAGAGCTAGCCCAAAGTGAAAAGAGGTTGGTGAGGTGACAATGGGGCTATTGAATTACACATGGTATCACACTTTAGCTTTAGGACTTTATCTTGAGAAGTGCGATATTTTGCTATATCAATTCTCAAATTGTTTACGACACTATTGTTAAGAACTAATAAGAAGTGATGTTGAGGGGTTTTTGGGTATAAGAAACAATACCATTTAAAAACTATGGTTCTCAATCCTTGGCATTCCTTCACCTAGGCCTAGGGGCACACAAGAATAATTTCACACTAAACCATGCAAACTTAAAAGTAACTTAACAGATCTATAAAGTAATAATATTCATAATTCCTAATTTCGTATTGTACGATATAATGAAAATTATTCAAACATGAAGCAATGAAGACATGCAATGTCTGAATTTCAAGATTGATTAACCAATATAAGAAGTTAGAAACTACAACTTTGATTCAATACTCTGTGTCCTAACTCCAGGAAGGAATCTAGTTTGTAGTACAGAACATGCATAGTGTATTATCAATTCTTAATTGACAACAACTAAAGGTCATCTACCCCATTTTGTGTTTTTATGTTATATTCCTTATAAAAGTGTCAAATTTCTCTCAAAGTAAGCAACCATTGAATAAAATAAAAAATAGTTGAGATATGATTGAGAAATGGTCATTTGTTTCTTGAAAGGATCTTCACAATTTCTTTGGTTGTTTTTCATCTCAAGAAACAAGAAATGACCTAAGAAACTATCGTGATGTAATATAAGAAACAACACGGTGCAATGGCCATTTGCAAAGCCAAATGATGTCCATTAAGGACATGGCCTTTATTTGGTTCCTGTTTCATAGGAGTTTCAGGTAGAAATGGAACTTTGTTGTACCATTTCCAGTAGTAAAAAGGGAAAACTTTCTTTCTCCATGGGAAATAATTTACCTTTCCTTTTTCAAGATAATATAAATCACAAAAAATATGAACTATACTGCACACATTCTTGGATAATGTGAAAGTGGAAAAGGGATACCCTACACAAGTGATGCACACATGTACATTTGAACACTAATAGATTTTTGTAGTTGAAATGCAATGCTTGTTTTCATTTAAATGTAGGGTTTTTAAAGCAGGGAGAAATAATGGCTGCCAAATTAATAAGCGTTTCTTTGGAAAAATTTAAATCTTGTATTGGGTGATGAAGATAATAGAGGGTATTGAATCTTGATTCTTGACATTGTGTTTAACTTGAATAACTCGAAATGATTATAAATATCGTTAGACAGAGTTCTTTTTTCAAGTATGTACTCAAAACTCTTATGTCAAAGCATTGTGATGGCTAGCATTTGCTTGTTTCCCTTTCTTCGATTAAATACTAAAAAGTATATTAATATGTTAGACACAAATGCTAACTACAATTGTTTAACTCTACAATATATCCATTAGAATTATGAAAATATTTTCTAAGAGTGGAGTAGTGGTTATTGATGAAGCGGTAAAATTCCATTACTGTTGTAAAACTCTTACTCGGAGCCATATTTGGTGTTTCTATACTCTACTATAAATAGGTATCATTATAAATGAGCCAACCACAATCACTGATTTTGTAACCATTCGGACTTTCCATGGATAGTGATGATGATAATAACCCTATATATCGGTCTTGCCTATATCTATATGAGAATGATCTCAACATTGACCTTGATATCGTTGTATGGATGTGACCTTTGGTATGTCATCAAAAAGTCCCCAAATACCAGAAAATCCCCAAATTTGGAGAACTAAAGCTCATCACTTTCGATCTGGAGTACTACCCTTGTGATAAAGTTGATGAATTTCGATCTCCCATTCTCTACCACTTTGCACTTCACCTTCGATATAGATCAGACCAAGGGAAATTTGTTACTGGGTGTTGAGATGGATGAGTTTATCGAACTAAAATCCATAGCTTAAACTTCATGAAACTGGTGGAGTCAAATTCATGCAAGCACAAACACATCTTACACATCCTCTTTGAAACTCATCTGAAAGAACATTGGAAGACATCTATAGAGAACCCTATAGCCTAACACAATCCAATGGAATTGACCAAAAATACCCAAATAGAGTCAACCCTACTATAGGAGGAAGGGCCTGCAGTAAGAACTTACCATTTTAGAAGAGCTGAGGGCGAATGTTGTTCTGCAAGAGCTGAGGGTGAATGCTGTTCTGCAAGAGCTGAGGGCGAATGCTGAGGGCGAATGCAGGGCGAATGCTGTTCTGCAAGAGCTGAGGGAGAATGCTGAGGGCGAATGCTGAGGGCGAATGCTGTTCTGCAAGAGCTGCGAGCGAATGCTGTTGTGCAAGAGCTGAGGGTGAATGCTATTGTGCAAGAGCTAAGGGTGAATGTTGTTTTGCAAGAGCTGAGGGCGAATGCTGTTCTGCAAGAGCTGAGGGCGAATGTTGTTCTGCAAGAGCGGAGGGAAAATGCGCGCGTGATATCATACATTAATGTAGTTTTTAATAAAATAATTTTTATGTAGCGCGCCTATAAGTGTCGTTATACTAACGGCAGACAAAGCATCGCTATTGCGATGGATGCCTCCAAACGTCGCAATTGCGACACTTAGACATTGTGTCGCACTTGCGACGTTTGGAGGTAGCTGTCGCAATAGCGACGCTTTGGGGCATAGTGTCGCAATTGCGACGTCTTCCTCCAAACACCGCAATTGTGACACTTTTTCTAAGTGTCGATATTGCGACACTTTTCTCTAAACGTCGGTATAGCGACGATTTTGGGCGGGATTGAAAAAATTTGGGGAAATTTCCGACATTTGGTCAAAAGCATCGGAACCAAGTGTCAGAATTTCCCCCAAATGTACTAGTGACAGGTTCATCTACCAATAAAAATGAAGTTGTCTATTTTTTTTTTTTTTTTTGGGAAAATGCTGTTTTGCAAGAGCTGAGGGCGAACACTGAGGGTGAATGCTGTTCTGCAAGAGCTGAGGGAGAATGCTAAGGGCGAATGCTGTTCTGCAAGAGCTGAGGGCGAATGCTGTTTTGCAAGAGCTGAGGGCGAATGCTATTCTACAAGAGTTGAGGGCGAATGCTGAGGGCAAATGCTGTTCTGCAAGAGCTGTGGGCGAATGCTGTTCCGCAAGAGCTGAGGGCGAATGCTGTTGTGTAAGAGCTAAGGGCGAATGTTGTTCTACAAGAGCTGAGGGTGAATGCTGTTCTGCAAGAGCAGAGGGCGAATGCGTGCGTGATATCAGACGTTAATGTAGTTTTTAATAAAATCATTTTTATGTAGCGCGCATATAAGTGTCGTTATACTGACAGCGGACAAAGCATCGCTATTGCGACGGATGCCTCCAAACGTCGCAATTGCGACACTTAGACATTGTGTCGCACTTGCGACGTTTGGAGGTAGTTGTCGCAATAGCAACGCTTTGGGGCATAGTGTCACAATTGCGACGTCTTCCTCCAAACACCGCAATCGCGACACTTTGTCTAAGTGTCGGTATTGCGACACTTTTCTCTAAACGTCAGTATAGCGACGGTTTTGGGCGGGATTGAAAAAATTTGGGGAAATTTCTAACATTTGGTCAAAAGCATCGGAACCAAGTGTCAGAATTTCCCCCAAATGTACTAGTGACAGGTTCATCTACCAATAAAAATGAAGTTGTCTATTTTTTATTTATTTATTTTAAATTTTTATTTTTTTTTAAATTTTTTTAATTTTTAATTTTTTAATTTTTTAATTTTTTTAATTTTTTAATTTTTAATTTTTTTTTTTTTTTACTGAAAACAAGGGCTCAAAAATGAGCTTCTATCTCCCGATTCTTGATAGCTGTTGCAAAAATAGAGGAGGTATTTGTAAACAAGCTTTTTCTGAAGAAAAATCTCTCTTTGTGTTTTTAAAAACATCTCCAGGTGTTTGGAATCTACATTTGAAAAACACGTCTAAAACAGGAAAAAACACACTCTAAAAATAGAGCCCAAAGAAATCTTTGAATCTACCAATTTGTAGCACTTGTGAGAAAATTGAAAGAGGTTAATGTTATTTGATTTGTTTTTGATAATAACCTCTCTTAGATTTTTAGAATTCATCTCCGCCTGCCTAGGAAATGCTCTTGAAGTTGACTTCTCAAACAGTAAAAAAATACAAAAATCCTCTTATAACTTCTGATAAAATCTCATGCAACCAGCTTTAATGAAGGCCTCTTAGGTCCATAGTTCATACTTTACCACTGAAACTCCCTTGTTGGTGTTCTTATATGTTTCCATCTCCTCCAAAAAAATGCCGCCTTCTTTGAAATTTGACACTTGCAAAAAGTGTATATGACAACAAGTTGTTTGTTGACACATGGTGGAAACTAAACTATGACAGTAGCTAGAGATATACTCAGAAGAAAGGTAAAAGGTGGAAGAAGCAGATAATGGGGTTTGAAAATTTAAGTGAATAGGCTCGAATGCATGAAGGCTGCATAAGGAAAGGAAAGTAGGAGAGGAGAACAAAATGATGTTGATGTAATGATTGCTAAGCATGTCATACATCGAATAATAAATCATAATAGGTAGGTAAATAGTGACATACTGAATCCTAACGATTAAAAAATGACAGCTCATCGATCCCCATACCTCTTGCAAAATACATGATTTCGTAATTAGAAAGTTGGCATATTCGCTACAAACTTGTCAGGTGAGTTTGTAGCGAAAATCACCTGCTTTGCATAGAATTCATTGTGGACTCAGGAAAAAACAGGCAGGTGGCTAAAAACGAATTTTAAACCAATGCATGGAGATTTTTGGTGGATTTTGATAGATTTTATCTTGATTACATGACAAGTGGGACTCTCTAAACTTATGATAATGAACCATTCATAAAATTCCATCAATTTCATGAATTAATTTTCCAAGACAATGACACCTATGCTAAATGAATATTCTAATCATGATGAAATTCTATCGGTGATAAAAGTGGCTCCATTGGGGATGGCGTGCCCCTATGGTACAACAAAGAGCCTGTAGTTCCAATGCCTTTCTTGAAAAACTGATTTTTTTTGAAATTGATGAATACTTCACAAAGCTCTTTTAGCCTTCTCCTTAGGCCCAAGCTTGTTGAAAACTGCAATCCAAGCTGAAAACTAAATCTATACATGCTTAAAATATGCTCATAATACTTGAGCTTATTCACACACACTCCTACCTACCCTAACAACTGAAATATTCATTCTTGATTCATGCGACATGAACCTCCGATAAAGGAGTCATTGAGCTGATCCGATACTTGAACTCCTTGACTTTGCTTACACCAAATGAAAACTAGATACTGTAATGATAACGGCAACAAAAAATGGGTCTGATTTTCACAGTGAAAACATAATTGAAAAGTTGAAATATAGAACTCTTCAATGTAGTCAGCTATGGGGTCATAAAAGACATAGTTTGTTCGGTGATTTTCGAGACATTTTTCAGTTTTGGACAAATCATATACGCTTTCTTTAGCAACATAAGATTTTAGTTGTGTGCTATCAAAATCATTTTAAAAAACAAGACATTCCTCCTCAATCTCAAAAGAAAAAGTTAGCACCATCTTCTCTTTGTATTTTGGCATGAAAAAACTTTCAAAAGACTGATCTTGACAATGAAGACTATAGGTCTGAATTTGATCTTCTAAACCTTCAATGTATTTCTCAATGTTCTTAGAAAATTCATCCAAAAATTGAATCTTATCTTCTGAATTGCACTCAAATGACTTTAAGTAAGAACACAAGGCTGAAGAAAATTTTTCATCCACTTCCATTGCTTAAAACGCTGAATGGAAAGAGAGTCTGCCACAAACATTGTTTTTCCATCCATGTTTCCAAAAATATAAGCCAAAAATATGCAAATGACTTAATAGATTTGACATGCAAACTTTCAATCCATTTTCTACATTTCCCTTGAAATGAATCATATAACAATCTGATGAAAATATCTTCATGTCCGACTCTAAGAAGCTCAGTAAAGTCACGAAAATTTGATATATGCTTCAAGGTCAAACTCAAATCTTCTCCATTAAATTTTGGACCATTCCTTAAAAAATATGCATCCTTAGGCAAAATATTTGGAAATCCATAAATTTTTGAAAAGTCCACACATGCATACCTTGAAGAAATTGTAGTTGCATCTATGTCTCTCATTTCCCAATAGTGTTACCATGAAGCTATGAATTTTTGAATTCTTCAAGAATGGAGTCGCCAAGGTAGATGTAAAACCTTTGAATTTTTTGATCTCCTGCTACCATCAAGAGTTCAAAATTTATGTTTGAGCACAAAATTTCAGGAAATTTTTCTTCAGAATCTCGGCAAACACACCAAAATGTTATCACTAAGTTGGTACAAATGGGTTGCTCCATCAGACAACCCAGAGTAACTCTTTCAAATCTACTTCTAGGTGAAAATTAGCCTTTTCAACCTGAGAGGGTTCTCTCACAGATAAAAATGATTTGTATTTAAATGAAGTTCAACAATTTTCTAACTCTGAGATATTTTTTAAGTGTGTTTGTATGCAGGTGAAATATGTATAGAAATCACTACCATTAGGCATATGGAGTTAGTGTTAATAAACTCAGTGACATGGGAGATCTTCTTGTGTAAGCTGAGGCATATAGATGTTTTAATGAAGGGAAACATACACATATACACAACAATCTATTGCTTGAAGGAAGTTAGAGCATGATATACATGAATTCTAAGTAATCAAGCATCAAAGAACTGAAGAAAAAATAGTAGGATACTGTTGAGCCCTGAAATTGTCTTCTCTTTTGCCAAACTTCACTTCATTTCATCATTCCTTTATCATTTCATAAACCTAAAACTCAATGAGAATGACTTAAATTACTTAAAGGTTGCATACAATGATTAACTTATTGTAATTTTGTGATTTTGCTGTCTTAATGATTTTTGAATAGTTTTAGCTACAGAATGCAGTCATTCTATAGCCAGTCAAGCGTTCCGTAGCTGTTTTGGTGTTTACATATTTTACAGGTGTCATCTGGAGAAAAGGCGCACATAGGTGGATTCCAAATATTTCCTACATCATTCGTTCCCTTCCATGAAGACTGGATCAATAGCTGGAGGTGCCTATGTACGTGGTCAAAGTAAAAGTCAAGCAAACCGTCTTCTACAAGAATTAGGACTCTTGATCAGGAATCCTAAAAGAGTTCTATTTTGATTTTAACTTTAAAAATACACCTGTACCTACTTTTATTCAATTTTAGTTATGTAATTGCATATAAATTCAGCTCGGTAATTCCGAGAGGAACAAGTTTGATACATATTTTATCATTCTTGAGATACTCCGTTTTCAAGCATTTTGATAATAGAAGGAGTAAAAATTTGATGCTGTTCTGAATACAACCTTGAGGAGTTAAAGGATCAATGCTGAATTGATAGCAGAGGGCCCCTGCTATTCGAGGAAGCTTTACATGTTTTCTAGATAAGTAGTTTTCAATTCTGTTTTGTCATATTTTCTTACTTAGACTGCTTTCTGGAATTACATCTCTTAGCATTATGTTTCATGTCATTTGCTTAGATAAAAGATCCTCATGATATTACAGTTAGTCTTTTTCTCAATCTTTTCCAATATATCTCTATTAAATGAATGGGATTTAATTGTAATATTCTGAGTTACTAGCACTTCAGTTTCTGTCATTTAGATTAAGAAGATCCTCATTATCTTACAAATATTCTCTTTCTTAAGCTCTTCCAATATATCACTACTATATGAATGAGATTTGGTTGTACTATTTTGAGTTATTATCATTTTCTGTTCTGCAATTAGATAGAAGATCCTCATCTTATTACAAACAATCTTCTTCTCAAGCTATTCCAATAAACCTCTAAATCATGAATAAGACTTAGTTGTAATACTGTGGGTTACTAATTGTTTGTTTTATAGAAGATCCTTATCACATTATGCCTAATCTCTTTCAATAAACTCTTCCAACAAATCTCTAACTCATGAATGAGATCTAGTTGTAATGTCATAAGTTGTTTCAACATTTCATAGGAGATCCTTATTACATTATAGTAATCTTTTTATCAAGATATTCCAATACACCTCTATCATATGAATGAGATTTCACTGTAATGTTCTAAGTTACTGTTTGTTTTAATACTTCTTTTATGTTTTAGGAAGATCCTCATTACATTAGAATTTAATTTCTTTCACAAGATATTCCAACAAATTTCTAACTAAATGAATCAGATTGAGTTGTAGTGTTTTGAGTTACCTTTCATTTTCATGAATGGTCATTTGCAAGCTATAATATCCATGGATTAGGACTCTCTGTTTTTATCATTTTCTAATTAGGGACAGAACTTGTAACTAAACTCTGTTTTAATTTTAATATTTCCTTTCTCTTCCTTTTTGACATAGATTTAACTTCATATTTTGAGCATAGAGTAGCATACTAAAACTCAAACATAAAAAAACTCAAAACATAAATAAAACACTGAAAACAATGAAATAAGAAAAGGGATACTTAGGCACATATAGTGCAAGTACACTTCATCAGTTTACTAGCCTTGGTCGATAATTTATGCTATAAATTTAGGACACTAAATTGACTAAACAGATACATAAGACAAATTATCATGAAAACATCAAAGAATCTCAGGGGAAGAAAAGAGACAATTGCCAATCTATATTATTGATAAGAAATTTTTTACAATAGTAGTTCTGTAGTCAACATCATTCAACCCTTTATTCTTCGATAATCTGCCTATTAATAGGCTTAGGCATCATTACATTTGGTTTGCCAACAAGGCTGGACCATCGAGTCTCTTTGATGACACCTAATCTAACCATAAGCAAATTATATGGAGATAAAACTGACAACTACTAATTTTAAGAATTAGAGGTCTCTATAACCTATTTATTACATCAAAAAACTTATGACTGCATATTTACATCGAGAAAAGTCATGTGCCTGGGTGGCATTGACCATGACCAAAACATAATTGTTCCCACCAAGTCAGGAGACTTCTCTTCCTACTTTTTAGGAGGTAGTGTCATGATGGTTGATGGGTGTCTTCATGGTGAGATGGAAAACTGAAAATATTTATCGAATACCATGTCCCCATGCAAACATTCCTCTGATGACCCCTAAAATTTCCACGTGGCTGGATCATCCCAAATTGACCATCAAAATTTGAGAAATCTCCAAAAACTTCTTCGCTGCAGAAATAGTGGACTTAAGGCAAGTTCGTAGTGAAAGTCTGTAGCACTTTGATTTTGACCATCTCTGCCACTTGTTTTCTCCCTTCGCTGATTTGAGGCTGTTTAATAAGTCAAAATAACTAAAGACAAACTTTTTCTTCCCTTAATCATGACAATACCTATGATTTATAGCAAAAAAAATTCTACAACAAGTTCAGAGCGAATTATGGGCTTCAAGCTTGAGACACGCTATGAAATTGCCTAATAGACAACAAATTTTGAAATTTTCAATTTCTACCTCCAAAAAATATCCATGGTTGTGTAAGGTGATAATATGAAGCATGATAAGATAAAATTGGTTCAAAATACATCTTACCTTCCTCAAGAAGCAGCATCTTCACCTTCATCAGGTTCATCTACCAATAAAAATGGAGCTGTTTTTTCTGAAAACTAGGGCTCAAGAATTAGATTCTATCTCCCGATTCTTAATATCTGTTGCAAAATGGGAGGAGGATTTTGTAAATAAGCTTTTTATGAAGAAAAAACTATCTTGTTTTTTTTTTAAAACGTCTCCAGGTGTCCGGAATCTGCATTTGAAAAACATGTATAAAATAGGAAAAAACACACTCTGAAAATAGAGCCCAAAGACATTTTCGAATATCCAATTGTAGCATCTGTGAGGAAATTGAAAGATGTTAATGTTATTTGATCTGTGTTTGAAAATAACCTTTCTCATGTTTTTAGAATTCATCTCTGTTTTCCCAGAAAATTCTCTTGAAGTTGACTGCTCAAACAGTCAAAAAATACAAAAATCCTCTTGTAACTTCTGACAAAATCTCATGCAACCAGCTTTAATGAAGGCCTCTGCAACACTAGGGTATTCCATGACCAATTTTAGGTCCATAGGTTCATACTTGACCACTTAACCTACCTTTTTGGTGTTCTTATATGTTTCCTTCTCCTCCAAAACAATGTTGCCTTCTTTGAAAGTTGACACCTGCAAAAAGTGTATATGAAAACAAGTTGTTTGTTGACATATGGTGGAAACTAACCTATGAAAGTAGCTAGAGTTATACTCATACAAAAGATAAAAGGTGGTAGAAGCAACTAATAGGCATTGAAAATGTAAGAGATTAGGCTCGAATGCATGAAGGCCGCATAAGGAAAGGAAAGTGGGAGAGGAAAACAAAATGATGGTGATGTAATGATTTCTAATCATGTAATACACCGAATAATAACTCATAACAAGTAGGTACATGGTGACATACTAACTCCTAACCATTAAAAAATGATAGCTCATCGATCCCCATATCGCTTGCAAAAAACATGAGTTCGTAGTGAATTTAGTTAGAAAGTTGGCAGATTCGCTACGAACTTGTCAGGTGAGTTCGTAGCAAAAATCACCTGTTTTGCATAGAATTCACTGCAGACTTAGGAAAAAATAGACAACTGGCTAAAAACGAATTTTAAACCAATGCATGGAGATTTTGGGTGGGTTTTGATAGATTTTAACGTGATGACATGACAAGTGGGACTCTCTTAACTTAGGGGAATGACCCATTCATAAAATTCCATCAATTTCATGAATTAATTTACCAAGACAACACTCTAATAATTCTTAAGTTGTGAGATTTTAGTTTATAGTATAAGAACATTAGAGGTAACCACAAACCTACTTTTAAACTCTAGAAACTAGCCTTCCTAGGGTTCAGAGAGGGCTCTCTCTTTAAGATTTAATTTTGATTTGATTATAAGATATTAGGTTAGTTATGATTGTGTAAATTGGTTTTGATTTGGTTTGGTTTGGTTTGGTGAGAAAAAATCACTTAGTGAGATGGATAGTGATAGATATATTTGTTCATTGGGTTAGGGAGTCAAAAGTCAAGCAGACAGAACTAGGATCAAGGTCAAAAAGTCAAAAAATTTCAGGGCAAGATAGACAAGTCATTGAAGATCTTGGAAGGTTGTTTGGTAAAGTGGTTTGGTCGGGATAAAGAGCAATGAAGGATTATTTGATCTGGATAAGGAAGGAGTAGACAAATGTCATTTGAAAGAGGGAGAAATTAAGGGTTCCCTACTCTGGAAATCAACTAAAAACATAGAAATGATAAACAGTAAAGACAGGGTGCTTTTAACAAATCCTGAAATAATACTCCTGTTTTATCATTCAAATTTAGAATAAATAATGGATGCATGAAAACATGAGAAAATAAACAATGAAAAGTAGAAAGTACTTCACTTAAATGGCTCATCAAATGAATCCTAAAATATGATGCTAGATGATTTGATCCAGTCTGCTACTCGAACTTGCAACACAAAGCCTTCAAGTACCAAAATATTGACTATAGAAATCTTCAGCAATTTATTCCACAATAATACTTCAAAGGATGAAGTATTTATAAAAAAATGTTTACAAAATATCGTAGAATGCTTCTAGGAATTATCTAAGGGAAAATAAAATATCTTTTACAAAAAAATACAGACAACTGCGTAACAAATCAACAAGCTGTCCTATTTATCCAAATAAAATAGAAAACTGTTTGTGGATTAGGTGCAGCTGGCTGCCTTGTTGTCCTCTTTGCTAGCACAGATATTTCAAATCTGTTTTGAAATATTATCTTCTTTATCTTATACTCTTTGACTCTAATACTCTTTACCTCTGATACACTTTAAACTCTGTCAAAATTGCCTTACTACTGTAATTTTCTGTTTTGACTGTAAAAAATCAGCAAGCTGTTTTTATCCTCTTTTCTACAATTGACTTTTATAGCATGTTAGTGAGTGATTCCAAAGATTCCTCATCAGAAATTTTTATCTTTTTCAGCTTCCTAAAATTCTCATCTGCCTCAGTATATCTGAAAAATGTTGGTTTTATGACAAATACGTGTTTTATCTCATGATGTAGATAAAACAAGTCTTCAAAGCTTCTGTGTAAAACCTTCCCCGTGGGAATTCCTTGTCCTTCTGTTTTGTCCACCTGCTCTTTTGCATAATCTCTGATTTTCTTAGTTTAGTCCTCCTATGGCATGAGTTTATCATTAATGACCAGAATATTAGGCAAACCTCTTTGCCTCAAATTTTCAAACTTAACCATAAATTTGGTTATGGATGTGTTCATGTTTTCACATTTCTCTTCAAGTTGTTTCATCAGATTCTTCTTTGAAATGACTTTCCTTATTTCAAGGATTATCTATGTCCTATCAGTAATTTCTATTTCTTCCAACTCTTGCTTATTTTTATTGTTGAGAAACTTGATCAATTGTAGGGCCTATTCAGGTTTGGCACCTAGTTCATCTTTTGTTTTCTTAATCTCTTCTTGTGCTGCCTTTACTAAATCTCTCTGCTCATAGATTACCTGAATTGATGGCCAAACATCATTGATGGCTTCAACAGTTTTACTCCATAACTGATTATTTACATAAGAAATTGGCTCTTTCAAGGTTAAATCTTTTTGGAGATTCTTCAATTCAACATTTAACCTGTTAGCCCTTTGTTCATAATTTTTGGCATTGATTTGGGCTAATTTCTTTGTATCTTGAAGATTTTCAATTAATTTCTTCAATATGTTGATCTCATTGGTTTGAAGTGACATTTCTTCGATGGCTTTTACTAGTTTACTAGCCTCATCAGAATGTTGAGCTGCTGTAGTAGAGGATTCTGCGGCTGAAGTAGTGAATGAGGTTACTGGCACTGCAGTAGCCAGTGGTACTTTTGGTGCCAACTCTTTTTCCAGAGTTGAAGGCATAGCTGTAGTAGCCATGGGAATTACTATAGGAGTTTCCTATGTTTTTGTAGTTTCTCTTCCATGGACAAGCTTGTCCATTTGGATTTCCATCTCTTTTATCTGTCTTGTTAATTGAAAAATCAAGTTCATCATGTCATCTTTCTGATTTTTCTCCTGTACTATTTCTTTGGCTTGTGGATGTTTAGTTGGTAGAAGCTTGAGCTGTTTCCTCAATGCTGCAATATCAACATTCTTTTTCTTCACTAACTCTTCTGCAGCTTTGACATTTGCAGGATCGTATCCTACTTAGATAACCAATTCTTCTAAGGACTTAATCCTAAGATATTTAGCATATGAGGAAGCTTTGTCAACTTTAATTTGATCTCTCATGTTTATTATTGTATTCTGAAGTTTGAAGTTTTTGGAAACTCATAGCCTTGGTAGTTATGGTAGAATATAACATCTTAGAAGTTTGCCCGTGAAACTCAATCTGATCTAGTTCATGGATACTTTCTGTTGGCACTTCAAGATCAACTTTCTTGTAATATGAAACTGTCTTGGGAGTCCTAACTGTTGGTTGAAGCACTGACATAATGTAATATTCCCAATAGCCCAAGCTAATGGGAATATACAATTTTGTTTCATTTTCCTGTTGCATGAATAAGTGTGTAAAGGAGGACAATAAAAACTCCTAAAAACAATGAATAAATCAATGCCCCATGTGAACAAGGCTAAATATGGATATCTTAATAAAACACCCTTATGCGTGAAAGGGATTGAGACATTTGACTGGGTCAATCATGACCAAATCAACAACGATGTCTAGAAGAAGTGATCCTCGTTGATGCACAACGCAGTCTTAGTTAGAGGTGGCACATGTGAAAGAAGTTAAATCATTGAGATGGTTTAGGGTTTTGCAAGATCTCTATCTTATATAAGGAAGAGGAGGACAACATGAGAAGGTTGTTTAATGTATTATATTTATAAATATGTTGTCTGTTTAGACATATACCATTCTCTTGGCTATTTAGCAGAGAATAGTGATGTTTAGCACTGGGTGTTCCTGATTGGGAATCCCACCTCTTTCTTTGAGAGGCCTCTTGGAAGAGTCTTGCATGTCTTGTCCACTATTAGGCAATTGGCCAAGCTTCATCTTCCAACTACAACGCATATCCTATTGAGGGTTTGGTTTTCCTTGGAATCTGTAGCAAGTGGAGGCTAGATATACTCAGATCTCGGCATTCTAGTGCCTCTTTTCAGTGGGAAATTATTCTATCCCATTGGCCAAGGGTGTATTGGACCTTTGGAGCTGCATTTTCAGATCTTGGCATCAGGCCAAACATGTACCAAAGCCTACAACGCAGTTTTCCTTCTAGATCTATGTTTTTCTTGTAGGTACTGTTGCAGGGTGTTTTAGCACACCATTTGTGAAGCTGGGCTTCAAGTGTTGGGGATCTGCCCATCACATTTTGAGATCTATTGGAGAGGATCTAATGCATGTTCATATTAGATCTGATCTACATACTTCTGTACATTTCTAAATTACTGCATATTTATGCAGATCTGTAACTTAAATCTTAGATCTACTTCATGTACATGGTGTTTTGCTCAAAACTCCTAGGGAGATTGAAAGAGGAGCCTCTATAGGGTATGGATATGTCATAGGTCTGATGTTTCATGCACTTATATGCTCTAGATCTAAAGTGTAATCTTCAACTGCTGTATGCTCTATAAAATAATGCTGTCAAGCCTTTTGCAGTGAATACATGTGATTGCAACACCTCTTTTGAGGGTTTCCTTCTGTTTAAGTCATCTATTTCCTGTTATAAATTGCATGGGCCTTATTGTAAATCTGATTTGCTGATGTATATGTAAAATTTGAGCCTCCATATTGTCCTCCTGCTCTTAATTTTCTAAACTGCGTTATTTCTATGCAATATTGTTCAGTATTGCTGCTTGTTCCCATTTTAGGATATTACAGTGGTATCAGAGCAATCATCTTGGCACAGCCTATGCTTTCTTAAGAAGCCAATATGTCTTTAGAAGAATATGAGCCTCTTATTGACAAAGAAAATAGGTATCTAAGAAGAATACAGAAGAAATTTGATTACACAAATGATAATCAAGACAAGGGTAAAGCCCCTGAATCTGGAACTGATGAAGGTGGAAAGGAGTTTGCAAAAACCCTTTTGAAAGCCATGCAAGATCTTGCTAGAGAGATCAAAGAGATGAGAATGGACAGAATCAAAGAATCTCCTAAGAGATTTCATCTTGGAGAAAGCTCTGGCATATCTCACCACTGGAATGATCAACCAGTGAATCAACCACAAGTTTCCCAATGCTCCACCATGCCTACCTTTTTTGCTATGGGAAATGAAGGGTTACATGAGCAAGCATCCCTTGAAGACTACTTTGAAGAATATGAGTCTCAAAATCAGAGATTCAAAGATCACTTGAGTTTTCAAGGGTTCTGCCATCTGAAGGACAAAAGAAGACCAAGGCATCAACATAGAGATGGTGGATTCACTCAGAATCATGATCGACATCACTCTATGGGCAGATTATTTCTACCCAATTTTGATGGGTAGAAAAAATTGACATCTACTTTCAGTTGAACAAGGTCCCAAAGATGGAAGCTATCAATATTGCAGCGCTGCACTTTGAAGGTGAAGCACATGAATGGTGGTTCCATGGCTTGTCTACATTGGGTCATGCCAATGTGACTACTTATTCTGAGTTCACTAGAAGGGTGGTGGAAAGATTTGACAGAAGGGATCCAGAAGCACCTTTCATGAGCCTTGCAAATTTGAAGCAATCAGGTAATACATAGTCTTATATTTCTGAATTTTTAAGATTATCTGTTATGGTTCCTGACTTGTCTGCATCAAGTAGGGTGTCTTCATGGGTTGGTAAATTCTACCAAGCCCACTACCTTGCATGATTCCATTGAGAGGGCTAGATACCTTCAAGATGCCTTGCCAAAAGCAAAGGAAAATTTTTAGCACAAGCCCTCTTTTCTTTCTAAAGGAAAGGAAGAGAAAGATGCTCCTTCAAAGGAGAGCTCATACAAGAAGCCTCTTGATGATGAAGTCAGGAGAGATCTAAGGAGAAAGATTCTATGCTTCAATTGCCAAGAATCATGGGTACCTGGACATAGATGTGTTGCTGGTAAAGCACATTACATAGAGGTCTTCTCAAATCTTGAAGAAGATGAATATGATGAACCAAGAAGGGGTCACAGTGCTAACAATATTGAAGGAGATCCAACACCATCAGGAGATGGAAATGGAGCATTTTCTCCTATTGGAGGAACTATTGCATATTTGAGAGGAGTACCTAAGTAATTGACCTTAAGAGTTCAAGGTTCAATCATGAATTAGAGGGTTTCTGTATTGATTGATAGTGGGGCTACCCACAACTTCATTGATGCCCATCTTGTACAAAGGAGGGAAATACCCACTGATACTTTTGAGGGATTCTCTGTTTTGGTCCCAGGAGATAAAACAATGTAATGCATGCATTATGTTCCATCACTTTTAGTCACCATGGGTACCTACACTTTGGTTTATCACTTCTTTGTAGTTGACATACCAGACACCAATGTTATTTTGGGTGTTCAATGATTGATTACATTGGGGAATGTCACCACTGGTTGGGAGGATTTTCAAATGGAATGGGTGGACAAGAAGAGTGGTGAATATCAAATGATCAAAGACATGCATACATATCCCTCACATAACACTTCCACACAGAAAACATAGATGGATTTGCACAGTGGAAGCAAGGACCTTACAGTCCCATCCATTATGTTCATGAGATTTTTGCATGGGACAATCTTTTCTAGTGGCAAAACACCTGAGAGGCCACCTAATTCAGATTTTGTGGGAAAGATATCAAAAAATTCTGCTCCAAAATTAGATCCAGGAGGGATTGGAGCACTTGGAGATAAAGCTACAACACTAGGAGACTTGGGTAAGCTCAGGAAAGAGGGAGATCTTCTTCCCTTATCATAATCACCCACTCTCATTTCTGGATCTGCGGTGTGGGAGGAGAAGAGTGGAAGGAATGGCCTTCCAACACACATATTTAGCATGAGAGATGTCAAGGAGGAGATAAGAAACATGAAAAACATTTTTGTTGATACACCATCGTAGTTTTCATTGTTGAGTAGTTTAGATCTATATTGGAAATCCCAACTATTGGTGGATTATTCCAAAGATCTACACACTTGTATGATACTTGATGACCAGCTACATGAAGAGGGCTATCTAGTCCATGAGGGAGTCATCTATCATCCTGGTAGGATATTCTTGTCTAGAGCTTCTAAGCTCAAGCATAAGTTACTACAAAGAGCATACAAAGAGTTTTGTTTCAGCCATATGTACTCCATGGAGATCTACAACATCATCATGAGAAGCTTTGATTGGGAAGGCTTGAAATAAGAACTACATCAACATTTTCAAGAATGCATGAACTATGTGGAGTTGGGGCAGCAACATGACTCCATGAAGGGGTTATTTCAGCCATCTCTTCCTTCTTTTGAGAAAGGGGAAAGATCCATGCACAACTCCATGTGTATGAGAGGCATTGTTGGTGAAGAATCTGATCATGTAAAGCAAGTTTCATTTTCTAATTTTAGATATTATTTCACCATGTTTATGTAGGCCATGACTCCAAGGAGGGGTGATGTATCATGCAAATCTCATGACAAACATTGGGCCACTAAAATTTCTGAATTTGGCCACTCCCTTGTTGTGCAAAGGGGGATTTTCTTTCAGGATGGGTGTTTCCCAAAGGCACCAAACATATCTCACACTTTCAGCCATAGTGATATGACATGTGCAACAAGTAAGTGGTGGGGAAGCCACTTACAACAACTTGATTTGATGCAGGCAGGAGATGCATTGCGCTGGTACCATATGTGGGACTATGACCCACCTCCTCATGCTCAAATTTTTGTTTGTTTATATGTAGTTTTGCTTCTATACCTTGATGATATAGTTGTACTTTTTATGGGTATGTATGGAGGGAGGATGGGAAGCTTGTATGTACCACATGGGATGGAGACTCTCTATGTACCTTATGCTACATGTTTCAGGGAGAGTATGGGTTCAACCATGTTTGTTTCATTTGAGTTATTAACTCCTTGTGGGATGGAATATACACATCTCATAATGAATTTGGAGGAACAATTCATGGAGGGTTGGATTTGTGAACACTTCTCTTATGAAGAAAGCTTAACTCATGATAGTGTCACCAATGGAGGAGGAGAAGTGTTGCAACACTAACCTTATTAGTTGCTTGAGGACAAGCAACATTTTGGAGGGGAGGACTGTAATATTCCCAATTAGCCCAAGCTAATGGGAATATACAATTTTGTTTCATTTTCTTGTTGCATGAATAAATGTGTAAAGAAGGACAATAAAAACTACTAAAAAAAATGAATAAATCAATGCCCCATGTGAACAAGGCTAAATTCGGGTTATCTTAATAAAACACCCTTATGTGTGAAAGGGATTGAGACATTTGATTAGGTCAATCATGACCAAATCAAAAGCGCTGTCTAGAAGAAGTGATCCTCATTGATACACAACGCAGTCTTAGTTGGAGGTGGCACATGTGAAAGAAGCTATATCATTGATATGGTTTAGGGTTTTGCAAGGTCTCTATCTTATAAAAGGCAGAGGAGGACAACATGACAAGGTTGTTGAATGTATTATATTTCTGAATATACTGTCTATTTAGACATATATCATTCTCTTGGATGTTTAGCAGAGAATAATGTTGTTTAGCATTATGTGTTCCTGATCGAGAATCCCACCTCTTTCCTTGAGAGGCCTCTTGGAAGAATATTGCATGTCTTGTCCAATATCAGGCAATTGGCCAAGCTTCATCTTCCAACTACAACGCAGATCCTGTTGAGGGTTTGGTTGTCCTTGTAAGCTGTAGCAAGTGGAGGCTAGATCTACTCAGATCTAGGCCATTCCATTGCCTCTTTTCAGTGGGAAATTCTTCTATCCCATTTACAAGAGTGTATTGGACCTTTGGATCTGCATTTTCAGATCTTGGAATCAAGGAAAACATGTACCAAAGCCTACAATGTAGTTTTCCTTCTAGATCTGCGTTTTTCTTATAGGTACTGTTGCAGGGTGTCTTAGCATACCATTTGGGAAGCTGGGCTTCAAGTGTTAGGGATATGCCCATCACATTTTGAGATCTATTGGAGAGGATATAATGCATGTTCATATCATATCTGATCTGTATACTGCTGTACATTTCTGAATCACTGCATATTTCTATAGATCTGTAACTTAAATATTAGATCTACTTCATGTACATGGTGTTTTGCTCAAAAACCCTAGGGGGATTGAAAGAGGAGCCTCTATAGGGTATGGAACTGTCATATATCTGATGTTTCATGAAATTATATGCTCTATATGTAAAGTGTAATATTCAGCTGTTGTATGCTCTATAAAATAATGCTGTCAAGCCTTTTGCAGTGAATACATGTGATTGCAGCTTCTCTTTTGAGGGTTTCCTTCTGTTGAAGTCTTCTATTTCCTGTTATGCATTGTATGGGCCTTACTGTAAATCTGATTTTCTGATGTATATGTAAAATTTTAGCCTCCATATTGGCCTCCCACTCTTACTTTGCTGAACTGCATTATTTCTGTGCAATATTGTTCAGTATTGTTGCTTGTTCCCATTTTGGGATATTACACATAATAATTTTTTTTTTTGAATAATCAAAAGCTGATAAAAGTCTGTTCTAAATGCCTGGTGTTTGTTTCAAACATTGAGAATAAATCTCATTCATAATTTCTTCATTCTTTGTCTTAATCTGCTTATATTTTTCCCTGATGTCAAGATCTTTTTCTTCTGCTGTTTGTGAGGGGGATGCCTCCATACTCTGCTGTTTCTCTATAACCTGAGCATTTGAATTATCAGGCTATTCTTCATTTAGAATCTATGTGACTGGCTCACTTGAAATGACTGTAGCAACATCTGTATTTGTCCTTGGAATATTTGTATCTTCTACCTCTATAGTGACTTTCTCTTTATCAACTAGATTTATCTTAGGCTTTTTGTTGTATCTGAGTTTAAACCTATTCTCAGTTCTTGTCTCGGAAATGTAGGTACCTTCTTCTCTGACTCTTTTAGTAGCTTTCTCTCCTTGATTTTCAGTTTGCAAGGTGTGACTAGTATCACCTTGTTTAACTGCTTCTACCAAAGTGTTTTCTAGCCACTCAGTTTGATTAACATATTGTTCAATCTCTATTTTTTTTCTCATGAATATAAGGTGTTAGTTTGCACTTAACTCTCATTTTGCTTACTATTCCATGTGGATCATAGTTCCATGAGAAGCTTTCTTCAAATTTGTACTCAAGTAATTGTTTGACTGCTTCTTGTCTTGCATCTCTACGATTACAAATAAAAGGTCCTACTTGATTCTTCAACTTAAATTGGGTCTTCTTTATAGCTACTAGAAAGTTGATAGAATCAGAATTTAGGATTTGCCTGATATACTCCAAGGCAAAGACTCTCATTGGCACATACTTGGGTAGTTTATAGGGTAAAATATTTGACCCAAAAACTTTGATTTCTGTATGTTTTTCATATAAATATCAATCTCCAGTTCTAGTGTTCTCTGATAGCTGTAGAACTTTCTTCATTTCATCACTGATTATCAGATGTACTGTATTTGTCAACATATTTATCAATGGGTGGAAAAATTTATTTGTAAACTCTGCATAAGTGAGCCCTGTGGACTCTTTTCTAATCACATATCTCCAAAAAATGACTGAAAGTGGATTCTCTTCTATATAAAGCTTCTGGAGGGTTATTGGAAACTTATTTGCTTGAAAATATAAGAACATATGGAGAAGAAAGGATGTATATCTAAATACTCCTTCAATTGGTAATTTAACAAGATGATCATGGATATTATCAGCTGTGTATTCAACATAATTGAAAATGAATGAAGGAGGTTTTCCTGGTGCAAAGGTAGATAGGAAACCTAGGATTGACTCATATGTAAAATACCCTAGGATAAATGACAACATGGATATGACATGCCTTGACCTTTCTGGAAATTTTGAAGTAGAATAAGGAGGGTTGATTTGTAGAATTTCAACATGTAATGGCATGAAAATTTGGATGATTTGAAACCTTTTGGGAAATTCTAGCCCAATGTACAACTTTGTAAGTGCTTCTATTGATGAAGGAATAGCTTTGGGATCAGGTTTGAGCTGTAACATCTAGTTTATGGACTCAACAGTAATTGTAAACAATACTTATTTTTTTTCATTTAACATTGCTCTTTGTTTAGGTGAATAATAAGTCTGACATAACCTAATAACCTCTGGGCATTGATGAGTAACTGGGACAACATATTTGGGTAGGTTTGAATCCCAAATTTGAACTTCTTCAACTTGATCCAATTACTTTTCATAACTCGAACAGTGGAGGTATTATAGATTGAATTCTACTATTGGATCTGCTATTTTATAATCCACATCTGTTAAAGGTGTATGTTCAATGTCTACAACAGGAGGTTGTAGAGGATTTACAATAATTGCAGTCTTTGAGGACATGGATGGATTTGATTTTGACATTTTTTAGGCTTTCTAGATAACTGAAACTCTATATTTAGGCTTTCTGGATTCTTCTGTAAGATTAAATGGTTTACAGAAGTGTTTTTTACTTTAACAGAGGTTCTTGGATAAAAATAAGCACAACTTGATTTTCTTGGAGTTTTAACCTTCAATTTTGACTTTAAACTGGATTTTAGCCTCTTTACTGGTTTAGAAATAAGAAATAAGGGTTTCTTATGTTTTTTTTCAAACAAATGAGACTAAAAATAGTTAAAATTGGACGCAGAAGGTTTGGGGTTACCTGCAAAGTATTTCTGGGAAAATTGGAAGTCTTATAAGGTTTGCAAAGATTGAAAAATATTCAATTTTAACTTAAAACCAGTTTACAGTATTGAAAACAGGGTTTCGTCAAATTTTTAACAGGGAATTCGTTCTTTTCGGGCAACTACAGGGTTTTTCTTTGGGTAAATAGGCTTTATTGGGTTAAATTATTTCAGAAATTCCTTTTCGAATGATAGACATGTCATTTTCCTTAGGAAAATACCTGTTTTTGCAGGTATTTTGGTCTTTAACTGGTTTTCGAGGCGTAAAACAGGCTTCTGATGGCTTTGAAGGTTTCTGGAAGTCAGACTGTAGATTCCAGCAGTATTTGACAGCAACTATGGTGGCTTTTGCAGGTTCTCTAGGTGTAAAAAAGTATATTGGCTTCGTTTTCTTTAGTCGGGATGGATAATAGCTTACAAACAATGCAAGGAAAGGTTTCATAGTATGAGGCTCTTATAATGTTTTAGGTTTAATCAAATCATCATTAAATGCAATCATGTTGAAACAGAGGGTGGTTTTGGTTTTCAAAGGCAGAAAACAAGAGGTATTTATTGGATGGATTTGGGAGGTAAGTTGTTTTGGTTGGATCAAATGCGATCCAATAAGATTTGGCCGCGTGGAGGAGAGAGAAGGATGGAAAACCACCTATTTCGCATAGTTTGAAACAAGTTTAAATCGCGATGTTTAAAATGCGATATTCCTTTTGGATCGTCAGATTGGAGGGCATTGATGCAAACGATGAAGATTGAGTTCTGGAGTTGCTCGGCATTGGGGCATGGGGCCCAAGGTTTGTATTATGCGGCGGGGTTAATAAAATGTATTTAAAACATAGTTTAAAATGTAAAAACTAATGTTTTATTTGATTGGCAGGGTATATAATAAAATAGCGTAGAAAACATTAACAAGTGTTTTATAACTAATGGCGCGAGATATATTTATATGATATGTTTTTGTTTTTTAACCTATGGGAAAAGGGCTGGGATTTATTTTCAGCACATGGGATATATAAACCATAGGTTAACATTAAAAAATGGGTTTTTTTGGGATATTTAAATAATGGATTTAATAAATTACGGGAAGGGTATTATAAAGAGATTTAATACTTTAGGTTAGAAATTAATATGAAATGAGACGAAATGAATTAAAATACATAAAATTTAAACTAAGTAAAGTGAAATAGGCATTTTAGCATAAAATTATCCCATTTTTATTTTTTACACATAAGCTTAGGATAAAATGTATTTTGTGGGTTTTTTAGTATTTTTGGATGAAATGAAATTAATCAAGGGGGATTTTACTTTTTCTAAGAAAAAGGGTTTTTTACTTAGGAAAAGGGTTTGTATTTCTTGGAAAAGGGTGAATATGCTGATGAAATGGGTTTTTATGTAGGGAATCCAATATTTTTAACCAATCAGTTACTAAGCCTTGGGTCCAGTCCCAACAAAATTCAGAGAAATGCTCTGAGCCTATTTAACTGAAGGTTTAGAATACTGGATCATTGTGGGGGAGGGGAAATTAGTAATTTTTTCCCGATGATGCTTTATTACATGCCTTGCACCACTGCTTTCTACCTACCCATCATTATTCTAACATTTTTTACTTCATTTGCATGGGTGCATTTAATCTTGCAACCCTAAATCCATTTTTCTTTTAAAGCATAAATCTATCTAAGTCTAACCTTATCTCATCCGAAGGCTCAGATTAAACTGTTGAGCTCCTCATCTATTCTCTAATTATCTATTGATTTGTCAAGTTTAAACTGTTTGACATATCTTTATTCTCTATCTAAAACATGAAATTCAAAGCATGGAAAGTTAAGATTAAAATTTTTAACTGATCATGGATTATGGCATTATTGACAATCTGCACATAATCATTATTCTTGCAGTAAAATTAAATGGTAGTGGCATTTTGAGTTGCTCACTTTCATGTCTTATTTTATCTCTTTTTTTCTTTTGGGGTCCATTTTTATTCTTTTTTGATCTTTTATTTTCAAAGTCCTTTGATCTTTCTTTTAGGACTTTTACCCTCTTTTCATTTTTTATTATTTTCAAATATGGGAAAACAACTCGCAGAAAGCAAGGTATGTACATATTTACAAGACTATCAAAGTCTATTAAAAAATTATGAACCCTATTATTATAGGACCCTAACAAAGATAATGACACCTATGCTAAATGACTCTCCAAATCATGATGAAATTTTATTTGTGATAACACAACACACTATCATAATTAGGCCAAATCATGCCTGAATTTCATAACCCTAACCATCAAGTCACTAGCATGTAACAACAACAAGTTATATATCATGCTCATCAACAACATGTAACCTAATTTTCAACTTAAGTATAATACAACAACAATAGGTTAACCCATAACATGTTCATCAACAACATATAAGTAATCTGACATAAAACAATAATATCAATGGATACCACCACAAATTTCTATCATTCATGACTATCCGACACATGTACATATAACCACACTAATTGACTAGCATCTATAATGTATGTAACCATAACATCAATATAATGAAACAAAGACTCATAACCATAATGCATATAACTACACCGATCAACTAGTATTTATGACATATGTAACCATAATAACAATAGAATGACAAACATATAAGTAACCCTAATGTTTACAACAATCATGAGTCACATACATACATGCTTATATGACGATCTTCTCTTACCCCAAAGTCAATTGTTGCACCTTCACTTTACTGATCTGCATCTCCCGCTCTATCTCAACCAACACATTAACATCATAACATACTAATATCATCATAATGACCTAATTTCATACAATGAAATCACGATGAATGACAACATCAACCATGCCAACTTACATGAACAATACATAAGCGTGAACGAAATGTGACCAAACATGAACAACTAATGCATGTACGACATGTACCCAAGCATGCACAGAAAACACTCAAGCATGAACATCATGTAACCAATCATAAAAAAACAATGCATGTACAATATGTAACAATATGTAAGAAAGTGTGAACACACAATACAAAAGCATGAACAACACATAATCATTCATATACTCATAAAAACATGTCGAAACAACACCATCAACCCATCCATGGAGACACCACTACCACCGTGGCCAACACAACATTGATGCAGCAAACATACACCATAGGCATGAGAAAAACATATGCAACCAACAAAAAAACATGACTAACACACTGCCCATCCAGTCTGAGTGTTGAACCATGCTCTGATACCATTCTGTTACACCTTCTTGCCACATCTACCAAAGTAACTATCCAACCAGGGTAAACATGCGACAAGAGGCTACTAATATGAGATTAAAACTCCTAGATGACCTTAAGGAAATGGAACCGATGAAAACTTGCAAAACAAACCGTACACAACATCAACAACACCTCCAAGAGGTAACCCAACCTCTCAGATTCCTAAACCCTGAGGGGGAACTGATTTTTGACCCTTTTGATCCTTAGCCACGATCATGTAAGGGAAAGGGAGTGGCTATAAGCCTATATACATGGCATGCCAAGGCAAGGTTGCGCCAGTGGCCCCAAAAAGTCAGTTTTGTGCCTGCAACTATGGGATTTGTGCCACCTTTTTAGCCCCAGAGCCCAGGTCACTGCCCAAAACTTCATGAAACTTTAGGAGAATATAAATAACAACAAAACAAAGGTATGAAAGAAATCACATCACCAATAAATCATTTGGATGCCTCTTCGCCATGACAAAAATTTCGTCAAACATGTCACAAACATTGCATCTACTGGTATAAACAACAAATTTAAACAAAGGGGTCTCATACTTATTTGAAAATCGCTAAGAAGCATTGATGCCTTACATCATAAGCTGCAATTCAATCTATTTGACCATAGTTACATTGTGAATTCATTTACAAGTAAAAACATGGATAGAGCTATACATCATCACTGATAAAATACATGCTTATAACTAACATAATAACAACATAAATACCATGGATACAACAACAATAGAATCAACATAATAACCAGTGCAATTATACATCAAATACCAAAGGAATGAGATTCTCATTAATGAGTGTAACAACCGATCGGAGATGGGTCTTCCACGTTCCACTCAACCATAGATTGGCTAAGCCAAATCCCTCTTCAAACAATCACCCCCACGCCATATTCCAAGCATGAATGTGGTACTTCAATAGAAAGAACCAACCAGGGCATCCCGAGGCTAAATGACCTCACCCTCATCAAATAGAAATCAGGCTTTATCGTGATCTACACTCAATCACTAAGCCAACACAAGCATGGATATCACCGGATTCTCTCCTCCTAAACCGTGAGGAATTTTCCTGTCTCATAGTCTCTTAGGCTTTACTACTACCCACAGTTTGAATCAGGGGTCACTAGGCCCTAAATTGAAACATACTCTCTAGGCTTTACCATATATCATAAACCCAAGACTCCTAATCCAGATGGAGAGAAAACCACCTCTAGGTTTTACAGTATATCCCGCCATTAACCAGTTGAGGACTCCCAGGCCTATCGAGGCAACCCACTATTCATCTTTCATTAGGGGAAATTTGAGGTCTAAAATGGGCCTCTTAAGGAAATAATAAAATAATAACTAAACCAATAAAAAAATATTTATGAATTTGCAATTCACTTTTTGCACCACAATCTATGTAACCATAGTGTTAGGATATTCCGACACATAGGAAATAGTTAAGAATATCCTAGTCTAGTGTAGAGTTAGGTAAAGTGTGTTTCTTTACCATGTACATTTGTAACTTATAATCCGACGGTCACGATTTTTAGTGATCTGATGGTTATCTCTCACCTCGGTATTAACGGCACTTGATCCGTGGCTTAACACCCGATTGGTCCATGATCTCTATTTAAAGAGCATGGAGGGTCATTTGTCCAGTAACCGTTTATGAGAGAAACATATGTAACTTTTCTTTTTAAATTAATAAATTCCCTGAAGTGGCCGCGTTGGCTCAGGGCGTGGATTGTTTCCCTCTTTGAGGGTTTTAACCACGTGATTATACTGGTGTACTAATTTGTGATCTATTTGTGAGCGATGAACTTTGGTTGTTGATCTACGGAACTTACCCTGTAAATTCCTACATGGTATCAGTTCTATTTTGAGGGTTGCGTCCATTGTTGATCAAAATCCGAAGCTGGTTTGACTGCATGTGAATGTCGTTTTGTAGATCTACTATTTCTAATTATTTTTGGGCTTGGAGAACTGCTCGGTTGTGTCTGGAGCATATTTTATAGTGAGTAACGCCTTTTGTTTCATGCGAAAAGGTTTTTAGCTGCCCAAGTTATGTCAGTTTAGATCTGGAGGTATAAAGCATCCATTTTGCAGTTATATTTGTTAATAGTTCTGCTTATTTCGTTTTTTTTCTTTTCGCTGTTTATTTTCGGTTTTAAGGTTTTATTTATTTGCCAGATCTATACCCTCTTCTCTGTGTATGCTCTTTGTTGTGCGCTCCGTGTAATCTCAGAAAATCAGAAACAGGAAAAGAGATTTTTTTTTTCTACATATGTTCTTTCCCCGCGTCTTTGTGTGATCTTGGGAAATCAGCAATAGCAAAAAAGTGATAGTTTCCAGTAAGGCTAACCAAAAATCTAACATTATGTCGTAAGGCTTTGAATTTCATTTTTTTTGCTCGGTTTTTGTGTTTTTTTTGTGCAGGAAAAGGTACGTACACCGAAGGGTTACAAAAAAAAAAGAAAAAAGAAAAGAAAAACCCCTTCCTCCTGTCATACAATAATGTGATCCTTTTGCTATCTCACTTAGTGAGGGGTTAGTTTATGAGAATAGAGGTCTTGGGTTCAAGTCTCCTTCTCAAGCTTCTTTTGTAAAAAGTTTTTGTTCAAAGGGGTGGAATTTTTTTTTTTTTAAGCCGCACTTCATCTCGATCCCATAACTATTCGGCATCTACAACTCAGATTTTTCCAAAGGCATAACTTCTTCATCTGGAAGCCGTTTTTCGAGCCATTTTTTTTGAAACGAACTAATTTTTAGAGATATTTCCATTGGAGTAGTTATTTTCAGTTTTTCTTAGCTTTATGTTTAAAAAAAAAAATGGAAAGTGCATGCCTAGTTATTCTTAACAACACCAATTATTTCCAATGGATACCTCACATGGTAGATATACTTAGAAGTAAAGGGTTTACAGAATAGCCATAGGTCAAGAAACTAGACCTTCTTATGATGATAAAGTTCCTAAATGGGAAAATAAACAAGATCAAGCATGAGGATTGATAGGAATGTCCATTTCTCAAGATCTTCGATTTCACATCCTTGACATTGACACCCTTGATAAAGCCCTAGAAAAGCTAAATAATGTTTTTGGCATTCAAAATCAAGTCAGGGCCCACCAGCTTGAAAATGAGTTGCTTACTTTTGACCCTAATAATTTCTCCTCTATTGAAGACTTTTTGTCCAAATTCAAGACCCTTAGACTTCTTTTAGAAGGTTGTAAGGTCAAAAAGGAAGATGGTAGCCTCATACATTGGATTCTTGCTAAGCTTGGACCTGCATACTCTGTATTTGTTTCTACCTTCCATTCCACTAGAAAAGCCATCATCTCTTCTGGAACCGCCTACAAGAATCCCTCTTTTGATTCCTTTTGTGATTCTTTGATAAGAGAACAGGAAAAAATCTTACACCTTGGTCTTATCACTCCTGGAAACGCTTCTAAGAAAGCCTTAGCAGCCCAACAACAACCATATCAAAAGAATCCCGAGAAGCAGTATCCTAAAAAGTATGGTCCTAAACCAAACAAGGGTCCTAAGAATTTCAGCCGCAAACTGAAAAATCAAATCACCAAAATGATAAATCAAATAAAAACAAAGGAAAGAAGATAGATAGACATTGCAAATTTTGCAATCGTGATGGCCATATAGTGTCCAAATGTTTTAAGAAGATGGAAGCCTTAGAAGCAGCAATGAAGAATCACAACATAAATTTGGAGCACTCTTCACCTTCATCTTCAGGCATGCCACTTTCTTCTTGTGGTTGTCAAGCATCAAGATCTGGTTATGCATTAAATGTATCTTCTTCTTCTCCTTCTCATAAGTGGCTCATTGATTCTAGAGCTTCTTACCACATGGCTAAAAATAAATCCATGTTTTCTTCTTTAAATTATTGTAACACCAAACATATTTATGTTGGTGATGATAGATCTATTAGTGTTGTAGGATCTGGAACCATTCATCTAGATAATGGTCAGTTTAACGATGTACTATGTGTTCCTACCTTCTCATGCAACCATCTATCTGTTTATCAGATAACTCATTTAGGTGAAGGGAAAATAGTAGAATTCTCACCTCATAATGTTGTAATCAAGGACCTCAAAGATCCTAAACATATTTTAGCTACTGGCATTGCTGATGATTCCACAAGGTTGTATAAGTTTGACAACTTTGGGTCATTATCTCTTCCCTCTGTTTTTGTTGCTCATTATGATGATGTGAGAAAAATTTGGCATGAGCGATTTGGTCACTTAAACTATCACTCTCTTCAAACTTTATGCAAGGAAAATATGGTGACAGGCCTTCCTATGGTATCTTGTCGAGATGGTGTTTTCTCCAGATGTGTACTCGGAAAACATCATCAGGATAGTTTTTACAAACATACCTCTTGGCACGCTTCAGCCCCCTTACAGCTTGTGCATAGTGATTTATGTGGTCCACTTCCTGTTGTTTCTTTCTTTGGTTGCAAGTACTTCTTAACTTTCATTGATGATTTTTCCAGATGCACTTGGGTATATTTCTTAAAACTCAAGAGTGAAGTTTTTAACATGGTCTTGGCCTTTAAGGCCTTTGTTGAGAAACAATCTAGACATCAAATTCTTAAGTTAATATCAAAAAATGGTAGAGAATATGTTAGCAACAAATTTATCAACTTTTGCACTGAGTATGGCATTCAATTGCAACATACTGTTCCATATACTCCACAACAAAATGGTGTAGCTGAAAGGAAGAATCACACCTTAAAAGAAATGGCTAATTGTATGCTTCAATCTAAAGGACTTGGTCTCAATTTTTGGGCAGAAGCCATTAACTGTGCAAATTACATAGTAAATCGCACTCCAGGTACTAAGGTTTTGAAGAATATAAATCCAGAAGAAGCTTGGAGCTCAATCAAACTAGATGTAAGTCACTTTCATGTTTTTGGAAGTGATGCTTGGGCCCATATTCCAGATGCGAAACATAAAGCCTTAGAACCTAAGAGTGAAAAATGTATTTTTGTTGGATATTCTGAAGATGTCAAAGGATATAGACTTCTTTAACCAAAATCCAAAAATATAATCATTAGAAGAGATGTAAAGTTTGATGAAAATATATCGGCCTGTGAGCCTAGTTCGGCGAGTGTGCCACCTTTGGCCTGCGAGCCTGATTCGGCATATGTGACACCTCTTTCTCTCTCTTCTATTTTTAATAGCATTCCTCCTAGTTTAGATGATGACAACGAGGATGCCAATCCTTCTCCAGCTCGTGAAATTGTTCCTTATACTCCACTGCTTCCAAGATGGGTCCACTCTACTCGGGATGCATCAGGTTCTCTTGCAGGTGACCCTGCCGATCGATGATGTACACGTTCTCAGTTCGAAGGAGCCTCTTCCTTATTGGCTCAAGTTCCAGAAAAAATTGATCCTAAAACATTTGAAGAAGCCTCCGGTCATCCAAATTGGGATGAAGATATGAATGAAGAGTATCATTCCTTATTGGCAAACAATACTTGGGATCTTGTTCCTCTTACAAAAGGAAGAAAACTTGTCAGATGCAGATGGGTTTACAAAACAAAGTTTGGACCAGATGGAAAAGTGGATAGACATAAAGCTCATCTTGTCGCTAAAGGTTTTTCACAAGTTGAAGGCATTGACTATATTGAAACCTTCTCCCTTGTTACCAAAATGAATTCTATCCGCCTTGTTCTTTCCCTTGCTGCCTCCTTTAAATGGGAAGTCCATCAGATGGATGTTAAATCCACCTTATTACATGGAGATTTGCATGAAGAAATCTACATGGAACAACCCCCTGGCTTTATCCAAAAAGAATCCAACCTTGTTTGTCGCCTTAGGAAGTCTCTCTATGGTCTCAAACAAGCTCCTCGGGCTTGGTATGCCAAAATGGATAGATTTCTCTTAGATAATGGATTTTCTAGGTATCATTCTGACAACACTGTCTACACCAAGAAAGTGGGTAATTCCTTCACCATCCTTGTTCTTTATGTTGATGATCTTATCCTTACTAGTAGTGATCCAAACCATATAAACCATGTGAAGTCTAGCCTCAAAAAGAAGTTTGAAATGACAGACTTAGGACACTTGCATTATTTCCTTGGTCTTCAAGTTTTGAAATCCGAGGAAGGCATTACCCTCTCTCAGTCCAAGTATGCCTGTGATCTTCTACACCACTTTCACATGGAAGACTGTAAGCCTGCCCGTTCTCCCTTTCAGTCTAGAGTCAAGCTTTCAATAAATTATACTACCCCTGAAGTTGATGCTACCTTATACCGTCAACTTGTTGGTAAACTTTTGCATCTAACCCATACCCGTCCTGACCTTTCCTTTGTCATTGGTCTTTTCGCTCAGTTTATGCACCAACCTCATGAAAGTCTCTAGAAAGCAGCTAAAATAATACTTCAATATATTCAAGGTATAGTTTAGTTCGAAATTCATTACAGTGCAGGAGCATCTCCCTTGTTGATTGGTTTCAGCGATTCTGATTGGGCTGGTGACCCTGATGATCGGAAGTCCACTGCAGGATATGTATTCACTCTTGGTTCAAGACTTATTAATTGGTCTTGTAAGAAACAAAGTGCCATCTCCCTTTCTTCAGCAGAAGTAGAGTATCGTGGTGCAGTTGAAGCCAGCAAAGAAGCCATGTGGCTTCATCAGATCCTGTCTGAATTTGGTCTTCATCAGCAGCATCCAACTACAATTTGGTGTGATAATTAGAGTGCCATTCAACTATGTAAAGATCCAGTTCAGCATCAACGTATAAAACACATTGAAATCCACATACACTTCATGAGAAAGCTCATTCATGATCGTGTTCTTGAAGTGCCGTACTGTCCAACCAATGATCAGGTAGCCGATATCTTTACAAAGACTCTCACAAAAGTGAAGTTTACCGAACTTCGATCCATGCTTGGAGTTCAGGAAAGTTGTCATTAAGGGGGGATATGCTCTAATGCCCCCTTCCTTCCCCTATTGTGTCACTTTTGTAAATCCTTCAATCCTATCCCAATTTGTCCTTAAGGGGGGATGTTAGGATATTTCGACACATAGGAAATAGACTCCTTTTGTGTCACCTTTGTAAATCCTTCAATCCTATCCCAAGTTGTTCTTAAGGGGGGATGTTAGGATATTCCGACACATAGAAATAGTTAATAATAACTTAGTCTAGTGTAGAGTTAGGTAAAGTGTGTTTCTTTACCATGTACATTTGTAACTTATAATCCGACGGTCACAATTTGTAGTGATCCAATGGTTAACTCTCACCTTGGTATTAATGGCACTTGATCCGTGGCTTAACACCCGATTGGTCCATGATCTCTATTTAAAGAGCATGGAGGGTCATTTATTCGGTAACCGTTTAAGAGAGAAACATATGTAACTTTTCTTTTTATATTAATAAATTCCCTGAAGTGGCCACGTTGGCTCAGGGCGTGGACTGTTTCCCTCTTTGAGGGTTTTAACCACGTGATTATATTGGTGTACTGATTTGTGATCTGTTTGTGAGCGGTGACCTTTCGTTCTTGATCTACGTAACTCACCCTGTAAATTCCTACACATAGTTAAATTCAATTAAAAAATTGTACCAAAATAAAATTAATAAAAAAATTGTATTGATGTGACTATAAATAAGAATGAGTTTTTCAAGAAAAAGTCATTATCATTGAACAACTAATGCATTTGTCCTTTGTACTTAAATAACTTAAAATAAAATATAAATATAAATTTATAAATTCTTAATTATATTATATGCTATTAATTAAAATTTATATTATTTAAATTGTACAATAACATGTAATTAATATACTATATAAATATAATATAATATAATATAATAAATGTATAGGGATATGCATTGTTTCTTTCAAGAAATATGAAAGGAAAATAATATATTTTTATTCAAAAAGTATGAAATGACATTTATTGTGAGTACTTTACTTTGAATTTAAAAGTACTTAGAGAACTACCATGGTTAACCATGAGATTTTATCCACCATTGAGAATGTGACAAGTAAGTACCTTTAACTCAAGCAATGCCATCTCAACCATTAGGGATGATTTCATCCCCTAAAATGTGATTGGTTCTCATAAAGTGAATTTTGATTGTACATTTTCCTTAAGAGGCCCATTTTAGACCTCAAAATTCCCCTAATGACCGAAACACACAGTCTGGTTTAGGGGTTAATAGGCCATGTGTTATGTTGATTCAGAGATCCACCCCACTCAACTTCAAATCCATCTAGAAATTCATCTAAACAAAAACATGAGAACTCCACAACACCATGGCTATCTGAAAATGGAAAGGCTAGGCTGAAAACACTGCCACGCCTGGAAAAAACCATGCCAAGATGGAAAGGAACCACATTCAATACCGTGGATGTTATATCTAGCAAGGAAAATACACATGCAAATCGATACCTGCCAAGAATCTTGTTGTGGCTGCTTGATTCATGCTCCTCCATGCTTGCTTCTTCCTTTTTCCTACTTTCTTTCTGATTCTTTCTCCAATGCCAAAGTGCTCAAAAAAATCTAAGTGTCCAAGAGTGAGTGAGAGAGAGAGAGAATAATGAGAGAGCTACAAAAATTCATTGAAAAAATATTGCCAACTGATCCTCAGAAGTATTTTTATAGAGGAGGCCTTTATTTTCTTCATTTTCCATTATTTTCCTTCATTTTCCTCCTCACATGCAACCTATGACCTTTCATCTTCCTTCTCTCCTAATTTCCATTATTTTCATAAATAAATATGCCAAAAATTCCATTTTGCCTCTTTAATGCCTTTTCTTTTTCCTTTACCAATTTCCTTAGCCATACTAAACCAAATGAACACCCCCTAGGATGTTTTGCCTAACGTTTAGCTTGGAATATGTGTCCCATCAACTGTGGTTATTATTTTTATGTTTATTACATGGAATTTTCACCAGGGGTGTTATAGGTAGGATGGACTCCTTGCATAATCTGCATCTATGAAGCCAAACAACTTCACTCCCTCTGTTCGCCTGTACCATAATCCATACTGGGTAGTGACTCTGAGGTACCATAAAACATGCTTAATTAACTTTGAATATAATTTGGTTGGCCTAATCATAGTTTGGATCAGTTGTTTGAATGCATAGAACATATCTGGTTGTGTGTTCACAAGATACATCAGTGAACCAACTAGCTGTCGATAATAGTAACATCCACTTCTTCACTTTAAGTGGCATCACCTTCCTCCACTTGGTCGTTAGAGGTGTCTCCATGGGTTTAAAACCATCCATGAAAAATACATGCAGTATCTCGTTGGCATACTTTCCGTACACAAACAATTCCCCACCACCTTTCCATACTTCCAACCCAAGGAAGTGGTGCATGAGAGCCATGTCCTTCATTTTAAATTCCCTTGCAAGGTCCTCCTTGCAAGAGATAATCAACTGCTCATCATGAGCCAAAATAAGATCATCAACATATAAGACAACAATAAGAAATTTACCTTCTACCAATATATGATATAGGTTCACATCTACTTCAATTTTTGTGAATCCTAAACTAGTGAGATAAATTCCAATCTTGGTGTACTAAGCATTGGGATGCTTGTTTGAGACCGTATAATGCTCACTTGAGTTTGCATACATGATACTACCAATAAAATGCCTCAAAACCTTATGGTTTCTCGATCTATACCTCCTCCTAAATAACCCCATTTAGAAACTATGTTTTTACATCCATCTGGTGGATCTTCCACCCCATCTGCGCAGTCAGTGCAAGAATTGATCTAATGGATGAATACCTTGCTACTGGAGCAAAGGTTTACTCATAGTCAATTCCTTCAACTTGAGAGAATCCCTTAGCCAAAAATATAGCCTTATACTTCTCTATTCTTATGTATCCTGCATCCTTATCCTTGAATATTCATCTTGAACCCCCAAATGATTTATCTATTGGTCTTAGGAAGAATTGTCAAACACCGTTCTTTACAATGGATTCATATTCCTCCATCATTGGATTAACCAAAACAATTTTTTCTACTACTTCCTCAAAAGAGGTTGACTCAGTCTCTACAAATTCATTCATTAGAGCCATGTAGCCAATGTACCTCTCAGGCGACCTCCTTTTCCTACATGAATTTGAAGGACCTCCTGCATTCTCCCTCACATCCTGCAATAGTCTATCAACTTCCATGATTATTTTTTTTCCTTCTCTATATGGTTCTTCTCTAGTGGATGTATCCACTCTCTTTTCCTCAATTTGTGGCTTCTCCAGAAATTCCAGAGGTTGATCCTTTGGAGCTAAAATCTCCTCTTCTAGTGGGATATGAAGCTCCCACTCAATACAACACTGTGTGAATTTCTCCTCATCAAAATTTACATCCCTTCACACAACTGTCATTTTGAGGGAAGGTAAGTACACACAGTAATTGTGTGGAGTTTCGATGTAACCAAAAAAAACTCCCAACTCTTCTATAATATCAAGCTTCTTCCTAGAATCTTTGCAGTCATGGTAGTAAACAAAGGCTCCAAAAATATTGAAGTGAGACACATCCGACATTCTCCTCGAGAAAGCCTCCTCTAGTGTAATCATACCAAGAATATGATGAGGACTCTGGTTCTAAAAGTAGACTGTTGTGCTACATGCATCTACCCACAAATGCAATGGTAGGCCTTGGTTATGTAGCCTAGCTCTCACAGTTCCCACAATGCTACGATTATTTCTCTCAACTAACCCATTTTGTTATGGTTTGTGGGGCGCTGTCAGCTCTCTTCGAATGCCTTCTTTCGCACATAAATTCTTGAAGTCATTCAAAACATACTCACCTCCATTGTCATTCCTGAGAGCCTTCACCTTCACTAGCAACTTGAATTCTACAAACTTTGAGAATGTATCATCATTCTTCCACATGAAGAAGATCCAACACTTCCTTGAGAAATCATAAATAAAAATAACAAAATATTTATGTCCAGTAGTGGAGGCTATTGAGAAAGGTCCACATACATTAGAGTGGAATATTTCCAAGACTGCATGTGCTTTGCTATCCCGATCATGGAATTTGGATTTTTCATACTTCTCCAAGGTACAACCTTTGCAGAAATCCTGCTGCTCAAGTGCTCCTTTGGGGAGGCCAATGGTTGTTTGCTGCATAATCTTTAAGATGTCATGATACAAATGGACAAGTCTCCTATGCCAAAGCTCACTGACATCATGACTTTTCACTTTCTTTATCTTACTGCTTAATGCGAAAAAATATTCCACATCCAAATTGTACATGTTATTCACATGAACCCTGATTTGGTCCACCTGTCATGTGGCTATGTGTATAAAGAATTATTTCCCTTTGCTGAAGATCACATCATAACCACGATATTCCAAAAATTCCACAGAGATGATATTTTTATTTAGGTCTGGAACAAACATGAGATCCTTGAGTTGAAGAGGAGATCTTGGATCCCTCTGAAAGGTGGCAGTACCAATTTCGGTTGTGTTATACCTTCCGTCATCCCCTATCTCAATGTGCATCTAGAGATCTTTCTTCTCCATGTCACTGAAAAAATATCTACACTCTATCATGTGGAATGAGGCACGAGAGTCCAAGTACCACACACTCTCCATCACTGTGCTAGCCATGCATGCGATAAGGGTGAAATCAAGCTCAAAATGTGAAGCCAATGATTCACCTGTTGCTCCTCTTGAGGTATTATTGCTCAAATTTTTGTGTGGACACTTCGTGGCATAGTGCCCAAATTCATGACAATTGAAGCATTTAATTTTGGAAAAATATTTCTTCTTGCCCCCTTGGCTGGATTCTGGTTTGGTTTGAGATTTATTCCCTTTTCCCTTCTTTCCATTTCCAACCAATGAAAATTTTTCTTCATCCTTGCCCTTGGATGAAGCCCCATATTTGATATTTTTCCTTATCTCCTCTTGTACCAAATCAGACCATAAGAATTCCCAATTCGGTAATTTCTCCCTCTCGTTCACCGAATCTTGGTAGCTATGCTAGATTTTGGGAAGGCCTAGAAGAGCTAGGCTTACCAAGTCATCTTATGCAACATTTACACCAAACCCACCAAGATCATCACGAACATGTGTAAAACTGCTCAAATACTACAGGATAGTGTCATTCTTTCACATCTTGATATTTCAAAGTTTATACTTGAGTGCTATTTTCTAGTGGTTACTTCTATTCTCGAACAACTCTGCATGTGCTTTCCCCATTGCGAAAGGAGTTTCTTTCCCATGGAGATTTGAGATAATGTGGTCTCGTACTCCCTCCACAATTATTCTCCTCGCCTTGGATACATATGTCTTCTACTGAGCTAGGTTTTGGGAATCGAATGATCCTGGTTTTGGAATGTCTATCTTGACATATTCTAGCAATTCATTGTCATCCAACATTGCCTCCATATGATCCTTCCATGCAATGAAATTAGAGCTTCCTTCCAAGGCATACTCTAGTCTAAGCCCGTTGAAGGTCATCTTCCCAACTCTAAAGAGATCCTGCTACATTGATATGCAAATTCAAACTTCCTAAGAAACAACTTCGAAATTCCTGCTCTAATGTGAACCTTGCTTTGATACCATGTATAAATTGTGCTGTATAATTGCAACTATGCATGAAATTTTAATCTAAATCAAGAGACACAATCCAACTCTATTGCTCCATGGAATTCAATTCAAAATGTAGAACATCAATAAAAAACATGTAACAAGAAATAAAACACATGCACACAAAATTTTTCTAGGGGAAAGCAACTGCCAAAAAACTCCTTATGCCTTCTTTCATTAATATGATGAATAGAGATGTATTACAATTACTTGCTCGCTATGAGCACAACTTGCAAGTGAATAACCTATCTCTATGCTCACTAAGAAGCTCTGACCCAGACTTGGTCAATTTTTGCCTTTGCTTGAGCCCCTATTTCCTTTTGAAAATCCTGAGGAATGAAGCCCCTATTATTTATGAATTTTCCTCCAACTGATTGCGCAATTCCCAAGGTTGATCATCTGATTGCATTCAACCCTTGTACACTCAATACTAGTCTACGATTGATGCTACACTGCCTTGGAATCTCCACCACAATTGGGGAAATTGAATTCTTTACATACACTAGCTATTTTGGGTTGATTGATCAGTTACTGGATGGTCACTGAGTTAGAATGTTTTCCCATTACACAATTGAACTTCCACTAGTTCCTCCAATAGTTAGAACTAGTTTAACTGAAAACAACTTGAAATAACTGACCTTAATTGTTACAACTTAGCAATCACACATGCTTAACTAAACTCTAATCCCTCTAACTTGAATTTACTGACCTAACTAAGTTACAAGAGTCATGTCACACAAGTTAACTGCAGTCAAGTTGTCTGTTGATGTGGAAATTCAAATTTTCTCAATTTGACCAAGGCAAAGTCAAATTGAGACTTTCTTGGTGCATATTTCAACAAACTGGGATGAAACACCTCCCTAACCCACGTTTCCTACAACATAGGTTGTGACCTGCAAGGATAGTTATGTAATTTTCATTGGTGGTTGCGAGTATATCTAATTCCATAATGCGAAATTTTATGTTGATTTTAAAGAGATGTGTTTCAACAAAAGATGTAAATGCACTCTTAAGGCATTCTAAAATTAACGTTTCTATGTTGAATACTTTGAAAGAAAATCCGACTCCTTTTATTAATGGTTGTGGATTATGTCCCTATGTAACTCTCTTTAGTCTATTCTAACAATGGATCAAAGAATTCTTGAATTACTTATTGCCTGATCATGAAAAACTATAAATTTATAGTTTCTTACATGAATCACAATATGATACAAGTTTATCATAGTGGTTGTAGTTCCTCATAATATACCCCTTTATTTTATTTATTAAACTGAGTTATAAACAAAGAAATAAACTGATATGAATATTCAAACTAGAATTGTGACTAATTTGGTTCATTGACCATAAGATTAATTGGTTTGTGAGTATTTTCTGTGGTTTGCAATCACTAAATAAGTTTTTCTTATGTTAGTGATTTTAGCTTACTTTCATGAAGGCCTTGATAAACAAAATAAAAATGTTTGCATGATAAGATTTTGATATACCTTTGGAGTTAATGTGAATAAGGAATTTGTTAGTGATTTTAGCTTACTTTCATGATGTCCTTGATAAACAAAATAAAAATTTTAGCATGATAAGCTTCTGATATATCTTTGGAGTTAATGTGAATAAGGAATTTTATAGTGATTTAGAGTGAAAATTGTAGTTTGATATGGCATCACTAGAGAAACTTGAATGATGATGAGGTCAATTGTTAGTATTCTCCCTAGTAACAAAATGAAGTCAATTGTTACCATTCTCCCTAGTAACATAACACATATCATAGTAGAATTAATATGGTTCTTTATGAATGTAATTATATCTCTCAAGTGTTGAATATCATTGTCTTTGGGAAGAAGGCCAAACATTTTAATAGAGAAACATAGTAGAGTGGGCTGTATGGCAATTATGTGATTTTCTTCGAGTACATCAATTTAGGTAGGTAGACAGTTAGATAATTCATATTGCAATAATAAGTTATTTAATTTATTTTAATAATATTTGATCTGACAATATTATATATATATATATATTTTATGAATGAACCTAATAACTTATTTAGTATAGTAAAATGGAGTAGTGAATAACACTTAAGGATTTCAAGTATTCTCTTTGTAAAATTAAATATTTTCTTTAAAAAAATTTATAACAAATTTTTTATGTTTTATTATGTGTTATAAAATATTTATATGATTATTATTATTATTACTATCATTTGTATTTAGAAGAATTAAAAATTAGGCTAGACTCGTATTCACATGACATGGGTCAATTTTGATCACTCCAATTAATCGCTAGATGAACCTATGTGCACCCCCACACATGACCCTCACAGCTAATCAAAAGGGATTTAAACCTCAAACCACATATTTTACAAAAAATTTATATCACGATCATCGCTAATTAAAATACCTCTTGAAAGCAATATTTTGTTAATCTTATATATGTTTTTTTCCAAATTACAAAACATGCTATTTATTATAATTTATATTTCAAGCAATATTTTCTAATCGAAGAATTTTCCAATCCATTTCACAAATATATTTGCTATCATGAGATAGGCAAGGCCTACCTTGTGGGAAACCAAACCTTACCCATGTGTATCCAAAATATCCAGTGCAAAATTTCAACAAAATCAGAATTTTCAGTCTCACCAACGAGATGATAATGTTAGAAAAAAACACTAAAACAAGAGCAAAAAAAATATTAAACCAAAGAAAGAAATAGACTAAGGTTCAGAAGAGGTGACCGATACTGGGTCCTTCACACTTGAGCCAAGAGGAGCTGAAGAAGTATAAATTCAAGGTATATTTCACTCTATGCATTCAAGGCATTTGCCTATCTTCTCCATGTGGAACCTCATATTCCTCTACTCGCTTTTGACATCTGCAAGGCTAGAGAATATACCAAACTGGTTCGCTTGTTGCTCCATCAATATTCTCTACATCAAAAATTTCCTTTTCTAGTAAAGGAAAAGAGTATGAACGTACTATTTCCTACATCCTATGGTGTGGATAAAACTCAGCAATAGAGGACACAATAATCTTCCCACTGCAATTCATATTCCCATATAATGATACCTTCTGAAATTCAAGGAAAAAAAATAGCTCCATTAATAACCCCTATAGAGCCGTCTTTAGATTCCTTATGGCATAAGACCCAAACCATAAAGGGATAAAACAATATAATCAAACTAGAGAAAAAGGTATAGAAAAGGTTAATTACCCAAATGAACCCGACCTCGACCTTCCATGTATAGAGGATAACCAAGCAAGTGATAATTCCGGTAGGGAAATGCGGCACTACAACAAAAGCCTTCTAAAATAACCCAATCTATTTGCCCCATATAGACATATATTGGTGGTAAGGATAATTTAATTTTGGTTCCTATATCCTACATATCACAAGCCTTGAAAACCTCAACATAATACCCATTTTGTTGGTGGGATAGGCTCCTCATTCTAGCAGCTTCCAAATCCCCTTCACAGACTAGCTTGATGTGAAGCAGATGCCTTCGCATGTGAATGCATGCATGGGGGTGGTCACGCCACCCACTGAAATTAATGCCCTTCAATATCATCCAACCCGAGGTGGTGGGCACAAATCCCCATCGGTCTACTTGTCAATGATATCACCCCCATTAGGGAATTCTCACTAATTTTTTATACTATTAATTCATTTATAATTATATTTAAAGCACAAAATATCATTCCAATTACACACACACACACACACACACATATATACTCCTTACAATAAAACTAGAGAAAAAATTATGGAGAAGGTTAATTACCCAAATGAAATCGACCTCGACCTTCCACGTACACAAGATAACCAATCAAGTGAATAGTTTTGGCAGGGAAATGTGACACTGCAACATAATCTTCCAAAATAACCCTGATATATGTGCCCCGTCCAGGTGGAGATTGGAGGTAGGGAGAATTTCCTTTTGGTGTCAGTCTCAAATCCACACCAGGCTACTTTCCAAATAAGTCACCCCCATTGAGGAATTTTCAATATTTTTTTTAATTATTAATTTATTTATAATTAAATTTAAAGCATAGGTATCATCCCAATTATATATATATATATAAAATTTAAATTTCAACTTAAATAAAAAATCTATTGATGTTTTTTTGCACGTTAAATGGATCCTTTCCAATAAGAAAAAATCACATATAGTTTCAATTTTCAAAAGATGACTAAAATCCAGGGGATACTTGAGACTAAGCTGCTTACCAATAATAGGAAATCAGAAAATGATTACGATAATCATGACAACATAGAAAAATCCTTGAATATTCAATATTTCAAAGGGGGAAATGCCTTTAACATTTGCCTGACTTTCCTCGAGTTGAGTAATTGTTCACCATTTTCTTGGATCTGTGCCTTATTGCTCTCGCGGCTTCATTTTTTTAATTTATGACTTGCCTAGAGAACACCTTGAAATTCATCATTTGAACCCTAAGACTAGACTGTGAGGAACTCGAGCCTAATTTCTTGCTTCAAAGATAGGCTTATATATAATCCAAGCCTAACGAGTTAGCATGTCCTTCACATATTTTCCATGCCATTATTAGGCAAGGGAAATTATTTGTGGGTCAACTAGATCCATATCTTCTAGTAGGACTTATGCTTTAGCTTCTTCGAAGGGGATCTAGTCATTTCCTGCATAATGGATTTTGTTGGAACTCTTCAACATACTTTTGCATGACCTCTATAGAATTCGATAGAGGGTTATGTGATTTAACTTATGTTTATTGTATGTTTGAATAAATGTTGTCTTGCTCTAGAGTCTGCTTCAGAGAGGAGAGGGACTCAAACCTATTTTTAGATCGAGGGATATGGTCAGGATTTGAGGTACCTTGGGGACTCAAATTTCTTCTTTGGGATACATTTCCCAAATCAACTGGCTCTTTCTGAGAAGGGTTTTCTTCAAATGATTCCTAAATATTCAATGGATATTCCTTAATAATATGCCTATATTTATGAAAATATTCGCATCTAAAGGGGACATGTTCATATTCTAGAGTTTGCTTCCAAACACTGTCCTAATAGTAAATATTTGTGGAGGCTAGAAGAGGCTAAGAGATATTCATGTAAAAATAGATCCGTGCATATGAAGTGTACCTCCCTCTCTTGGTAGCCTCCAATACTTTGAAATTTTTTCCTATGGCATTGTCAATGCCCCTAAGGGTTTCCTCCTCCCAATATTCCTTGGGAAGAGAAAAGAGACAAACCCACACTAGGGCAACAAGGAAATCTTTCTTCTTTGTATTATAAAGATCCTTCCAAAGTCACATGAAGATCCTTGCATTGTTGAAAAAATACAACCGTCCTTCAAAAACCATTTATCTATATTTCAAGCTAGAGAAAGTGATTGTAAAGAAACCTTTGGCCCCTAACTCCAATTCTATTTGACCTTTGGGGTTCCATTTATTTAAGCTTCACCCAATAAAATCCTTTTCAAAGAGCCATAATCTAATATATTTGTAGATTAGAACATGATCCTGCATATATTGGATATATTCTTCGATCTTACTAGATTTAACCTCATATTTAGGATATTGCACTACTTTTGGCAGGAAATGACTTGGATTTCTTACTTTCCGCAATGCACCCAATAGAGGGTTTGTTGTGAAGCTAGAAACCCCACTTCATTGAGTTGTTATATGAAAATGATGTCGAAGATGAGGAGATTGAAGGGGAACACTAGTAGATTCAGAATCATTATGAACTCCCAAAAAAATCTGGCTAAAGGAGGTGATAAAGCCTTTTGTTGTGCAGCTGAGCATAGATGGCTATGTAGAAAAAACCCTAGAATTTACAAACCAGAGCTAAAGATTTATTGATCAATGTTAAAATTGATCTCAATTTCTTTTGAATTTTTATTAATAAAAAGACTACGAGACAAATAAAAAATATTTATATAAGTGGAAAAAATAAAATTTTGAAGCATTAAAACATTTAGGTGAGTTTTAAAAACTTGAAGAATTTTTATAATTCTAAACATACAAGGTGATGATTAGTAATAATTTATTTATTTTTTTCTATGTGGTTCATGGTCCTCAAAGATTAATGAACACTACGTCCAAAAAATCATTGTATCATACATATTTACCCAAAAGAATCACTTCTTGTCGGCTTAAATACGAAGCTTGAGCTCGAAAGTGTCGAGAGATTGAAACCGTGACCTCTTAATCTTTTGTCTTAAAAGCCCCCTCCGTGTAGTAATGTCGAATGCAATGACATACAAGTTGTCTCTAATCGTATAAATAGTGATCGAATGGGCATAAAAGGGATTGATGTATGAGAAATATTTGCGTTCTTTAGAGTCAGCTACCCCACCAAAACGAAGAGCCAAAAAAATTGTTGTCTTTATATAAGATAGCGTGAATGATAAGTGAAATATCAACCTTGATATAGGAGTGAGACAGTAGTAGCCTGCATGTTGGCAGACTTAGGGTGCACTATCAGAGTCAATTTTGCAAGTCATGTTAGATAATATTGTGTTCAATTGATATGGTTTTGTATTAAATGTTAATTGTTTTAAATGAATTTCATCTTAATTGCCATTGTCTTAATATAAAGTTTCGTCTTAAAATATTTTTGTCTCAAATTTTATTTTTTTTCTCTTAAATATAAAGTTGTCTTAAAATATTTTTGTCTCAGAGGCAGGGAAAAAAGGATAAAGAGGCAGAAGGGAAGAAAAACTGGCAAGGAACGATGAAAAAGAGAAGTCCTCTGCCTACAGGATGAAGTGTTTCTTGGAGAGGAGACAACCAGCCCCACTCTTGAATCCTCACTGCCTCCTCCCCGTGAACTGCAGTGGAATCATTCGTCTTTCGATGGGTTTTCTGCGGCATACATTGAAGCACAGAGGAAACAGAGACAGGATTTTAATTTGAATTTTTCTTCTGACAAGTTCAAATGTGTCACAAAGAAGATGTAACAGATGATCATAGATAGGAAGAAAACTGCGTAAACTGTAACAATGCCGAAAAATCCAAGGACATTGCTGTAAGGCGGACAGAAAGAAGTCTGAAGTGTAATGAATTTACTATCATATTATTAATATATATTTACTATCATATTATTAATATATATGAGTAGCGTTTTTTTTTTTTAAATTTTTCTTAACTGCATACAAATACATGTTTCATTCTCGATGTCTTTTTTTGGGAGTTCCTGGAGGGATAGGAACGTGGTAGAACGCATTTCCAAAGTTGAACGTCATTCACGCATTCAAAGGTATTGACCTAAACCAGATCAAAAAAATATACAGTCAAATTATCTTTCCAATCAACTATTATAACATATGGGAAATAATCGCATAATCTATTAGAACTTGCATAAAGAGACAATGCAGAAATCGATGAAATAAGAAGCCCAAGGGTTTTCGTACGCCTGTTGATTTACGGTACCCATGATAGGAGTTCTGTTATTCTTTGTCGCCTTATCCCTTCTTATTTTTCCACAATATATTGATCATCATCGTTTTGTTCCTCCTCTTATTCTCTGCAGAGCACATGGTCTTGTTTCAATCAGCATAACTGCAATGAGTGTTGCTATATAAAGAGGTGTTTGGAGGAAAGCTAGCGAAATGGGTAGCGAATTTGTATTTTTATAGCCATGCTATACTCGCCTGTCAAGATCACATGAAGGCATGGTCTCATAATGAAGATGCATGGAAGAGTGGGAGTAAGGGTTGTTAGAAATGGAAAAATGGTGAAGTCACAACCAGGTTGATGCGTGAGAGGAAATCAGAATTGAGTTATTTTATCATAAAAGGTCGGTCTGTGCATTCACTGGTATTGATGTATTATTGCGTAAGTCGCCATAATGAGCCCACCTGAGGCATGCTTGAGCAACAGAACAAACATGCGATGGCAAAAAGAAAGTATGAGTCAATATGCCAAAGGAACCGACATGCCAAGGAGAGCCACGTTTCAAAATGATTTAAATTAAGATAAATACATGAGAAGAACTATAAAATTGAAAAACTATTTGCAAACTTTTTATGTTGTCTATTGGATTATGTCTGAGATTAAGAATATTCTCTTGGTTTACATTCTCAACTATTCATTTTATTGAAAATATAAATTTTTTAAACCTAATTCCAATATAGACCAGACTTTCTACTTAATAAAGCATCAAAATATTAGTATAATATATAAAGGGTTCTTTATATTTCCCAATACATAAAAAAGTCAATTTTCATTTATGTTCATAGATTTTCAAAAAAAATATTCAAAATTTTGCATACTAACTAATGGACAAAGGTTGGATTACATCTCCTTGGTTGAGATGGAATGAGAACATTGACATCAGGTTGGCCATTATTTAAATCACTAACATAGTTGCTCAATGAAGAAGGCTCCATTGGTCGTTGGGTGAGTGTATATTTTTTATCTTTTAACTGTTAATAGAGGTTCGTTAATTCATACTAAGTTTTTTTGCATCAACGATCGAAGTTCAATTAACATTTCTATGGTGGAATTCACATTTGAAACTAAATGGTTATATTTAAGTTGCAATTTTGTAATGTCATCTTGAAGATGTTGAATATGCTCATCCAAATTCCTCTACTATGCACCAAGATTGTCGGCATGGTGAAATACTCAAGATTTCAAAGACACATGACCCTATTCCACCTTCCATTGCACATTCTGACTTTGTCGATCAATAGTTTTTTGTTTGTTTGTTTGTTTTTTTTTTTTTTTTTTTTTTAATTCTGACTATAGTGGCCTAGGTGGACCTAGCACCACACTTCCTTTCACACAATGGTCATTTTCCTATCACTGAAGTGAGGACCACCTTTCACCATAAAATATATATACCATCCAAAGCATCACATAGTGCTAGCTTGTTGAGGGTGGAATATAGAGAATAACATAATTACAAATGCACATATCCCAAGTTTTACCTAAGCTACATATTCTAATTTGTTTGTTTAATTCACCCAATACTGCCTAAGGGGAACTAGACAGGGATAGCAACACAATCCCTACCTCCCTAAAATTACCTGTGTTACTCCTTCCACCAAATAGATAAGAGACAACCCAAAAGCTACAAAATCTGGCTATCAAAATCCAATCCAAACTCAAAAAATTCCAAAAAATCATGGGATACAAAGAAGTCTAAGTGGAGAGATGAGGAATATCCAAAATAAACCAAACCTAGGGATTGAAACATACCCAATTATCAATATAAGAAAGACTTGATCCAAAGAGTACCAATTCAATGTCATTTTTTTCCATCCTTGATTTAAGAAACAAGTTGACACCTAAAATCATGGGGGAGTGAAAGTCATGGCCTAGAGTTGAAGGCTCATCATGAAGCAAACTTCTCATGTTTATACGGATCCAAAAAAGTGTACTCAAGAATGCCTCCATTTGTAATTCACCTTGTGAGAGTTGAACGTTATGATGAAGCAAAGGAACCCAAGGGAAATCCATGCCCAACAAAACAAAGGACAGGTTGACATCAATCCTTAGGAAATGGATAAGGCATGCCATAAGTGCACCCCTAGGATAGGATGGCTTGATAATCTGCATTCCACATATCGAAGAGTCTCATACCTTAAACTTGATTAGGGACTCTCTAATTATTTATGACAATGATCCTTCCCAATTTCTCACATGATACTTCTAACTTGAAATGCATGTAGTATTTTCCACCATGATGCCACTTGGCACCAAACAAAATTGAAATTGTAGAGATTAAAACTTTAGGCATATAACTATGGAATGGAGAAAAAATACTCTTTGTCATTGAAAAATAGTGTCCCTAAGGCCAAAGAGGAACCTTTATTATCTATATTATCTATAGCCTAGTTATTTTGGTGCAAAACATGGTGCAACTCATATGTCCTCATGATAATAATTTTTAGGTGCATATATTTTGGAAGAAATCATGTGAACATATGTTTAAGGATGATTCTTCAGTCCCCAATGATTGAATGACTTTATATATTTTGAACATAGGCCAATAATAAGCCTTGGAGAAGAGAATAAGTCGCATCTTGGTTATTAGATCTTATTCCTAGGCCCCAAGTATTAACTAATTATATTGATCCATTGCAGCAAAGAATAACACCCCAAACCACCCACCCAACCCCTTATTTATTTTATCATTATTAAAATATATATAATCTCAATATTCAAATATTGAGGTAATTTCATTATATAAAATTGAAAAATTATTATAAACTTTTTCAATTATTAAATTTTTTTTTTTCATTTATGATTTTAATTCAATGATATTTTAAGAATAATAAAAAAGTGAAATTATGCTCTTTACAGTAACTAGATAATTACACATAATACATGCATTTTATCACAAGATAGACAAGATACCTTTATTAAGAAATCAACCAATTAGAATTACAATTAAAATTTTACAATTTCACGTATAATTACAATTACAATTACTATTTTAGAATTTTACATATATACAATTACAATTACAAATTAAAAAATTACAATTACAATTACAAATTTACAAATTTACATATATACCATTACAATTACAATTTTATAATTTTACATACAACTAGAATTACAAATATTACAATTTTACAATATCATGATCATTTAATATTAAATTAATTAATAAACATCATGTTCATGATAACCATTGTACAAACATCATATTTGACTAAAAAACACATTCAAAATCGCTAACATCATCATGGTCTTGATCATCTAACAAAACACAATTAACATTATATTTTAACATCATCACAACACAAACATCAAATATACATCTCATGTCAAATAACTCATGCTATCACATACACATCTATCTGCAAGCTGCACATTAAATGAACATATCTAACATGAACTAACAATATACACATCATGATGATCACCAACATGTAAATTAAGTACAACTAAAACATGAACATAAAATACATGGACCATATATATATAACTGAATAATTTCAAAAATATACAACTGTAATATAAATGTCATGGATTAGTTGGTGGTACAACATCAATAGCAGTATTAGTCGAGGCCTGCTCAGTCAATGGTGCAGCCTCGACAATCGATGGTCCAACCTGCTCATGATCATGAGTACTGCTGGATGCTGTAGGCTGCTGACTGGACGTGGCTGATGGTCCAGCTTGATCTCCATGATGACTACTACTAGATGCTAGTGGAGGGCACTCATTTGGCACGGCGCAAGGTGAATGGTCATGAGATGATGAGTCACTGCTCATGGACTATCGATCACGTGCTGCATCTTGACCATGATTATAACGTGAAACGGTCCTCCTCAGCCACGTAACTAAGGTCATAACTCATATGACATGCCGCATCAGGTTGTACATGTCATGCGACATGCCTCTCCACATCTGTAACAACCTGCCATCAGCCTGTATGTCTCTTATATGAGCGGGCCTGATGCCTGCCTCAATAATCAATATAGTGAGTTGGTCACCCAACTTCATCCTGTATCTGCTATCAAGCTGACCGCGCCTAGCAAAAGGCAGTATTGGCGCACCAGCAGGAGCAGGTCTCTCTGCATCGACCTCTTGATGATCCTCGGTATCTGGCATGCCATGATCATCATTAAGATCCACACCTGGATCATGTGGTGGTGCCAGCTTGTCCTCGCCATCAAAAGACCCAATGTCTGCAAAATATATACAAGTACACAAAAATAATTAGACAATTTAATTACATAATTTAATAAAAACAAGTTAAAGAACATGTTAGAATAAATTTAAATAAAACAATGATATTACCTCTATCATCCGGAGGCTCATCAGTTGTGAAGAGGATGTTGGTACACTCTTGCCAATCCAAACCCGCATAAGGACACGGGACCATAATGACGGAATGCTCGTCAACACAGCTAGCAACCCCAGTGCATCATTCGATATCCTCACTGGAAACACAGTCTCACCCCTCTTGGGCATCATCTACCCCCACATGTGCATCCGTGCCACGAACATCGGCCTACAAGGCTACCAAAAAAAAGTAGGCCTTGTCTCTGGAAACCTCTCAAAAAATAAACCAAAAAGCGCTGAAGCAAAAGGGAAGCTGACCCTCCTTTGTGCACGAGCACGACATCTAGGTTGTACAGAACTGCCGCAAAAAATGGCAGACCACTTGACAAGTCGTGGCTCCTGTACTAAAGAATCAACATAATATAGAAGCGAGCAACTAATGCATTGCCCGTCACTGGTGTTGTGTGAAATGGTCGAAATGAGAAGTGAGAGGCACTTCACCTCCTCACTACCAAATGCACCAATACGTAACTGACCTCCAGTGACTTGAAAATCTGAAGAAGACAGTACTAATGCTCTAATGTATCTATGGGAGTACACTAACTGACTCCCTGCTACATAGCCAGTTGGAACCTTTGGGAACGAGGGAAAATACACCCCTTTTCTCGATAGCCCTGTAATGAAATATAAATACTCCTGAGTGGGCATGTACCATTGGTTATGACCAACCCGAAAAACCTATTGGTGGGCATTCCACCTTCGGATAAGATGTCTCAAAAACAAACCATAGCCCTTTAGGCAAGTAGCCTCCTCATAGAACTTGAGGAGGCCTACTTGTCTTAGGAGCCCCTAGGTAGCTGCTGTAATAGGGCGAGGGTAAGCATCTCTCTCCCTCTCTCGTGCCTCCCACAGGCGAACCATGTTATACTGGTCTGCCTGTTGTTGTTGTTGTTTCCCCTCTTCTCTCCTTTCATGTCTCTGAATGATTGAAATATTAAATACAATTTTTCTATTAAATGAGACATGTATTTAGAAATATACATATATAATTTGTTTTGGAAAAAAAAAAAACAGTCGGTGCACCAAAAAAAATAGTCATGCACTGGTCTCAGTGTGTCTTTTATGGAGCGCACCACCGATGGTGCACCAGATAATATTCAATGCACCGACGACAGTGCTCCCAAAAATTTGTAAAGCACCGTTGACTATGTACAATGTCAAGAGTGCGGTGCACTAACTAAACTCTACGCCCCGGGGCGTATAGTTTAGTCAACAAACCGACCTCCTTCCATCATTACTTAGTCAACGATGCGGTCTTTTACCAGGCTGCACCGTTGACGTTGTCGAAAAAAGGAAAGCGGTGCGCTGAAAAAAATACCCTTCTCGGGGTGGATATTTTAGTCAACGCACCGCATTGCTGCTATTCCACTAGGTCAACGGTGCGGCCGGGTAACCGATCGCACCACACTTCTAAAAAGAATTTAAAATAACACGGTGCGCCTTCGGTACTGCCTTGGAACCAGTGTGAATACTATTAGCACCAGTTTACTAGGCCGCACCGTTGACCCTGCCGAAATGTGGAATGCGGTGCGCTAATGACATTACTCGCCCCGGGGCATCTATTTCAGTCAACGCACCGTGTTGCCGCTATTCCACATGGTCAATGGTGCAGCCGGGTAAATGACCACACTGCACATTTTAAAAAAATTTAAAATAACACGGTGCGCCTATCAGTACCACCTCGGAACTAGTACGGATATCGTTAGCACCGGTTGTGGTGTGGCCTGTATATTTACAGGCAGCACCGCGAACTGGTGCGATCCGAATGGTTCGAGTGCACTGCGCTACATTTTTTTTTTTAAATGGTTAATTTTAGGGTTATTTGAAATTATAATCCGCTAAAAAGCTTAATTATGGAAAAACAAGAAAAATACCTCTACATTTGGTTGTCGAGGAGGCATATTAGCTGTAGAATTTGCAAAAGAAAGTTTTCCCACTGTTTCGAAAAATTCAAGCTAGAGATTGGTGGGAAATGTACAACAACAGTGCGTTCAATGGGTGCGATGGGAGCACCGATGTCAGGGTGGCTCAAACAAGGATAAATGGCACCGGTGCTTGAGAGCTCTGGAGCACTGAGAAAAGTGAAAAATGCGGTTTTTTGGTCATAATTTTTTATTTATTTATTTAACCCTATTCTGGTGCGCAGGGTTTTTATGGGCGCACTAGGGCAGTTTGTTAATACTGCACCGGGAAGTTTCTATTTTGGCACGCTTTTTTATGTGGCACGAGTGTGGAAGAGTTGTAAAGCACCAGTACGCTACAGTAATATGATGCACTAGGCAGGTGTGTACGGAGCGCACGGTGTCCGATGTGCCAATGTTTTGTGCGCATTGGTGCTTTCTCTTGTTGAACACACCGGTGCGGTTTATGATGATAAGCACACCGGACGAAAAACATCCGCAAAAACTTCCACCCGCCAACCTCCTCTAGTAACCTTCGCTAGAAACGAATTTCTAGGGTATTTTATAAGGGGTTCCTCAAAAACATTCGCTAGAGGGTCTTTTCCTTGTAGTGTTAAAATGAAATTATATTTTCTTAAATGAAGTAAAATGCTTTCAAATGGAAATGAATAAACAATTTTCAAGTAAAACCATGAGGTGTATTAGCATGAGATGCAATTACACTAAACTTGGATGCAATTAATCTTGGTTAATTTTAGTCTAAAATTCCTAATCTAGGTGAGAAGTCTTCCTCTTGTGCTCTTACCAAGGGGAAAAAATTCGGGTGAATATAAGGAAGAGGGGGTGAGGACACAGGGGTGTCAATAACGATACCTGCCCTCTGAGTATTACAAGCTAGCGTGTTCCTTCATCCCTACAAGGGGACAAGCCACCTTCATAACTGCAGGGTCACACGCTTTTACCTTACCTCATACCAAATTGAAGAACTTTCCAAGAAATCCTTTTTCCCTATAATTTCTATCAACCAAGCTTATGGTTGGAGGTAAATTTTAAATATGCAACTAATTTAGAATGCCTACTATGATATGCAAGTAAGTTTGCAAGTGATATGTAAAAAAAATGGAAATTCTCTTAGTAAGATTGTTCCACAAGATCACTTTCTATATTTTCTCAAGTAAACATAAGCCTGCATAATCTTCAAGAACAATTAAAATTGTGAGTTGCTAAAGATAAATTATGAACCAATTAAAATCTTGATTCTTATGAGTCATTAATTTGCATGTAAATTTGCTCACAATAGCTTTGCAAAAGGATCTTTAAACTTGAGAAAATTAGGTTGACATGAAAATAAGTGATTGCTTTGCGAATGGAAATGTAACTTGAAATTTGTAACAACTATGATGAGAAATGCAAACTTAAGATTTGTGAAGAAAACTTGAGGAAAAATAAATGTGATTTGTGTTACTTCCCAATTAGAGCATGCATATGTGATGTGAAAGAAAATGGAAATTTCAAAACCAATAAGTCAATCTATCTACAAATTCTTTCCTTAAAATGGAGAGATAAGTATGCCAATGGGTAAAAACCCATGCTCCCACAAAAAAAAAACATAAATTTTTTATTATTATAGTTTTACAATGAGGTTAGAGCCTCTTGGAGGGCTTCCAAAGGAATCGATGAGAGAATACAATGTGAAATATTGAAACAATAAGGAAATCCCTGCAAGTATAGGAGCCTCAAAAGAGATGAAGGATTTCTACAATTGGAGAATACAAGATCCGAAGTGGTGTATGACCTAGCCTTCTTCCATAAGATCTCCTAATTCCCATGACCTCCTTGGAATGCAACTTGAAGCTAGAGAGAACCTACAAATAAGAATGTTAGGGCTGCAAAAATAAACCAAAGTTAGTGTGAAAAGAGAGCATGTATGTATGTGAATATGATACAAAATAATATACAAAGGCTAAATCAAGTGATGGGAGAAGATCCCTATCGCTTGTCAAGCTTATGCGAAACTCTTGAATAGCTATATAATGAAATGAAAGCACAATTAAAATATGTAAATTTATTTATTTTTAATATTTTGATTCATGCATAGACTATGTGAAGGAGAACCCTGCAAGAACAAGTACTTCAAAAAAAATTAGTTCTATGAAATTCAAATAATGATGAAAGCTCCTTGAAAAAAATTACAAGAGTGGGTTGGTCTCTTGAAGACTTCCCCTCACGCTTGCTAGTTGATTCAACAATGATCCTCTACAAAAACTCCAACAAACATTAGCTCATATAGATTAAATCAATAAAAAATGGCAAGAGAACTCTAGAATTTGTATGAAAATAGACAAAGTTTTCTAGCCTAGAGCCATATAACCAATTGTAAATGTAAGATAGCTATACATCTACAATTCAACAAAAGCATATGAGAAAAATGAAATATAAACCAAAGGCACAAGTAGAGATATACCATCAATGATTCAAGCAATGCTCCAATGTAATAAAAATCATGAATGAACCCCAAAGTATTTTTATTCATATGAAGAACACAAGTACATAGAAGCAGAGCTTCCCCAAGAACAATAGCTCTTTGCACAAAAGATACAATAACGAGAGCCAAGGATCATTTAAATAGGAAAATGGAAGCCAATCTGAATGACTAATACATAAGATAAGTGGCACATAACTGTCAATCCCAGAGATAAGCTGGGTCTCCAAGTGCTAGTGGAACTTATGTATCATGTTGTGAAGTGAAAACAAGTTCTTCTCTTTTCTGGCAGCGAGTTCCCTTGACTAATATATGTGTTATTTTCATGAGACAATTGTTAGACTAAGTAGGAGAAATATCCCACTCACCGAACTGCGAACCCAAACATATGAACCTATGATAAACATGTGTCAAATCTAGCTGTGTATAGTCTCAAGAACTTCCAATAAACCAACAGAGCAAAAGAGTTTAATAGAAGACAAATCTCCCACAAAACTGATCCGGAAACCAATCAAATCTCAAGAGAATATTATCGTTATCCAACTGCTATGCGTAGACATCGTTTGATAGGCTTGCATGTAATATGATTGGTTCATATGTGCAGATGAGTGGAGGAAAAAGTGGTGGGAAAACCTTTGACACATTGTCCCCCACTAACTGATAGCATATCTAAACTATGTGTTGACTGCTGTAGAACTGTCCTCCAAACCTGCGTATTAACTATTGATTGCTGAGTGGATAATTCATAATCCTTTTGTTGCTACATTGAACTTTCAGCTAGTTACGTGGAGCAAATTTTTATGACATGTGTGTATTATCTTTTTCCTTTGCCTTATGTGTAGACAAGGAAAGGAAGTGGGGTCCATTTCCCAATAATTTAATTTACCTCTGCATTTTAATTCCAATTTTGGTTTTAAATTAAATCAAAAGCTAAACTTTAACAATTCAATATGCCTCATAAAATCAACGTGGGCCCTCTTTGACTACCTTTGAATTTTTGTACCATATGTGGTGGGCCCCACATGCTTGCCACATCACCTTTACTTCTCCACATAATTTCTGTGTCAAAATTTGACTTATTTTGAATTTGGAAAATTTTCTAAATTTTTCTAATTATTCAATTTTTTTGAATTTTTCCTCATTTTTTCCACTAACATTAGAAAAATTGGATTTTGAGGGAGTATAAGTCACTTTTTGACCCTCAAAGTGAATCCTAGGATAATTCTGGGTCTTTGAGGATGATTTTCAAGTAGTCACATGCCCCAGAATTTTCCTAAGGCCACTTATTTACTTCATTACATAGAAATTAATTAAAAAATCTCATTTTGCGGGAAATTTTTAATTATTAAAAAATACTACTTAGACCTAGTAAAATTCTGTGAAATTTCAGAGATGACCTAGCATGGTAATATAAATTGACACTAGACATTAATATGCATTAGGGGCTCAACCTTCAAGCCGTCACCCTAACTTTGGGGTAATGCAATGAGTTAAAAAACCTAGAAAATGATTCGTCGCTAAAAAGAAGGAATAATTAACCAAGTAAAAAAAATACTCCAAGGTGTACTCACTTGCTGATCGAGTCCCAAAATCCTAGGCCTGTTACATGGCTTTATTCATCATGCTAGTGAAATTTATACAATATCCTCGTAGGGCTGCAGAATCTAAAGAAGAAAATGATAAGAAGAAGAAGTAGAGTTTAAAAACTCTGTTGAACTGATGATATATGATGATATCTGATGGTATAAATTTCTTATGTTTCATACTTTGGCATGGAGTCTTCTCATTATCATCAGGTTCCACTCTAGTGGTCAACATGCCCTGCTGAAACAAAGCCATATCGGGGGTTGGACGCTGCAAGCAACTGTTGAGTATTCAGGGGAAGGTTATTTAGTTCATTTTTCTCAATCGAATAATATTCCGCTGAGACATGTACACATTTCATTAAGCCTGTATGTCAGCACAATGATCAACCTAGGCATTAAAGGGTTTTCCACAAACAACTATGGAGTGCAGGGCACACGATGACAACTGCAAATTATTTCATGTATTTCATGGAGAGCGGGAAACATTTGGCACCAAAATTTTCAGTATATATGTAGATGCTTCCAATGTGTTATTTGCAGTTAGGGTTTATACTGGGTTTGATCACATAGAGAGAATATTTTGACCTAGCAACGGAGGCACCAGAAGCATATGAGCAAGCACAAGTTATATTTTCGTCCCCAACATCGTGTTATCCTATTTGAATCGAGAAATGGAAATGGAATAGAAAACATGCATGTTATTTGTTTCCTATTTTGTATTACTGAACAACTTAAATCACTAGAAAACATGCATATTATTTGTTTCCCATTTTGTATTACAGGTTCTTTACAACTTCCCATGGTTTGCAATAGGGATGTCCACTGTCCTTTTGTTATTCCCTATAGTCAAATAGGGATTGAGTAGAATGATTAATCAAACCAAAGACGATAGTGTCATTTAAGGTATAAGGGTATCCAAACCCATTTTTATCACCCACTTAATTTTTTTTTTATGATGTTCCAATTTTTTATGATGGATCGATCTCAGAATGGAAGGATTATAATATATATTCACATCCTTTGGTGCTACTATTGGAATGTTATTTAGCCCAGCTAAATCCTTTTTTTCCAACAAAATACCCCTATCAATATTTGTGACACCATTTCCTCCTTCCTTCCATACAAGGTGGCTCGGCTGGAACATGGTCTCACCTATCTTAGTTTCCATCTTAAGCGAAACTATTATTTAGTGGAGGATTGGATGTGGCTTCTCAAGCATATTCATCAACATATTAGCAATTGGTGCTACTAGTGATTGTCTATTTGTGGGCAGATGAAAATATTGAAATTGTTCCTAGAAAGTATTAATAGGTTAAACTCACATGTATCTTGGCCGACAAGCTTTTTTCTTCTTATGATAACATTATTCAAAATATCTTCTATCTCATCAAACTCACTGCCTATGGAAACACTGCAATCAGGTCTGAAGTATATGGACCAATCATCTTCCATAGAATATGTCATATCTTGTCTGAGATTGATCAATAAAGAAGAATTTGGTATCCTAAATGAATCTCTTGTTCCAACACTGTTATTAGCATGATCTCTAGTAAAATTATCCTCACTGTTTGATATTGGAATCAACTTCTCAGGTTTTTCTTAGAGAATGCCTAACTTGTTCTGTCTCTTAGACATAATTTTTCCATCTGTTTGCACTAAAGGGAAAGACATTTCCTTTCTGGAAGGAACTAAAACTTCAGAATCTGATTCATCTTCAAGAGAGTTAGACTCCTGTTATTTTCGAGGATGGCCTCTTCTCCTAATTTTAATAGGATTTTTTAAGTGCCACAAGTGAAGGAATTGTTCATGAATGAGAACAAATTGTAGTTCTCACATCCTTCCCTTCCTTGGTAATACTCAAAATATCTTCCATGACCAACTCCTTTTCATGCATTTCACTCTAGTTTTTGCACAACTTTGAAATAGATTGCCCACAATTGGACCATACCCTATTATCAGGGCATTCCATCCCTACTAGTCCATTTCAGTATCTACCAAATAAATAATAAATGATTTCAAACCATGATCTAAATGAAAATGTTTTCGTAACCATGATATAAATGAATTTTTAGAATGGAAGGATTATAATGATATATTCACTTCCTTTTGTGCTGCTACTGGAATGTTATTTAGCCCAACTAAATACTTTTTTTCCAACACAATACCCCTATAGATATTTGTGACACCATTTCCTCCTTCCTTCCATACAAGGTGGCTCCGTTGGAACATGGTATCACCTATCTTAATTTCCATCTCAAGTGAAACTATTATTTAGTGGAGGACTGGATGTGGATTCTCAAGCTAATATTCATCAACATATTAGCAATTTGTGCTACTAATAGTTGTCTATTCGTGGGTAGATGATAGTAGTGAAACTATTACTAGAAAGTATTAACAAGTTAAACTTGCACGTATCTTGGCCAATAGGTGTTTTGGTTATATGGGAGTTTCTCTCGCTTCCAAAAGGAAGTGGGGGTTAGGGTTTCAAGAACCTTCACTAGTTCAATTTCGCCTTGGCCATGAAAAGCCTTTGGAGGTGTTAACAGGATTTGGTACATGGAGTAAAATTGTGGTTGATAAATATTTGAAAAATCATTCACTTACTGATTTGTTTTGGTCAGTCCAAACCATAAGTAATGTTATGGGATCCGAGATATGGAGGGGCTTGATTTCTGCACTCATGTGGATCACAAAGTGGATGGCATGGAAGGTTGGTCATGGAGAGAAAGTCTACCTGGGATCTGACCCCTTTATTGGGGGGACAATCCTTTTATAAACTGTCTCCATATCTAATGACACAACTAAACACTCAGGGTATTTATAGGCTTAAATATGCCTTCTTTCTTGGATCTTTTGACTGGAAAAATGATAGGTGAAATAATTCACTTGACTTCGGCCTACAAGTTTCTTCGGAATTTGATTCAGATGGTTTTATCACAAACATGTCCCACAATGGATTGATGCTCAAAAATAGGGAGGACTCTAATGTTTGGCTTGGGAATGTATTCACTGTCCGGTTTCAACCAGATTGACATATGAATCAATTACTGTAAATATTGACATATTTTGGGTCAAATAGTGGAGTCTGAAAATTTGGAAGTGGTCGATTCCTGATAAAATCAAGTGTTTCACATAGCTGACACTAGATAAAAAGATGTTTGACCTCAGATAATTTGATGCAGGGAGGTTTGAATTGTCTAAATTTTTATACCCTTTGTATGCAGTGTCTGGAACCGGTGGACCATCTTTTTCTTTCTCTATGATTTCTCTATTTTCTTGTGGCAAGAAGTACTTTTTGCACTCAAAATTTGAGACTGTGGACCAATTAGTTATTTGTATCCTTGTATTTTCTGATTGGATTTTAATATGAGACATTTAAAATATCTACCAGTATATATTTCCTGGGGCATTTAAAGACAATTTTTATCTTCTTATCATAGGGGTGTCCAATGTGAGTCATAATAATGGGTGGCCTTTCACCTTGCTTCACTATGTTGTAAATAGTTGGTAAATTCACATTGATTCTGTGTTGATCTAGTATTTTATCTTCTTCACAACGTTGTGATTGACTCTAAGAAGAATGACTTTATCCCTGAGATCGACCTCTTGCAACAGAGGAAATTTGGGATCAATCTCCACTTGAAAATGAGATCCAATGAACAGTTTTGACAACCAACTTTCTCGTGAATTTTAGCTAGCTTTCACCCGCTTTAGTATGCTAACGTTGTCTTGAATTCCATCAATAGCATGCTTATTGTCATGCTCAACAATTTCATTGATGGAAAAATGTTTTCTCCAGTCCTAGATTTTTTCTTAGGTTGGTGATGGTAACTCAAACCATTGCTCTTGGAAATATCCTCTCCTTTATTTTATTGATTAGATGTTGTTATGATGGATATGCTGTTAAATTAGTAAAGTTATGGTTTTCTTATAATATTATATGTTTATGCATATTTTCAATATTCTAACACCATTGTTTTGGAAATGACACTTTAATTCAATGATGGATTGGTATGATTACAAAGCGAATTGAAATGATATTTATAGATATTACTAATTGAAATGAGTTTTGAATCTATTTTCAATTGGCACAAATAATTTATGCATAGCTATCTAAAATGTAATCTTCTAGCAATGCAGAGATAAAGAATATCAACAAACATTTCAAACATAAATTTTATGTATGAAATGGAAATGAAGTGCTTCAAACAGGTTTTAAAAGTACCTTATTTTGGTCCCTCAACTTACAATTGTTTTATTATCACATCATATCTTGCATTTGAATGCTAAATCTTGGCATGGAATGAAAGAAGAATCCATATATTACAAATATCAAAATTTCCACAATATCCCACGTGTATGGTGGTTTGCTTAAATTGAAAGTTGTTTAAAAAGCCAACTAGTTGCACATATCCACATGTTTTTAGGGGTTATTAAGATAAACCATCCTACATGATTCCATTAGGATTGGCTATTCTCTACTGTCCATCTGTTCAATATGTTGCGTCGTATTCCACATAGTAGAGTGCCAAACTATAATACATGAAAAATATGTCATATTCCACATAGTAGAGTGCCAAACTATAAATCAACGTTAGTTTTCCTTGGAAAAGAAAATACATTTTTAAATGGAAACAATAGAGCAATACAATATACTTCGTAACTATTAAATCTGAATCATGGAGTACTATAATTGAATATTTATTTAGTTATTTATCGATATTATCTACAATGTGGGTATACCTAAGATTTTTTTTTTGGAATAATGTTTCAGAAAATCCTCAACTGAAATAGAAAAAGATGGCCCATTTGAAATGACTAGATCTTGAAGTAGAAAAAGAAGGATAGTCATGTTCACTTTCACAACAATCTTCTCCTTCTCAATCTGATCAAGAGCAAACATTTCAAAAAAAAACATCTCCATGTAATCTTCCCAATTCCACTGCGAGGTATCCTCCATAACCCCTTGGTATTTTTGTTCAACAAAACTAGAATCACCAGTAAAGACAACAATGCAACCTCAAACATCAAATGCCTCATCAAAAACATCAAACACCAACCCCTCCTGAAGTGCAACAAAATCAAAAGGCAAAGAAGTTCTTCTGTTTGCATGTAGGTCTTATAAGTTAGACAATGCCATTGCTTGCACATAATATCACATAAACTACGGCTCCCATGGACCCTTATCCAATTAAACATGCCCCAAAAAATATTTCCCAAGATCCCAATTCAAAAATTGTTTTGAACTAAGACCAAAAACTCAACATCCATCTAATAATCTGCCACCAAGAATTGCAATTGTAGGAATGGTTGTAGTCCACAATTTAGTAAGTAAAATTGGCTTTATTAAATTCCCATGCAAGAGAATGCTTTGAAGGTTTTCTTTATATATATGATAAGAATTTTCATACAAGTATTGTTTCATTTATCATTTTACATGTAGGAAGGGGATGAAGTTCATGATAGTGTCGATGGAGTTTTTGACTCTGGATATCTCATTACTGTCGGTTAATGGCCAATCGTTTCGAGGTGTTTTATTCAGTCCAGTAAGCATTTGGCCCTCATATTATTCTTTATACTTCTTTTCATGCCTATCCCTTAAAATTTTGGATTTATTTACTTGACCGTTTATGTAATGACCATGGTCATGTGGTAAACAAGTACATATTGTGTTAAGGGTCTCAGTGATGGCACATTTAGGCATATAATTTAAATATTACCATAGTAATCTCAAATCAGTTGATATTGTATATACTTTGTTACATTTGAAAAAACATATTGAAATTACATTTGCATACCTTTTTTTTTTTTTTTTACACGGTGCGAAAACCTATCATAACTTAGGTGTTAAAACCTATCATAACTTAGTTGTGAAGACAACCATCTCTGGCTGCTATCCGCAAATGCAAGTTGACTCATCACCGTTATTCAAGGAAAACCACACTACTTGGAATAACCCGTCAGTGGTCCGTAAGGGGGCATGCTTTCACTCCTGCTAGATGCCTATGGGTCTTGAGCTGTTAACCTGTTTCCTTACGTCCGAGGAAGACGAGCTCTTAGCCAAGTAGAAGCAATTTTAGGGCATACTCCAAGCCCATCCATTTGCACATTTATGGTAAATATATTAGAGATAATAGATACACTATATCTATAAATAAATTAATAAATGAAATCTAAATAATACCTTAACCACTAGCATAGTGGTCTTTCCTTAATGACCACACACCTTTACATACATTGGGTGGGACCTCAACAACAATAACCTAAAGTTGAACTATATCAAATATTCAAAGTTGAAATATACATAATTGATAATTCTTGGTATCTATAGTGCACAATTATAAGGTAGAATATATTTTAGTGATGGAGAGGAGAATTAAACACCAAGATCTAGTAAACCTGGGGTTATCATAGGCTTTGGAGGGAGAGGACTGAACGCAACCATCAATGGCTGGCAGATAGTTAGAAACAGTGAACACTGATTTTTTCCCTCCCACACATCTTGCTGACTTGGGAGGATGGAAAGTGGCATGGAAGGGGGTGGCCAAAGGAAACAATTTCCAGTGACGAGTTAGGAAGGAAAAGGGGCCCTCTGAGGTTGGGTCAGAAGGGCAAGGCCTAACTAACCAGAAGGATGAAGCGAGTAGAAGAATCCATGGGGAGCATCGCAAAATATGGGAAAAAGGAGAGAGAACACAATGGGAATGGAGGGGAGAGGAAATAATATAGGGAGGAACACTGAAGGGTGAGAAGAAATCGAGGGAAAAAATCAAGTGTGCTAATGGCAGAGCTCATGCCCGAAAAATAGTGGGATAGAGCTGCAAGACTTGGAATGTCGTAGCACCAAACATGAGTTAGATCCATTCTAGTTCTCGTTCAATATATATCAATTCATTGAAAATGAATAAAAACCTAGGGTAAAGATCAAAAAAGGTATATGGACTGATAAAGGAAACCATGCTTGCAATCTCAATCACTTGTATTATTCTTACTAGTGTGTGTCCTATTTGTGGCATTGACATTGCTATGTCTACATAAGGAGGCTAGAAACCTTATCTCTCTGTGTGAGGAATCATCCTTCGACAATGCCAATGAGTGGATTTTTCTTTACATCCTAGCGTGCCACTGCTTGGATGGAATTATTCCCACTAGGGCAGAAAGCTTGAACCCATTATTTGATAGAGAATGATTGAGATCATTTTATGTTTCATAACAGTGTGAAATTCAGATCTGATAAGAAACAATTGGAATATTTTTCATGTTCCATAACAAAGTAATATAACATTAGAGCCCTTCGCCTTTCATTAAGCATGCCTATTGTTGGGTCATCTAGGGTTCCTAATTAAATAAAATGGTGGAGGCGTGGAACCAAAACCTCTGGAATCCCTCATGGCTGTTGGGTGGAGGAATATCTCCTCTGGAATCCAAAAATATGTTTGCATGGTTCTTAGAGCCACCCAACCAGTAAAATTGAATAGATGTCTTGTTGCTGCATATGCACGTATTGACAGGAAAGAGAATTTTCAGTTGAGCATGTCGCGTGGGAACAAAACCTCTGTAATCCCTAATGCTTGGATATTAAGACAATGTTGTGATCCTCATTATCTTAAAATATTACATGTCTGGCATGGTTCTTAGGTCCACCCAACCAGTAAAATTGAATATATGTCTTGTTGTTGCATATACACATATTGATATTAAAGATAGTTTTCACTGGAGCATGTGATAAAAGTGGCAAGAAAATTGTTACCGTGCTTACCTATTCATATTGCAATAATGTGCCATTCCATTACATAAGACAACAATAAACTTGTATAGGCTAGTACATACATAAATTTTTATGAGGATTTATCATACATGCATAGCTACCATGTGAAAATATCTCACGTATGTGCCACCATCGTTAACTTTCCCAAGGCAATGACTGATGACCCTACAATACTGTTAGATTCCTTACTCTGAGCTTGATACTTGAGGTTCAGTGACATATTAAATAAACGTTACCTAACATTTTCACTAATTATGCCACATGGTTGTTAGATTTTCACTATACCTCTATACCAAGTTTTATGGACAACTATTGCGTGGCTGTTAAGTTCTCTTATACATATATGTGTATTTACAACAGTAAAGGAAAGTTAAAAAACTGCATTGGTTGTTGTATAATTACTTGGCATTCCTACTCACACACAGACTCTATTGATGTGTGGTGAATGTGATCCTTGAATGCAAAAGACATCCTAACATTAATATTTGCATTGTTGATATTACTCTTTGATGTATTAGATGAAACTTCTCTATAGTATTGCTCATAATCCCTTGAAGCTCTTGGGAATTGTATCTATAGTATATCTTAGTGTTAGATAGGTTAATCTCAAGTCTTGGGACCTTAGTGTCGTCAAAGATGTTGATTCGACTATCACTCAATCCAATGAATGGGAATCACTTTGCTCATCCTTGAATTGCTTGAGTTGATTTTTGGTATGGTCTAAATCGTGGAATTGCTTGAGTTGAATTTTGGTATGAATCTCTCCTATAGGGGTTACAGTTTCATGACCCATAAATAATAAAGAGCCAAATATTTATACTGTGTGCCATTAGAACCTTCCTTGGAGCAGGCTTTTCCTTTCTGACAAGCCTTGAAATATTTTTCATATTGCACTGTAAATGCACCAAGATGCTGGTGATGAGAAAGCTTGTTAAAAGTTTTCACTTACTGACTGATGGATATTCAACTGCAACCCTGTATAGTGCTATGAAGACACAAGAATAAGGGTTCTTAGTCATGGATATACAACAGTAGTGACAAAAAGAAACTCTGCATTGAAAATCCTAGCTCTGATATCTCATGTAACCACTTGAAAATGGACCAAATCCCTTTTCAAAATATAGGATGTTGGTAAGAAAGCCATAAAATGATTGATGAATGAAATAAATTCAAATAAAAAGGTTAATGTACCTTAAAATAGGTGTTTGGGGTTTGGACCTCTTTAACAGTTGTTGGCTGGAAAGTAAAATTTTCTTTTCAACCTTTGTAAGAGATTTTTGGGCACCCATAAACACAGACCTAGACCTTCCTTAAAGCTTGTTAGGCATTATAGAACAAGTATTTTAAATTTGTAACAACTTCTGTGCATAAAATATTCATGGTAGAGCTTAAAAACATACCTACTATAGGAAATGCTTCTCCAATCTCCCTTATGATGCAGGTGTAATGTCGGTTGTTAGAAATTATAGCACAATACAACAAGAGGGGTATGTTGGGAGTGAAACTTTACATCCATGGATCTGGTGCAGATGTGAAATGGTATGGACCCATTGGAAGGTGGATCGTGTAACTCAATGACCATTGATTTTTAAGGGCTTATGATATGGTTCTTGCAAGTCACGCCCCTTCATATAGTTTTACCAGTGCACATAAAAGAATATATGACAAAGGTAAGCAAGGAAATTCTATTATAGATAATAGTTAAGTATCAATACCATGTACAAATCATAGGCATGTTCACAGAAAAAATTCACAGTTGCTTCTCAATTAGCAACTTCACATGTAATGAAAATATCATGTGTGTAATGAACACCGATGATGAATTGTAATGGATATATGTGACATTGTTTTTCTCTCTCACTTGTATCTTTCCTACATTCCATTCTCTCAAATATACAATTTCACAATCTAACATGATGTCAAAGTTAGGAAATTAGCTATGTTGTGCAGCAGAGGTCTCGCTTGCGTTTTCTTTTTGGTGCCAATATGAGATCGTCCTTTTAATTGAGCTATAAAGGTGACAAAAATTAGAGAAGGAAAAAAAAAAAACATTTAGGGGGTGTGTTACAGTTTAGTAGGCTAAAAGTTTTCACATCTTACATATCCAAAACTTGACTACTTCACAATTTTTCATTTCACTTTGAAACAATTGCACCTTATTGTATTTTATTAAAATTTAAACTATGGGAGAAGTTTATGAAGTGTACAAAACTTCAAAATTTTGTGTTTTAATTATAACATATATGCCTTATTATATTTTATTTCAACTAAATTGGGGGATTTTATATTTTATATATTCTCAAACAGGGCCCTCGAATCATTACGAGTGAGGCAAGTATCTCTCCAAAATATCTATCCAACAACAATAGCAATACTGGGATGGTTGTGGGGCATCCTCCTGCTTTACTGAGTAACCCACAATCATTGAAAAATATTCCCAGCTGTATGAATGGGACCTTTTTTGGGTCTCTTATGGTACCCACTATCACCATTGGTACATTACTTCAACCAAATTCCATTTCCATAACTGTCTCTGTTGTTTCTGCAACATAAATTAGGGAGGAAAACCACTTTGGTGCAACAGTGGCTCCGAATATAGTTATAAATGCTGCTGGAGGTGCATTGGTAGATTTACAAAGACTAACACATGATCTTCATTTCAGCACAAGAGAAAATTATGGTGCCTCTATCTGTAATAATTTAGGGAGTGTAAGGATGAATAGTGATGATAATCAACAACCTCATGAACCTCCTCACCTAAGGATTGGTGGTGTAATGCATAAAGTCCCCGAAAACCTCTCCTCTAATGATCATGTTTTGTTGTGAAACCAACTCCAAAAATAGGAGAAAAGAGATATCAACGCCTTAGAAATAAGCCACTTCGAGGGGGCAACCTCCAATACATTACATGAATGAACAATTCTTGGATGATACAAATGGAAAAACCTCCTTTCTATATATAGGAGTCCATGGGGCCACAATGTAATCCTAACTGACCTAACAATAATAATGTAAGGGCACAATAATAAAAATATGGGGGTTACGAGGGTAAAACAATAACAATAACGGGGGATACACTAAAATAATAAGGGACTACATTATTAATATAGGGACTTAACATGCCCCTCTCCTTCAAACAGGTGTTTTCCTCAACGCTTGATTATTTCTTGATGCTTCTGTATAAAATTCTCATCCTCCCATGTGGAATATTCTACAAGAAAGTTCTTCCACTTGCTGAGATACTCTGAAATTGATCATACTTGTCGAGTTCTTGTTTCTGTGACTGCTTCAGAACTTCTTCTGATGTGATTTTGATCTTCCCGTTGTTTCATTAGATTCTGCACCAAAGTTAGGTTATCCTTTCAGAGTTGGAGAACTTGTTGTTGATGCTCGATGTGATCTTCCACTAATTTATTATCCATATTAGCTATTATTTGATCGTTCAAACCATCCAACTTAGCCTCCATTTATACTTTTAAACCGTCTATGTCATCTTCGGTTGCTCTTTGTAGGATCGAAATTTGTTGCACTTGGTACCGTTATTTTGATTTCTCATGCTGCAATTCTTCCTCTTCATGCGTCATAGTATAGCTTTTTGAAGGCTTAATGGGTATGGAATTATTTTTTTGGAGGAATTATAGAACCCAATACTAATAAAATTCTAAAATATGCCCTTGGAATCACTTCAAACTGCTTTTTCAAACAAACGTTATGAAATTTTAAAAACCAAATACACACCTTTTTCTTTCTTTTGAGAAGCTCAATATTGAAAATGAATTATCTATGTACTTTTAGATCCTAAATAGCTAAAATTTGGCCCTGAAGTAGCCCTCTGTATTTTCTTTCGAATGCCATAGGTCTGACCTGATTTGGATTCTTGAAGACAAAGTTATGCCCAATATCCTATGATGACCTAATTATGGACTAGTTTAGTAGAGAGAACTTGTATGACTTGCCACGTGTCACTGTTTGCTCCTTTGGCTCAGAAATTGATAGAAAGGAAACTACAGTCCGTTTAATTCCAGCCACTTTTTGTAGAATTCTAATCCAATGCTCAGAGAGAAATTTATGAAGATATTCCCACGATCACCTCTTTGAGATGAAATTCAGGAGCCTGAAAAAATCCCTAACTTCCACAAATCATATCTCCAAAAATATTGCGAACCAATCTCTGAAATTTTGCGAAAATTTTCCTCAGGATTTCGACTTCAAGCTCTATGAATTTCAGCTTCTAAACCTTCATATAAAAAGCGCTATAGCGAAAATTCCACGATGACCTGTTTGGAGCAGCGAAACCCTAGAATCCAAAGCTATGATACCAAATATTGTGAAACCAACTCCAAAAATAGAAGAAAAGAGATATCAATGCCTTAGAAATAAGCCACTTCGAGGGGGAAACCTACAATACATTACATGAATGAAAAAATCTTGGATGATACAAATGACAAAACCTCCTTTCTATATATAGGAGTCCATGGGGCCACAATGTAATCCTAGTGGGGCCACAATGTAATCCTAGCCGACCTAACAATAATAGTGTAAGGGAACAATAATAACAATATGGGGGTTACAGGGATACAACAATAACAATAAGGGGGGCTACACTAACATAATAAGGGACTACACTATTAATATAGGGACTTAACAAGTTCCATCAATTATCACTTATCCTGGACACTGGGTTTCGAAACCATTACCTTCGAGTGTTCCTCAGATTTCCTCTCCTGTATATTATCATCCTGAAATTACTCACAGAGAAAATGAGCATTTTGTAGCAATGCCTCATTTTCCAGGCATAAGTTTTGGAACTGTACCAGTAGGGGATGAAGATCCAACAACACATTTACATGGGAACTCTGTGCAAATTGGACAACAAACAACAAATGGAAGGCATCCAGATATTCATGGTGGAGTCACATTAAGCCTTGGAGGGCATGGTCAAGTTGCAGGCCAAAAGCATTGACCTGATGGTTTCTCCACATAAGAGTATTGTAGGAACCTGGTTTTTGAGGTCGACTCAAGTTGATGTTCATGGAATCAACTTGATGTTGGTGGGTGTTACACAACAATTTGTCACTATCCAAGTAATCCCCGTTCCTTGATCCTGGAAGACCCAATAATGACCCTTGTGTACTTTTCAAGCATGGAATACATACCCGTGAACCACACTTTGTCTGCCAATTCATCTCCCTTTACAACTTTTCTGGAAGATCCCTATAAAAACCTGGTTTTCAAGGTCAGCGCTTTGTCTCAGTGTCTGACCTGCGCCGATAGCAGAGATTTTCACTGGGACCTACACCAATCGGCACTCTGTCTTAATGTCAGACCCACGTCAATCCTCTTTTGGAAATTTTTTTAAAATAGAAACAAAGTTTCCACAACTAGAAGCTTCGCGAGGCGGAAAACTGGAAGTTTGTTTTGAGGATGTGGCCGAGGAATTCCCCTTTGGGCTTCTTGTTCCCAAGAAATAGGAACTACTCCAAAGGATAAGCTCTTTTCCCATTATTTGAAGGCCCATAACCTCCTCCTCCATTGTTATATAAGGAGACCTCCTTCACCTCTACTACCTTCGTTAGCTAGAGAGGAGAAGCAATTATAGCTTCGGGAGAATATTTCAGAGTGTGATTGTTTTTTTGTGTTAAGAACATAGTGAGATCTTAGACCTTTGTGTATGAGGGTGTTGCAAACGTGCTTGGATACAGACCTATCGAAGGAAAGCCTCAACATCAAGGCTTGGTTGTAAAATCCCCTTTTCTTTATCATAATAAAATGAAACTGATGTTTATCTGCCAATCTTGTTTACATTTATAATGATATTTCTAGCATTCCTTGATCAGTTAGATAGGTTGTAATTGTTTTATGTTTGTCGTGATTTTACGCTTGTCATGGTGTCTTGACTGTCTGTATAGGTAATCGAATGTTGGTAGTAGCATGTATCGAGCTTGAGGAGAGCGACACATCAAGAAGTTTTGACGGAAGACAACAACATAGCATTAGAACAAGGTAGGTCATATTATTCACTCTAAATTTCATTTACAATCTAGGAAGGTAGATGTCAGTATGTTCCTGTAGTTGCTAGACCCACCCTAGGGCTAGAGGGATCACCTCTGTCCATAGAGGGAATTTACCTACAAAAAAAATTGGCGACTCCGCTGGGGAGTTTCCTTTGAGTTTGTCACTCTTTGAGGTCTTAGTCATTTGAAGGGTTTAGTCGAACAACAATTTCCCTGTTTGTTCCTATGTTTTTCATTAATTACAATCTTTTAGTTTTTGCTTGAAGTGGTGAGTCTGGTCTTGGTTAGGAGAAATTATTTGTTTTTTTTCTTTTTTCAGGAATTAGCACTTTTATTTGTCTAATAGTCATGCCGATTGGTACTAGTTGTCAGTTATAAATCCGCGCCATCAGGCTGTTGGCGCTAGTTTTAGCCCCTAAAGTCGCACCAATTCCAGTGTGTGTGAAAATTAAGGTTTTTTCCCTAAGTCTTTCACCAGTGTGTCTTGCCCTTCTGGTAATTTTCTTTGTATGATTTACATGTTCTCCCTTCACTCAAGTTGGTTTGATTGGCTTGATTGGCTTAGTTTTTGGTTTTTTTTGTTCCTTTATGTTGAGATGTGCATCCTCACATCCTAGTTTTTCTAGGTTGTGCATCAATTGCATGGTTGCATGCTTCGTGGGACATCTCCCTATTGATTGAGTCAACCTCCTTGCTTGGTGAGCCATCTCTAGTTGATTTTATTTTGCATTTTGGTTGATTGAGTGATCAAGTCTCAAGTGTCTGTCCAAGTTCATTTGGTCTTCCATTTCTCTTGTGAGCATAGATTACATTGCTCATTGTTTAGTTGAAAAGTATTCTTTGTATGAATGCTTGATGTAAAAGGGAATGAATGTCTTATTTTGAGCCCACGCTTTGGAAGTCCTCTTCGTGCTTGAACTCATATGTCTAGTGGCCTTTTGAGGAATTTAGTTACAAAGTGTTCAAACCACGATTGCATTCTTAGTGTTTGTTTGCATCCCTTTTGCATTCATCCTTCCATTAAGGAAATTTTCATTCATTTAGTTTTCGTTTCTGAGTTTGCTTTTTGTTAAAGTGCATTAGATCACACTGCATTGAAAAGTCATTTTTGTGATCTATCATTGAACTTAGATTACATTGTTTAATGATTGAAAACTAAAAGTCACTTTGAGTGCATTCTCTTTAATTAAAAGCTTTCATTAAGTAGATTCTCATTTCATCAAAAAATGCATTGAGTGCATTCTCATTCATTCAAAAGAAAAAGAAAATTGTGCACAAATTACAATTGCATAGTTTTCAAAAAGAGAATTTTGCATAGATTACATTGCATAATACACATCTTTGAATGTGTTAGGTTACTTTTGGATAGTGAAGTTCATCTATTTGGGAAATTTTTTCATTTTTAGTATTATTGTTTGTTGCATCATTGTTTGAGACTCTTCCATTAACTAGATAACATTCATCGAATCAATATATTTCCTTTCTCATAGAGTTGCATTTAGAATATTGTCAGATGACAGTGGTAGGCCCTTGGAATTGAAACATAATTTCAAGATAAACTTTAAAATGAACTCAATCAATCTAAGGAAGCATTGAAACTTAACGCTCACATTTAGAGGTCTAGGCTAGTGACATGTTCCGGCGTTGTTAAACCTAGTTGTCATTCGCCCTCTGGCAGTAGACAACACTAGAACGGACTTGTGCTCCCCGTACGTCGAGTATATAAAGGGAGACCCTCATATGTTGCAATCCTTTATCCATAGGAAGTCGAGTCTGTCGCCCTATAACCATGATACATCGAACACAACATTCGAGGAGCAGGGAAAATTTTAAGGGCTAATATTCGCAGGTCGGCTAATTTTTCATGCTTTTTCCAAAAAAAAGATTCGTCAATTCCCATTTTTTACTAAAAATGATTCGCCCAAATTTTATAAGAAAAAATTATTTTACCTTTAAAATCGCCAAAATTTTAGAGATACTATATAAAATCATTAGATGTTTGAATATTTTTACTAAAATATCACTAATAATTTTATAGTTTGCATATTATGGATTAGTAAGATTTGCCAAGGTTTCTAATCTTTAAGATAAATTTCCATGCTTAAAATTTCCCCCGTTGGGGAGACTGCCTGCACGTACGTTAAGTCCTTGGTCATTTCTCTTTCATTTGATCACCAAGGTGTATATTGCAGTTCACGGAAGTTTGGTACATGCCTCCGAGATTTCTGAAGTAGTAATTTTGGTCTTTTCGTGACTCTCTAAAATTGAAAAGATCATCAAGCACTTGTCCTTTCGAGCTCGTTCAAACCAAAAGTGACTAGAGTCACCTTTTGTCCTTTTCTCGACTCTTAAAACATGAAAAGGAAAAGTTTTGTTTCAGTGTCTTAAAATTGACTGCCCACAAATATTCCTGGTTAAATTTACATTCCTTAGTGATTTATTTAGGGTCGATTCCAATGGCAACGTTTCCAGAGTTCACTATCCAAGGAATCCCCTCAGATGAGAATTCTGGTCATTTTCCCCCATTCAGAAATGTTGGTGCCCTATCTATGGAAACGTTGTCCCTCCTGGGATTAACCATTGGTTTGCCGATTTGGTTATTTTCAACCACTATGGTGTCGAATATACCAATTGTCTCTCAACTGAGTTCTCCTCTGCATCAATCATGTCAACATCATGTTGATCCTAAGGTCGACCCCTCACCTTCTTCGTCTATTTCTTCACCTCGTTCTTCCTCTTCGCCTGGTGAAAGTCTGGATTCTAGTAACCAGGTGGCTAAGAAGAAGAAGTAGAAGTCGAAGAAGAAGAAGGACAATAAGCTAGGGGGGAAATAAAAAACTATTGCTACACATACTACTAATATCGAGAAACCTCCCACTTCGTCTCACAGAGTCAAAATCCCTTGAGAGCTATGTGAGGGTGACCACCTTCTTCGTGATTTCCCTGGTATTCCCAAGGTGCTAGAAGCATGGTCCATTGGCCCAATTCGTCCTTCATTATCAACCTCTGGGAATCATGCTGATGATGAACCTTCAACTAAAGATAATGAGACTTGTAAGAAACAGGGTAAGATAAAGTTTCCCTATAGGTTGTGTGAAGGGAACCATCCCATACACCTCTGTCATTATATGGATGAAGCTTCTAAAGTATTGGATATCCATTCAACTTCTAAAGTATTGGATACCCTTTCTTCGAGTCCTCTGATAGTTGATCAGCCCATTGATCGGGATTCATCTCTGGTCGATTCCACACTCTCTGAAAGTTAGTATCCTGAGTCAATTTCTGATCAATCATTGGTTGAGGAAAAGGTCGACCTGATTCCATCTACAGTTCATCAGGTCTTTTCCATTGAGAGTGGGTATCATCCCAGTCATGTTCTTTTTGTTTCCTTAGATTCCTCAGGATCGGAGGGCAATCCTCTTGTTTCTATGATCCAGGAGGGTGATCCTCCAATTCCTATCGCCATAGTTCCAGAAGTTGATCCTCCTGCTATTGTTCCTGGAGCCTAGGAGGATATTCTTTCCACTCACGTAATGCAAGGGGATCCATAATCCTCTTATTCCTATGGCACGCCCTCCATGTATTTTGGTTGCTTCATTTGATTGGAGTCGATTCACAAGATATCGTCTTCCTTCTTATGTGCCCTTTGAGATCACTGTACAGGCCTGCAATATGGTCTTACCAGGAACAATTATGGATGAAGGTACCTCGGTTAGTATTATGTCCTCAACTACATGGCAAGATTTGGGTTCTCCGTGACTTGTGCTTGTTACTCAAAATCTGTTGGCTTTTAACAAAGGAACAAGTCAGTCGTTAGGGATCCTTCTGAAGTTACGTATTACTTTGGGAGGAAATATTGTCTATATAGACGTGATGGTCATCCAAGGCCCTTTGGATTTTAACTTACTACTAGGACGCCACTGTGCTTATTCCATGGGCACGCCTGTCTCTTCCCTCTTTCGTGTGATCTGTTTTCCACATGAAGGTTGGATCATGACCATTGATCAAATTTCATTATTTGGTCCTGATGTGCCATCTAGTCTACCGTCGTCCCTTCCTGGTCCTTACCTTCTGGTGATATCTTCCCCGCTACGGGTCAATTATGTGGCCACCTGTTCCATGTCCGCGTCCATTGATATTTCAGTCAGTGAAGTAGTACACAATGTACTAGCGGCATTGGATCCTAATTTATAGAGTGTTGATCTCTCGTCAGATTAGAAACTCTTTGAAGCCATGACTTCTTATTCGTCATGATAAGAGCTTCTTATGGAGCATAGTTCATTTTATTGTGTCAAGCTCCTTAAAAAATGAAACAAGCTCGTCGGAGCATAGTTCGTTTTCTTGTGTCAAGATCCTTAAAAAATGAAACAAGGTCTTCAGAGCAGAGTTCATTTTCTCGTGTCAAGCTCCTTAAAAAATGAAACAAGCTCATCGGAGCATAGCTTATTTTCTTGTATAAAGCTCCTTAAAAAATGAAACAAGGTCTTCCGAGCAGAGTTTTTTTTCTTGTGTTAAGCTCCTTAAAAAATTAAACAAGCTCGTCAGAGCATAGTTCGTTTTCTTGTGTCGAGCTCCTTAAAAAATGAAACAAGGTCATCGGAGCATAGTTTTCTTTCTTGTGTCAAGCTCCTTAAAAAATGAAACAAGCTCGTTAGAGTAGAGTTTGTTCTCTTGTGTCAATCTCCTTAAAAAATGAAACAAGATTCTTTCGGAGCATAGTTCATTTTCTTGTGTCAAGCTCCTTAAAAAATGAAACAAGGTCATCAGAGCATAGTTCCTTTTCTTGTGTCAAGCTCCTTAAAAAATGAAACAAGGTCGTCGGAGCATAGTTCCTTTTTCTTGTGTCAAGCTCCTTAAAAAATGAAACAAGATGGTCGGAGCATAGTTACTTTTATTGTGTCAAGCTCCTTAAAAAATTAAACAAGTTGGTTTGAGCATAGTTCGTTTTCTTGTGTCAAGCTCCTTAAAAAGTGAAACAAGCTCTTATGAGGATAGTTATTTTTACTGTGTCAAACTCGTTAAAAAATGAAACGGGTTCCCTTTTCAATTCGAGTCTTTGATTAGATCTCGTATAATCCAAGTCGAGTCTTTCACCTGATCTTGTATTATACAACCTTCATTCCATCCACCTCTTTGTAACCAATAGTCTACTCTAGTGAATGCCATGAAGCTTGGGGGGCATGTACCTCAATTTGAGTCATCATGTTGGGGGATGCAAACTTATTTCAAGCATAGTTTTCCGTATTTTCAAGCTTGTGTAAAAATGAAACCAATCTAAAGCATAGTTTGTTTCTGTTTCAAGCTTGTGTAAAAATGAAACCAATCTAAAGCATAGTTTGTTTCTGTTTCAAGCTTGTGTAAAAATGAAACCAACTTCAAGCAAAGTTTCATGTGTTCAAGCTTGTGTAAAAATGAAACAATTCTTATTTTACCTCTCGTGATTGCCATTTTATCAGCCTGTTTTTCTAGATGAGCCTTGGTTTTCTCATTCCATCGTTACCATCTTCTCGGCCAATCATATTCCCTCACTTGATTGTTTTACCCATTCTTAAGGAATAGTTGCAATGAGTGGTTTTTTTAGCCAGCCTCTTGACCTTTACTTGTTTTGAGTAGTTCCACCATCACCAGAACTAGTTGCTACCTTTAATACCACTCGTTCCTCGAGGAGGAGTCATCTTTCAGCTCTTTTCTGACTCTCACAACATGAAAATATTGCCGAGAATCTTGTCATTTTGAACTCGTTAAAGTTTGTGAAACATCATCTGCCTAGTATATGTTTACTCCTTTTTCGGGCTGGGAAAAAATATTTACAAAAAAGGAATACCTTAGCCAATCACGACTAAGAGGTTCTCCGAGATATTGTTTTCTACCTTTTCGGCTCTGTGAGACTATTTACGGAAAGGGACCCACTGGATTTTTCTTTTCCGCTTCTTTTAAAACTCTCTAAACATGAAAATATGTCGATTTCTTCCTTTGTTAGACTTGTTAAAACTTAAATGACATCAAAAATCGTCAACATGGCGTAACTGAGTTCCTCCTTCCTAGGGCTCATAAAATGTACTAGGATGGATTTGTTCGAAGGAAAAAATTATATGAAAAGAATATGCTATCCTCTTCAAGCTTGTGTAAAAATAAAGAAGTAATCACCATAAATGGTGGGGGGAAATGGACGTTATTCGTCAGTTGTGTCGGCAGTATGCCACTCTTGAACATGAAACTTATCTGCAGTTTGTGTCGGGTTGGGATATGATCTTCACTCTGTAACTTCACCTCCATGGGTTTGGGAAATCCGTTTGCCTCTCATTTGATTACCAATCTTGTCAACATGACCTCTGATCCTATTTGATTCAAATGCTTCCGAATTCTAGAGTCGTGTCACCAATATGTTCAAGATAAAATCCTTCTACATTTTGTACATTCCTTGATCCTTTGTTCCAGTCTTGATTAACACTCATATTACATTCTCTATTTTGTGTCGATAATGTGGGATTCATTATGACCCTCCTCCAATGAATCTCTTCCTGTCGACTTCAGCTCATTATCCAGGAAGTCGATCTAGAGACTCCTATCTAGTACCTTAGAGCTGTCATGCCTCAATGGAAAGTTCTTCACATTCGACGACAGGTTTGCATTATTGGTCTTCGATCGGGTGATTTCATGGGTGTTTGAATTCAATTCCTTATTCACATCCCATGGATTATATTGTTAGTACCTTGAGAGCCATTGTCATCATTGGGGGTTTCTCTCGCGCCCGTTAACAATTTACATCATTGAATGGTAATCATGAAACTTTCTTGCATGTTCGACTTTGGCTCATTTATTCACATGCTTGAAATTATAGTTTATTGGGTTGTGATGGAGGGCAAGACCCTGGATTTTATTCTCTAGAGTCCAGGTTGCGAGGCAATATGATTTTTCCATGATTAGATACATGTTTCTTTCAGATGGATGGCTGCGACCATACCATGATCTCTTTTACAGATCGCTGTGTCCATACCTTGATTCATGTATTTTCATCAGATATTCTAGTTATGTATATGTATCTATGCTTGTTTTTCAGGTCTCTCGATGGCAGCGTTTGGTTCCTTGCATGTACTTGTAAAGAATTTCACCCCTCACTCATGTTCGAACTTCATAATTTAGGGGGCATCTGTTACACAGAAATTCGTTACTATCCCTATACTCCCCGTTCCTTGATCCTGGAGGACCTAACTATGACCCTTGTGTACTTTCCAAGCATGGAATACATACCCCTGAACCACACTTTTTTTTCCAATTCATCTTCATTTAATACTTTTATGGAAGATCCCTATAAAAACCTAGTTTTCAAGGTCGGTGCTTTGTCTCAGTGTTTGACCTGCATCGATAGCAGATATTTTCACTGGGAATCACACCAATGAGTGCTATGTCTTAATGTCGAACCCACATCGATCCTCTCTTGGAATTTTTTTTAAAATAGAAATGAAGTTTCCACGAATAGAAGCTTCGCGAGGCGGCAAGATGGAAGTTTGTTTTGAGGATATGGCCAAGGAATTCCCCTTTGGGCTTCTTATTCCTAAGAAATAGGAACTACTACAAATTATAAGCTCTTTTCCCATTATTTAAGGGCCCATAACCTCCTCCTCCATTGTTATATAAGGAGACCTCCTTCACCTCTACTGCCTTAGCTAGCTAGAGAGGAGAAGAAATTATAGCTTCGGGAGAATATTAAAGAGTGTGATTGTTTTTGTGTGTTAAGAACATAGTGAGATCTTAGACCTTTGTGTATGAGGGTGTTGCAAATGTGCTTGGATACGGACCTGTCAAAGGAGAGCCTCAACATCAAGGCTTGGTTGTAAAATCCCCTTGTCTTTATCATAATAAAATGCAACTGATGTTTATCTTCCAATCTTGTTTACATTTATAATGAGAATTCTAGCATTCCTTGATCAGTCAGATAGGTTGTAATTTTTTTTTATGTTTGTCATAATTTTACGCTTGTCATGGTGTCTTGATTGTTTGTATAGGTAATTGAACGTTGGTATCAGTGCGTATCGAACTTTAGGAGAGCGACACATCAAGAAGCTTTGATGGAAGACAACAACATAGCATTAGAACAAGGTAGGTCATATTCTTCGCTTTGAATTTCATTTACAATCTAGGAAGGTAGATGTCAATATGTTCTTGTAGTTGCTAGACCCATCCTAGGGCTAGAGGGATCGCCTCTGTCCATAGAGGGGATTTACCTTCACAAGAGTGGGTAGCAAGTACCCCAAGGTCGTTTTTCTCACATTGTTGTTCTAGCTGACTTAGACATAGCCATTTATGAGGGTATGTCCATACAATTTCTATTATAATGTTCGAATATCTAGTTCGAGCTTATCTCTATTTCTACAAATGGATATTTTAAATGTTTTTCTCTTATTGTGTAAAATTGTGGAGAGGATGAATGCCATTTAGATTAATTAATTATTTTGCATTTGGGAGCTGAACATCCCAATGGCAGTTACAATGTGTTTCCATGTGCAAAATATTTGGAAAACAGTGCAATAATCAAGAAAGGTGAAGACCTAATAATTCTTTACGCCGAGGTGGTGATCATGTGGTTTCAATGCTAGAAACTGGAGCTGGGAGCTCTGGAAGGGACACAAAATCTAGTGATGTAAGTCATAACTCTTAAAATTAATTTCATGTACATTTCATTAAAAAATTTTTTTTGCTTATGTAATCTCAGAGTGTCCTTTTTCTGTGTTTGTTTTATTTAGAAGTCAACAATACTAGCTAGAGCATAGTCATGGAAAGAGGATTTGAATATGAAAAGACTTGCTGATGTTGAAGCGGAGTCCAAGCCATCTTCCTTACAAGATCTAGGTTGGCATGATCAATGTTATTTATACAATATATATCTTGTACAATTCATTTTATTGGGTGATGTATTGGCTAAGTACAATATACTTTATACATGATTGTTATCATTGCTTTAGCTTCTACTCTCTTTCAAAATTAAATATCGGGATTGATGGAGTCACAAGAAAAAATTAAAATTATGGGAATATACACAAAAAATATAACCATTGTCTTCTAAATCTAGGGAAAAAACCTCAAGGGCCAAGTGGCAGGTCTCTTCAACAAGATGGAATATGCATATTAAGGCGATTGGATACTAACTAACTTATTGTAAATAATATATGATAGTGTTAATCAGGTCATCTTGATGGAAAAAGAACCATAATTTTAGATCTTGTTACTAATTTATTTAAATAGACTAAAAATGAGTTTTGAAAATAAATAAATGAACAATTTTCCTTGCACAAATACCTTTTTAAACCAACCCAAGGGATTAGATCAATCAGTTGTTGCCAATTCTGTTGGGAATCTGGCTAGTTTTGTGCAATCAAGTGCCTGATTTTAATTCCCTTTGGCGAGGAGCACTTGTCCACATCAATGGGTTTAATAGGGATTACATCTATGAATGTGGGGAAGCATCCCTTGGGTTTCTCTCTGAGGTTTTCCTTGGGAAAGAAAATACTCTCCGAGGTTTTCCTTGGAAAAGAAAACACCTTTTTAAATGGCAACAATAGAGAATTACAATATACTTCGTAATTCTTACGTATGAATCATGGAATACTATGATTGAAGATTTATTTATTTATTTATCGATATTATCTACAATGTATGTATACCCAAGCTATTGTTCTTAGACTAATGTTTCAGAAAATCCTCAACTGATGCAGAAAAACATGGTCCATTTGAAAATACTAGAGCTTGAAGAAGAACAAGAAGAAACATCACGTTCAATTTTTCATCAATCTTCTACTTCTCAATCTGATCAAGAGAAAACAATTCAGAAAAAATAATCCCCATGTAATCTTCCCAACTACACTGCTAGGTCTCCTCCACATCCCTTTGGAATTTTTGTTCAGAAAAACTAGAATCACAAGCAAAGACAACAATGAAACATTAACCATGAAATTCCTCATCAACAACATCAAACACCAACCCCTCTTGAAGTGCAACAAAATCAAAAGGCAAATAAATGCTTCTGTTTTCATGTAGGTCTTCTAAGCTAGGAAATGTCATTTCCTGCACATAGTTTCTCACAAACTACAACTCCCATGGACCCTTCTCCAATTGAACATGCCCCAAACAATATTTCACAAGATATCACTTCAAAAATTGTTTAGAAATGAAGAAAAAAACCTCAACATCTACCTGATAAACTGATACAAAGAATTGTTGTTGCAGGAATGGTTGCAGTACATAATCTGGTAAGTAAAATATGCTTTATTCAATTCTTAGTAAAGAAAATGCTCTGCAGATTTTCCTTATGTATATGACAAGAATTCTCATAAAAGTATTGTTTCTTTGATCAATTTACATGTAGGCAGGGGCTGAAGTCTGTGGTACTGTCGATGGAGTGTTTGACTCTAGATATCTCATTACTACCCAAGTAAATGGTCAAATGTTTCGGGGTGTTTTATTTAATCCAGTAAGAATTTGGTCCTTATCTTCTTCTTTATACTTCTTTGTTTGCCTATCCTTTGACATTTTGGATTTATTTACTTTATCATATAGTAGGTTAAAAAATTTCACATCTTACATATCCAAAACTTCACTACACAGTTTTACATTTCAATTTGAAACTATTGCACCTTATTGTATTTGCTTAAAATTTAAACTACAAGAGAAGTTTCTGAAGTGCACACAACTTCAAATTTTCGTGTTTTAATTGGAACATATATGCCTTATTATATTTTCTTTCAACTAAATTGGGGAATTTTCTAATTTATATAATCTCAAACAGAGCCTTGTAATCATTGCGAGAGAGACAAGTATCCGTCCAAACTATCTATCGAACAAAAATATCAATACTAGGATGGTTGTGGGGCATCCTACTGCTTTATTGAGGAACCCATAATCATTGCAGAATATTCCCAGCTGTATGAATGGGACCTTTTTTGGGTCTCCTATGGTACCCACTATGCACATTGGTACCCAGTTTATATTAAACAATATTATACCCATATTTGAGTCCTAAACACTATAACGATCACACTGTCTAAATGATCTTTCCACTGATAATGTATATTGGTGGAGAGCTCTAAATTAATATTCTCATTTTTATTTTTAATTCAATTCCATAGTTAAGTTTATATTAAACCTTACTATACCCATATTTGAGTCCTAAACACTATAGTGATCACACTGTCTAGATGATCTTTCCACCGATAATCGATATTGGTGGATAGCTCTAAATTAATATCCTCATTGTGGATATTTTTTTCATTTGAGAGAAGTAAATGGATATGAAATTTTCTCTAAGCCTTAGAAGTACAAGGGTGGAAAAAACATACAACTCACTCACATGCCTTTTGAACTTCACCTAGTGTGATTTGAACCCAACAGGTCATTTAAAGTGCACATCAAACTATGCTCTGTTTGGGAGCTCTTGCGGGTTGCAGATTCATCATACCTTGATGCCTATTTTGAGCGAGAAGGTGAAGTTGAGACCTACAGATCCCGAAATGCAATATCTGAGAGCCACCACCATAGCCATGTGACCATGGGCCAGCCTGTTTTTTTCCTTTTACACTTATTACTAATGAAAGGGGGGTGGGTGGATAGAGGGCCAAAGGGTTCAATATTACAAATCTAAGGTGCCCCAGGTCGATCCAAAGGGTCTCTAGTTTTTCCTTTTACCAAATAGATTTCACAATTCCTTGGTGAGGCAGGGAGGAAATCCATTGATTCTCACCCTCGGTCTGTTGGGTAGTGCAATGAAGCCTCCTTGTGGGGTTTTGGTTCTGGTTCTTCTACTATGGGGTCTCTGGTTCTTCTACTATGGGGTATGAAAGATGTATTCACTTCTTCCAAAACTGATTTTAGGTACATATATGGGGGTGTGGGTGGATAGAGGGCCAGAGGATTCAAGATTACACATCTAAGGTGCCCCAGATCGATCTAGAGGGTCTCTTGTTTTTCTTTTTGCCAAATAGATTTCATAATTTCTTGGTGAGGAAGGGAGGCAATACCATCGATTCTCACCCCCGGTCTGTTGGGTAGTGAAATGAAACCTCCTTGGGTGGTTTTGTTTTTGGTTCTAGTTCTTCTGCTATGGGGTATGAAAGATGCATCTGTTTCTTCCAGAACATATTTTAGGTACATAAATGGAAGTAGGTTTTAAATGTTTTTCATGTCAAATCAGTGTTGTGATTAACGAAGGCCTAGTTTAAGCGCATTATAATGGTGTTCAAATTAGTTATGGATATTGGATATCGTTTGCTTCAGGTATGCGATCTAGAGGTGTGTTAATGGTCGAATTATGATTGGTCTGATATTATTTTTTTTGTCTTTTACTTCTTTATGGGGTGAAGGGGTTTTTGAGAGTAGTCCACTGCTAGGTTTTGCATTATAAGATCAAGTGTGCAAGTCTATCTTATCTATTAATGTGACAACATGTAAGAACCATGGATTGATATAATAAATAACATTGTACGACATGAAAGAAGGATGCAAAATAAGGGGTTTCCAGTACTGGGCATATTTCCTTCTGTGATGTATCCAAGTATTTTCTATCCATTCATCATGTTATTTACTCAAATGTTGGTTACGTTAATGTGTGTGTATGGTTTTGATTTGAGATTAGGGCTTAAATCCTAATGTTCTCACTGTAGTTTTCCATTTTTGAGGTCTAACAAAGTTTAGATCATCTTGCTATATCCATTTGTGCATGTGGTGCCTATGGGAACTCATCAAATCATCCTTACCAAAAGATCAAACAAAGTGGTTTGGAAGGGGCAGCTGGATGTTGAATGGAAAAATCTGATTAGTCTACCTTTTCCTACCCTGAAGAGAGATCATATCTTACCCATAGGATTTTTAGTTCACGGGACTAAAGGTATGCCATTAAAAAACACTGGGATCAATTCAAGCCTTTCTGTAAAAAACCACAATAAAAGGAAACACGTGTATGAATCTAGATTACACCATTCCTCATCTATATGTTCTAGCTATTTTGGGCAATGTTTTGCTATTCATTCAACCTGTTAATTTTTTTATAAATACAAACCTTTTTATTGGAACAGTACAATACATATACATGATGATTGTAGACTCCATCTCATGTAATATTGTTTCACCACCAATCTATTAATTTGTTTAAAATTTAGTCTGATATTTTGTTCAATGTGTTGTGTTCTTGTAGCCCTTTGAGTTAATGTTTTTAGTTCAAGAATAATATTAAATGCATATAGCCTATAGGCACATTTACCGATTTTGTGGATCCTTAATTTTAAGGCATGACCAAAAATTAAAGGCCTTGGAAGTGTTTAGTTTGACAATATCCTGGGTAGTATTTACTTTTATAATTTTGATAGATCTATTGTTTTCTTTATAGATAATCCATATGCATCACACATGCTTCTAGAAGAAACTTCTCATTTCTGGACATATAACATAATTACAACAAAATAGTGCTAACAAGGCCCACTAAGAACTTTTATTTTACATTGGAATGTGGTTAAATATCAATATTAAGTTTTCAATTTAAATTGTGAATGGTAATGTTGCTAATTTTTTTTGAAGTGTTGTCTTTTGCAACTTATAGATATGGATACATCTGGCACACAATTTGAAATTTTTGTTTGTGTAATATTCAAAGGTTTCAATTTTAGAAGAGTGGAGCATTTTCCATAGAATTTTTTTTATCTCAAATGATGTTTGGATTCCAAGCATGCAGTTCGGTGCTTAAATTCAGGAATAAGCAACCAATGGTTTTTGGAATTAGGGGTGTTGTTGAAATAGTTTTAGAAAAACTCATGACAAATTATCGAGGTATTACTGAGGGTTGTTCAACATATGGAAATGTCCTTGGAATACCATCTTCTCTCAAGTAGTGATGTCTGTTAGTACGGTCTTGACTTTATGGTCCTTTATCTTGCAACTGCAAGACATTGTCATTGAATCACCACTGAACATATCAAATTTGAAGGAATGTTTGAAATGATTGTTAATGTGCATGTCCAATTATCTTGTAGATTGCATATCGTGTCTGAAATTTTGATTGCAATAAAATTATATAGTCATTTCTTTTGGATCTAATATTGGAGAAAGTTGTTTCTCTTTCAGGAAACAATGGAAAAGGTTGTAAAAAATAAGGTTGCAAAGGTAGTTGTACCTACTATTGATGTCATGTTTCAGGTTGTCAAGTATTTCCCTTCAATTTTTACAATATCTAATTTGAAATCTGTATTAACATGAATTGATTTGTAAACCTGACTCGTTTTAACATTTTTGAAGCTTGAGATCATCATAGAAATAGTTTTTCTAGATTATTTTTTGCATGGGCTGGGCATCTAGCGTTTGGAGATGACTGGTGATGATGTTGACTTGATTGTCTTTCCAATGAATTTGGGACAAAAATTGTTCCCCCAAAGAAAATTTTGAAGATTCTTTTTGAACTTTTAGATCACCAAGATTAGAATGTGAGGGCATCTGTTGGAGGGTTGAAAATAGAGTTATGTCAATGATTGGAAAAGATCCAATCAATTCAATATTAATTGAGAAAATGTGAGATATTTTTGTAAGTATCCCACACATTTGATTTACAAAGTTTTGTGTAATTCTAATTTGTGGCCTAAGATCTCTAATGTAATTGCACTTATTTTTTTTCTACCTCGAAAAAATAATTGGATGCAAATCTGGTTAATGTGATTGGTGTTCCCAAACCTACTTGTAAAATTAGGTATTTTTTTAATGTAAACGTGTTAGCATATTTAGTGTGTTAATAAACCCTAAAAATATGTCACTTATTATTCTACATTTGGTAGATCTTGTAAAATTTTATCAATAATTTTTTGGTACATACTTCTCACTGTTCTTAAAAATAGAGAATATTCATTGAAATATTACCGAATGCATGTATCTAGTCATGACCTACATGGAATTCATATGCTCGTTAATGAATTTAATGGCATCACTCATCCTTGATGGAATTGCTCACCTTTGGATGTTATAATCCGAACTTTATAAGATTTCACTTGTGGATTTTCTTGATTGGTCCACCAAATATCATAAATGATCTTTTGGAGCTCATAATCATTTATTTTTAATGGTATGATGAACTTTACATGTTGGAAATGCAATTAAAATAGAGACAAAATCTATTGAAATTTTGAAAAGAATAAATTCTTAATAATTCATTGGTTAGCTAATTAGATTTATTAGTTTGTAAATGTGGAGATAATTCATAGATTTCTTGAATTAATTGGTGGATTGAAAATGATCACTATGTTATATTTTGCCTTAAAGTGATTTTTGTATTGTAGTGACTTTTTTGGTAAATAAAGTGGGTATTATGTTACTTGGAGAGTAGAATACATATGTTCAAAAATGGAGGGAATTTTGGCTTTCCCTTCCCATTTATAAAAGTTTTCTTTAAGGCATTTGTATCATCGTAAGCTACAAAGATTTCGTCATAATCGACATATTTTGTAGAATCATTCCATGGGATTTGATTTAACATCAATATAGAGAAATATTGTTTTGGAGCTTCAAGTTTCCTTTATCACACTTAAAATTGAATGACACAAATGCTAAAAATTTAAAGCAAACGAAGGACTAGTTCTGCATATTGGGAATGATGAGGATTCATGTTTTCTTCATGTTAACCTAGTCACTAGAAGCCTCTTTTTCACTTTTTTTTTTTCCATTTATTCTTGAACCCCATCTTTCTTATCATCATATTGATAATATTGCAAAAACATATTAGTTGGATTTCTACCATTATGACCTCTTATTTCAACATATCTACCTTCTCTTACAGCTCCTTTGTCTAGCCAAATGATTTTTGACCTTCTTAGTACATCCTTTGGAATTTGGTAATAACAACTTTAGGTCCATCATTGTCGTCAAGTCCTTAAAAACTTAATTGCGTAGCCACTTTATACACCGATCTCCTAGCCATTGTATGCTCATGACATCTTGGGAAAATATCCGCTCTTCACCAATCTATGGACTTAAGCTTGAGCACACTCACACCTCTTGCAACCCTTCCTTTGCTTAAACATTGAATTTTGTTTGTTTTCCAAAGTGTTATCAAGTCTCATATTCTTCCTTTTGCATATGTGTTTTATCATCTCCACTTTTACCATTCCTCCTTTGACATTTACCATTCATTGAATGCATCTTCAATTTAACTTTGTTTGCATTGGTAATCACTACAACTCCATATACTAATGAAATTGAAAATAAAAACCCTAGATGATTGTAATTTTGAGGTTTAGTGAAGGAGATACTGAAAGTGGTTGTTGTTAGCCTCACTAGGTCCCATTACCATTTTGGTCATCCTCTACAATCAATTTTTGAATCCCTTGATTTTCCTTTTACCTTTTATGTTGTCATTTCTTATCAATAGAAAGTATTTTATTGAATTATACAAGGGGTTAAAAATGTACAATTATGTGACAATGATGTAATCGTCATGTTACTTTTGTGGGTTGTGAGTTATATCATGATTTTATCTCCATTTTTTCCTCATATAATGCATTTCTTGGGGAAGCCCACTTGTTAGTATAGTTCTGAGGATGGTACCTAGGGTAAATTGGAGTCCTTAAGGCCCAATTCTAGGACAACAATCAACAATTGGCTCATGAAGGGAGCAAGAATGTCAGAGTGGGATTTGCACCTTGGTGGGGGACGAGAACAAATTTCCTCTCAATTTGGAGGGAGAGTCAGATACTGACATGTTGGGGTCTTTAAAGGTAAGTTTTCTTATTGTGTTTTATTTCATTATATATATTCTAACATTCCTTCTTGTGCTATATTAATCATGCAATTTTTTGTCTCGTGCCTTACCTTTAGTATTTTCATTGAAAATTTGAGAAAAGGGTTTTCTTATAGTCAATTTCAAGATTGGTTTAATTTAGATTTTTTCCTATAATGATTCTTTCTAGATTTTTTTTATTGTTCTACTTTCAAAAATGATAAGCTTATGTAACACTTTTGGCATTCATTTTATCCTGGAAAAAGATGAGCTTCATTCCGTGCCATGTTAGGTTCTAGCTATAATAATTTCCATTTTTTGGTTTGGAAGCTGCGAACAAAGATATAATCCTTGTCATGGGCTCCCCTTTACAGATAGGTTGTCTTTAACTAATAGGAAGTTTGAAGTTTGAACACAAAATGTTGTTAATTAACAACCATTTGTTCTTGAGGCAATTATAAATTGTATGAGTTAAAAGGGGTAGACATAACATGAGTGAGATTTTTTCTATTTGAAATGGTAATTCAAGTTGAAATTATATAACTTACTCTGGTGATCAGAGTAATTGAAAAGGACTGAGACATTACACCATGCCATACAAAACAATGGAGTCCCTAAAACATTCCCTGACAAGAATATTTCAATACTAGAATGAAATAGTTGTCCATCCAAGCATCCTTGTAGGCTTGCAACACACACAATCAGCAGGAATTGTAAACACCTTTTTTGGGAATGTTGTTTATGCTATGCCTTCCTAGCTGTCCTATAAGGTAAAACTCTCTCCTTAGCTATATTGGACAATGGCTGATCTGAATCTGTGCTTGCTGATTTTTGTGAATAAACAAATGGGAACGACATTATTTCTACACCCTCACCTCTGCTAGAGGTCCCTCTTTTTGAAATCATATGGTAAGATAATTATATTATTGTCTGATGAATGAAAATAAAAGTAGGTAAGTGGGACTGAAGATTACAATAATGTGGGAGTGAAAGCACAACTCATAGAAATGTCAAAAATAACATAGAGAAAGAAACCTACATGACATCTAAAAATATGCATAAAACCTGTGACAAAGGTAGGGTGATACAAAAAACTAAGTGAGTTTGGACAACTCAAGAACCTCTCAAGAGGGAGAGAGAGACTGGACAATGAGGTTGATGATTACAAAGTCTCTTTAGTCCAATGGACGATTGCAAGGGCGACGAATAAGGATTGGCTTACTATTGGAGTCCTCTGAAATTTGAACTCATTGGGGGTTCCAGTTGTATGATCTTGGGGGGAATGTACGAGTGAGGAATACTTTTATCATTTTAGGTCAAAGGAAGGAAAATCTAAATGGATCTCTAGTTGGTCCTCTGGGGTTGGGAAGTAGCCTGATGGGCAGGAAGTGGTCTACCATGAGTCCATCAGGAACTGATCTCTCTAACACTATGAGAATGTGCATCCTGATGTATAAAGAAATACCTGCGAACCAGTATAAATAATATTGGTTAGCCTCCTTACGGTTTGGGGGGGGGGGGGCGTTGGATGAGGAGAAACCCATAATTTCACCATTCTGTTGTCAGGTTCAATTTGGAGCTTTATTGACCATTAGTTGTCCAATTTGATAAATCAACAGGAAAGTATAAGGTGATTGGTTTTGTCATCCTAAGACATTCAAGGCATTAAGAAAGGTGCTCTAAGCCAGTCTAAAATAGAACCCTAAAAGTAGCCAAAAGAACATCCATATGATGTACGTCAACTATCTCAAGGCAACAATCCATGTATAGAAAATTCTTCAAATCAAGCAAATGAAACCTCTCAAGAAAATATTATATCTTCAGTACATAATAGTAGATAGAAAGCATGATAGAGGTGATAATTATGGCGCCTATCTTTAACTTAAAATATCACACAGAAAGAATGGACAAGCCCTCCAAACAAATCACTTAGGTTGACTAAAGGTGTCAAGAGGGTGTCTCCATGTCGGACTATGTTACCCAAACTACATCCTCTCGAATGCGTTCAGTCCTTAACAAAAAATTTCGAAGTAATGAATTTCACTATTAATAGGATATATGCATTGATTCATCATGTTTGGCTACTTTCAGTTGTTATGCTCCAAATTTTCTGAATTATAAGGGATGTCGAATAAATTGATTCAAACTCAACAATTAAATTATTCTGAATTGAATGAATCCTATTTCCATAAAATCTATTTAAATTTGTCTTTAAATTCATTGAAATTAAAGGAAATTTGTCTCGAAATTCTTTTATCTTTTATATTAAATGAATGTAATGTCCACATTTTCCTTTTGAGAGAAATTCAGACATGATTTCTTCTTGATTTTGTTTTTTGGTTGGGAAGATTGTTCAACCTTGATTGTATGCCTTCGAATGTGCTCTATGTGTACATAAGCCTTCCCATGAATGGATTTCTAGTATGTATGCCTTTGAGGGTCATCTACTATTTTTGAAATGGGTTCTCTGAAATGGTTTCTATAGTGGTTGTCAGGTTTATTTTTTACATTCATTTGTAGAATAAATATCATTTATCCATAAAAATAATGCCTTTATTTGCCATCTCTTGTCTGAAATGGATCTGAATAACTCCAAACTTAGAAAAAAAGGAAAATTCTTGCAAAAGTGTGAAGTCAATGGTCACCTTGAATACCAAAGGCCAAAGGACACAAGAATATGAAACAAATCATTTGGTGGTTTCCATTTTAAGTTAGCTCTATAATATAGGATGCATGTTTGATATAATAACAACCCAAGAGATTGAAAAATTGAAGCTTGGGAAAAAAAAATGGGGCCTGCCCATGGTGAACAAGGATCGTCTCCCAGTAAAAGACTCAAGGCCATTGCCTGAAAAATATTTCCAGTGAGTAAGAATACATGAAATCTTTGATGGAGAGTGTATATCCCCAAGTATAAATAGAAGCCATCAAATGTTGGTTTTTCCAAGTTGGGTTTCTTGGGTGAATTATGTTGTTTATGGTGCATTTAATTGCTATGAGAGCACGTACAGTACCAATCACATGAATGCTTCCTTAAATGTTGTCATTATTTCCCTAAGCATTGGGATTGATTCCATCTTTAATTGAATCAATGCTTGTGAAGATACACCGCTTATTTCAATTTCTATGTTCATTGGTTAGTCAATTGATACTTTAACTGATGATTTTCTTGGGTTGGTGAATTAATATTGTGCCCCTATAATGTTCAATGTGTTGATTGCTTGTGCACTAAGAACCCCACAGTTTTTGCATTTTCCTAATTCATTGATTGGTTTAAGTGTTGTTGTATGGCTCCTTGAACATGTTGATGGTTGACTTACAACACTTTTATTAATGCATTGGAATCGAGGAATGGTAGTTACAGCTATGCATCATTGATTGCCTAAGCCATTGGTATTGAGCCTTTCCGTAGCCATGCACTGCCCTCTGTGTATTTACTAGTTGCATACAACAGAAATCATTTAAATAAACCAAATTAATATATTTAGCTAATGACTCATGGATGTGTGATGAGTAGCTTGAGGAGATGCTTCTTTTCACGAGAACTAGTAGATTTGTATTGATTTAGCAAAATTGCATCCAGATGTATACTAAAGAAGTGAGTTGTCTTTGAAATGGGATATACCTAGACATTAGGCTATGAGATTCCATCTAAACTTTTTGGAAGAAAGCCATGTAGAAATAGGGGGAACAAGTCTATAGGAAGAACAAAGGATGCATAAAGAGCTTGCAAAAGGGTGACATAAATGAAGTCCAAATAAAAAAGTGATAATCCCAAGGATGCAGAGAAGGAGATGATTTTCATAGCAACTGATATATTTAGTGCCATGTTTGACTTACCTACTGATAAAACCACGAAAAACAACTCTTCAGAAGTGAAGTCTCAAATTGATACTGAATTAATAGACAAGCAACACCAGTATCCTGTGGATCTTCACAAAACTGTTCAAAATAGTGACATGATAGACTATTTTGTTGACCTAACACTAAAGCATCAACATGATATCCAAACTATTAACAATGGTGGTAATCTTGAGCCAACTACACGGGCTGAAATTTCTGAGATATACCCACAAATCCCTTGAAATCGCTGCAGAACTGAACCTTATACATTAAAGGATGACTTATTCTGTGATTTTTCTCGATATTCTGGAAACTAATAGGTGATTTTATATTGAATTTTTTTGCAAGTGTGGATATATTTGAAATTGTGTGTTTTTCCAAGTTTCTAAGTAATAATGCATGCTCTAGACTGGAGGACAAATGATGCATTGCAACAATGGGAGTTCTGTAACAAAGAAAAAAGAAATTCCATCAAATGTTATACATGTGCGTAAGCTCTGTGATGAATGGTATGTAATAAGAAAATAAAGTTCCATTTGTTTTTGCAATTCTTTCTTTGTGAGTGTTCAATTCATTATTACTATTAAGTTTTAATACAGGAAATAAATTCCAACATACCCTTTAGAATGATTATTGTTTACATAATCTATGTTGTTTTTGTTTAATTCTTGCTTTCAAATTTAGCATGGATTTATATTCTATTAAAATTATCCTTGTCGTTAAATTTAATATAGAGAACCTATTCTAGAATACCCTTTAGAATGATTATTGTTTACATAGTCTATGTTGCTTGTGTTTAATGCCTTCTTTTAAATTTAGCATGGTTTTATATTCTATTTAAAATTGGATGAATTCATAGCACCAAATGTATATTTTAGGGATGATTGTGTAATGATTCTGGAATCAGAGGTAACAAGAGGTACCAAAATAAAATGCACTATCTTTTCTCTCAAGGGGGCTACTCTGGGTTTTTGTTTCACAAAGTTTCGTAGGAGATTTCATTTACCATGTGCCCCTTCTACCGTAGAATGCAGATGTGATGTTGTAAGAGTTTAAAACCTTGTCTCTTAAGTCCTCTTTAAGAGATTTTTTCAGGTATTATAGAAGAAAATTGAGAGGGGTTTGTCAATTTTTTTTACCATGTTTTTTGCAGGACAATTTGTAATGCTCTACCCTGCTCATTCATCACGCAAGTTTCCAAATGAAAGGAGATCATCAAAAATCTCAAAGCGATCAGTTCCCTAACAATAAGGGGACAACACTTTGCTGATAAGGGAATACTAGCTAGGTTATATTGTAAACCTACTTTTAAGTTATGCATTTGATTTTTAAACCTCAATTCTATAGTGGATTTCACTTACTGCCTTTTCACCCCTTCAACACTTTTAGAGGAGACAAAAGCCTTGGTATACAACAAGATGAGGAAGGTTTCAAGAAATTCAAGCTTGGACACGGCTACTGGGACAACCATGCAAATGGGTTCTTTGTGGTTCTACATTAGATTCTTCTTAGAAGGTATTGCATGTGTATTTTTAACTTCAAATCTACCTACTACTTAAAATTATGTGCGATAGGTCCTCAACGAGTCTCATTTTTAATGCAGGAGAAACTTAATAGTTTTTCAAGGCTCACTAGTGCAACGATATTAAAAACATGGAGTCCTGATGTGACCCATGTGGTTGCATCTACCGATGCAGATGGTGCTTGTAGAAGAACACTGGATTTTTTTAATGTCAATCTTGGAAGGGAAGTGGGTTCTTAAGATAGAATTGTAAGTTTATCTAATAGTCCTACAAGATGTCATCAAATTTCCTCATATATACACTCGTTTTCCTAATATTTCTTGTATATATGTGTCCTAACAATTCCTTCACATTACTTAACTTTCGTATTTAGCTAAAGTTTGTACTCATTTACTGAAAACTACGATTTCAGGGATTGTTGTATGTATGGAAGCAGGGCATCCAGTAAATAAAGAGCCATTTGAAATAACTCATGATATCCATGGCACCTTTGAGAGACCAAGGCGTGGTTGAACTCGAGTTGAGAAAAGGGTGTGGAAATATACCAAGGAAAGAGATTGGGCACACTACATCTTTGAAGAGATACCCAAAATTCGAGCCTCTTCAACCAATCGATCCCTGACCTCTAGTGAGACATTAGAAACCCTTCTATTTCAAATTTTATTATGTATATATTCGAAGGGTACAAAAAACCAAAACACACTATCGACATGTCTTTGCACCTCTTGGTGCAAATGCTAGTTGAAAATCAATGCCTATATATGCAATCTCAAGGACTACCATAACTCTCACATAATTATTTAAAGGGTGCTAGCTCAGTGTTAGAGCACTTGCTTTATAAGCAGGAGGTCGGTGGTTTGATTCCACTGTGTCCTAATTGAATTAATCAATGATATTGTAGTTTATTTTTAATTAAATACTTTTAATATTGGTTTATTTCAATGGTGAAATATTTTCTAGATTCATTATTTTATATTGTCTCTAAAGAGACAAATGTGTTGTTGCATTATCTTTGAATGAAATTTTTTATCGTCTCTAGAGAGACAATAAGTAGGATAAAATACATTGTCTCTTTAAATGCAATATTTAAATACAATATGTCTTTGATCCTAACTATTGTCTCTAGAGAGAAAAAACTGAAATTGTCTCTTGAGAGACAAAAATGAAATTGTCTCTGGAGAGACAAAAATGTGTGTGTTATTTATTGTCTTTATAGAGACAAAATTTTAATATAATTTAATTTTAAGACAATTTAATTTGAGACACCTACTTAAAGACAATATTTAAGACAATACACAAGTTTTATTTTGTCTCAAGTTAAGACAATTTAATTTGAGACACCTACTTAAAGACAATATTTAAGACAATACACAAGTTTTATTTTGTCTCAAGTTAAGACAATTTTCCCATAAATGGTCTTAAATACCGCCTTAAAACCCCCCTTTCTGTGGTAGTGTTTTTGAAATCATTGACCTAGTCTATTACACCTTTTGCGTCTCCAAAGACTGAAAACTTCTGTATGTTGAGCCATTTGGCCATTTTCAGCACTCCCCATAGGGCCATTATCTCTGTCTTATTATTTGTTCCATGTCCTCCCTCCCACCAAAAATGGAAGTGTCTATCCGGGGACATGTAAATAACCACCTCGCATCCACACTCCCTCCTCCTGCATGGTCCATAAAAGAATCTGACCGATAAAGAGTGCCAAAGTTCCTTATCCTTGCATGTCCTGCATTTATTAACCTTCAAGAATTTTCCAAGTTTGTTGAAGATTGTAATTTCCTTTATAACATTTTCTTTGACCCTTACTAGTTTTTGTTTGAATAAGAATGCATTTCTGCTTTTCCAGATTATCCATGAAATGATAAGGGGGAGGTTTTTTATCTTTTTAGTTTTTCGTGCCAAACTTGGAAGCAATCTCCAAGGTTATGTTAATGTGTGATTGTTCCAATCTTCAATGATTCCCTACATCCTTCCCATACTTCTCTAGTGTGTAAAATTTAAAAACAAGTGGCAAGTGTCTTCCATATCATTGTTGCACATCAGACACATGCCCGGTCCATTATACCCTCTTCTCTATAGGTTTCTCCACGTAGGGATTTTTTCATTGGATGCTAACCAACATAACCATTTGATTTTGAAAGGAAGTTTTCTTTTCCAAATTCTACTTGACCATTTATCACACTGAATTTTTTTCCCCTATCTAGGGAGATTAATGTATATTTATTTGACCAATGGATCCCCCTTCCTAAGGCTTCCTCCCAACTCCATGAAGACTTGTTTCCCTTGTACCTGTAGCCTAATGCCTACCAACTTTAACTGGTTGAGGTATCCTACCCATTCCACTTTGTGCCTCTCTAGTATTCCGAATGAATTAGCGTCCAAACTCTTTTGTTTATTTACGCTCCTCTCATCAAAGTGATGAATCTTTTTGATGAAGGTAATGCCCCTACTGTGCAAGAAATAGATAATATGTTCTGAGGGTGTATGGTTACCCACCATCCCACATATGGCGTCTAATACCACTTTTATCTGTGTACCATCTCTGGCCTTCCATCTAATGAATCCTGCCATCCAATGAATATTATGCATCATGCTCCTCAAAATGATCGAACACCCTGTCTTTTTCCTTGCCCCATTTCCAATCCAACGATGAAAATCCATTCCATACATATACTTCCTCTTTATTAGTTGTTCCCATAGGCAATCAACCGATACTTCTCTCCACATGTTATTGATTAACAAAGATTTGTTGAAATTCATTGTACCTGTTATCACTCAGAAAAAGTGAAACATCATTTGACATAATCTTAGAGGTTCATGTGTCAAAGGTAGGGTCATAGAGTTTATTTGTCATTAGTTGGTAAAGGAAAAATTTAAATTTTTTCTTATTAGCCTATCTTAAGGTCCAAACCCACCCCCATTCAAATATTTTCATGTCACATCAGTCATTATTCCTCGACATATTCGATTTCCCAAGCTTATAAATCAGAAAAGGTTATTTTAGCCAAGATTACCTATTTTCGTAGCGAATTGCACAGTAAAAACATAGTTTTCGCTACGAAACTGCTGATACTTTCGTAGCGAAACTGCCCGGAAATACACTAAGTACGCTACAATAAGAGGTATTCATGTCTGTCTTTCCAAATCAACTACTAGGTGTCAGTCAATGATTGAAAAGGTTAGGGTAGATTTCATTCGAGTCAGTTAGGGTTAAATCAAGGTACAATTGTCATGGCTGAAGTCATTATTACTATTTTAAACATGTATGAGTCATGATTATGCCATGGGTTGTCATCGAAACTTTAAAATATTTCCAAATTGAGTCATTTTTCATTATTCGCTCCATCTTTGCATGCTACTGAGCTCTGGAGAGATATTTCACTAAGCCCAAGTTGTGGCTGTCATTTTCAAAGGTTTGCAGGTATCACTGATCATGCGAGGCAGAGAAGACATAAAAGCAACATGGCTACAAAGAGGAAGACCAAAAAATGTGGCCATTGCCTCAGATATGAGCCATCAGACATGAACTTGATTAATGAAGACCCAACAGCTTCAGAAGTTTTCAGAAGAACATGGTGTTTGCAGTTTTGTCAAAGACTACAAGGATGCCATGTGTAGGTTTCTATGGAGTTTTCCATCAATTTCAATGGGACAAATTCAAAGGTGGGGATGTTGAACCTCACTGTAACTCCAGTACCATTGCAACAACAACAGGAATTCCTAGAGGAGGAGAACAATGGTTCAAAGGTTTCAAATTCACCATGCAAGACTGTAAGGAATTTATCAAGACAAAACATAGTGAGATTGACCTTACAAATTCCATTCCAAGGAGCTACATGAAAGACAAATTCTCAAAGCTGCTTCTTATCATTCAAAAGTACTTCACCTGTGAAGGGAGGTATCATATGGTTTATTCTTACCACTTCAGGCTTCTGCTACATTTTGTTGGTAAGAAATTTCTTGATCTACCTTTTTACTTATACAGAGGCTTAGAAAAAATTGTAGATAAAGTTCAAGCTAAATCTGAAGGAAATGAAACTTCACTCTTTCATCATGGCTTAATCTAGTTGCTGGTTTTAGAGGAGTTAAAAAGATTAGGCAGAGACTGGTCTTCTTTTCTATTTGTCAGTGGTTTTGAAGTAGATGTCATCACTCCTAAAAGAACTCCTAAACCTAGAGGTATACCACCACCTTCAGTGGCAGAGAAAAGTGAGCCTTTAGTAGTAGAGAAAAGTGAAGCAATAATCATGGAAACAAATCCATTGTCTAAAATTGATACACCTGTTGTTTCACTTGCAAAACAATAGCCAACTGTGAGCAAACATGGTAGCAAAAGGATTACAAGAAGAAAAATAGTGGCTAAAGGCAACTTATAATACATTTTTCATGCTATTGATATTGAGGAAACTCCCATAGTCCAAGTTGAAGATATAAATGAGGGAGGAAAGAAGCTCAAGAAAGCCAAAACAGCAAAGAAGTTAGAGTTTGAAGGTGAGGATGCAGGTTTCATGTTTCAGGCTAGAAAACCAATGATAAGACATTCCAGAAAGGTCTTAGAAAGAAATAAAGAAGCTCAGAAGGTCACTAACACTGTCCAGCTACCACCAAGCATCATTGACCTCTCATCACCTGCAAAATAAGATCTAGTCATCAAGCGAAAGAAAGGAAAAGAGAAAATCATTGAAAAAACAGAGATTGAGGTCCTCAAGGAGCCGTTGAAGTTAGAAAATCATGAAATATCAGTATTGAAGAAGGACGCAAGGAAACATAATGTTCAAAATGTGCAGTTTGAGAAAATGAAATAAGTTTGGGAAGAGTGGGTTAATAGTGTGTCAAAGACCCTAGATAACACAAAACAATTGATCAAATGGACTCAGCCATTGAGAGGAGAGGTGAAGCATATTATAAAAATGAACCTGCACTTGAAATCTAGGAACAGAAAGCTGAAGGACCAAGTCAAAGACCTCCAAGAGTAGTTAGAATTGATCCATGAAGAGCTGGAGAAGAAGGGCTTAAAGATGATTGTGGTTGAGGAGTCCATAGCTCAACTCATCATTAATGAAGAGGAAACACCTCAAGAGTCTTAAGTTGAGTTTGATTATATTTTAGAAGGATAATGGCATGTTGAGGACCAAGTTTCTAAATCTGGAGGTTACCTTTTTGAGACAAGGTTAAAATCTGGAAATTTCATAGTTTTTCACAGTTTCGTAGCGTTTCCTAGGCTTAAAGCCAAGAGAACGCTACGAAAATTTCTGTAGTTGTATTTTTGCTTCTAAATCCACTTTTTGCAGCTTTCAAGGAGGGAAAATGGTGATGATGTGTCATGTCATGATGGACACCATGGAACAACAAATAAGCATAAATTTTGAGTGCAAAAGCCATTTTTTGGACACTACGAGAGCTCGCTACGAAACTTCCCTGTTTTCGTAGTGAGTTGTTTTTGAAGGTTTCTGAGCAGTTTAAAAGCAGTTTTGGACAGGGGGACACATCCAACAGGTCAAGGGACCTTACAATCAGAAATTTATGACTTGAAGACAATGCAGTAAAGACAACTCATTAGCTAAAATGTTCTTTGAAGATAAGGATCCTATTTTCCTGAAAAATAGGGTTTGGTTCCATATGTTTAGGAGGGTCTTTAATATGTCAAGTAGTGATGAATCATGTCATAGCCTATTCAAACATGTGATGTTTAGTTTTAACTAATATGTAACTGCTTTGAAGATAAGATAGACTGATGTAATAAATAGGAGTTTTAGTCCTATTAGGAAAAGGTCATATTTAGAGTGTAGCTGTCATTCTCTTATTAAAAGACATGTTTTTCTATTATATGAGGTGTCATAGGAAGAGTTTGATGAATCTAGTCAAGAGGCAGATCATCCTTGTTGTAAGAATGTCTATTTAAAATAAAATTATTGAATTTGTAAAAGGTTGGAGATTTTTTGCACCATATTGTTGCTTTATGTAATTTGACTGATATCGGACTTCTTCTTGACAGACCTGAGATCTCATGGAGTTTTTAATGTCTTTCTGATCTATATCTTTATGTGTACTACTTGTAGTATATTTCATCTTTATTACTCAGAATTCATATGTGTATGCTTTGACTTCCTTTATTGATGAAATGACTGTGTGTCCCTATGTTCTATGTGTGATTTTCCTTTGCTGAAGACTCTTACCTGTCTTAGTTTCCATGTCAAGAAATCTTGCCACTGAATCTATTGATGTGTTGACTCCATAAGCCCAATGGTTGTAAGCCTGCATTCTTTTCAACCTACATACACAAAAATCAAGTTACTTTTCAAATAGATTTAGCCATCTAATCCTATCATTATCTAATATCATAAACCCCTTAGGGAGAGCCCTCTCAGACTGAAGAGGCTAAGCTTCAATCAAAAGCTGGTTTGAAATAGTTACATAGATTTTTCTGATCAGTAGCTAATCAAGAGAAATTTTGTGATAACAGTACCCCTGATGCCCCATCCACCATCCTCTACTGATCTTGCAATGTTTGTACATCCAATGAGGTGAAATTTTCTATTCTGTTATGTACTGGCCCACATGAAGTGTGCCATAATATAATCTATATTTTTAATGATCTTTCTTGGAAGTAAAAATAGTTGCATCTAATAGATTTCCATTCTTTGAAGAACTAATTTGAGCATCACTATCCTTCCTCCCACTGCCAGATATCTATTTTTCCATCCTCTAAGTTTTTTCTGAAATATTTCAATGAGCCATTCCCAATCTGCGATGCTGTAAGCTATGGGTTTCAACCAAAAACCCAGATATGAAAACCCCTACTCTATTGCACTTTTATTCACTCCTAAAAGCACTGAGCTCTCCTTGTTGCTGTCTAACTCCCCTTCCAACCCTATCGATAGAGACTTCCCGTCATTCTTATAAAGTCCTGTCACAGTCCCAAATGATGCTAATATTTTTTTAATTTCTTCCCATTCCTTAATGGAAGATAGTCCTCCAATTAACAAATCATCCAAAAACATAAGGTGAAAAACGAGCAGTTGTCTATCCATTCTAACTCCAACGATCAAGCCCTTATCCCTTGTTGCATTTAGTTTTCTGCTGAGGTAGTCCATCGCTAATAGGAATAAAAGAGGTGAGATGGCACATCCCTTTCTCACACCTCTGTGTGCGTAGAAAAATTGAGTTGGAAGACCATTGATGATGATTTCGAAATAAGAGGAAAGAAGACAACCCATTATCCATCTAACATTTTTGCTGGATAGTAATATTCGAAACAGAGCCAGCTTCAAGAATCCCCAATCTAGACAGTCATATACCTTGATAAGGTCAACCTTGAGTAAACAAGCCTTCTGCTCTGGGTTTTGATGGTGTGAATAATTTCCTGGGAAATCCCTATGGCATCCTGTATCTTCCTACCTTCTAGAAAGCCAAATTGTTCCTGTGTTATGTGTTTTGATAATGCCCCTTTGATTCTACTTGCGATCAATTTGGATATCACCTTATATGTCGCATTACATAATGAGATCAGCCTAAAGTCCCCAAAATTGTTAGGTGGCGCTTTCTTGGGAATTAGAGCAATAAATGTCGCATTTATGGAACCCGAAAACGAACCTTTAATTATGGATTCCTCTATTTCCCCCAAGAGATACAGAAGCATCAAATCTCTGTATATAATAAATATTTCCGCTCCCCATCTGTCCGACCCTAGACTCTTCTCCTTAGCACATTCCTTCATGAACTTTAAGAGCTCTTTCCTAGTGATTGAATTTCCAAGAATATCATCTTCTGTGGGTGTAAACATAATAAGAAACAATGAAATGTATTCCATGGGAGAGTCCTGTAAATTTACCTGTGAAACATATTTCCCTTTAAAATGTTCAGATGCCTCTTTCTCAATACATTCTTGGGTGCAATGAATTCTCCCCTCTGCGTCTTTGATAGAGTGGATACAATTGTGGGATTTCCTACTATTGAATTGTGCATGAAAAATCTAGAGTTTCTATCACATGCTTTCACCCATAAAGCTCTACTCTTAATCCTAATGTCTTCCTCCATGTGTTTTAGTATTTCGTTCCTTCTTCCTTTTAGTGCTATATTTCTACCCTTGTATGCCTTGGAGAAAAATAATGGATTAGTCAGGTCATTAAAATTTCTCACACATGATTCAATTTCTTTGATTTCCTTCATCTCGTTCCCCTTGTGCACCTTTTCCCACTGGTTGACCTCCACCTTCAGCAATTTAATTTGTTGATATAGTGTAATTGTTGGGCTGTTAGAGATTTGTGCATGTTTCCTTTTCCATACCATTTCTATCAGTGCCCCAAATTCTATCAACGCCATCCATATCGGATTAAATTTTAATGGAGTTATCCTCCTCTTAGTCATGCCCTCCCAGGATAGAAAAATGGGCATGCGGCATGTAGTCTGAGCTTGCCACTGGAATGATACAAGACCCCAAACCTGTAAATCGATTGCTCAGATTCAAACTAATAAAGAACCTGTCAAGCCTCTTCGAAGTCCCCTTGTCATCTACTCTTTTGTTACTCCAAGTGGGGCTTAAAGGGTTTGGAAAAATGTCTACAAGAGCCCTCTCCTCCAACATTTCTCTGATTTAAGTTGATAGACCAGCACCCTATGCCTTGTTTCCCCACACTTCATCCAAACCCATTGTAAAATTTAAGTCTCCAACCAATATTGACGAATTCAACCTTGTCAATCCTGTCCCATTGATTTCGTCCCAAAAAATTTTGCGCCCGTTGTAAGGAGCGTACATATTGTACATGCGTATTCTCTTTCCATTGTACATCATATGCTGTGAGATTACAATCCCGACACACATAGAAAAAACACTCTTCTCAAATGCATTGGGGTTCCAACATATCCCCAACTCTCATGACATACCATTCACACTGGTGGCATAAACATACCATTTGGGGAAAAATTTAATTAGAATTTCCCATGAATTCTCTTTTGGGAGCATTGTCTCCTATAGAAGAACCATGTTCGGCCTATAAAACTCTACCAATCCTCCCAGAGAGCATATTTTAGAGGTCGCCCCCAGCCCTCGTACATTCATTGACATAGTTTTCATGGAGAAACATTCTGTTTGGGAATTTGTTCTCTCATGGCCCTGTTGCTTTGGAATTCAGATATGGACATGTTTCTGGATTCAAATGAAGGATCAACATCGTGGATAGGTATCTCTAATTCCCTAACCTCCACAGAGGAAATATCGATGGGAAGACAAACGTCCACCTTTTTGTATTTAGGTGCCATATCGATGGGAAGACAAACGTCCACCTTTTTGTATTTAGGTGGCCTGTTTTTTCTGTATGTGGGATTATTCACCGATTTAGACTTCCCTGTCTGGACGAAAAATTCCCTTGTAACTATTAGGGGATCCATTGATTCTGTAGAGGAGAGGATGTCCTCAATTCCCTTGTCCGGGGAGTTTACAGAGGAAATTCCCACATCGACCAGCACATTCTATCTCTTAGAGGCCAACAGATAGGTGGGTAGAGGAAAAGGTGGGTTACGTATTTCCTTCGTGAGAGAATGATCCATCTCATAAGCACTCCCATGTACTCTGCTTGAGGGCTCTCTCACAGCAGCCAACTCGACGATGCGTGAAGATAGAAACAGATCTTCAATCCCAATTTCCCCATTTCCGCTCAGAGGCGTGGTCCGTTGTAATCCAACAGCTTCAGCTCTATGGTTAGGACGAGAAACAAAGCACGGTATTGGCTCCTCCTAGACAACATTTGTAAGCTGTATCTCAGGCGTTATCACAGACCAAGAGAAAATCCGAGATTGTTGTGTTAAACAAGCATCCTTATAAACTGTGATGGGAACCGAAAAACCTGAGATTTCACGATCGACACCAGCAGATGAAGCCATATTTTTTGTTTCCCTAAGAGTTTCGTTGTCCCAACGACGCCAAGCCCCATTTCCAGTCCAATCCCTTCTTGTCGAATGTCTCCTTGGGCATGCTGCAAGCAGGTGGCATTTGTATGGGCTGTTCCAATAGCCAATCGCCAAATTTAAAGTGAAATTGCTCCATCTAATCTCTAGTTTTGCAAAGAGCCCCTTCCCTATCTCTACTTCGACTAAAACCCATGCCATCCTTTTGTCAAGATGCCCATGCTCCCTTCTTCCCAATAGTAAAAATACTCCAATCCTGTTTGCAATTTCTGCCACTGTAGACTTATTCCAAAGTTCTAATGGAAACCATGGTAATTTATCCCATCAAAATTTATTCCTGGGCGTCTCCAATAATTGAATGAATTCCACCCTCCACCTCTGCAGAATTAAAAAAACCCTGCCTTTTATCCATGGATACATAGAATGGCTTCTGCATCCTCCGGGATCAGGAAATGAAAGCAGATCCAACCGTTGAATAATACACTTACTTTTGGTCCAGTACTTCAATTTGAGGAGCCATCTTTCTTCCACCCAGGGCTTAAATTGCTCCCTTGCCACCTTCCAACTAAGGCTTTGTTCCTAAGCCTCTCTATGTTGTCCCAGAAAGATTCGACTCCAAAAACTAGAGGAGGAACTCTCCTTATCGTTCCTAGAGGGATCTTGTTCGGCTTGTTCCTTCTGACTTTGATAGCTCCCCCTTGTTGTTCTTCGACCCCGTTTTAATCCTCTTCGGATTGTGCCTTCTTCCCCTGCTTATCGAGGGTCGAACCAACAGACTGTAACATAATTTCTAATGCTTGTCTTTCCGCCAAGATGGTGGCCTCAATTAGAAAATCGTCTGAAAAACAGGGGGATCCTGCGTGCCATCTAATTGCCCATCAGATAGTGATGGAGCATCTCGCTCTATGCCATCTCCTGACATCCAGCCCTGTTCCCCTTAACTACCCCACCAACATGCTATTTGTATGCAGTTTCATTCATAAAGTTTTTGAAGTTCCAACATTATTTCTCTAACAAAATATCTAAATTTACTCATTTATAAAAGTTGATTGGTATATAAATGATGGAAATTTATGCCTTCCGTGTATATCAATCATATTTACTAATATTTACTAATGTAATTGTGCTAATTTTAATGTAATTATTACAATTAAAAAATAAAATTTTTAAATATAATTTCTCATTTTAATTTAAAAAAATATATACATTGCTAAAAAGGTATTTTAAAGCCTTTTCCATGCCTACAAAAAATTTGATATACGTATTGTCACTAGATTGATTGGATGCTTGTCACTCTTAAATTCTTTAAAAAGGTTAACAATGCTATCAAAGTTGTTTGGTACACGTGCAAGAACGATGATACAAGGTGCAACAACTTTTTTGAAGATGGATTGGGTGGAAAATTTGTCCTTAAAATTAGAAATAGAAATTGCAATAGTTATCCATGACAGTCATATAAATTATGGGTCAAAATGGATGTGTATTATGTAGATAGGAAGAAGAATCAATTGATCATTTACTTTTAAATTGTCTAGCTACCCAGAGTGTTTGGAAGATTGTCTTTCAGATCTTGGGTATCAAAGAAGTCTTGAATATGTCCATTTTTTAAGATTTTTTATTTTTTTAGGTGAAGAAATACAACTAGCTCAAGCTCTTCTTATTTTTGTAGTGTGGGGAATATGGATTCTAAGCAACAAGGTCATATTTAAAAATGAAAGGAGATGTACTCTCTTTCAAGCCACAAGATCATCTTCCTCTTCAAGGATTTTCTTCCACAACAAAAATAAAAAACTTCGAGAAGAGACTGTTTTCCTAACATCCCGCAAGAGCATCACATTGGTTTCTTCGATGGAGCAACTCAAGGGAATACCTGCGATGGAGGGGGAATGATTAAAATAAATGCAAAAATAATTGTCCTCTTCAGAAGAGGGATGGGCGTCACGATGAACACTAAAGCAGAGTTGATTGCAGTATGGGCCCTAATGACAATTGCTAAGATTTACAACATAAAAAAGATTCAAATTCTCAAAGATTCTAAATGCGTCATAGATTGGTTGACAAACATGGCACATTTAGAGGTCTTGAACCTTGAGGCATGAAAAACTAGCATTGAAGAAACACAATCTTGTTTTTAGGTTATCAAATTCCAACGCATATACAAGGAATATAATAGAACAAAATATAAGCTATCAAAAAATGCATTATTTATGTACCCGAAAACATTATATATAAAGAATACATAGAATTATTTTTACAGAGAAGCCAATACATCCCCATAGCATTCATGAATTAAATTTATCTCCAACATTATCAATGTCACCCAATCACCGCTACAAAATTCTCCTTTGAAGCTTCATCTTTAAGTGTGAAGGCATCATACTCAAGAATGTTTGCTAAGATATTGTTCAAATTTTCTTGTATCATGTAGATTGTTGTTGTTTTTAGTTGATAGCTGTTGTAGCACAAATGTTGTTGTTGTTTTTCTTTCTTTCTGGAAATCATGTTGTTTGTCCAAAACCATGCATTTTGCTGATGCTTTTTGTATGTATCACGCAATTGGACAAGTAATAATGCTATTTTTTTCTTGAAATTTGTTGTAATCAATTATTGGATTGCAAACATTAACAACAACTAGGTCAAACAACCATGGAAACTATATATATTTGGAAGCTTTTCATTTTATGTTGTAAAAGAGTTGTTATAGATCCTACCTCTGTACTTTTTTATTCTTCCGAATAACAAAAAAAAAGAAAAGTAATTAGTGAAAAAAATCATGAGTTTAAATATGGTCGGGCTTATTTTGTTAATTGATGTTATCTTGGATGGTTAGAGAAAAGAGTAAGATTTTTTCTACTGGAGTATAATTCTCACAAATAACATTATAAATGTTAATAATATTCACTCTATATGTATATTCTTCATATAGAATATACATAATTATATTTGTGATAGAAAATAATTAGATTTTTTCTTTTAAATGATTAGATAAACTCTTTTCATTTGAGTTTCTAAATTTCAACATTTTAATTTAAAATAAAATAAAATATTAATATGGTGTTTTAAAACTTTAAAACAACAAGATAAATATTGAAGTAAAAACTGTACATATCATAGATTTTCTAATTGGTTTTAGGTATTTATAATCTAAATTTTGATATCAAGTAATTTTAATGATGTTAATTAATATGAATAATTGTATTATTAGTCCATGCCTTTCAGGGACTATAACATTCACCTAGCAATCAAAGTGCATTAACTTTGCATTATTAAGATAAAAAAAAGTTGATTTTTTGAGTGACCATTTCTTCAATAAGTGCTATGACACTAACAGTGACAAATAATGTGACATGGTTGCATGTACTTTATGTAAGCTAAAGTGAGTGGGGATGAACAAATCTCCACTTAATATTTTGCCAAATAATATCAAAATTGACATAGTTGCATGTACTTTATCTAGACAGGAATATGTGAGAATAAATAAAGCCGTAGTCTTTCTAAGCAACGTTTTGGCCTAGAATCCGGCAAATATTTTTAAAAAATCCGGCAAAGATTTTATCATAATCATGTTTAGAGTTGTTAAACTTTAGTATTTTGAGTGCCCTAAGGGTTTTTGGTAGTGCTGAATCCATTTCCACTATAAAAAATGGATTCCAAACACTCCAACTATCTGATTTCTTGAATTTTAGCTGCCCGGGGCAAAAAACTGCCGTCCAAGCTATTTCGTTGCATGAGTAGACAACTCCATAAGTAAATCTCCACTTAATATTATTATATTTAGTTATACAAACTTTCACGGTATGGAGGAAACCCTCACAGAGTACGTCCGTACAAGTTGTGATCATTATTATGGTGCCATCCAACACTATCTATATGCTTCTTATTAAATTCACCACCACGTCAACCACATTCATGGATTATAGACTTGGAAGAAACATAATGTTTGATTCACTGCAAAGCACTGATGCAACATTGGGATGGCAGGCCTACCTTTTTTTTAAAGAGCGAACAGATTTGGGAATTGATTGAGGTATTTCATTCCCGTCTCAATCTACTCTGTCCTTCATTGTACATTCAATGGAGGAAAGACTCCATTGTGAGAGTAGAAGCGGACCACAAACCCAATTGGGGATTTTTTTTCTTTTCAGTCCAATTCTTATCATTTTCGTTTGCCTGGAACTATATATAAGCACGACGTGGAGCCTCGCGGGAGGATAATTGTTCCAACATTGATGCCATGCAGAAGAGCAATGATGGTTCATTTTGCAGCTTCTTGTTGTTGTTGTTAGCGTTCTTCTATATTGCAAGCGAATAGAGAATAGAATTCATAAAGGGCTGCTATTCAAACACCCATTTGAGCTCCATGTCTGTAATTGCATTTATTTCCATGTATCATAGTTTCCCTGCATTCATGAGAATATATAAATAAATCTAATTGCAATGATATATTGTTGAACAGGCACAATTGTCTCAATCTTTGGAGTGAGCTATAACGTTAATTGAAATAATTCCCTATCTGAATTTCTTGGTCGAAGCAGATGGGAAGAAGATCAACTATAATCAGGGTGATTCAAATCAATCAAGGAGGAACACACCACCCTCCTATTCATCGTTTGTATTAATCCCATTCCAATCCCAATGTTCTTTGATGCACAGATCCAACCCTTTCCCACTTGCACATAGGCCCCCCACTTCTTGATATGCCGTATAATCTGAGTGGTCATCCCTTTCCTTCCCAGCTCCCCACCACCCTTAGTCAAGTAACAGAGTGGAGATGAGAAGCATATTCTTAGATTCAACATTGTGGGAGGTGATCACAACCTCAACAATTATCGATTCATCACCACTTTGAAGTTTGCACGAGAGGGTAATAAATGGGAAACCCGAGACCGTTTGTGATTGAATATTTAGCCTTGTGGACATTAAAAATTCTTTCTTTCTTTCTTCTTTCTTTCTATTACGTGGTGGTTGTGCCACATGAAAATACGAAAGAGGAGACATGTTCATTCATGGATACCATCATTAAAAGAAATTTGCACTCCTTGGCTCAGTGAAGGTGTACCTGGAGTTGAAATTGATGGTTGAATCAGCGTGAGAGGATTTTCTTCAGGAATCGCCCGCTGGTGCTTTTTCCTCTGTCTTCATCTTGTCTTGGTTATCCATGAGTCGAACATATATGATAACAACCACTAGAGGAGGAGAAACATGACTGTCTCATTGTTTCTTATTGTTGTTTAATCTTTCTCGTTAATGTTGGTGTGCAGAAAAAGTGCATTGTGCGGGAGTGTGGAGCTTTTTTCTTATCTGCACTCTCTCACAATGCCCTATCAACACTTTCTTTGCTTAAATTTGAACTTGAGCCAAAAATTACTTTGGCGAAGTCCTTGTATTAAGTAACAAATAAATTTTTTCTAAAAAGTGACCACTAATATTCATTAAAATTTTCACTTATGGATCCACTGGATCAGTTATGTCTTATTCATATACTTTGAACTTATTATTTAAGATTTTATTTACAATGAATTATCTCATTGTACTGAGCTTTACTCTCGTGAATTTCTATGGTGTAGGTTTGTGAACTAAACAATTTGAAAAGTGAACCTACTTGAACATGAATATCAAATGATGATTGTGTTCCATTTTGCAATACACAATAGTTGAAATACAAACAATATGTATTCTTCTTTAATGTTCATTATAGTTTATGATTAAAAAATTATTTACATTTATTTATTTTCACTTGTGCAGGAGTGCGGAGCTCGACACAATGAATTAGCTCATTGTGGAGAGCTTAGCACTCTCCCACAAGGTGAATTTCAATGATACAATTTTGTGAAATAAATACTTTGAAAAGTGAACCTAACCTCAATCCTAATAACCTTCCAAAATTCCCAGACAAAATTATGAAGCCTGGTATATTCAACCACTGAAATTCCAGCAAAACCATTTTTAGTGTCTGTGGGAGAAGAAGAAAAAGTTGCACATGAAAAAGAAACACTAAACCTTTGAAGTAGAAGAATTTTGGATATCACCATGATGTTAATGGAACACTAATCGCAACTGAGAATGAATCGTAAATCAAGTAGGAAAAACCTAATTATAATAAAATGACAAATTCAGTTTTGAAATCAGATAGATATAAATGTGGATGATAAGTTAAGCAAAATATCCCGGAAACTCTCTCGACCAAGCTTCTTTTCTTTTATGATATTAAAGAATTTCGGTGGATTTGTAGCAGGGGAAGCATGTGCCGCTCCCAAATAATATGAATAGGAATGGAGGAGGAAATTAACATGGAAATTTTCCCATCTCACATGTACCAAGGTAAATCCAAGCTAACCATCGTTAACTTGATGGCCAAAATTGTCTGCCACTAAAATCCCAGTCCAGAACTCTGCCAAAGCAACCACTATTTAAACACCATTCTTTCGCACCAAAATAATGACGACTAGTGGGTTTCTATTTTTCGTGGAGTTTATTGTGCCAAGTTAAATATGAACATGCTAATGTCCTACAATGCATTGTGTTTCAATCGTGTGCTTCAATGATCAATGTGTGATTCCTAATAATGTTGCCTTAGAGAGTATGTTAAGGAAATGCTTTCAATACAATTTTTTGAGTGTATTGAATACATGCTATGCATTTTAATAATAATATACACTATTCAAATATATATAATAATAATAATAATAATTATAAATTAGCACAATTACTTACTTTCATTAATGTGATTGATATACACCAATAAGTGTATATGAAATAGATTTACAACAATATTCATCAATGTAATTGATACATACCGATAATCTTATATCCACCACCCACCACATATATTTTACCAAAATAAATATTAAATATTTATGAATATAATAACCAATATATTTGATATATTTACTTATAATGTATTAATAATATTAACTATAAACATACTATATACTAAACCTATATATATATATATATATATATATATATATATATATATATATATTATTAAATATTTTCAATATAGTTTTAACTCAAACAATAATATAATTAAAAAATAACATAATAATAATATTTTATTATTATTTATAGTAAGTATACATCTCTTATCAATATTCCAAGGGATTATTAATATTTTTAACCAAAAGAACTAATAAACTCAAAAGTTTAATGTTATAAACCCAAGGAATTGGTGAAGTAATGGATAAATATTAATACTATAAACCAAGAAATTAAAAAACACAGAATAAATATTTTAAACTCAAGAGATTAAAAAATCCTACAAATTAATTTTTAAAATAAAAAAGCCTAAGAAATTAATAAACCCTAAGAATTAATATTTTAAACTCAAGAGATTAATAAACCATAAGAAATTCTCGGATGCGGGTGATTAAAAAGGGTGATCAGTTGGCGGGCTCTTGGGTTGGCAAGTGGCATAGCCACATGGGCACCCATAGGTCTCAGCAGTAAGCATAAAATTGCTCGAACCGCTCCCACATTTGCAACTTAATTTAGCCCATTTGCCGATGCTATCGCCGGTCCTTCAAAATGAATGCGCCTGGTTGTCTTCCTCCTTCGCTTCTGCCGCTGAGCTGCAATTTCCCCCCTGGAGTCTTGGAGCAGAGCTCCCGAACGCCTACAGGGTGGCGTTGCAATCTCTTCTGCTGCATTGAGGTGATTCCTGGCTTGCATTTCTCACAGAGTCTTCTCTGCCATCTGAATTTCACCCCTGTGGATAGACTTTCCCCAGCTTCTACGCCCTCGGCTCCTTGGGTCCATCATCTCGCTACTACTTCGGCTCAGAGTTCTCACTATCCCCACTATTCCACCATGCCCCATCTCCTTCATCACATGCGCTGTTGACGAGGTAGCAGCAGAGGTCGGGCTGCTCACTCCTCTCCCTCATCCCACTCTGATACTACTCCCTCTTCTCTGGAGCTTTCTCACGGACGCTATTCGGCCACTCGAAGTGGGCATGGCCGTGCTGGAACTTCTGGTTGGCCCCGCTCTCCTTTGCATCCTACTCCCACGACTATAACCCCGTCGCTGCCTTAGTTGGAAACGACTGCCTCTCCGCCACCCACCCACTCTGCTCAATTTCACTTTCTGTGCACCTTGGATTGCCCGCGCGTCACTGCAACTATCACCGTATCCTTAAAAGAGGAACCTACCATTGTGGCTGGCCTTCGTCCCAGAAAAATGCAGAAATTCTCCAACCAAAGCGCTCCTTCTGCAGCTGAGAAGAGCTACCCTACTTCCAGCAGCAGAAGTAAAGGTTTCGACAGTAGCAGTGAATATTGGAAGGGCAGTAAAGATGCTCCTGGCAAAGCCCGTGACACTAAGGAGTCCCGGAACGTAGAGCACGCCACCCACGACAAGCTAGCAGACAACACCGATGAGTACATGTGTCTAATTGTGGAAGAGACACCTCCCTCTCCAAATGACACCTAAGAATTTAGGTTCTCGCTGGATTTTGGTTTTTGGTTCCAAGATTTTTGGCCTTGTTTATTTGGTTCTGGTTTCAATGTTTGTTTGAGGTCTGCAAACAATTATCATTTTTCCATGTGTAACGTTGGTTTCCTCTCTGTAGGCAACGATAGAACTACTTATTGGACTGGTTTCCCCTTCGTGGGCAGTCCCAATTTTGTTATTTTTGAGAACTATGCCTTCGGAATAGGCTAGGACTGCAGAGGCCTGAGCCTCCTTGTATTTTAATGTTACATTAATAGAAATTAGTCTTATTTAGAAAAAAAATAAACCATAAGAAATAATATTTAAAACTCAAAAACCTAAGAAATTAATAAACCCTAAGAATTAATATTTTAAACTCAGGAGATTAATAAACCCAAGAGATTATTAATAATACAAACCAAAAGAACTAATAAACCTAAGGTTTAAATATTATAAACCAAAGGAATTGGTGAAACCAAGAGATAAATATTAAAAACCTAAGGGATCAATAAGGCCAAGGGATCAATATTAAAAACACAAGAGATTAATAAACCCTAAAAATTAATATTTTAAACTCAAAAACCTAATAAATTAATAAACCATCAGAATCAATATTTCAAAATTAAAATATTAATAAACCCAAGAGATTATTAATATTATAAAAAAATGAATTAATAAACCCAAGGGTTTAATATTATAAACCAAAGGAATCTGTGAACCAAAGGGATAAATATTAAAAACCTAAGGGATCAATATTAAACACAATAGAGATTAATAAACCCTAAGAATTAATATTTTAAACTCAAAAACCTAAGAAATTAATAAAGCCTAAAAATTTATATTTTAAACTCAAGAGATTAATAAACCCAAGGGGTTATTACTATTATAAACCAAAAGAACTAGTAAACCCAAGGGTTTAATATTATAAACCAGAGTAATTGGTGAACCCAAGGATAAAAAATTAAAACCCTAAGGGATTAAAAGGCCAACGGATCAATATAAAAAACACAAGAGATAAATAAACCTAAGAATTAATATTTTAAACTCAAAAACCTAAGAAATTAATAAACCCTAAGAATTAATATTCTAAACTCAAGCGATTAATAAGCACAAGGGATTGCCCATGTGGTGTAGAGAAGTCGGTGATGGGATGCACTCTTAAGGCACTTTGTCTGCAAGATCACCGGTTTGAAATCCGTGGATGGGATGGGAGGAGAAAAAATGGAAAAATTAGGATTAGTCTAAACGTAAAAAATAAAAAAATAAAAAATAAAAAAAATAAACACAAGGAATTATTAATGTTGTAAATCAAAATAAGTAATAAGCCCAAGTGTTTAATATTATAAACGAAAGGAATTGTTAAAATTATAAAGTTAAGGAACAAATAAACAAAAAAAATTAATATTATAAACCCAACGGAAAAATATTGTAAATCTAAGGGATAAATATTAGTATAATAAACCAAGAAATTGATAAAACCTAAGAATTCATATTTTAAACTCAAGAGATTAATATATCCTAAGAATTAATAGTTTAAACCCAAAAGCCTGAGAATTTAATAAACCATAGGATTTAATATTTTAAACTCAAGAGATTAATAAACTTAAAAATGATTATTAATAATATAAACAAAAATAACTAATAAAACCAAGGGTTTAATATTATAAACCAAAGGAATTGGTGAACCCAAGGGAAAAATATTAAAAACCTAAGGGATCAATAAGGCCAAGAAATCAATATTAAAAATATAAGAGATTAACAAACCCCAAGAATAAATATTTTAAACTCAATAACTTAAGAAATTAATAAACCATAAGAATCAATATTTTAAAATAAACACATTAATAAATTCAATGGATTATTAATATTATAAACCAAAATAACAAATAAACCTAAGGGTTTAATATTATAAACCAAAGGAATTGGTGAACCCAAGAGAAAAATATTAAAAACATAAGAGATCAACAAGGCCAAGGGATCCATATTAAAAACAAAAGAGATTAGTAAAGCTTAGGAATAAATATTTTAAATACAAATGAATGAGAAACTCACCCCATTAATAAAGAGATTAATAAATCTTAGGAATTAATTCTTTAAATAAAAAGGATCGATAAAGTCACGTCATTATTAATATTATAAACTGAGGGGAATAATATTAAACCAAAGAGATTAATATTATAAACCCGAAGTATATAAAATCCCTTTGATAAATACTATAAACCGTGAAATAAACATGTTTGACCAAGTATGACCATGGTTGGTCATGGTTGATTTTCATATTGAGACAATATTTGTCACACTCTGACATTCGACCATGGAAGACTTTGATCGACTATGGCTAACACTCATTAACAATGGTTTCCCATGATTGATTTTCATATTGAGACAATGTTTTTCATAATGTGACATTGGACCATGCATTAATATTAAACTGCAAGACTAATATTTTAAACTGAAGAGATTAATAAGCCCAAGGGGTTATTAATATTATAAACCAAAAGAACTAGTAAACCTAAGGGTTTAATATTATAAACCAAAGGAATTGGTGAGCCCAAGGATAAATATTAAAAACCTAAGGGATCAATAAAGCCAATGGATCAATATTAAAAACACAAGAGATTAATAAACCCTAAGAATTAATATTTTAAACTCAAAATCCTAAGAAATTAATAAACCCTAAGAAGTAATATTCTAAACTAAAGAGATTAATAAACTCAATGGATTATTAATGTTGTAAACTGAAATAATTAATAAGCCCAAGTGTTTAATATTATAAACCAAAGGAATATTAAAATTATAAAGGTGAAGAACAAATAAACACAAGCATTTAATATTATAAACCCAAGAAATTAATAAACCCAACGGAAAAATATTATAAACCTAAGGGATAATTATTAGTATTATAAACCCTAAAAATTGATATTTCAAACTCAAGGGATTAATATACTCTAAGAATTAATAGTTTAAACCCAAAAACCTAAGAATTTAATAAACCATAGTATTTAATATTTCAAACTCAAGAGAACAATAAACCCATGGGATTATAATAATATAAACCAAACAAACTAATAAACATAAGGCTTTAATATTATAAACCAAAGAAATCGGTGAACCCAAGGGAAAATTAATAAAAATCTAAGAGATCAATAAGGCCAAATGATCAATATTAAAAATACAAGAGATTAAAAAACCCTAAGAATAAATATTTTAAACTCAAAAAGATAAGAAATTAATAAACCATATGAATCAATATTTTAAAATCAATTAATTAATAAATCCAATGGATTATTAATATTATAAACCAAAAGAACTTATAAACTTGAGGGTTTAATATTATAAACCAAAGGAATTGGTGAACCCAAGGGAAAAATATTAAAAACATAAGAGACCAACAAGGCCAAGGGATCCATATAAAAAACTGAAGAAATTAGTAAACCCTAGGAATAGATATTTTAAATACAAATGAATGATAAACTCACATGATTAATAAAGAGATTAATAAATCTTAAAAATATATTTTTTAAATAAAAAGGATTGATAAAGTCACATAATTTTTTTTTTTTTTTTTTTTTTTTTGTTTTTTTTTTTTTTCTGAGTAAGACTAAATCTATTAAGTGAAGAAATATAGTACAATCAAGGCTTGCATAGAAGCGAAGCAAGAGAACAAGGGAGCCAGAAATGATAGACTATCAACTTCGGTCCCCATGAACAACCATGAAAAAAGCAAAGATAACAGAAAGTAAATAAACTAAAGAAACTAGTCTAGGGAGTCGACCCAGAATGGGTGGAGTCTCCCAGTCGGTATTTTTTCCCTTTCTTTTTGCTGACAGTAACCCAGCCATTGAGAGCTGGATGGATGGGAACCACCTGCAAACTAATCTGCGCAGAAGGAGGAGTCTCCTTGTCTGAATCTGAAGACGACTCATGAGTGCGCTTCTGCGAGGTTGGAGGAGCCGTGGGATCTGCTGGTCGTGCTGGTGGCGCTTCCCTCGGGGGGTTATGATTCTCCTCCTCCACCTCTATATCCTCCTCATCAGATTTACAGAAAACTAAGTCATCCATTGGAGGTCTATCACAAGGTTTCCAGTTCTTGGATTTGGATTTGCGCGGGATGTTCCTCTTTTTGTCGAGGAACGTCACACAAGTATTCTAAAGATGCCCAGTCTGATGGCAGTGGCGACATCTGAAGGCAGTGTTCTCATAGTCTAAAGTTTGCGTCCAATGAAAGTCCCCCACTTTGAGGTTGATCTGATCAGGGAGCCCTTTGCTAATGTCTATTTCTGCGCATATTCTGCCATAAGTATATAATCCTTTCTCTCCTCGAGAGGTGTCCGTTGCCAAGAAGCGGCCTAATTTATCCCCAATTCCTTGGAAGACTGCGAAATGCCATAGATGAGCAGGGAGGTTTGGTAGACGGACCCAAATGGGCAACTTGGTGATGACAGCCGAAGAGGGATCGAAATCAGGGAACCAGGGGGTGAGGAAAAGTCCCGCTGATCCCCAGAACCAAGGGCCTCCTGTTAAGGCTTTCTTGTAGTCGTCGCTGAAGACAAAGGCTACAATGAAGAAGCCTTTCGAGCAAAAGAAGACTTTGCAGTTTTTGGTCCAGTTGGAGTGAAGCCACTGGTATAGATCGGCCGTACGAGGCCATAGTCCGTTAAATCTGAAAATAATGGCTGTGTCTGCAAGTGTCTGACATTGATCATCCAGAGATGGATGAGAGATTTCAATGGAGGGAGTATCCTCCATTTTATCCACTAGGAAAGGCTTGGGAGCCTCTGCTGGTTTGGCAGACTGCGGTTGGGCAGCATCTTTGCGGATTGCATCTTTATAAGAGAAAGAAGGGGCATAGGAGGTCTGCCCAATGGAACCACCTCTTAAACGAAAGGTAGCCACAATAGAAGCGTCTTTAAGAATACTGTAAAAAGATAGGGGGTGGGGATTCATAAGTTGCTTACCCTTATGAAGCAATCTGAGGTAAGTGGAGGGGATCCCCAGACGATATTCGAGTTTTTGAAGGATGTCCTGCACAAGATCTGTTCTGCTTGCCCACAGCATCATTGTCTTACCCGAGAGTTTGACTTGGATCTGGAATGCTTGTGATTCTTCAGGCATTTCTGGCTGGATTGGGAGATGAGACTGCTTCCAATAGACAGCCGACCGGTCCATGTCCAGATATGGAAGCCTATCATGCGGGCTCGGTAAACATAACCTCTGCATGTGTTTGACAGTGAAGAGATCTATAAGATCTGTTGGGTTGCTATTACCCACAATGTGAGCAGCTATCGAAGCGGCTGCATTAGAGCTAACTGGAACATTAGCCAGAAAAACGGCCATCCAGACGTCTGCGGCCACAGAGTCGAGGGGCCCGTCCTTGAGCGAGGGTTTGAGTGGTAATGAAGCCTGCAGATTCAGATCTGCTACCTTGACGATTGGAATGGCTTGCCTTGGCGTCGCTGCAAGCGTTGTGGCATTGCTAGCCTCTGTGAAGACACCGGGTCCAAAGCCATCTGAAGCAATGTCCAGAAACGTAGCCGCCCAGACGGTAGCGTCATAATCTTCAGGAATGCTCCTGTGCTGTAGCAGGCAGACGAGCAGGTTCCAATCTTCGGTCTGGAGCAGGAATAGAAGGCGGCCGGCCCTCAGAGCTGCCGAGCCGGCGCTGACCAGAGAGGCCTCACTGCAAACCCTAAGAGTCGTTTTCGCCATCGCAATCAACATGTGACAAAGTCCTATTCCTTTACCTCAATTCCTTTTGCGATTATTTGATAAGCACATAATTTTTAATATTATAAACTGAGGGGAATAATATTAAACCAAAGATATTAATATATAAACCCGAAGTATATAAAATAACTTTGAAAAATACTATAAACCGTGAAATAAACATGGTTGACCATGCTTGATTTAAACATGAGATAATTGTTGTCACAATGTGACTTTTGACCAACTATGACCATGGTTAGCCATAGTTGATTTTCATATTGAGACAATCTTTGTCACAATGTGACATTTGACCATGGAAGACATTGATCGACTATGGCTAACGCTAATGAACAATGGTTTCCCATGGTTGATTTTCATGGGACAATGTTTTTCATAATGTGACATTGGACCATGCATTAGTATTAAACTGTAGGACTAATATTTAACGTCTAATATTTGGATTTAATAAGCTGAAGGGACTAATATTACGAACCGAAAGAATTAGAAAACTCAAGGGATCAATTTTATAAACCCAATGGATCAACAAATACAGGAAAATATTAATATTATAAACATAAAACATCAATAAAGCAAAGGGATTATTAATATTATAAACAAAAAACATTAATAAACCGAAGAGATTATTAATATTATAAACCCAATAGATTAATATTATAAATAAAAATTATTAATAAACTCAAGTGATTAATAAAGTCGAATGATCAATAAAATTAATATAAAAATATAAAAACCCAAAGAAATTAATAAACACTAAGAATTAATATTTTAAACTCGAGAGATTAATAAACCCAAGGGATTATTAATATTATAAACTAAAAGTGCTGATAAAACTAAGGGTTTAATATTATAAACCAAAGGAATTGGTGAAACCAAGGGATAAATATTAATAACCTAAATGATCAATAAGGCCAAGGGATCAATATTAAAAACACAAGATCTTAATAAAGCCTACGACTCCATATTTTAAACACAAAGGATTGATAAAGTCACATGATTATTAATATTATAAACTCCAAGTGATCAATCAAATTATTGATTGTTAATATTATAAACCGAATGAATTAATAAACTAAAGTAATATTCAATTCCACCATGAGTGAAACCAAAGAAATAAAATTGAAATTAACATATATTTTTTGTTGTTTGTACATCAAAATTCATTTATCAAATAACCTCTTCCAGAACATAACCAGACCGACCACAAAAGGAACACCAATTCAAATCATCAAAATAATGATCACGACACTTAACGCTTTCCAACTAATCCATTCTTGTTTTTCTCCCAGCCTCCCTCATGTGCACATGCAACAAGTATTTTACATTAATTTTCATTTCATCTAGCACACAAAGATGTTCATCTATAAAAGCAGGATGGAAGCCATGTTTTTTATCAAACTTGTTCCAAAGATACGAAAGAAAACTGATCACTCTAGAAATATTTTCCACTGCTTAATTAAAATGTGAAGTTGGGTTACACTTTTTGCCATTTTTTGAGAAAAAAAATTCATTTTTTTTCCGTTTTTCAACTTTCTGCAGCTAAAACAGTTTTTCTGTTTAGAATTTCATTTTGCGATAAAAATAAAAGTTGTCAGAAATTTGATTAGCTTTCCATTACTTATTTTTTGGAATTTTTTTATACACATTTGATATGTCAACTTAGCGTTTCTTTGAGTGTGTGTTTTTTAACAATCAAAGGATTCATAAGAAGTCATGTTAATACACAATGTTGTACCCTTTGAAACTTTGTGTTTTTGAGAAACAAAATGTGTTACAACAATCTAGACAGAGTCTACTTTGGTTTCGTCATATTTACAAAGCCAACGGATGCATATCATAATTACTAGATTTTTTTGAACTGGTCCAATATGAAAAAACTGCGTATTTTGAATATGTTTCGCGTCGCAAAAAAAATTCTTAACATATAAGTTATAAATTAGAAATCTAAAAACTATCCATTAGAGACGACGGACCAATGTAATGCACCATAATTTTTTCAATTTTTTTTACAATGTATTTTGGAAGATACAGAATTATGATTTCACTGAATCATAATGACCTTCACAAATTATTTGCACCCATTTTATTATAAAATTAATTAAAATTAGTAAATATTTATGAAATTCCATAAAAGTTATATTTCTTAAAAGTAGATTCAATTTTGAAAACTCTTGTCTTGGTTTCGACAATTAATTCTGAATGTTTCATGGAGTTTAATCAGTCCAAATTTGCAGATACGTATTCAAATTTTGGTTCTGCGTAATCATTGATGCGTTAGTTTAGCCGAACTCTTAAAAAAGGTTCGGCCGAATTGTTTTTTGCACCGATGGCCCATCAAGTCTAACGACATAAAAGTTTGGCCGAATTTTGTATAAAAGTTCGGCCGAAATTTTACCAAATTTTTTGTCGGCCGGAAAATACCATGGAACCTCTAAAAAAAAAACGTTTCGCGGCAATATAAATTGCCGCGAAATCATTCATTATTTTCGCATATTTTCACACATTTAGTATGATTTTACAAAGGTCTTGGTCTGATTTTGCAAAGAATTGTTTTAGGTTTAAGGACTTTTCTCGGAGGTATATTCAAAGAACATTTTTGCAAAGGATTGTTTTAGGTTTAAGGACTTTTCTTGGAGGTACATTCAAAGGAAATTTCTTGGAGTTATTTGATACATTTTTTGGATGTTTTTTGACCTTCATTGTTTTTGAAAGTATGGATTTGGGCTTAATTTTCATTGTTTTTGAAAGTATGGATTTGGGCTTAATTTCGAAAAGACTCTTTTTAGGCTTAATATTCAAAATACATTTTTTGGACATTTTTTGGAAGTATTTTTTTAAGTGATATTTTTTTAGAAGTTTTTTTGAAATTTTTTTTAAAGTGGTATTTTTTAAGAAGTTGGAATTAATTTTCAATGGACATTTTTTGGAAGCATTTTTTGAAGTGACATTTTTTTAGAGTACATGTTTTGGGTTGAAGTAAATCTTTTATAATGATTTTTTAAAATGAGTTTTTGTCGAACTTTTTAAATGAATTTCTTTTGTAGGACTTGGAAGGAAATATTTTGAGCTTCGTTTCATTTTTATAAGACATTTTTTTCTCAGATTTTTTAAAGTAAGTGTTTTGAATTGAAGTATGTATTTTTTGCAAAATTTTTAAAATGAGTTTTTTTTTTTTTTTTAAATCTTTTGTGATGTTTTTTTAATTGAGTTTTTGTCTAAATTTTTGATGTAAATTTTTTGAACTTCATACTCTATTATCATGGGAAATCGAAGGAATTGTACGAGAAAATATGATCGAAAAAGAGACCCTGAGGAACGTAGAGAAGAGATGAGACAATCTTGCAAAAGAAAGATAGAAGCACTATCAAATATTGAAGGGGAAAATCAACCTCAACTAGAAGTTGAAGCATATATGTAAATGTAAATATTATGAGTTTGATATATTTAAAATTTCCCTAGTGTAAAATGTGAAACTTAATTTTTATTTGATAAACTAATTTGAAAAATATTTTTCAATGTAAACAGAAATAGATATTCCTCAAAACATTGATGATGAGATACAAAATTTTGAAAGAGAAAGTGAAAGAGATATTGAACCAATGATTGAAGATGGTGGTAATGTTAAAAGAAATTCAAGTGAAGAAATTGAATCACAAAGTATATATATATATATATATATATATATATATATATATATATATATATATATATATATATATATATTGAATACATGCACATATTATTGAAATTAATTTAGTTATTTATTGAATATGTAAATTTATTATGTACTATTCATTCGAATATGTACAGATGAAATCAATGTCGATGATGAGATGTTAGAAAATGTTGACACTCACACATATGAAGATAAAAGAGCTGACCATTATATACGATATCGTGTTAACCACATTTTTGACACATACTTCATAAAGGAAAATCTGATAGTTCAAGCCCAAATTTTGAAAGGTCTCATATCATTAAGGAAATTAAAAGAAGCTACGACTTTATTGGGTATTCGAAAATCAACCAAAGATAAAAAAAAATGAAGGAAAATGTGATACAAAATATAAATAGTGCGATAAATTCAATTAGAAGATCTAGAGAGAAAAAAATTTCAGATGTACGTAGAGCAATACATATGGTAGTGGTTTCATCAAATACTAAAGAGAATCGCTTGGTAAAATCTATGGCACAAGCATTAGGAACCTCACGAAAAACTTTGCACAAACATCAAAAATTTCGATTGCAAATAGATGTAAATGATGAACTCGCTTGTTGGAGAGCTATTTGTAGGCAACCATACAAAGATAGACTTGGAGAAAATGTTAAAAAAATAATATATGAATATTGGAAGAACAATTCGCATGTTTCACCAACTGCAAAGCATGTGATGCGAAGAAGAATAGCACGAAATCAGTACGAACAACATGAAAACATTTCTTGAAAACCACTCAGATAGAGTTTTTCAACAAGTTCAAAGAAGAGAATCGTGAAATTCATGTGCCAATTAGTGATTTTGTTCAACAAAAACCATGGTATGTAAAACCTATCACCGTACATGACACTTGTTGTTGTCATTATCATGTGGAAATTGATTTATATTATGACACATTCCTTAATTTTGGTAGAACATTTTGGAAGGATTCACCTCCTCCTTCCACTATTCATGATTTTATTTCTCAAATTCTATGTGAAAGACAAAGCGATGAAATATTTTACGAAAACAAATGTGGTGGTGGTAAAAAATTCTATGATTGTGGAAATTTCACTAAATTTCAAAACAAATATCGTACTAATATAAATGATCAATCATTGTCTAACATGAAAGTGAAATGGAAGAGATATGAATATATCCATAGATTGATTCAAGGTGCAAATAGTGCTAAAAGAATTGAATTACGAGAAGAAGAAATTTTTGTGATAGACTTTTTGAGAAAGTTTGAGGTATAAATTTATAAATACACCAAGCATTCCCATAGAGCTCGATGGAAATACTTGCAATTCAAAAAATCCCGTGAAGTTTTTCCACTAGGGACCATTTTGTGAGTAATTGATTTTGTAGAAAACTGTACATTTGTTCCAAAAAAAGAAATTCAGAGTGAATACTATCATTCTAACCAAGTCTCCATGCTCTTCCATATTCTATATAGACATGCTGAACAAAACGTCAATCATATAGAAAGCACTAGTGAAAATCTACATGTTATTAAAGAATATCACTTTTATATCAATGACGATCGTACACATGAAACATATTTTGTACAACACTGTTTTGGAAAGATTTATAACTCCTTGAAAAGTCATGGAATAACATTCAATGAACATTGTATATGGTCAGATACATGTACAGGTCAATTCAAATCTGCACGATCATTCTTTTGGTTCTGTTGTCTTCATAAGAAAACCTGCATTAATCATTGTTGGAATTTATTTGAGACAGGCCATGGAAAAGGAGAACATGATGGTGCAGGGGCATGCATAAAATGATTACTTCGAAGATATCGAATGAACCCCCTCTCCAAGCCGAATTATGGATGCTAAAGAATTTGTTCAATGGTGCATCGTTGCTCTAAGCCATGAGACTAACCAATCAAGGGAAGTGTGAAGGTACATTCAATTTAATTTTTATTGGATATATAATTTTAAGCAGTGTACATTTATCACAATTTGATTATCTTTGATTGTATTTTGATATCATATTTACAGTCTTCTTTGAATTTTCCATATAAAGGTTTTTTTGGCATATTGGGATAAAAAATGTAGATAGATCATTTGGAAATGACGTTGAAGCAATAAAAGGGACTCGAAAATTGCATTCAATTAAAACGAAGCTATCCAGGAATGTGTTTGCATTGGATAAAAGAAAATATTCTTGTTTTCTTCATGTTTGCATAGACACCACAGAATCCAATGACGTTTGTGAAAACAAAATGTATGTAAAAGATTGGAAACATATAGAACTAAATAAAAAGGGAAAAATGTTCATTGCAATTTTTGAAGAAATGCAATCAGAGGAGACTACAATATGATCGGATGGTGATCAAGTTTCTGATCTTGTTAGAGAAGGTAACATTTGAACTGCTTTCAAATGATAAAGATCTAGAAATAAATTTAAATACATAAGTTTGTTAAGTTTCTTTTATTATGCAGGAGATTTTTTTGCTGTAATTGCACCCTCTTAAACAGCATTAAATATAAATTATTATTTGTTGCGTTGCACTGAACGAAAAATGAAATTATTAGAAAACTATAATGATCACGGATTTCCATATGAAAGAGGATCTATTATACTGAAATGTTATTTTTTTAGATAAACTAATCAAAGTGGGGATTTTGTTTACTTTGAAGACTATGAACCTGATTTCATAAGTTGTCAATATAGTCACTTGGTGTGTGCAACACACATAAATTTTATAGAGGTTCAATAAAAGAAAAAAATGAAAATTAAGAAATGGAAAATGTCAAATTCCGATCATGAACGGATCATTGAAGATGGCATTCCATTGGAATTTTTTTTATTGAACTTCCCAACAATTTATTCTCTTTGAATTATGTTTTAGAACTTCCAGAACTCAACTAAAAATTGAGCTACCTTGTTATGTTATCTGTGCAAGTGTTTGCACACGTACAAATTGTTTTGGTACATGCACACTCTAGTATCAACTAAAAGTAGCTTTTCTATACATGCATTGATGAAAAATGTTGCATGTATTGGATATATGTATATATGTTCTAGAATCAAATTAACTGTTCAAGTAGTTTTACTATGTGAATTGATGAAAAATGTTTCATGTACTGAATATATATGTTCTAGAATGCAATTAACTGAAAGTAGTTTTTCTATGTGAATTGATGAAAAATGTTGCACGTACTGGATATATACACGAATTGAATGTGCCCAATTTTTCTCGTGGGATTTTCTGGTAAAAAGTATCCACAATGTAAATAAATCATCCACAGTATAGTTTTGTACGAATATTCCTTTCAGACAAGAGACTCGGAGCACTTCTCCAACTTTTGGTGGGATTTGACCCATCTACATTACGATGAAAATCTAGTACAAAATTTGTTTGTCCAATGGTCAGATATGTTCTAGGCAATTAACTGAAAGTAGCTTTTCTATACACGCATTGATGAAAAATGTTGCATGTATTGGATATATATATGTTCTAGAATGAAATTAATTGTTCAAGTAGTTTTCCCATGTGCATTGATGAAAAATGTTTAATGTACTGAATATATATGTTTTAGAATGAAATTAACTTAAAGTAGCCAAATTCTATCTAGGCATTGATGAAAAGTAGCTTAATTCTATTGACATTGATGAAAATTTTTGAAGTACTGGATATATATGTTCTTAAAAGAAATTAACTATTCAAATAGCTTTTCTATGTGCATTGATGAAAAATTTTGCACGTACTGGATATATATGTTCTAGAATGAAATTAACTTAAAGTAGCTTTTCTATACATGTGCATTGATGATATATATACATTCTAGATTGCATTTTTTAAATTTTATGGTTGTTTTCAACACATCTAACAAGACCTAGACTCTTATGATTACACACACACACACACACATCAATATGTATTGTACTTCAATAGTTTTAACATATATATTCAAACATGTGTAAAATCATTTCTACATGTATGTATGCATATTCACGTGATTTTTTTTTGGAAAACAACAACTTGAATTTAAAAAAAAAGACATAATATCCTCATCACATGCCAAATGTAGTTCAACCATCCAAAACTTGAGTTTTAAAAACTTTTTGATTATATCACAACATTATATCACATGCCATGTCAATTGTAGTTCAACTATCCAATAAAAAATTTAACATTATATCACATGCCAAATGTAGATCAACCATCCAAAACTTGAGTTTTAAAAACTTTTTGATTATATCACAACATTACTTCACATGCCATGCCAATTGTAGTTCAACAATCCAATAAAAAAATTTAACATTATATCACATGCCAAATGTAGATCAACCATCCGAAACTTAAGTTTTAATTTCTAACAAAAAATTATGATCTCACAACATTACTTCACATGCCAAATATACTTAACCATCCAAAACTTAAGTTTTAAAAACAAAACAAATTATAACACAACATTACTTCACATGCCAAATGTAGTTCAAAAGCAAAACATTAATATAGATCACAACATTAATTCACATGACAAATGTAGTTCAACCATCCAAAACTTTAGTTTTAAAAACCAAACAAATTATAACACAACATTACTTCACATGCCAAATGTAGTTCAACCATCCAAAACTTAAAAGTTTTAAAAACATTATATATCACATTCAAACATGTACCAAATGTAGTTCACATAAAATATGTCCAAAATTTTTAGATCTCACAAGTATCAAGTATCAAGTTATATATGACAGCATCTAGATAATATATAAAAAAAGTAAATTTAAGACTAGAAAAATCAATCAAATCTAGAAATCATCTATCAAATACACATGGATGTAGTGTCTTTCCTAGCAATCACAATCCTCGAGCCATCTTGCGAAGCATGGGGAACCTATACACAGTGCATGTACAAACATTAAAATTTGATGTTTTAAAATTGAGTGAGAATATATAGAACTTCATGTAAAAAAAATAAAAATAAAAATAAAAATCATGCAATACCTCATCATGAGGTTCCCTCTTCATTTGTTGCTCGTCTGCTACAACTTCCCCCATGGGAACATCTCCAATAATAAACTGTATAGTATATATATATATATATATATATTAAAAATTTTCAAATGAAAATGCATATATATAAACTTAATTTCAATAATATTTAAAAAAAGTTAGACAACTTGTTCAAATGGTTGAAATGGTGTGAATTTCAATTCATCTCCATCACAGAGTCCGTGGAGAAAATAAATCCTTTATAGAAACCTGTGACCAAAAAATTTAAAAGTATAAAATAACTCAAGATCATGATCTCAATTTATAATAAAACTTTTAAACTTCAATTTATAAATTATAAATTTAAAAACATATATATATATATATATATAATATATATATATATATATATATATATATATATATATATATATAAGTGAAAAATTGAATACTTCTGCAGGTGGATTTGGCACATCTCCTAAGAGAGGCTCCAAAATAAAATCTCCAAAAACCTAAAATTGAAAAAAATTAAAAAAGCTCAAGATATAGATATATCTCATTTTTTAATGGAACTTTTTGACGTGGAATATATAACTTAAAAACATAAATTTTAAAAGTGAAAAATTGTCCATACTTGTTGTGGATTTGGCACATCTCCTAAAGAAGTAGAAGATACATCTCCCAAGGAAGAAGAAGGTATCGCCATCCCAAAAACATCGGACGGAATCAGAATCTGTTAAAACATTTATTATATATGTGTACATGTACATGTGTGCACAATTATTTATTTTAAAAATATCACTTAAAAAACACTAACATTTGCCAACATATCTTGATGGTGAGACCCATCTTGATTGTTTGAACCAGAGACTCCGAATGTGATATTAACATTTTCGTCATTCATCAAGCATGACAACTGCAAATGGTGTTAACATATAATGATAATTTTTTGTTAGATTAATGTACATACAAATAAATGTATGTATACATGTGTATTTATTAAAAATTGTATGTATGTGTTAAAATAATTGAACCCTAACCATTAACACATACCATTCCCGTGCCCTCTTCCTCATGAAGAATTAGGTCTCTCCAACCATTGCGACAATTATTTGCATATATTTTGAGATCTTCAACACTCATGTTGTCAATCTCTTCATCTGTACAATACACAAAATTGGCGTGTGTATTCTCACGTGCTCTTTGTCGATTCAGACAAAAATCGACTCCACCCAATCCACTGTGAACATTGTCGATGATGGCATCTCTTGCTTCTCGACTAATTTGAGAAGTGGCTTCCATCTATGACTGCAAAGTTTCGACTCAAAAAGGTCGACTAACCAATGGTGGCTGAGGGCGAGGCAACTCAACATCACGCCTAGCGCCCGTACGGTCACATAATCGACCTTTCCCAGGACCAAAAAATTCAGACGGAAGGTCATTGTAATTGGGTTTCATTTGCAAAAAGACTTCTGCATAAAATAATTTTGCAAAATAAAGAGGAACCTCGTCGTTCCATGGGAGTCTTCCATAGGCTGCAAGGTGTCTATCATACAAATAGTGAGCTATATCAGGGTGCTTGAAATATTGCACCTTCAACATCTTTCTTTTCAGCTCTTCTTTGAAATTAAACATTGACTTCGCCATTTCTTTTGTAGCTCTTTGTTTTACATCCTCCCATTTATCGGGACCCATCACTATTTCCTTTATTTTTCTCATGACTTATACAAATGTATCAGTCATTGGCCCAAGCTTTCGGTACACATCTACTAGTTCACCTAAAGAGTGTGTAACTATTTCCAAGATTTGTCGACTCTCAGCAGGTAGCGTCAAAGGCACGAGATCTCTCTACAATTTTGCATGGAGATGTTGACACATTTCTAAGGTGAATTTCTCCATGTTTCTTTCCCAAGGTATATCAGAGATGTCGGCCGGATAAGTCGTGGTGGGTGGACAACCTTCTTCTTGAATGACGCATTCTGCCCTACGTCTCTTTTGACCAACATTTGGAGCATTTCAACGTCTACATCAATATATATAATTTTGTATATTAGAAAAAACACATATAAACAAATTTGTATAAATTGAATGAAAAAAATATTCAAATTGATGGCAACCTCGATGTGGTTGGCTAGCATCTTTCCCACCCTGAAACTGTTGAGAACTAGAACGATCCTACTGAGAACCAACACGGTTAGTCATTGATTGGCCTCAAAGGGAATAAATATCACCACCTTCACGCAACTTGCTAACACTTATTGATGGCCCTCTAAGGGGATTTGAACCACCACCAACCTCTCAAGACGAAAGAGAAGCTTCATAAACAAATATGAATTTATAATCAATTGAAAAATGCATTCATACATATAAATACATGTACATATTCATTGATTAAATTGCATGAACCATACCATGTCTGGGTGAACCGTGGGTATGCTCCATGGATGGAGTAGAGACCCTTCTCCTCTAAGCTCCTAAAAAATAAAAAATGAAACTTATTAATAACTAATTTAACTCACAAAGTTGATAAAAAGTCAATTCCATATGTACACACATTTATGGAGATTTAAGATTATATTTAAATACCATGAACATCCCTTGATCCCTGATCCCCCCCTCTCGTAGAGATATGGGATTTTGTTGATCTTCGTCATTCATCCTCCATGATATATATATCTATGATGGACATTTACAATTATTTTTTTAAATAACTAATTTAAAACAAATTCAAAATAAATTTCAGAAAATTAATGTAATTTAGTGTACATAAATTATGTAAAACACAACTTTCAAAGCACTAATTGATGTGTGAAACTCAATTTAAGCAAAAAAACTTATAAAAATGATAAGTTCACCAAATTGCGCTTTACATGGTGGGAACACACTTGGTATAAAATTGAAAAAAACACATTGTCATTAAAAAAAAAGTGAAATTCCATTTAAACAAAAATTTGTTGAAGTCCCCGCATTTTAATTTTATAAAAATTTGAAGCTCACCACTTGTTGCAAATGTGAAGTTCACCAAGTTGCATTTTACAAGGTGTGGTGGAAGCACACTTGGTATATAATTGAAAAAATCACATGGTCATTAAAAAAGACGCATTTATAAGTACACAACACACACATATCCAAGATATGTTACAATGTCCATCAATAAATTTTGAAGGAGAGCGTCTCAACTCTAATTCATCTTTGAGAGATGAATCTTGAATTTTTGAAGAAGAGCATCTCAAAACTAATTCATCTTTGAGAGATGAATCTTGAATTTTTGAAGAAGATCGTATCAAAACTAATTAATCTTTGAGAGATGAATCTTGCATTGGCATTGCCCTGTATAATTCTAATTCATCTTTGATAGATGAAACCTGAATTAGGATTGCCCCACACAATAGATCAACGGACATCTTATTCACATTTGTACAATGTCTTATACTAAAAAATTGAAATTGGCTAACAATATTGTTTTCTATTCCATGAATTTATTTTAGCCTCTCCTTCTTAACTTGGTACACGCCATTCATATGGTTGCACACAAGTTCAGAATTGGTGAAAACTACAATTCCATTTGATCCATACTCCATAGTCGTTCCCAAGCCTTCTATCAATCCAATGTAATATGCCTCATTGTTTGTTGTTCTTCCTGGTATATTCATTTTCCTTTGGACGACTTTGCTAGTCGCAATATTGGAAAGCACATATGTAATCACTGCTTTCCCTGGATTGGGATAGCAATAAACTTCTATGCATAATTTCCATTTTTCAACCATATTTATCCCTGAAAAAAAGAAAAGAAAAAAAAAACAAATTCAATGAAAATATATATTAAATTGACATTTATTGCAAATACATGGGAGAAATGACACATGATCATGAGATAAATGACATGTGCATGGTTTATCTTAAAGTTTGACTTAAAATTTTTATGGTAGAATTCACATCTAGAATTAATGGGAGGAAGCCTTTAGTTTGTGGGAGAAATAAATTTTATGCGCTTACTAAAACAACTAGTTATGTCAAAAGTCACACCTTTATGAGTTTGTGGGAGAAATGAAATAGAAATGAAACATGCCTTAAAGTTTTCCTAAAAGTTTATGGGAGAAGGGAGAAATGACACATGTACAAGGTTTGCCTTAGAGTGGTAGTGGTTTATGGATATGAAAATGAAAAACTTCTATTTAGATCTATTACAGAGATTGACTGTAGGGGCATTTACTGGATATGTCACCTTTGAGAAAAGATGAGATTTAAAGGGTACCTGGCCCTTTACAGACTCTGCCTTTAGAACTTGTAGAAGTTAAAACTCAATAGACAGACTAAAATTCTATGGAAGTTCAAATTTCTATGAGAGTTCAACCACTTTAGGTTCAATTTTTAGGCCTTAAAGCTTGAGAGAAATGACATTTACATGCTTTGCAAAATTATTTTATGCACTTATAAAAAACATGCTTTAAAGTAAGGAGAAAGCCAACATGACATATACATATTTTAAAAACTTTGCCTAAGAATTTATGGGAGAAATGACACATGTACACAGTTTGCCTTAAAGTGGTTGAGGTTTATGGATATTAAAATGAAGAAGAGTCTATTTATATTTGTCACAGAGATTGAAAGTAGGGGCATTTACTGGATATGTCACCTTTGAGAAAAGATAAGATCCAGAGACTACTTGGCCCTTTACAGACTCTGCCTTTAGAACTTGTAGAAGTTAACACTCAATAGATAGACTAAAATCCTTTGGAAGTTCAAAATTCTATGAGAGTTAAACCACTTTAGGTTCAATTTTTAGGCCTTAAAGCCTGAGAGAAATGACATTTACATGCTTTGAAAAATTATTTTATGCACTTACAAAAAACATGCTTTAAAGTTAATGGGAGAAAGCCAACATGACATGTACATGCTTTAAAAAAATTTCCTAAGAATTTATGGGAGAAATGACACATGTACATAGTTTGCCTTAAAGTGGTTAAGGTTTATGGATATTAAAATGAAGAACTTCTATTTAGATCTGTTATCAAGATTAACTGTAGGGGAATTTACTAGATATGTCACCTTTGAGAAAATATGAGATCCAGAGGCTACCTGGCCCTTTACAGACTCTGCCTTTAGAACTTGTAGAAGTTAACACTCAATAGACATACTAAAATCCTATGGAAGTTCAAAATTCTATGAGAGTTTAGCCACTTTAGGTTCAATTTTTAGGCCTTAAATCTTGAGAGAAATGACATTTACATGCTTTGCAAAATTATTTTATGCACTTACAAAAAACATGTTTTAAAGTTAATGTGATAAAACCAACATGACATGTACATGATTTAAAAACTTTGCCTAAGAATTTATGGGAGAAATGATACATGTACATAGTTTTCCACTAAGAAGGATGTCCACTAAGTTGGAAAGAAGGGAAAGTATCACAATTATATGTTAATGTGCATGTGTTTTACATTGAATATTTTTAATTTTATTAAAAATCTATTTGAAACTATGAACTATATAAGGTTAAAACCTATGTTTTGTATCAAATCACTTTTGGTTTCAATGAGAAAATTTTATGGGTAATGTGTTTTTCTCGAAATATGATACACCCCATTAAATGGGAGATATATTGAAATTATTCTTATGATGTAATAAATTAGTTTCAATTAGTTTAAAAATATAGATGCATAAATTCAATGAGCATAGTTTTGAGATATAAAAGTCCAAAATGGAAGAGTTGTTTGTGAACAAATATCAGTGGATCACTATGGATATATCTGCTTCATTAAAAGGGATTTTTCTAGAAGGATGTCCACTAAGTTGGAAAGAAGGGAAATTATCACAATTATATGTTAATGTGCATGTGTTTTACATTGAATATTTTTCATTTCATTAAAAATCTATTTGAAACAATTAACTATATAAGGTTAAAATCTATGTTTTGTATCAAATCACTTTTGGTTTCAATGGGAAACTTTTATGGCTATTGTTTTTTTCTTGAAATGTGATACACCCCATTAAAATGGGAGATATATCGAAATGATTCCTATGGTGTAATAAAATAGTTTCAAGTAGTTTAAAACTATAGATGCATAAATTCAATGAGCATAGTTTTGAGATATATAAGTCCAAAATGGAAGAGTTGTTTGTGAACAAATATCAATGGATCACTATGGATATATTTGCTTCATTAAAAAGGATTTTTCTAGAAGGATGTCCACAAAGTTGGAAAGAAGGGAAAATATCACAATTATATGTTAATGTGCATGTGTTTTACATTGAATATTTTTCATTTTATTAAAAATCTATTTGAAACGATTCACTATATAAGGTTAAAACCTATGTTTTTTATCAAATTACTTTTGGTTTCAATGGGAAACTTTTCTAGCTAATGTGTGCTTCTCGAAACGTGACACACTCCATTAAAATGGGAGATATATCAAAATGATTCCTATGGTGTAATAAAATAGTTTCAAGTAGTTTAAAAATACAGATGCATAAATTCAATGAGCATAGTTTTGAGATATAAAAGTCCAAAATGGAATAGTTGTTTGTGAAAAAATATCAGTGGATCACTATGGATATATCTTCTTCATTAAAAAGGATTTTTCTAAAAGGATGTCCACTAAGTTTGGAAGAAGGGAGAGTATCACAATTATATATTAATGCATGTGTTTTACATTGAATATTTTTCATTTTAAATTAAGAATCTATTTGAAACAATTACCTATATAAAGTTAAAACCTATGTTTTGTATCAAATCATTTTTTGTTTCAATAGGAAACTTTTATGGCTAATGTTTTTTTTCTTGAAATTTGATACACCCCATTAAAATGGGAGATATGTCAAAATGATTCCTATGGTGTAATAAAATAGTTTCAAGTAGTTTAAAAATATAGATGCATAAATACAATGAGCATAGTTTTGAGATATATAAGTCCAAAATGGAAGAGTTTTCTGTCAATAAATATCAATGGATCACTATGGATATATCTTCTTCATTAAAAGGTATTTTTCTAGAAGTATGTCCACTAAGTTGGAAAGAAGGGAAAATATCACAATTATATGTTAATGTGCATGTGTTTTACATTGAATATTTTTCATTTTATTAAAAATCTATTTGAAAGGATTAACTATATAAGGTTAAAACCTATGTTTTGTATCAAAATAATTTTGGTTTCAATGGGAAACTTTTATGGCTAATGTGTTTTTCTTGAAATGTGATACACCCCATTAAAATGGGAGATATATCGAAATGATTCCTATGGTGTAATAAAATAGTTTCAAGTAGTTTAAAGATATAGATGCACAAATTCAATGAGCAGAGTTTTGAGATATATAAGTCCAAAATGGAATAGTTGTTGGTGAACAAATATTAGTGGATCACTATGAATATATCTGCTTCATTAAAAGGGATTTTTCTAGAAAGATGGACTAAGTTGGAAAGAAGGGAAAATATCACAATTATATGTTAATGCATGTGTTTTACATTGAATATAAAAGGTTTTTTCTCTCTCTCATTGTTTTAGTCCTGATCTTATAAAAGGTTTCCACTAAATCCATCCTTATTACTTTTCATGTGAACCACATTCCCAAACCTACCCATCTATGTACCTAAGAGCCAAGCCAAGTGTAAAAACGGCTTATTTCATATTCTACTTTAACACATATGTGATTAATTATCGTTAGAATTTATATGGTAGAAATATGTATAAAGAGTAATCCTTGGTATAGATATATTTTGACTTTAAGGAATAAAGGGAAGTTTTTTAGAAAGTTTATCTTAAGAGGTAGAACTAAACCATCTATAACCCACAAAAGAAACCATGGCCCGTGAGAATCACATGCAAACACAAGTTACTCCCATGTTTGAAACACCACCTCACATCATCATAAGGGTTGTAAACCACTAAGAAACCCATAATAAGTTCCCTAGAAGGGATGACTATCATATTTAATGATTGGGTTTATCTCCAATGTCAAAAGGAAAATCAAAGTTAGGAAAGAGAATTAGAATAGAAATTAAGGTTTACCAAATATTGAACGAAGGTGATCAGCCATAGATATCATGAAGGAAGTTCAAGAAATATTATGATAAGTGCTATAGGGTAAAATGCTTGGGTTGTTGGTTATTGAATATCCCTCTCAGGGTTTTCCAGTGCCCGAGGTAGCCAGTAAGATTAGTTGTATAGTTCACAAAGATGGCACATACATGTTCATATTAAATTAAAGCAACTTGATGGGATAATATGGAAGATTACCTCTTTAATGATCTTGGAGTCTTTTGGAGAGCACTGAACAACGAATCGGGGATCCTTCTTCACCAACTCCAAATCTCGACTCTGCAATCAGTCAAAGCACCCGTGTAATATCTACCATAACATACATTTCCTATCAATTAAGTCAATATATGATAAACATTTAAACAATGCACATCTAAGCCATTCATCTCTTGCTATATAAGTGATTAAATAATAATGACAATATCAACGCATAGAATGGACAAAATAGATACAGTTCTATTGATTTATAAAAAGGAGGATTACAACCGTCGGTTGTACCAAGCCCTCTTCAGCCTTGCAATCTCTCTATCTCTCAAAGTGGTGATGTCTTGACCAACAAGTTCTCAATGAACCTCTTTGACCTTTGACCTTCACACTACAATAATGATCTCTACTTCACAAGTATTCAAAAACTTTGACAATCCTTCGACCTTGATCCAAGACCCTTCAACTCCATTTTATAGGAGATGGAGAGAGCAATCATTTCCCTTCTCTTTCCACCAGTTCTGAATAGAGAAAACGAATATGTTTCCTCAAATTCTATGCTTTTTCCTTCCTTGAGAGTTCAGTTGTTTATGGCAAGGCCCAATAAGAGATTAGTGCTTTGCAGTTTCCTTTTTGTACTGACTCTCTTGTGAGGAAAAGCTGGAAATTCAAATCATTATCCATGGGTTTTTCTTGTTCCAAACTAAAAACACGGGTAACACTACCCTCTAGTGTAAACAGAGCGTTTCCCTAGCCACTAACATGGCCTATTCACTTATAAGGTGAGTTATAACGCTCTTGTGTTGTTATAGTGAGGCATTACCTTGGCAGAAATAGGTTTAGTTTAGGTCTTTGTATTCCTTCCATATTTATCTTCTCCTATGAGATGATGAGGAGGTATTTTGACCTGTAACAGATGCCCCCTAAAGTGTGTGGTCAGAGACGAAGACGATGGCCGAAATACTTTATAATGTGTGTAGTAGAGATAAAGAGATTGAAAGACTGAGGAAAACCTGAAACAACAACATATGTTAGAAAATATAGTATCTGCCTTGAGTCGGGCATTCCCATGCTCAATAGCTTAAACAACATGATTTCTCTAGAATAGAGATATGAAGAATCTATCCACCGATAAGCACAATGTGGAAGTGTCTGTCATAATAGGATCAGGCTGAAGAAGCTATCTCTATAAACAATATCGCAACTTGGGGAAGGGAACACAACTTTAATGATGTAACCTTTGCCCCAAGGTCTTGACTGCCGATTCACTTAAACTGCATATTTTTCAACGTGTGAATGAAGGAGCTATCGTCAAACATGTGAGAAATCATCTGATTACCAGTCAATAATGAAAACTGTTAACAGATGCGAAGATGGCCACTGATAATGATGATGGTCCTTAAGATGAAAAGTACAATCTAGCGAGTGTGAATAAAAAGAGTTGAAGTCGAACACTCGTAGAATCATTCAACCACGAGCCAATGATGAAGCCTCCTGATCAAACACAAGACTACCTATAACTGATGTCTACAAGTATCCGGGTACTGATGGGTTTCTAGATCATCTTCCTAGATAAGATGTTGAAGTCGATAGGAAGAGATTTGTTGAAAGGTAGGCATTGAGGTGTCCTACATCAGTCAACATGAAACGGAAACCAACTGATTTTGTTTGTGATGGAGATAATGAAGAGTAAATGGGGATGTCGGATGACAAATAATTTCTGGCATAATGAGCGGTTTGGTTGATAAGAGGAGCAGTAGATAGCGAGATCTGCTTGAACAATAGAAGGCAATGTAACAGGGTACTAGGCAGCTAGGACTTAATGAACACCAAAGAGTGTGTTAGGATTTTACCGGTGTAGGGACACTTGGAGATGAAGGCTAATACTCATAGATGGTATGGTTCGGCTAACTGCGAAAGAGTTTTCTGGGAAGTGCCATGGTCAATATTTTTGCTGCCAAATCGACCTTTCTGAAATGTAACAGAGGTAGTATCCATTTTGTCCAAATTTTTCCCCGCCTAATTGAGTTTAACGAGTCCAGATGAGTAAAATCGGTGAATTTTTCATATTTAGAGAGTCTGAAAAATATCATAAAAGACAACTTCGTGCCCCGTCTAATTAGGTTTAACGAGTCCAGACGAGTGAACTCGGTGAATTTTTCATGTTTAGAGAGTCTGAAAAATGTCGTAAAAGACAACTCCATTGGGGTACCTTTTTCATGTATTGATAACCAGGCACGACAAAGGGAGAATAGTAAGCCCGAAACAGTTCATTTTCCGTGAGTTTGTCCATCGAAGTCGGAAAAGTGAGAAATATATGTTCGATGGACATCTACCTCATTTTGTTATGAGTACGAGGAGACAGAGTAAACTCAATACTCTTTGTGAAATTTTAACGAGTCCAACAAAGAAAAACTCGGTGCCCTCCATGAAATTTTAACGAGTCACGCGGAGAAAACTCGGTTACCTCAGTGAAATTTTAACGAGTCACGCGGAGAAAACTCGGTCACTTTTTCAGTTTAAAGAGCTTTGAAAAAGAGGAAAAGAATGGCTCCTTACTCTCTGTTGTGGTAGTTTAGCGAGCCCGACAAAGTCAACTCGAGGTTTTTTCAGTTTTATGAGCGAGAAAAAGGTCCCTAAAAAGGAAGCTCAATGCTTCTTCATATCATTTTTAATGAGTCTAAAGAAGAGAACTCCAGGTTTTTTAGATTAATGAGCAAGAAAAAGACCATAAAAAGAACGCTCGACATCAAATTCGTATAAGTTTAACGAGTCCGAAGAAGGGAACTCGAGGTTTTTCGGATTAACAAGCAAGAAAAATATCGTAAAAATAATGCTTGACCAAACATGTGTATGTCTGCATATGAATCTTGATCACTCATCAGAACATCAGTAACAAATCTCAATAGTTGCGACACATATGCAGCAAGAAGTCACGACTTTTTCCGACTAGCTTAAGAGAGTCATGCCCAAGAATTGGCTATAAGAAGGTCAGAAAACCTTCATTTTCACTGTTTTGAGTGCTGTGAAGGAGCTCTGGGGTGAAAAGGGGTGAAATCTTCAGGTGACGATTGCGGTCAATCCGAGCACCAGTTTTCCTTCCCACGAGATCCAGGTAAGAGCTAGAACCTTCTGCTATCATTTAATTGTCTTTTTGTTAATTTTTTCTGGTTCAAAATGGGAAATTTGTGAGGCCTAAAAAATGTTTGCGGCTAACGCGGGCTAGTAGTGTTAGAGCCACGTTAAGCGTACTTCTCGTGAAGGGATGCCACGTTAGCGCGCTTTGTTTTACATTATGGCCAGCGTTAGGCGCACCGCGTTTTTTAGCAACTCATTTCCCATCATTTTGAAGTGGTCCAGGCAATTTTTAATCGGTTAAAAATGTTGCATTTGTAGGTATTCAGCTGTTAATCATGAGTATCTGGCGAGAGAGAGAACATGAACGAGAAGAACGAGATATGATTATGGATTCTGCAAGTTTGATGGCTCTCTGTAGATGCGGTTTGCTAAAATATGCCCGTTTAGAACTGATGAGGGATCAAGAGGACCTCCTGAGGTGGCTAATCCAGCAATGGGAAGAGCGGCACCATGCCTTTTGGATTGGGGGAAATGAGCTCTCAATCGAGAAGGATGATGTGTAATTTTTGACTGGCCTATCATGTCATGGACCGAGGCCCAACTTGATGGGGTCCAGAGCTGACCTGCGTTCCACTGCTGATCTTATTCTTGAGCATTGCATACGTGACACACAGGCTGTGAGCAACCAGGTACCGATCACATGAGTGACTTTGACACCACTGAGCTCTATATTATGGATGATTGTTAGCTTGGAAGGTTCCAAGAGTCAGCATGTGGCCACTAAGGCCCAGATGCTACTAGCCTTGGATTATATGCAGCCTCAGGTGTTTGACTGGTGTGGTGGATTTGTCCGTCGGGTCCGAGCAGAGCTTACCGCATGTAAGACCCATACCCAGAAAGAGTTTGGGTACGGTACACTGATCGTCTCCTTCTTACTAGAGTGGGTACCATTGATGAGGCCCAGGATCGTTACAGCACCATTGGTCCCACGCGAGCCGAGGCAGGCTCGGTGGGCAGCTTTGTTCCCGCGGACTGGAGAGGGTCCCATCCGCCATTGTTTTGATGATGGGTTTTTTGATTGGCTGAACTCCCAGATTATTATGATTGAAGATTATCCCTATGCAGGGATGAACTTCACAGGCAATACGGAGTTAGCGCTGCCCCCCGGCACCTAGTCGGGACTCGATGGTAAGAAGGAAATGAATAGTGTATTTCAAGGAAGTACTTTGTTTTTTTCTTTTGAATTTTTATGCAATTTTTTTGTTGAAAAATAGGGTGAAAATTATGTTTTGACATGAAGCATTGTTTTCTTGACACAGATGTGGCACATGTTCGTCCAGTTGGGGCCCCTCGCTATGCACGGTGAGGACTGCAGCTACCCGAGGCTGGCACACCAGCAAAGGATGCGGAAGCCACCGAGGATGATGATGCCCAGGTTTTACATGAACTCTCCAGAAACTTGGAGGGTTTGAGTATGGGTATACCACCCCTTCCTATGTGGTAGGTTCCAGTTCGTTTGCAGCGCCATACCGTTGGTTTTTCGGAGAGATACCTGGTGCCTCTGAGGAGGATAGCTAGAGCAGTTGTATGTTACCATGATCATCAGGCCTAGCTGGCAGAGCAGATGTATTAGTGTCAGAGCATGGCTTAGTATAGCCAGATTTTTGTAAAACACCCAAGTTTTGGAAGATTTTTTGATGTAACTATTGTACTGGACACGACATATATATATATATATATAATTTTTGGTGGTTTTTGTTTTGTGATTTTTTATGTATTTTCAATGGGATGAAAATATATATACTCATGTATAAGTCTTTTATAATAAATGTGACAAATGCGAATCTAACACATAGTTTTCCAAAGAATCGTCTAATGCATTAAATTCTATAGGAACGTGCTCAAATGTGATTGTTTGAAATTGATGTTCTAAAATTCACACCCTTAAAAAATAACGTAACAAGACTGGATGACGGACACGGTAATGATTTTTTAGCTGCATAATGACGAGTTGGGAATCTAACCTGACCACTAAATTGGAGATGTCACGAGACGCCACATCCGTGAGGTGTTGGATCACTGACATGTACTCGGCAACATTATTGGTGGCACTACCTAGGAAAATTCCCCCAGAACCAAGAAGTTCTAACTCAGGAGTATAGAGAACCCAAGTAGTTGAAGCAATGTGTCTAGTGTGATGACTAGCACCGTCCGCGTATTCGACGTATGATAAGGAGGATGATGACATCTATGTGAAAGAAAAAGATTATACATGAGAAAAACACCTCAAAAACCAAAAAATATCCAGAAACATCAAAACAATAGGCAAAACTTATATACACAAAATTACAAAGCATATGCCTAGTGCGAAACTAGGCAAAATACTTCTTTAGATAGAGCCCGTTGCGGGGCTCCGCGAGTGGAATTCCATTACAGTCCTGAAGTTTGTAAGCCCCTTTTGAAAGGACTTTAGTGACGATGTAAGGACCAAGCCATAATAATTGGAGTGTTCCTGCCCCCAAGAGGTCATGTTTCTGATCATAGAGTAGAACAAGATCGCCCTCTTGGAAAGAACGAGGCTTAAAAAATTTGTCGTATTGAGCTTTGACTCGGTGCTAGTGAGCTTCGAGTGCTAGTGTAGCATCTCGACAAGTTTCGTCCAAATGATCGAGTGAGAACAAGCGCTCTTCTGTGGCGGTGGTGCCAGGTAGGAGTTCAATGGCGAGTTTGTGTGATGGAAGTTCACACTCGATTGGAAGTACTACCTCCAGGCTGAATGCAAGTTGGAATGGCGTGAAGCCTGTGGCAGTTTTGACTGACGTTCGGTATGCCCATAATGCAGAATACAACTTCCGATGCCATGAGTTTTTATGATTTCTAACCAGTCGACGAATCATGGTTTTGAGGATGCCATTTACGGCTTTGACTTGACCATTAGCTTGAGGATAATAAGACAAAGATTGATCTTGACGAAAACCTAGCATGGATGTTAATTCGGTCATCATATGATTCTGAAAGTGGGATCCATGATCTGTGACAATAGATAGGGGTACGCCGAACCGACAAATTACCTGATTGAATAAGAAGAGAGCGGCGGTTTCGTCGTCGGCCTTAAAAGTGGGAATGGCTTCCGCCCATTTTGTAAAATATTCGACCACAACCATGATGTAGTTGTGTCCATTTTCCAAAGTGGGATTACAGGTGACAAAGTCAATTCCCCATTTAGCAAAAGGACCAATGGAGATAACCAGATGAAGGGGGGCAGGATGAGCACACATTTTCTTTGTGAAAATTTGACATGGATGGCACTTCTGGACCACTGCAATGCAGTCTTTAAACAAAGTGGGCCAATAATAATCAGCACACAAGATTTTTTGGGCAGTAGCTATGCCCGAAAGATGACCACCGCATTCCCCTGCATGGCAGTCATTCAAAACGCGTTCTGCCTCATCAAAAGTGAGACAACGCTGGAGAATAGTATCGATGCCACGGCGATATAGCGTATCATTTAGCATGAGGTAGTGCTTTGCATGGTGGCGGATACGACGACGGTTGTCAGATGTGAGAGTTGGGTAGAAGCGTTGGGTTTGTAGGTAGACCAAAATGTCTCCATACCATGGGTCCGAAGAATAAACCAAGTATACAGATTCATCAGGAAATGGATCATGAGCTACTTCTCCTGGGTCGATTCTGGGAAGGTCCGATAATAATTCGGCGAAGACGAGGGATTTCTTTGCTTTGGCACCTGTGAAGACCAAATCAAATTGTTGGAGGATTATGATCCATTTGGAATATTTTCCTGCAATAATTTTTCGAGACATGATGTGTCGCATGGGGTTCTCCAAAGTAATAACCGTAGTCTGTCGCAGCAATATATAGTGTCGAAGTCGGGTGATGGAAAAAAATACAGCCAGAGAAAGTTTCTCCACATGTGAATAACATAGGTCAGGTCCAATTAGACCTTTGGACAAATAATATATCACATGTTCACTGTCGTCATTGTGAACTTGAACCAGAACCATTCCAAGTGAGGATGGTGAGGCTGCCAGGTAGAGGAGAAAGTCGCGTGAGTAGTCGGGGCTACTAAGGAGTGGGGCTGAAACAAGTGCATGTTTTAAAGCATCAAATGACCATTGAACTTGGTCATCCCACAAGTATAGTGTTCCTTTCTTCAATAATCACATAAATCCTTTCGTCATCTTGGCATAGTTAACGATGAATCGACGTAAAAAGTTTTCCTTCCCTTGCAAACGTTGGAGTTGAAGGATGGATTGTGGTGTCGGCAATTCAAAAATCACCTTAACCTTATCGGGATCAACCCTAATCCCGTGCTTGGAGATAATGAAACCTAACAGATGCCCGGACTCGACCATAAATACGCATTTATGAGGATTCAAACGTATATTGTAGAATCTACACCTAGCAAAACTTTCTTTTAGATGAGCGAGGTGATCAGGACATTTCTTGGAATGGGCTGGAAGGTCATCCAAGTAAGCCTGTACAGTATGTCGAATGTTGTGAAAAGCGTAGTCCATAGCCCACTGAAAAGTTGCTCCAGCATTCTTCAGACCGAATGGGAGTTTGTGATACGCAAATGTGCCCCAAGGATAGATGAAGGCAGTTTTATGCTGGTTGTCTTTTTTAATTGCAATCTTGTTATAGCCCGAGAATCCATCCATGAAGGAAAAAGATTCACATCTGGCACAATCGTCGAGAATTTGATCTATGAACGGTGTAAGATAATTTTTTTTGGGACAAGCAGCGTTCAGATCACGATAGTCAACACAAACTCGAATGGTGCCTTGTTTTTTATCGACGGGAACCGGATTGGAAACCCATTCCATCAAAGGAATGGGATAGATGAAACCAACGTTTAAAAGTTTTTCCACCTCAATTTTGATGGTGACTGCTTTGCACGGGTGAACAGGCCTGAGTCGCTACTAAATTGATTTGGCATTGTCATAAATCTTGATTTTTTGCTCGACTATAGATGGATCTATGTCGGGCATTTCGTCATAAGACCAAGCAAACATATCACAGAATTCCTTGAAAAGGGATGTGAAGCATGAAATTTCCTCAGGATTGCAATCGGCTCCAATCTGAATATTTTCCATGATACCCATTTTGACCTAGATATCAATGAGCATTGTCTTCGAAATATTACCCATTTTCCCTTCTGAATCAATAGTTTGAACAGTCGTGTAAGCAGAGGGAACAATCTCAGGTGGGTCAAAGGATGGGATTTCAGTTTTTATCACGTCTGAGTCAATCATCGAAGCGTGATGGTGAAACTCTCCCTAAGGTCATTCTTCTAGAGACATGATCTCTCGAATAGCTTCGTCTGTAGGCAAGAATTCATTGAGGAGATCCTTAGAGAGAACTTTGATGGGTGGGAGATTTGTACCTTTGGTCCAAACCATAGCAGTGGAGGGTTCAGATGTAATTTGGATGGCTTGGTAGGCCAACTCGGCTGGTGAGAGCGACATCTGATCTCTGTTGGAATCAATGTCTAAAGGTGCTAGAAGGATCCATGGGTCGATAGAGCCATCCAAAGTGGTGGATATCATTGCAACCATGTTTGGCATCTGTGGCGGTGGGAGAGGAAAACAACCCAGTAGGGAAGATGCCTTCAAAAGACTGGTACCGATACTGACGTAAGAGTCAGGAAAGCCTCCTATTAGGGGTACAGTGCTACTTGGTAACCTGGTATAATCAGGGGTGCAGAAGGATAACTGATCCACTGTGACTATTTTCCCATCCAATGGATATAGGATGAGTTGGAAGACCGAAGAAACAATGGCGGTCATGGCATAAGACCAACTGCGACCAAGCAATAGATTATATTCGAGATGACGATCTACGACTTCAACGTCCACGATTACTGTTTTCCCACCCAAAGTCATGGGAAAGCTAGTGTTACACCATTTTTTGGTCATCTAACCTATTATCATTAGATGGACCCAAGTACACCATGTAAGACCAATTTTACCCTAAGTAAAATTGCTTTCACTATGTAAAATAACTTAATAAACCACATTTATTAGGTTGTTTATGGTCTAAACAGGAAACCCCAAAAGGAAATATTAAACAAACCTATTTTGTTTAATTTTCCTCATGGAATAATTAATTAAACCATAATTTAATTATTATTCCTAGTCATGTTTAACCTAAAAACAAAGAAATTAATTAGATAAACCTTTATTTATCTTATTATTTTCTAGGAATAATTATTTAAATCTTATTTAGATAATATTCCTTGTTAAATATGACCAAATCACCCACAAATAATTAAATAAATCATTATTTATTTGATTATCTTCCAACCACTTCCTTAAAAAGATAAATAAATCATTTATTTACTTATTTTTGACAAATAAAGGGATTTGACCCAAGACAAATACTTTTTCCCTCCAACAAATATAATAAAATATTCCATAAAAGGTGGATCTAGATTTGGTTAACATTATTTTAATCATGCACCAAGATCTAGAATGAACCAATATTTTGTTATAAATAGGAGGGTTTTTCCTACCATTATTCACCTTTTGTTGCCTATTAGATCACTCTGGATCTATACACTTGGTCACATTTTTCTACCATTTGTTGTGTGAGCTCCCTTTGAGTTCCATTCTTTGTGTGGGTTTTCTACACCAACAAGAGAGAGAGATCTTAGATCTGAAGTGTTGAGGACTTCCAAGAACCCATCCCACCAAGGAGAATTGGATACGCCTTCTTTTTTTCCTCCCAGGTGCCCAATTAATATAAAAATTCTTTCAAAAATTGTTCTTGTCTTGTCTATTGGTATATGGAGCAAACCCTTGTTTTTTCTGCTTAATGTCTTTCCATACATAGATCTGGTTTTTGCAGCTCTTTTATGTTCAACTAACCGCAGATATGAAGATATTGGCAGCCACTTTTGTTGTTAGGGCTATTAGTTATGCGTAGCTAAAGTGGTCCTTTTTCGTACACTTTGACAAAGGATTCATACTAACAAATGGCGACTCCACACGGGTTTTAAATTACGACCGCTGTCGTTTTTCATATTCCTGCATCTCCAGCTACTTCAGACCCTAGGGTTTCTTTTCAGCTGTTTATTTTTCCTATTTTTATGTTGTTTTTCTCACATAAAACCCTAAAACATCAAAATTTCTAACTTCCGTGTGTTTCTGGCCCTATTGCGCAGGTAAGCGACATCAGCCGCAACTGAGACGACAACTTTTCTGAAAATCTGCCGCCGAGACAACCGGAACAGGAGGTCGCACTTTTCGGCCCAAACCTGCGACCTGGACCTCCAGGTCGCACTTTTCAGCCTCTTTTCTGCGACCTGCACTGAAAACAGGTCAGAAACTGCGACCTGCCCTTTTTTCAGCTATTTTTTTGCAATTTTTCTGGGTTCTGCTGAAGCTTCTGTCAGGGTTTTCCAGCCTCTGTTTCAGCCCGCTTTGACCTAGTTCTCGCTATGTTTAGCTCATCTAAGTGGGAACATAGCCCCCTAGGCTTCAAACATTCTCCACTTTTTGTGGAAGAGTTTTTAGCTATTTCAACCGTCTATTTTTCTGAGTTTCAGACTCCCCTTTTCCAGATCTGTTACCTCCTTTTCAGATCCCTTTTAATCAGCTCCTCTCCCTCTCAAATCACCTCCTGCAGATTTTTTTGGATCTACTCTTAGGGCCTCCCCCTTGCCCCTTCCGTTTTTTGCTGATTTCCTCCTTTTTTCCAGCCACCTTGCCTCTGTCTCTTGGCTGTGACCTGCACCTCTTTTCAGTAGCTTTATCCTTTAGATCCTTGTCCCTCTTGACCCTAGATCTTCTGGCCTCTTTTTAAGTGTGTTTTGACTAGATTTTTGCCCTCTTTTAGAGTAGTTTTGAGCAACCCGCCTTCTTGGGTTGAATCGATGCAATAGTAGCTGTTATTTTTCTGTTATTTCAACATTATATACTATTCTCTGCAGATTTATTTTCAGTTACGCAGCACACTTTTTTCTTGCTCTCCAAACGAAAAGGGTTTAAAAATTAAAATTAACGCACGCCACACACTGACCCTAAGTGAAGAAGCGCCCGGTTAACACCGCCTGGCAAAGACTCTAAAATCAATTGTCACTGCACATTTTCTGCCCGTGACCTCACTTGATTCTGTCCCTTTCTGCCCTTGTCGGTTTCCTTCTTCTCGTCATCATTGCGCCCGCAAGGCGCCTTTCCCAGAGACTTCTTGGCCTTCACCGCGGGGCCTTGGCCAATCGACCCATTCGCCGTCATCGAGCGCTCCTCCTCCGAGTCCGCACTCCGACTCCTTTCCGAGTCCACTGGGTTCTCCTTCTCCTCCTGGTTCTCCCCTTGTTACCTTCACTATGTCTGGTCCAGGGCCTAACGCTAGCGGTGCTCTAGGCCCTAATGCCGGAACTACTACTAGCGGAACCGCCACAGGAACTACCTCGGCCATACCCGTGTCATTATACATTGGCAGCTCCTACCTCCCGATTTCAACCGCCCGATCAATGACCCTATCCGCCACAATGCTGGTTGGCCTGCTATGCCAACCAAGCTCCCCTCTGACATCCCTAAGTTCGAAGGCCTTGCTGGAGAAGATCCAACCAATCATGTTCGATCTTTCCACATGTGGTGTTCCTCTAATTCCATTACCGATGACTCCATCCGTCTTCGATTGTTCCAATGCACGCTTACCGGCGAAGCTTCTAAATGGTATGTTGACCAAGCCACCTCTTCCCATACCACCTTGCGACCCTTGCCCAAGCCTTTTTGTCTTATTTCCAGCTACCTCTTCGATACGATACTGGCACGGAGCTCCTGACTTCCTTCAAGCAAACCTCTACGACCCACCTTTCCGCCCATGTCCAGGAATGGCGACGAAGACGGAGCTTATGTCGAGCCCCCCCCTTCGAAGATCGGGTTTACATGGACTGGTTCCTTCGCACCCTCTTAGCTCCTATCGGCAAAGATGTCGCATCCCATTTTCCTCAAACCGAAGAAGCCGCCCTCCAAATATCCTTGAAATATGACATGATCTACGCTCAATCCGGTTATGTTTATACCGTCCTTCCTGACCTCCCCAGGCTCGGCGGCGCTAACGCCCCGGGGGCATCTCATTCCGCTGACAGTATCGTTGGAGCCCTTTCCCATCCGTGCGCTCAACCTCCTATGGGCTATGGTCTCCCTCAGGGAGGGGCCAGCACCTCTAGCACTCTTCCCCCTCCCGGTAGCATGTATCCGGGATACGGCATGCCTCCTCCTTTTACCCAACCTCCTGCTTACCTCAATGTTGCCCAACCTAACCATTACCTTTATCCGCAGCCTAGTGCGCCAGCTCCTCCAGCATATGCGCTTCCATCTCCCTTGCCTCCTCCAAACCCGCAACAACACTTTCAGCCCCCTTCAGGGCAAGTATTTGCACAGTAGGGCGTGACTAATCCCCCTTCTTCTCAAAGAAGGTGGAGAGGCAACCCAAACCAATCTGCCCCTGGTACCCATGGACGCAATCCTGGTGTTGAACCTAACACTGCCAACCAGCAACAGGGCACTCAGCCCAAGCCAGACAGGCCGCTTCACACTAATAAGCCTTGTTCGTGTTGCGGTGTTTATGGTCATTACACCCACGATTGTCCCCTCTTACCCCAGATACAGCATATGTGGGAGTCTCAAGCCACATTGCGTGGATAGCATGCCTCCCCTCATGCTCCTCCCAATGTGGCCACTACCCAACCAGCTGTGTTTACTGATCCCTTCCCTCAGCAAGGATTCGTGGCTACCCAACTACCTGACAGCCAGGTCGCCACTCCCCCTTCCCTTTCTGGTTCCTCCAATTACCAGATCCTTATGATGCACTCTGATCCTTCCCCGACCGTCGACCTTCACCTTCAAACTCGGTCTCGCCAGTACCCCAAGCCTCCTGCTCAGTCTGCCCCCGAGCCTCCTTCTTCAGGTTCTACAGAGCCTCTTTCGACACCTAGTGGCCCCTTGCATATCCCTCAACCCAAAGTTGAGGTTCATACCAAGATTCCTAAGGGACCATTACGTCGAAACGCTGCTTCCGGTCGAGCTGCTCATTCGTATAGCATAGTAGATGATTTGGCGCAATCTCCTGCTGCCATTTCCACACTGGAACTCCTCCAGTCGTGCCCTTCCCAAAAGAAGGCTCTATTATCTGCTGTGGGCGCTGTAGATCCTGCTGATGACCAAATGAATGTTTTCGACGCCACTCAATCGGACCATCCTCCTCTTCCTGCTTCTGTCGCCTTCCAAATCACAGTGAAAATCCGGAATGCCAACATTTCTTGGTGTATAATTGATGAGGGGGCATCCACCTGTGTGATGTCCACTTCGGCTTGGAAGCAACTCGGATCTCCTGAGCTGGCCCCTTCCATGATCACCCTCCGAGCGTGGGACGGCCACGCCTCCCAGCCCATTGGCCTTTTCCGTAATTGTCCCATCACCCTTGCTGGTAAGACCGTTTGCGTTGACGTCGAAGTCATTAACGCCCCTCTAGACTACAACATTCTATTGGGGCGAAGCTACACCTATGCCATGTCTGCTGTCCCATCCGCGGTTTTCCGCAAGATGTCTTTCCCTCACAATGGAAAGATAGTCACCATTGACCAGTTGTCTTACCATGAGCCGCCGTCTCAAACCTCCCCTGAGATGACCATCTCTTCTGTAGCCAATAAGCAAACCATCGATTCCTTGACTAGTGTCTCCCCCGGCGTCTACAAAGATTCCTCCCTGGTTGGAACTTTTCCTAGTCTTCCCCCTCCTCATATTTCTGATCCCAGCTTGTCGAATGTTTGCGTGATGCAATCGTCTCGGCTGCCCTTAAGCAGTCCACTTCGGCTAGTCAGCAACCTCAGACTCAACCTTGCCCACCGCAACCTGCTCCTAGCCCTTCATCTCCGCCAGATGGACCTCCTCCTTCTGGCCCTGCTCCTACAGCTAGTATCCCCGAACCCCTTTATTCCCTTGGAATGGTTCCCCCAGGCCTTAACCATCTCGGAGCCATCCCTCCTGGTCATTTCCCTACTGAGCAGATACCTTTCCTGGCTCCCCCTCCCGGAGTATTTTCTGTCCCCATCATGGCCACCCTCTCTCTCCCTAACCTGACCCTGGGCATACCCATCTAGTACATTGACCCTCCAGCCGCTACCCCACCCGGTCACCCCAAACCTTACCTTGCTTTGACACCGGTTCAACCGGTTCCCCTCACTTCCTCCGGGCCCCCCGCACCTCCCCAGGACCCTACCCCTGTGGTGCTCGCCCCGGGAAAGAAAGGCAAAGCTCGTAAGGGGGCAACCCATCAGGACCAGGCCGCCCCGACAACCCCTACCACTCCGCGACCGCCAAAGCCCGCTATCCAATGCGCTTTGTGTGATATCGTTGGTCACGCCACCCATCTGTGTCCTGAATTGCCGCACCTCAAGATCCTGGTCAACGAGACGTTTCCCGACTCTGACATCCCCGAAGTCTACGTCTCTATCCCGGAATCTATCCCGAAACTCAAAAACTTGCGCACAAACCACCCTTGTGCTTTGTGCAATTTCCACGGCCATTACACCCACCTCTGTCCCTGCCTTGATGAGTATCGTTCCTCCTTGGACATGTACCGCCGATTCAAGGCTACTTCGATAGGACCAGAGGATCTTCCTACTCCCATTCACATTCCTCCTCCCGCTATCGAACCAACAGACCCGTCAACCACCATTTTGTACCTGTCATCATCCTTACGAGTTAGTTCACCTAACCTTCAACCTGCAGATACTCTCGGCTCCCCCTCAGCCGACCTTGGATCTGTTGATATTGTACATCTGATCCCTTCTCCTCCTGATGACCCGTCACACATCACTACCTCCTCGGGTGACCCTTCTTCCTCCAGTCTTCCCATCTTCCAGTCCGATGAAGACATTATGGAAGCCATGACCAACCCTGACTTTCCTTGGGACGATATGCACCATCGCGCATACTTCCTCCCACAGTAGTCCCATGACCAATATGCTGTGGAAACCAAAGACTTCATTCCCCATGCAGTCGATTGGTTCAAAAATCCCATCCCTACACCTGATGCTTTCGAAGAAGGAAACATGGCCAATATCTCTCCTACCATCAAAATTGACATTTCAGTCAAACCAGGAATCGAAGAATACATCACCTTGGGTGCCCAATGCACCCCGGAAGAAATTGAAACTTACACCAAGCTTTTCAAAGAATTCCGCGATGTCTTCGCCTGGTCCTATTCTGAAATGCCCGGACTCGATCCTGCCATTGTCGAGCATCATATCGACACCTGGCACGATGTAATTCATGTAAAGGTAAAAGTTGGGGCCATTCATCCTTCCAGGACATTGATCTTGTCAAAAGCAAATCGATAAGCTCAAGTAGGCTGCTTTCATTTACCCCATCGAATATACCACTTGGGTATCCAACCCAGTTCCCGTTCTCAAGAAACAAGGCACCATTCGTGTCTCCACAGACTTTCGCGACTTGAACATAGCTTGTCCCAAAGACAACTTCCCCACACCGTTCATTGAGCAAATCATTGACGAGTGTGCGGGGCATGAGGTTCTATCTTTTATGGATGGTTCTCCAGAATAACCAAATTGCTATCCGTCCTGGCAAGTCAGCTCAAAACCGCGTTCTACGTTTCGTCGAAGTGGGGAACTTTCCTGGGTCATACCTTTCGGCCTCCATGGCCAGTGCCCCACTTTTTCAGCGGGCCATGTCTTATTGTTTCCATGACTTGGCTCTGTTATCCTTGCGTGTTTGAACGACCTCCTTCTGCATAGCTCTAAGCATCGGGCACAGCACCTACACGATCTGCGTACCATTTTTCTCCGATGTCGCAAGTATAATATCCGCCTTAACCCGTTGAAATGCGTCTTTTGCGTTCCTGCCAGCCGTCTCTTAGGCTTCATCGTGTCTAAGGATGGTATCACTCTTGACCCTTTGAAAGTTCAATCCATTCTTGAACTTCCCATTCCGCGTACCCTCTGCCAGCTCCAAAGTCTCCAAGGCAAAGCTAATTTTCTTCGTCGGTTCGTCCCTGACTATGCCACCACCGCACATGGGTTCCTTAGACTCCTCCGATCTACTATCCCATTCGTTTTGGATTCCTATGCTCATGAGTCTTTCTATGCCCTCAAGCAGGCTCTCACATCTGCTCCCTTGATCCGCCCTCCCGACTTTGATCGGGACTTCATCCTGTATATCTCCGCTTCCACCTATTCGGTCGCTGGAGTCCTAATCCAGGAAGATGACAATGGTATCGAGCATGTGATTTACTACGTCAGTAAGAACCTTGTAGGGCCCCCTGTTTCCTACTCATATGAAGAAAAATTAGCGCTGGCTGTCGTGTTCTCAGTCCAAAAACTTCGTCATTATATCCTCATGCGCTCCACCAAGGTTGTGACTAATTCCAACCCCCTGGCTTTCCTATTGAGTCGTCGTATCCTCACTGGGAAGTACGCCTGTTGGGTCGTTATTCTTCAGGAATTCGACCTCGAATTTGTCACACTAAAGAGTAAGAAAGGCTTAGCCCTTGCTGAGCTCATTTCTGAATTAACTACTGGATCGCAAGACCCTCCAGTTAATGATGATTTTCCTGATGAACACTTATTTTCCATTACTTCCGACGACCCGTGGTATAGCGATATTCTTACTTACTTGCGAACCCAAAAGTTCGCCCTCCACCTTGATCGCGAGGCTCGCCGATGTATCCGACACCAAGCTCCCCGATACCTCCTTATCGGCGATGACATCTATCGTCGCGGGATTGATACTGTCCTTCGTCGGTGTCTCACGCACGTTGAAGCTGAACAGGTTCTTAATGCCTGCCATAGAGACGCTTGTGGTGGCCACCTTTCCGGTCTTGCCATTGCTCAGAAATTCATGCGCGCTAGGTATTTTTGGCCTTCCCTTTTCAGTGATTGCATTGAGGTAGTCAAACACTGTCCCAATTGCCAACATTTCGCCCCTAAGGCGCGAGCTCCCCCAGCTCCCCTTCATCCCGTCGTCTCCACTGGTCCCTTCTGTAAATGGGCCATCGACTTTATGGAGTGTCGCCCGCCATCCGCTGGTAACCACAAGTATATCATCGTGGCAGTCGACTATTTCACAAAATGGGCCGAGGCCATGCCTATATTTAACAACACGGTAGCTACCGCGGCCCTCTTTTTCTTTAACCACGTTATCGCTCGATTCAGAGTTCCGAAACAACTGGTCTCTGACCATGGCAGACATTTTGAAGATGAGATATGGCGCGAGCTATCCTCACTGTTGGGTTTTGAGCACCAATATTCCTCCTCCTATTACCCCCAATGTAATGGCCAAGTTGAATCAGTCAACAAAATTCTCAAGACTATACTGCAACGGACGGTGAATAAGCACAAAACCAACTGGCACCTCATGCTCTTCCCTACCTTATGGGCCTATCGGACTTCTGTTAAAACCGCCACCGGGTTCACTCCTTTCCACCTCGTTTTTGGAGAGGAGGCAGTCTTACCAATCGAGTGTGAAATCCCTTCCCTGCATCTGGCCGTCGAACTTCTCCCTGACACCCAACCTCTAGAACAACGACTTATCATGCTCGAGCGCGCTTCCGAAGACCGCCGTGTTGCCTTGCAAACCATGGAAGCAGCCAAGAAACGCACCAAAGCCCAGTATGACCGAAAAATCCAGCCTCGTACTTTTCACGAAGGCGACCTTGTTCTAGTCTATGACCAGGCCCATGATGTCCTTGGTCATGGGAAGTTCGACTCATTATGGCTAGGCCCTTACATCATCAATAAGGATCTCGGTAAGGGGGCACACCTCTTAGAGGATTTCGAAGGCAACCCCCTTCCTAATCCTCGCAATGCACTCTATCTTAAGAAATATTACCCTTAGCATTTCCCTTCTGAAATGCATGTTTATTTTCTTTTAGATATCCAACATCTTTTTTTTCCATTTTTTGTGTTCGACACTTCACCAGGACACATTTTTTCCAAGAAGGGTCACTTCCCCTCTCCTTAAAATCGAATTTCCTCACTCATGACACTTGTACTTGGGGCACCATTTTGCCTCCTTACTTGTCTTTGTTCGTGTTGATTTTCATCATGAGCTACCATCTTGTCCTCATGTTTTCATGGTCCCCTATTGGGCCTTTACTGTGTGGCAGCACCATCGAGTCGCCCTTGTTTAGAGCATCCAAGTTGAGTCATCATCGCATTCATGGAGTCTATCCCGAGTCCCTATGTACCCCGCTATAGCTCTCCGTCCTTCATTGCTTGGTCTCTCTCTTGTGTCACACTTTATGAACTTCAGTCCCACTGTCCCCTATCCCTTCTGATATTGTGTCAGTCACTGCGATGTCATTCATGCCCTTTATGCTCTAACAAGGGAATTCGTCCATTCACTACTCAGTCCTTTCCATTTCACTATCATCATTAGTGTCAGTCTGTCCGTCGCTCTACTATTTTCTCTTGTGCCTTAGTTGAGGATATCTCATTGCCTCACCTATGGTGGACCTCCTTCTGTCGACATCATCTCATTCATTCCAGAAGCCAGATCTAGAGGGCGGTGTACCTTAGTTCTAGCTTCCACTCTTGTTCGGTGCCTCGGATCAGGCAAAAGGCTCTCTCATTTCCCTTTGACTTGATTGTTTCTCCACTCCAGCTCCTTTCAGCATGACCGAGATCCGTATACTTGATGGTTCAGTGATGCAGCAGTCGCTTTTGGTGATTCCCAGGTGTGTGTGAGATGTCTCAGACCTCATGAGGGGGTGGCCCTGCAGGTAGCCCCCCACATACCCGGATGACCTCTTCATTGCAGCCTTTGATGCAGCTCCATATATTTGATGATGTCGGCCTTAGCCGTTTGCAGCGCCTTTTTGATTTGCATGTATCGGTCATATTTTGTGAGCCCTTCCCCACTTATAGGGGGCATTTGGGTTGTATTTGTATCTCATGTACTCAGATATTATTGTATAAGTCTTGGCTGTTATCCCAGGCACAGCATGTATGTGGGATCCCTCATTGTATTTTTATGCGGCTCATGTTTATGACCATTGTGCTAACTGGTTCGGTCCCACTTGTTTATTGGACACTATTCTTTTGTACTTTGTCTCGGCGGGCATAGGTATGCACTCCCGCGCCTTCGACTGCAGTACCCTCTCATAAACGAGAGACTTGTTGCACACGTGAGTCTTGTCTCCTCGGGGATTAAGTCATCGCTTACACTATGTAGTATTCATTTCTCTCTCTGTTGAAAACGTTTGTTGTACGGTAAAGTTGAGTTCTTACAACGTACTTCGGTCATATGATTTGCTCCTGACACTCGCACGCTGGGGGGCAATCTGTTACACCATTTTTTGGTCATCTAACCTATTATCATTAGATGGACCGAAGTACAGCATGTAAGACCAATTTTACCCTAAGTAAAATTTCTTTCACTATGTAAAATAGCTTAATAAACCACATTTATTAGGTTGTTTATAGTCAAAACAGGAAACCCCAAAAGGAAATATTAAACAAACCCATTTTGTTTAATTTTCCTCATGGAATAATTAATTAAACCATAATTTAATTATTATTCCTAATCATGTTTAACCCAAAAAACAAAGAAATTAATTAGATAAACCTTTATTTATCTTATTACTTTCCAGGAATAATTATTTAATCTTATTTAGATAATATTCCTTGTTAAATATGACCAAATTACCCACAAATAATTAAATAAATAATTATTTATTTGATTATCTTCTAACCGCTTCCTTAAAAAGATAAATAAATCATTTATTTATTTATTTTTGACAAATAAAGGGATTTGACCCAAGTCAAATACTTTTTCCCTCCAACAAATATAATAAAATATTCCATAAAAGGTGGATCTAGATGTGGTTAACATTATTTTAATCATGCAACAAGATCTAGAATGACCCAATATTTTGTTATAAATAGGAGGGTTTTTCCTACCATTCTTCACCTTTTTTTGCCTATTAGATCACTCTGGATATATACACTTGGTCACATTTTTCTACCATTTGCTGTGTGAGCTCCCTTTGAGTTCCATTCTTTGTGTGGGTTTTCTACACCAACAAGAGAGAGAGATTTTAGATCTGAAGTGCTGAGGACTTCCAAGAACCCATCCCACTGAGGAGAATTGGATACGCCTTCTTGTTTTCCTCCCAGGTGCCTGATTAATACAAAAATTCTTTCAAAAATTGTTCTTATCTTGTCTATTGGTATATGGAACAAACCCTTGTTTTTACTGCTTAATGTCTTTCCATACATAGATCTGGTTTTTTGCAACGCTTTTCTTGTTCAACTAACAGCAGATATGAAGATATTGGCAGCCACTTTTGTTGTTAGGGCTATTAGTTATGCGTAGCTAAAGTGGTCCTTTTTCGTACACTTCGACAAAGGATTCATACTAACAAATGGTGACTCCACACGGGTTTTAAATTACGACTGCTGTTGTTTTTCATATTCCTGCATATCCAGCTACTTCAGACCCTAGGGTTTCTTTTCAGCTGTTTATTTTTCCTATTTTTATGTTGTTTTTCTCACATAAAACCCTAAAAAATCAAAATTTCTAACTTCCGTGTGTTTCTGGCCCTATTGTGCAGGTAAGCGACATCAGCCGCAACTGAGACGGCAACTTTTCTGAAAATCTACCACCGAGACAACCGGAACATGAGATTGCACTTTTCGGCACTTTTCAGCCTCTTTTCTGCGACCTGCACTGAAAACAGGTCAGAAACTGCGACTTGCCCTTTTTTCATCTATTTTACTGCAATTTTTCTGGGTTTTGCTGAAGCTTCTATCACGGTTCTCCAGCCTCTGTTTCAGCCCGCTTTGACCTGGTTCTACTCTTTTTAGCTCATCTAAGTGGGAACATAGCCCCCTAGGGCTTCAGTACCCTCCACTTTTTGTGGAAGAGTTTTTAGCTGTTTCAACCGTTTGTTTTCCTGAGTTTCAGACTCCCATTTTCCAGATCTGTTACCTCCTTTTCAGATCCCTTTTAATCAGCTCCTCTCCCTCTCAAATCACCTCCTGCAGATTTGTTTGGATCTACTCTTAGGGCCTCCTCCTTGCCCCTTCTGTTTTTTTTTTGATTTCCTCCTTTTTTCCAGCCACCTTGCCTCTGTCTCTTGGCTGTGACTTGCACCTCTTTTCAGCAGCTTTATCCTTTAGATCCCTGTCCCTCTTGACCCTAGATCTTTTGGCCTCTTTTTAAGTGTGTTTTGACTAGATTTTTGCCCTCTTTTAGAGTAGTTTTGAGAGACCCGCCTTTTTGGGTTAGATTGATGCATGGTTAGCTGTTAAATGTTCTGTTATTTCAGCAGTATATACTGTTCTCTATAGATTTCTTTTCAGTTACGCAGCACACTTTTTCTTGCTCTCAAAATGAAAAGGGTTTAAAAATTAAAATTAACGCACACCACACACTGACCCTAAGTGAAGAAGCGCCTGGTTAACACCGCCTGGCAAAGACTCTAAAATCAATTGTCACTGCACTTTGTCTGCCCTTGACCTCACTTGATTTTGTCCCTTTCTGCCCTTGTCGGTTTCCTCCTTCCTGTCATCATTACGTCCCCAAGGAGCCTTTCCCGGAGACTTCTTGGCCTTCACCGTCAGTTTCCGGTCGATCGACCTACTCCGCCCCGCCGTCGTCAAGCCAGTCCTCCTCCGAGTCCGCACTCCGACTCCTCTTCTTATTCATTGCGTTCTCCTTCTCCTCCTGGTTCTCCCCCTGTCACCTTCACCATGTCTGGTCTAGGGCCTAACACTAGCGGTGCCCTCGGCCCTAATGCCGGCAATACTACTAGCGGAACCGCCACAGGAACTACCCTGGCCATACCCGTGCTGTCGTACATTGCAGGCCTCAGCCTCCCCGATTTCAGTCAGTTGGTCAACGACCCTATCCGCCACAATGCTGGTTGGCCTGCTATGCCAACCAAGCTCCCCTCCGACATCCCTAAGTTCGAGGGCCTTGCTGGAGAAGATCCAACCAATCATGTCCGATCTTTCCACATGTGGTGTTCCTCCAATTCCATTACCGATGACTCCATCCGTCTTCGATTGTTCCAACGCACGCTTATCGGCGAAGCTTCTAAATGGTATGTTGACCAAGCCACCTCCTCCCATACCACCTTTGCGACCCTTGCCCAAGCCTTTTTGTCTTATTTCCAGCTCCCTCTCCGATACGATACTGGCACAGAGCTCTTGACTTCCTTCAAGCAAACCTCTTCAACCCGCCTTTCCGCCCATGTCTAGGAATGGTGACGAAGACGGAGCTTATGTCGAGCCCCCCCCTTTGAAGATCGGGTTTACATGGACTGGTTCCTTCGCACCCTCTTAGCTCCTATCGGCAAAGATGTCGCCTCTCATTTTCCTCAAACTGAAGAAGCTGCCCTCCAAATAGCCTTGAAATATGACCTGATCTATGCTCAATCTGGTTATGTTTATACCGTCCTTCCTGACCTCCCCAGGCCCGGCGGCGCTAACGCCCCGGGGGCATCTCATTCCGCCGACGGTATCGTTGGAGCCCTTTCCCATCCGTACGCTCAACCTCCTATGGGCTATGGTCTCCCTCAGGGAGGGGCTAGCACCTCTAGCACCAGCACCTCTGGCACTCTCCCCCCTCCCGTGTGTATCCCGAGGATACGACATGCCTCCTCAGCACTGCCCAACCTCCCGCCTCAATGTTGCCCAACCTATCGTACCTTTATCCGCGGCCCCTGGTGTGCCGGCCTCCTCCGACATATGCTTCCATCTCGCACCTCCTCCAAACATAAAACGACACCTTCTGACCCCCTCCGGGCAAGTATTTGCACAGCGAGGCGCGACTAATCCCCCTTCTTCTCAAAGAAAGGCGGAGAGCAATCCAAACCAATCGCACGGTACCGCGTGGACCTATCCGGTGTTGATCCTAACCTTGCCAACCAACTTTTGAGCGCTCAACTGACCGGACAGTGCCTTGCCAAATAAACTTTGACCGTGTTGCGTGTTTATGGTCATTACACCCGATTGTCCTCTTTTCCCCAGATGCGGCAGATGTGGGAGTCTCAAGCCACATTGCGCGGACAACACGCCTCCCCTCATGCTCCTCCTAATGTGGCCACTACCCAACCAACTATGTTTACTGATCCCTTCCCTCAGCAAGGATTCGTGGCTACCCAACCACCTGACAGCCAGGTCTCCACTCCCCCTTCCCTTTCTGGTTCCTCGGATTACCAGATCCTTATGATGCACTCCGATCCTTCCCCGACCGTCGACCTTCACCTTCAAACTTGGTCTCGCCAGTACCCCAAGCCTCCTGCTCAGTCTACCCCCGAGCCTCCTTCTTTAGGTTCTAAAAAGGTCTTCAAAAATAAAATGAATTAAGGAAAGAATCTCCAGTGCATGCAATGTTCTGAAAAATCATAAGAAGAGCTTCACAAATCTCATATTCAGAAAAATTCCTTAAAACAATTTCAAAAGCAATTCGTTGTTTCTTTGCCAATGAATTTGGAGAAGCAAATGTTCTATTTGAATGGTCAACAATATCACCCATTAATTGTCTATTCCTTATAAAATTAATAGCTTTTTCAGCCACATCATCATAAATAGTTGTACTTTGCGAGTCAAATGATATATCAAAATCCCTTCAACCAAGGGTTTGAAGATTAAAAAAAATCATATTATTTGGTGGAACCAAGCGAGAGAAAAGATTCAATTCTTAAAAATCATCTTCAAGATTCATTTCTTGGTTAGAAAAATCACCATCTTCTCCATCTTCAATATTGTCGACAAATGATGGATTTCGATCAACATGCCATGCTCGATATTGGGAATTCCTCCAATTTTCAACAATGATTTCAGCTGAAAGCCCAATATCCATAGAATGGTCACGAAATGGCTTGTACAAGAGAAATTATGTCCAGAAAAAGGTTCAAATTCACTTGAACCCTCACTAGGAATAGAATAAAAATGTGGCCAAACTCGAACAATAACATGAACATCACTAGGCTTCCAGGGATCTTTTTTACGCTTGCTATAAAATGTCTAAGATCTTGTTATTTATAGAAAATATAGATGTTCAAGGAAAAAAGGCCTCTTCTAATAATGTCGAACAAAAGTATTCTCAGATGAAAATTGCATGACGTCCCTTGATATTTTCCTGAAAAGCATTTCTTCCAAAATTTAAGGAAACAAATTTTCGACTACAGACAACAAGAGGTAGCTTAAGCAACATATGGCGTGTTTCTTGTGCTCCAATATCACGATCAACAATCGTTTCTGCAAGAAAAATTCTGTAAGCACATAAAGCATGATCCTCAGAGGAAATAGAATTTGAAATTCTAGTCAACATATCATGATAACTTTCAGACCTTTTCTCTGCTTTTGATGCATACTTAGAAATATATTTTAGGACAACATACAGAGAAAGAACTGGTTGGAAATCAACATTTGCACACCACATTGTTAGAAGTTAAAGGTTATGTACATTGATCCTATCATCGTGTCTTGTTGGGTCATATTTTTTTTCTTCCTTGATCATCTATGAACAATTGTGATTCCTTAGAAAGATCCCATGGAGCACTGTATCGACATGTGAGAATAGTGCCATTTTTGCGCAAATAAGAATCTACACTACACTTTGTGTGCCTTTGGACACGGTTCAACAATTCTTCACAATCATTATGAGGATTGCAAGAGAAAAAATTATCAGTATTCAATAGGAAAGAGTCATCATTGAGACTTCTTGGAACCATTATGTTGCGACGATGTATTTCACGTGGATTCCATGCAGTTACACAATTTTCAAATAATCTCTTTGCAAGTTGTAAATCATAAGCATATGACTAATCAAGTCTTTCCATGTCAGGAGTGCCTTGCAACCATATGAAACCATGGATATGTTCTGAACCTCTATGTTGCCACTCATAGCTGAATAAAATGAATATAGAGTTAATATAAAAAATATAAATAGAACCATAATAATAAATTGACAATGAATAGAAAATAAATTCAACAACACAGACTTGTACCAAAATTCTTTCGCTTTAAGATATTTTTGGATAAGTTCCTCTTGAAATATATTGAATCTATGGTGCATAAATGTGGTAAAAATATGAGAGTACTGGATAACATTCTAAATTTTCATACGATGCACATTTAAGGGACGAGAACGTGAGGGTACAGGCATGATGTTATGCAACTCTGGCCACTTTGTATCAGCTGCACTCAAAGTAGAAAAGAAATATGTACATCCTAACTGAGTAATCATGCCAGTCAATTAAGCCCAAAATTTATTCCAGTATTCCCTTGTACCTCTCATAGAAGAACCAAACCACATAAGATGTTCCACTAACTTATTATACGGTAAATCAGAAAGTTGGTGACGCAAGTTTTCAATTGTTGTCGGTGAGTTATCATGTAAATGTTTCTTCACAAAAACTACAATAGTGGCTTGGCTCTGATGCGACATTATCATTTTCAATAGGTAATATTGAAAGCAAGGATGGCTTCCAAACCTTTGATCATAGTATATAAGAAGATGCAATGCATACTCATGAATTTCAACACTACAAATATGTGGTTGCAACTAATCAGCATCACCAGTGGGGAACAATGTGGGGAATGCCATATCTAATAAACCCTCAATATTATATTCATTCACCAGAGAGGTTCCAATATTGGGCCAATCCATTTCTTGAACATGTGAAGAATCAACATTATCAATAAATGCTCTAATTTCTTCCACTTCTCTCCATTCATTGGGTAGGCGAGCAAAAACAAAACAAGGGTGAGAGGGAAAATTCACAACGGGAAAACCTTCATTATTAGTTGCATTGATCTCAGATTCTTGAATATCAAAGTTAAAAAATTTAATCATGGAGGAGACATATGTTAATATTTCGGGGAGAGAATTCATTGAATCATAGTCAATTGCAACATCTGGATAATATTGATCACATTCAATTTTGAAAAGCAATGTAGCCATAACTCGAGATATTTTGACATAGCATTCATAATATTTAGACTCAGCAGCATGTCTCCTCACAATCAGAAATTCAAGATCTTCAACATATCAGGTAAGACTTTGTGAAATTGTAGAAATATATTGGGGAAATCTAATTGTGTGGCCACTATACTTATACTTCCCACCTCGAGCATGTGTCACTTACAAAATGGGATTTACACGTGCTATTAACATTTCTTTAACTTGAGTAAGAACTCTTAAAATATGAGGTTGATCACCGGGATCCATGTTATTATATCCAGAAAAATGATGGGAACCTCTTTCATTCTTACATCGTTTGCAAACAGTTCCTTCAAAATCTCCCAAAACCTAGATTCCGGTATATGATTTTTGGCATATGTGGCACATTTGCACGACTGGAAAACTGTCTATCTTTTCTTGAAATATTTTATGCACTGCAATCATGTTTTCATAAAAATGAATATGATATGTATTGGTTGGACCATGTGGAGAACGATGTGGAAGAGTATAATTTCTTTTAAAATGTACTTGATTTTCAGCACCATGAGATTCCCTTCCCAAATTTGAAACATGTGGAACAGATCTATGACAGGGATTTTCCAAATTTATGGTCTACATTTCTAGAACTTGAGAGGATTATCAAGTGCCTTTAGCATAATTTTTTATTTTAAATTTAATGTCCAACTAATTAGAAATGAAAAAATGAAAAAAAAATCAAATTCGTTCAATATTTACATTTGTTTGGCAATGTGGATGAAGGCTATGAGATGGTTTCTCTCCACTTCTAACATCAGTGGATAACACATTTGAGGAGTTAGTTTCTATGCCTCTATTCAAATGAGTTGTTTCCTATTTCAACAAAATAAAATTCATTATAAAACTAAATGTCCAACCAATAAAGATTAAAAATTGTAAAACAAATCAAATACATTGAACATTACATTAGTTTGACAATTTGATGTTTTGGATTCCATTTCTCCAACATCATGAGATGAATTCATGTTTTTTCCATAAAAGGTTATAAAATACAATGTACAACTAACAACAAATGAAAAAATGAGGAAAATATCAAATGCATTCAACATTTTCATTTGGTTGGCGATCTGGATGAACATTATGAGATGGCTTCTCTTCACTTATAACATCAGTAGATGGAACATCTACGAAGTTTATTTTTATGCCTCTATTGAAATGAGTTGTGTTCTGTTTGAAGAAAATAAAGTATGTAATAAAATTCATGTCTAACCTACTAAAACTTAAAAAAATGAAAAATCAAATCAAATTCATTGAACATTTACATTATTTTTTCGATCTGATTGTCGAGGAGAATGTAGTGGAAGACCATGGCATGCTTCATATTCAATTCTAATATTAGTAGATGGAAGACTTGGGGAGTTAATTTCTAGACCTCTATTAGAATGAGTTGTAGCCTATTCCAAGAGAAGAAAATACCTTATAAGTTTAGTAAAATAAAAAATGTAAATAGAGGAATGTGATAAAACAACCACTATTGCAACAACTATCAAAATATCATTGTGTTACCTCCATTGTTCCATGAAAAATTCTATCAGGGATGCTTGATTATGTTTGTGGGATAACATTATTTTGAGAAGGGGGATTGGAAGATCTGATGTTCAACCAACTGTATCGAAATTATAAAAAAAATGGCCAATCAAAATATCATCCAAATCATCACATGCAATGTCATCATTGCCTCCACCATGGATGTTTTGCAACCTTTGGCCTTGCTCAAAATATGAAATTGTAGAGATAGAAGGGTCAAGGTGAAAAGTTTCATCCACGATATTGATATGATGTTCTTCCCTATTGCGAGATGTTTCCCCAATATTATGAACATTTTTAGGAGCATTGAACAAAAAAATTATGCCGACGAGGAGCATATTCTGGCAATGAAATATCAAGGGGAAAAGTTCTTTCCATGATATCATCTATAGTACGATACCTACGAGGAATGATAAAATCATTTTGAAGAGTGGTGTCACTCGTTCTTCTATGATATGTAGCTCTCCTATGCTCATTTATTTCATCCTTATTTTGTTGATACCGTAAACGACGACTTTCATTAAACTTGTCACGCTATGCTAGTGACATATTATGTTTTCTTGTATGCTTGTTTGTGCCTTCACATGTCTACAATGAATAATAATATATTTATTATGGAACCATGAACATGGAACATATAATATATCAAATATAAATAAACACAGAAGAATGAAAAAGGAACAAGTTTTTTTTCTAATCATATAAAAACATTATAAGCGTATATCGTATTTTTCCAACCATATAAAGTTATGAAAACGTAAAAGGATTTTTCCAAATGGATAAAAAGAAAAATGAAAATTTCTAAATGCCTAAAACAACAAAGGCTAAAATTTCATGTCTCATATTATAATTGTAATGGGAAACCCATATAACTGGAACAAAATACTATAAGAAATATATGAAATGGAAATATATCTAAATATTTGGAACTATATACCATCAAAATATAAATGTAAATACTAAAATGTACCTAAAGATATAACATTGTTTGAGAACCAATGAGAAAAAACTAATTCAAAGACCATGTATAAAATAAGTCACAGGAATTATAATTATAAAAACAAAGAAAAATGGATAGCATCCAAACACATTGAAATGAAATTAAGAGAACTAAAGGGTACACAAAAAGAAATATTTTCGAGAAAATTGCAATGGGATTCAATATCCAACATCCGATACAAACACATATAGAATAAATCCCAACAGGAGGCATATAAATATCCATAGAATTGTAATTTAAAGTCTTAGCATACAGACCCCAAAGTGTGTAAATTAAAAAAATGGAAATGTTTTCCATAACCACAGAGAGAATATAAAATGAATATATATATAAGAAATAATAACATGAATAATGGCCTAAGACTCCATGTCCATATCTAATGGTGGAATCCCATCAATAGAATCCATACAGGGAGCAATTGAAAAAACATTTCCAGACTCGACCAAATCTTTGCACTCCTACAACATTGGAGACCAAAACCCATACATCTCTTGATTAGTTGAATTATCAATATTTGTTGGAAAACATAGGCCAGTTATCATGTCATATAATAGGAAAGGAATTCAGAGCAGTTGCACATAAGAACCACACCTTGGCCTATTTGAAATGGAAGATAACCAGGACATTTGCTACTTATATCTATAGAAATTTATTCCAACAACTTCCATCTGAAGCCCCAATCATCCTCAAAATAGTCAATTCTTCATTCAACACATGGGTTACCAAATTGGAAATTATATATTTCTTCAATTGACCATACAGAAGTGGAGAAATCGTTGATAAGACATATCAATTGATTCTTGCATATTGCTAATGGCATACACCGTATGTCAATGATTGGAACAAATGAAAAACCCCGACATTCATTTTTTATTACATCAAACCAGTATATTGTATACCCATATCGAGGATAATCTTCATACTCTATGTCTAGATAGAGCCAAAACAATTTACTTTTATAAAACACTCCATTCTGAGGGGGTGAAGTACCACCAAATGGAAGATCAACCCTTCACCAAACCCTATCAATACAAATGTAAAAATAAAATTTAGACTGAATTATATCATAGATATGTTTTAGAACAACCCAGTCATATTTGTTGTTGCTTACATTTTCCAATAAAGAAAAGAATCCCCAGTCTCCAATTCGTATTCGCCTAATATTTTTTAAGGCCTTTGTAAATGGATTCATTACAAAATAATTTCGTGAATGGGAGAATTATGTTGGTAAGGATAAAAATACCATTGCTCCAACAGTAGACTCTACTTTGTATCTTGAATCTATGAATCGCAAATGAAAATGAGATATGAGCCCATTCTGATTAAGGTATTCAACAACAAAATAGTTGTCTTCATCTTTTAGGAAAGGAACCATAAATCCAAATTCATTTGTACAGACATGGTTGCAACCCAATAAGAAAGAAGGGTTTTGCAAAACATTTTTCCATTGCTTACAAACAGTGCTAAACTTTATCACCACCGATAAAGGGGGCCAGAGGAAGACAATTTCAAGAATTTCAAATGGAATACAACTCCAAATAGTTGGATCCATGATAAAACAAAGAAATCTGCTAACATAAAAGATAACACACATGATATCAACAAAACAATTTTCAATTAATGGTGAATTAATTAAAATGAACATACATAGGGAATTTTCCATCTACAAATATAGTAAAATTCACATATACATAATGTATAAAATCATATGAGCCATAAGAACATTATTACAATAGTTAAAAAGAACTCACAATTGTATAAACCTAATGTTTACAATCCAATATTATTAATCTTAATAAATCTATTGTTATGTCTCTATTAATGTTTATGTTTAATATTGATGTAAATGTTCGATGTTCAATATAAATATTAACTTAAAACAACTTTTTTTTAATATTAAAAACCTTTATCTTATAAACCTCGTGTTATAAAATAACGTAATGCTACATGGACCAAATGATATAAAAATACCATTTTTTTTAATTCTAATATCATTGAACCTAAAAAAACATAAAGTTAAATTCTAATGTCATAGAACCTAAGTAAACCTAAAGTTATCAATCCTATTGTTTAATGAAATATCTATATTGATGTTTAATGTCAATGTTCACATTAATGTATAAATGCGAAATTTACTTTTATATAAATATCTATGTTTAACATATGTATTTATTATTAATATTAATTAACACTAAAAGAAATATTAATATTTAATTTTAATATTAATAATTTCTTATTTAATTTGAAATATTTATATTTATTATTAATGTTAATATCAATGTATATTATTAAATTATTAATGTTAATATCAACCAATAATAATTTTAATAATTAATATTAGTCATGAAAATATTTATAATAGTAATGATATTTATATTAGTATTAATACTTTATATGTTAATTTTAAACATTTATGTTTATCAATGTTTATTAATATTAATAAAATTTAGCATAAATATTGAACTTGATAACAAACATAAATATTGAAAAAATAAAAGTTAATAATAAGAAAACTTAGCAATGTCCAATAATATTCATTATGCTTATTACATGAATGACCTTTTTTGTATATGAATGAATCTCACTCATATATCAATATTAATTCTATAAATTTTTATATCATTTATTATTTAATAATTGAAAAGTTAATTTCATAATTATAATAAATAGATCTAATTTAATTATATGATAAAAAATAATATAAATGTAAAAATATGAAATAATAAATATTTGAAATTTTATTAATATAGATTACAATGATAATATAAATTGTGTTAATTTTATTATATTAATGCATCAATATATTAATAGTATTATATATTAATAACAATTATATTAATTGTCCCTGGATGCGGGTGATAGTAGAAGGACGCATGGCCACTGCCTCTCCCACGCCCAAGAGGACGAAGATCCGCAGCATAGGTCCTCACCCGATTTGGAACCTCACTCTAGCAATAATTCACATGTGATGATAGAGATAAAGCATAATGAAGACACGCGTGGATAGCATCATCCCCTCCAGGGTACCTCTCAGCCGCAATTGTTCTAAATGGTTACTTAGACCAATATGTCGATCGACCATAACTCAACATGCGGGCATTCTGACGCAAAGAGATCTTGGGGTAAGCTAAAATCCCCTTGCATGTATAAAATTCGAACCTGGGCCTGTGGGTTATGGGCCCACTAAGCCTTATCGGAAGCGTTTTTAAAACTTTAAACTTTTTCATTTTTTTACAACGTGGATCTATATTAAAAATCGACCATCCATATACAAATACATGGGAGATTATATAAAATTCCGCTCTAACTCACATATACGGAAACATATGGAAATTCTGACGCTCAGACTTAAATAACTTCAAAGCGCTTCCAATCGGCGATCGGAGATCACATACAAATCTCTCCTGCTCCGATCCGATTAATATTGTCACAGTTCCAATCTGATCCCAATCAAATCTCCTACTCCGATGCGATGTAATCGGCAATCGGAAGTCGCACAATTTAAGTGTCACACCCCTCGACAGTTCTGCACCTCCGATCCGATTACATTTGCTACAGTTCCAATCCGATTAATCGGAATCGGAGATCGCCCGAACCTCCGACCTGTTCCAATCGGCGACACCACTTGCCACAGTTCCGATCTGATTCAATCGGAAATCGGAAATCGGCGTTTGCAACAATCTCCCGTCGGAAATTACAATGTGATTGATCATCGCCTGAACTCTCCAGACCCGATTCAACTTTAATCCCAATCAATAACGCTTTGCATCCATCCAAAGGATTCCGTCAATGTTTTTACATTAAGTTCTCTGTATTAAGGACTTTTCTGTGCACAATCTCAAATATTTTTAAATACAAACTGAACCACGACTACATCAATCAAATCAACGCATAGCTGAACCTTGAGAACTCGATCTATCTGTGCCAAGATTCAAATTGAAAGAAATTCCATACGCTTTGCTTGGGTCCACCTCATTCAACCGTGATTTCAACAGAACTTCAACAGAACGCTCATAACTAATGGACAACCAACATTTTAGATCACCATCATTTCAATGTCATTATAAAGACAACAAACACATCAATCCTCACGAACGCATATATAACAGTTAAATGATAACTTAGATCGCCATCGATCCTTTAAGTGATCGATGATCGATCAAGCTCACAACACAGGATTTACTCAATTATAAAACGCACATAAGCGTACACAACAATAAAACATATTTTCATATATTATACAAAACAGTTACAGGCTAAGGCCTTTTAGCCTTAGAAACAAGCTCACGATCGGCTACATTTTACTCACTCAGTTTTTTCCTCACCAACGGATATCTCTCACACCCTATCACATTACATTTATATAAGAATCATTAGATAGGAAGGATCGATCAGATCCTCTTCTTATTTTTCTCCAACGAAAGTTCTCCAAAATGTGTGCATGGTTGTTAACAATAGGAAATCTATCGGGACATATCCACTTAAAATCCACTTTAAATCTGTTGTAAAACAGATTTCCCCTATTTTCTCCTTTGATTCAGCTCGACTGTCCACGTCTTCCTCGCCCTTCTTTGGATTCCTCTTTAATTAAGGAGGAGTTAGATGCTCCTGCGTCAGACTCCCGAGGTAAAAAAATTTATGACCTCCTGGTCATATACTTCTCCTGGTTCTTAGCAATTCTATCCACTGCATTCCTTCAGTAGAACTGCTTTCATGATCTTCTATGAGCTGCAACCAACCTCTGCAGTAACAGTCTCCTCTGCTACACGATACCTCACCAAGCCCTCCGCACTCAGTCTTTTGGCATCCTTCTGGTTCTCTTCTCTGGAACCAATTGAGCACACCTTGCTCTAGGTTGCTGCAAACCTTCTCACCTTCCGCTGCCGCCATCCGCACGATAGTAAGACCATAAACTCTCCAGTTTAACACAACTTTACCTCCTCACGCTCGATTACATTTTACTTCCTCTCAAACGCCTATCTATCACTCTATATCTATATATCTGTTACATTACATATATTTATAGAACACGCAGGTTCATCGTTACAGAAATATTGGATTGGATCACTGAAAGGATCCGATCAATCCTCTCACAAATATCTCAACAACCCTTCCAGCTTTCTATATGGATATATATGAATACATGACAGATTACATCAATATTTAATTTAGTCCATCATTTAAGCTCTATTTTGATAGAAATTTTCCCCTTCTGCTCGCATTCTTCTTCCTTCTCGCAGGAAATCCTTTCCCCCCTCTGATACCACTTGACGCAAAGAGATCTTGGGGTAAGCCAAAATACCCTTGCATGTATAAAATTCGAACCTGGGCCTGTGGGTTATGGGCCCACTAAGCCTTATCGGAAGTGTTTTTAAAACTTTAAACTTTTTCATTTTCTTACAACGTGGATCTATATTAAAAATTGACCATCCATATACAAATACATGGGAAATTATATAAAATTCCACTCTAACTCACATATACAGAAACATATGGAAATTCTGATGCTCAGACTTAAATAACTTCAAAGCACTTCCAATCGGCGATCAGAGATCGCATACAAATCTCTCCTGCTCCGATCCGATTAATATTGCCACAGTTCCGATTTGATCCCAATCAAATCTCCTACTTCGATGCGATGTAATCGGTAATCGGAAGTCACACAATTTAAGTGTCACACCCCTCGACAGTTTTGCACCTCCGATCCGATTACATTTGCTACAGTTTCGATCCGATTAATCGGAATCAGAGATTGCCCGAACCTCCGACCTGTTCCAATCAGCGACATCACTTGCCACAGTTCCGATCTGATTTAATCGGAAATCGGAAATCGGCGTTTGCAACAATCGCCCGTCGGAAATTACAATGCGATTGATCATCGCTTGAACTCTCCGAACCCGATTCAACTTTAATCCCAATCAACAATGCTTCACATCCGTCCAAAGGGTTCCGTCAATGTTTTGACATTAAGTTCTCTGTATTAAGGAATTTTTTGTGCACAATCTCAAATATTGTTAAATACACACTGAACCACGACTACATCAATCAAATCAACGCATAGCTAAACCTTGAGAACTCGATCTATCTGTGCCAAGATTCAAATTGAAAGAAATTCCATACGCTTTGCTTGGGTCCACCTCATTCAATCATGATTTCAACAGACCTTCAACAGAACGCTCATAACTAATGGACAACTGACATTTTAGATCGCCATCATTTCAATGTCATTATAAAGATGACAAACACATCAATCCTCACAAACGCATATATAACAGTTAAATGATAACTTAGATCGCCATCGATCCTTTAAGTGATCGATGATTGATCAAGCTCGCAACACAGGATTTACTCAATTATAAAACACACATAAGCGTACACAACAATAAAACATATTTTCATATATTATACAAAATAGTTACAGGCTAAGGCCTTTCAGCCTTAGAAACAAGCTCATGATCGGCTACATTTTACTCACTCAGTTTTTTCCTCACCAACGGATATCTCTCACACCCTATCACATTACATTTATATAAGAATCATTAGATAGGAAGGATCGATCAGATCCTCTCCTTATTTTTCTCCAACGAAAGTTCTCCAAAATGTGTGCATGGTTGTTAACAATAGGAAATCTATCGAGACATATCCGCTTAAAATCCACTTTAAATCTGTTGTAAGACAGATTTCCCCTATTTTCTCCTTTGATTCAGCTCGACTGTCCACGTCTTCCTCACCCTTCTTTGGATTCCTCTTTAATTAAGGAGGATTTAGATGCTCCTGCGTCACATTCTCAAGAAAACCGTTACAACACGCAGTTGCATGCGAGGCACAATTATGCTCAGCCCCTTCACATGTGTCACAGGCCTATTAAAGGGAAGGTCATTCAACACAAAGAGACACACATTCATCTCCTTCAATTTTATCTATTGCTACAATTCTTGCCCTTCTGCATGCCTAGTCTGCCGCATAGCCTCCCCCCTAGTGCTGCGCTGCGCAAAATTTCCCGAGTTGTGCTCCCCCTGACTGCACACCTCCACCCATCACCATCTATCCAGCCAGTCTCATAAGCCTGGGTGCACCCTTTACCTCGCGCCCCTTGTTGTGCACCTTGCTTCACACCTCCCTCCTTGCTATGCATTCCCCTTGCTTCGCTCCTCTGCTGCTTCAGCTGACCATGGCATCTAGGCTGCGACAAAGAACTATTTGAGGAGGCCAGAGAGGAGTGCTCCTAGGTCAATACCACTGGGGGCTAGATAATCGACTGGAATCTATTGAAGGCTCCTCCTCGAGAAATCATGCCATGAGGCTCCCTAGAGCCTCGAACTTGTTCTAGAGGAGGAGGCCCCCCTGTAGGTTTCACGGAGAGGCAGAAGTGGACCAAGAAAGTCCACCATTGCACACCAGGAGCAACCCTTTCCTCGCAAGACTGAGCCTCTTCCGCCCCAGGAATAAGAGGGGGGTGACACAGATGTTTGGATAATGATTCAGAAGGTACTTGGACTCACGTCTCGAATGCAGAATACCCAGTGGCTCCCATCCTTTACGCACCGGTCCCCAAGCCTCCGCGTCTACCCACCGCTGAAGAGAAAGTTGTCGCGCAGGCGTACGCCTGTCCCATAGTGGAAGAAGATCCAGACAGCGATGATGAAGCCGAAGACTAATGATTGTGAAACAACTCAGTTCTTCCTTTTTTTTTTCATGCTTGCTACTACCACAAAATTTCTATTTTCACTAGTGCCAAATCACATTTTGTAATATTTTGGTTTATGTACTTTCCGGGTTGGTTTCCTCCATGGAGGTAGCCCCTTATCTATGCAACAAAGGCTGGGATTGGTTAAGCACAGCTTACCAACCTAGCCTGTAGCATATGCTCCTTTCGAATTAATATAAATTAACCTAATTTACCGAATATGAATATATATATATATATATATATATATATATATATATAGTATTAATTATATTATATTAGGAGTATCAATATTAACAATAATAATAAATAATAAATAATCAAATTTTTTCTTTAGTGAAGAGTAATGAAAAGAAAATTTCTTTAATATCTAGTAATATCTATTACTTGTATTACATGATTGGCCCTCTTTGTATATGGATGAATCTCACTTATGCATTAATATTAATTCTATAAATTTTTATATCATTTATTATTTAATAATTTAAATGATAATTTCATAATATTATTAAATATATATTTACAAATATAATTTGATCTTGATAATATGTATTTTAATTTAATTAATGGTAAAAAATAATATAAATGTAAATATATAAAAAAATTAATATTTGAAATTTTATTAATAAAGATTGTAATGATAATATAAATTATATTAAAGTATCAATATTAGTATTTTATATTAATAATAATTATATTAATTGTATTAATTATGTTATATTAACACTAACAATATTAATAAATAAATAATCAATATTAAAGTAAACTTTTGATACGTGTCTCAATTAATTTTATTTATTATTAAAATTACTAATTTAATTATATAATATGCACAAATTTACAATTCAACAAATTAATAGTTTTATTATAAATTATTATAGATTTGACATGTATTAAGGCAATGGTGAAAGTGACATGTATAAATTATAATTTTCAAGTGTCAACATGTCATTGGCATTGTAATATGCTTGGGTATGTCACATAAAGTAACAGTGTTTTAAATTTGAAATTTATCTAATGACATATTAACATTATCTATATTTGTTTAGAGAAACTAATAATTTTAGCACTGTAACAAAATAAATTTTCAATTTTTAATATTTGAAGTAAAAAAATAATTTATTTTTAATAATATTTGTTACTCATTTTTGTTTTTTTAGATTTTAAGAATATTTATCAGTAAGATAAAATTCATTAATTTTCTAGATTTTAAAAATATTTCTCAATCACTAAAAAAAATTCATTAATGTTTTAATATTAAGATTTTTTAATATTTTTAAAATTCTTTATTATAAACATTTTATATATTCCTATATTTTTCATTATAAATAAAACATAAAAACTTACTCCACCTACTTTTGTCCCTTCATATTTGAAATATAATTGTGTGAATTTTTATGAAATTGTGGAATTTGGATTAAACATATTTTGTATATATTTTAATAATCATTATATAACAAAAGAAATTTTATTATGGCGTAGATATGAATATGCTAAATGACTCCACGGAAAGTCGGAAATAGCCAAAACCAAATATAACATGGACAAAATATTATTTGGAATTTTCTTTATTCTAACCCTAATTGTGACACATAATACCGAGTTGAATTACAAAATATTTTATTAAAGACTTTTTTCTAAAAGATATTTAAGTTCTAATTTAGAAGGCTTAATAAGATTTAAGACTATGTGTGCATACAATAACTAATTTTTATAATTAACATAAATTAGTTTTAACTTATAAAATAATAAAAATACACTATTTGTAATTCTCATATGCAGATCAAAGTAAAATAGCAGTCATATTTATATGTACGGTTAAAAAAAATATCAAACTCGCAGTCCCACTAATTTATGGGGCTTGTTAGTCATCAGTATTTTTCACTATCTTTGGATGACTAAAGGGTGTTTCTAGATTTCTGAAAACAACATTCCTTGAATATTGTGAGTTTAAGAAATCTCACTGCCTTCATTATCTTTATAGAAAATTTTTCACTATTTTATCAGTTTCCCATTTCATGGTCACGTTGTTGCTTCTACAAACTCCTCATTGGCTTATATCTCTCATTTTCATCCTCCTTCCCTGCCTATGAACTCATTGCCCTATTTTCCCCTTGTCACTGAACTCCACTTTCCCTCTAGGGTTTCCTATAGCTAACTCATTCCCTTTTTCCCCAGGTCCTTCAAGCATTGATGGTATCAAAAATGTCTCTGTAGGCTCTTTAGATAAATCAAGTACATTGGATTTTGGATCTTCAATACAACACTTTTGACAAATACTATGTTTTCACTTGAGAAGCCTCCAAGTCAAATTCCAGTCAAAATTAGGTCAAAGGACCCTCCCACTAGGTCATTAGGGTTTCACAAGTTTTGAGGTTGTCATTGGATGTTCCAGGCACTACTTTTCCTTTTCTAGAATTTGTATTAGATGTAATATAATGTCAAGACATGGTTATTCAAGAAGGACCTGAAAGATTTCCAAAGAAGATTACCTCATCAGTTCAAAGTCTGCAAATGAGTAAAGTGGACAAAGTTTGGCACTTTTGTAGGAGTGTTGAAAGTTATGTCAGCAGAAGGTTTTGATGAGGTGGACTATCTACCCCTGAATGAAAACAACTTGCAATAAGGAGAAGGGGAAACAATTTGGTCTTGAGGAGAACTAGAGTTTTTAACTTGATGGTCCAGTTGAGTGCCAAAATAGTGACCACTTGCAGAAAACAACCTGGAGAAAGAACACAAAGCAAAACATGAAGAAAGTATATCAGATTTGATTGATGGAATATGGAAAAGGTGAGGTGAACTGGACATAAATGAATGAACTTGAAAGGGCTATAGAGAACTTGGAAGACAACACTGATGATTGCTGTAAAGAACTGCAGACACCTAGGGTTCGCTGTGAAAAAGAGGCATAGGAGCAAAGGATCCATATGGTAGGTCATATCAACAAGTATGAAGCCATACCAAATCATAAACATCATTCCTCCATCATTTTCCAAGAATTCATTCCAAGAGCCAAGCCATTTGTCACTCATAGGGCCAGTTTTTCTTCAAACTATGTTTCTAACCAAACGGAGATGAAATTAACAAAAGTGAGAGAGGTTTCTGTCCCTAATAGGTCAAGGAAGAAAAATCTCCTTCTGTTTTTACACAGGTATCATGGTTTGGGAGAAATTTCAAATTTACAGGTGCTACAAGAGGTTTGATGCACTTCTAGAGTGACCTTGGGAAAATCACGTTTTCTCATAGCTAGATTGTCAAAATGACTTTTTTGATGATTCAAATGACAACTAGATTGGAAGAGATTTTCAATGACCTATAATGAGCTCAATTTGGAGTTAAGTAAGGCCCCCAAATGTTTCCTGCACTAGCACTCTTCATTTCTGCACCATCATTCAACACTTTTTGACCAATCTTGGGAGAATCAACTTTTGACAAGTCAAATCAACTCCAATCAACAAACAAAAGGTAGATTTGGAAATTATATAGGATAATATTTTTAACAATATATCACACGTCCAATTTGGATACCAAAAAGGCTTCAAAATGACCTCTGCAAAAAGGTGTTGTGCGCTCAAGAATTGGCATTGCGCGCTCAAGAATTTGCGATGTGCCCTCAGCACTGGCACTGCGCCCTTGGATAGAGAGGCTTTCTAAGTGGTCCAATCACCCAAATCAAATCAAATTTCTTCCAAATCTTGGCTCAAGTCTTCTAAGGCACTGATAAGAGGTAAGTGCATGCCATAGCCCACTTTGAAGCTATTTTTTATCATCATTAAATGAATGGAGTGAAACCATAAATCAAACCCTAGGTATTCAAGCTTGAAATAACTTTTTTTCCATTACTTCAACCTCCTCAAAGAAATTCAGTGATAGACAGGGTTATTACAGTTCTCAATGGTTTTCATTCATCTAAGCTTGCCCCTACACCCATTTCCTTCATTCACTCTTTTCCTTCACTTGCAAGGTTGCCATCCCATTACCCTCCTTTCATCTCATTTCCACATCAGTCCTAGGGTTTCCAAAATAGAGTTTTCACAATGTCAAAAGAAGGAGACAGTGGCAGTGGTAGTGAGGCACAAATTCCAAAGAGACATGCAGAGTGAAAGTGATGAATTTTCATCCATGTAAAGGTAAATGTCATTATCTTAATCAGTGTTCCACGATCAAATCCACTCAGGGATAAGGAAAATCAGGTTTAAAGGCACAAACTCAGAAATATTAAAGACAAATAAAAATACATATATGAAGATAAAGAGATAAAATATATTATAAGGGCTTTTTAAGGAAAATCCAAGTTAAATGCCTAAAATAGAGGTTAAAAGGAAAATCAGGTTTAGAGGCTTAAAACAGAGATTAAAGGGAAATTCAAAAGAATATTAGCACAAAGACCAATTTGAATAACTCAACCCAGGGAATTTACTTCTTCAAATGACACATTTGGACTCCCACAACATGTTTTCTTTCAAAAAACATCAGCATCTAGTAAGACAGTTTGACATGCAGAAATTGGGCCAAATGCACAGTGCCACTGGCGTTGCACTCTTTTTTGGGACACTCAAATGGGAAAATTTTTAAATATTCATGTTCCTCATGCTAAGGAAATCATCCTTATAAAATTTCAGACGATTTGGAGCAAAATCGGTCCCTCAAAAGGGCCAAAAACCACCTAAAATCACCTTTCTGACCTCTTTTCAGCACTGGTGCTGCGCCCTGAGCTGTCTTGGGAGAAATTGTTTTTGACTAGGAAAATTGGAACCAATATAGAAAATAAAGGAATATCTAGAAACTAGACAAGACAGGCTTTCCAATGAGCTATCATGGAGCTCATTTGGACATCGCAAAGGCCTCCAAAAGTCAGCTGCAAAACAAGATATTTTCCCAGTCTTGGCATTGTGCCCTTGAACCTTGGTGTTGCGCCCTTGCCAGAAAGTCAACAAAAGACACTTGGAGTTATTTTGAAAGTTATTGAGAGGCCTCAAAGTCAATTTTTTTCCAAAATTAGGTTAGAAAGTTATGTAAGAAGTTATTTTTTCATTTATGAGTTTGGGATATTTGTGCCTTAGGCCTTCATGTAGGACAAAATGACTTAAATGTGTAATTAATGACATTTTGGAACCCTAGATAGGGTTTATCTCCTCATTTGCAAGTTAATACTACATGGAGGCTTCATGTTTATTGTTGGTTATTTTATGGAGATGAATACATAGACTTGGAGTTTTGAAGAAATTGGCTTTGGAGCTTTGTGACTATTTTGGATTGAATGCCATGGAGCAAGCACTTTCATAGGATTCATGAACTTTGTTGAATGGTGATGTGGTTCTAATATTTTATTTGTTTCCTTATGTTTTACATATTTTCCATCTTTTCTCTTGCAGTAGAACATAAAGTTTAGGTTAAGACATGTTGTTTAGAGGCACCTTAACTATGTCTGCTTTCTATTGTTTAAATGTTTTTCTCTGCTAGGTTTTCTTGGAGAAATTAGGAGTTCCATCTTTCTCCATGTCCATCTAGTTTTCTTCCTTGAAATTAAATCAATATTGTATGGCTAAAAAAGTTTATGGTTTGCCCTGTCCTTTGGTTTTGCTTGAAATGTTGTTCTCAAGGCTTTCTTTGAAGTGTACTAATTAGGGTTTAGGCTAAAGAAGTTTATGGTTTTCCCTATCCTTTAGTCTATATTGAAATGGTCACTTTGAAGGTCTTTATAGTTTGATTAAGGAATTTAGGAGTTCCCTACTCTTTGATCATTACTTATGTGTTGTCTTAAATGTTTTTTTTCTCTAAAGGTGAATGACTAGAGAATTTAGGAATTCCCTACTCTCTAGGGTTTTCTGGATAGTTGTTTTAAAGTTTACTTGATAGAGCTAGGTCAAAGAAGTTTATGGTGTGACCCGTCCTTTGATTCTTTCTTGATGCATAGTACTCTTATAGAATCTTCTTGTTATAGTTTATGTTAAAGGATTCTTAACTACCCTTTAAACCTACTAAATTCACCATTTAATGTTCATTCCACTCACCTAAGCTATTAAGATCCATTTGGCTTTGTTAAACTTTCCCTATGAAACACCCTTGACCTATTGTAGTACTTTTCAAGACCTTTTTCAGACTCCATAACCTAATGCTCTGAATCTCTCTCACTCTATCTGTTCTACTTGACAAGCAACCCAACCAAACAAAGCAAACAAACCCTATCATTATAACTAGCCTAAAATCAAAACTCTAAAATCAGTCAAGTTACATCTTTTATACAAATATAGAGAGAGCCCTCTCTGAGTTTAGGAAGGCTAGGTCCTAGGGCTCCAAAGTTAGTTTGATGTTACCCTTGTTCAATTTGGTCTTGCCAATCTGACAAATTACAGGTACCTAACAGGGCTAAAAATAGATTAAACTCACAGTTCTTGAGGCTCAACTATTAACTAGTATTTTTAAACTATTAACTATGCACTTATAAACACACTTCACGCAACAAAACCAAGCCTATGGAGCGGAATGAGCCTCCATTGGACTGAGAGGCAAAGGAAGCTTTTAATGCAAGTCTGGATTCTCGTGTATGTCGTTTAGAATAATATTCATAATAAAATGAATCTATTCTCAAGAAATAAAATTTTAATTAATGTTGGTTATATAATAATATTGAGAGGAATAAAATTTTAATTTATGATTATATTGCAGTATAAAATTATAAAGGGGAGGAATTTTTAAAACCATTTCTTTCTAACAATTTTAATGAATCTTACTGTTTCTTAAAATGTTGATATAAAATATTTAAATATATCTTTATAAAAATATTCAACTTTTTTAAATATTGGTACAATGTCTAACATATTTAGCCTTAAAAAAAATGTCTTCAAGCTTATATCCATAAATGAAGAGCCCTTGGAAAAGAATTAAGAAATGTGATCGCAAATAGAAATGAAATGCCTCTACAATGGTAAGTTTCATTGAAACCATTTGACAATAATAATAAAAATACCCAAACCAAGCAATGGGGGAGGGAGCCTCCTATAAGAAATATTGAATGTGAGTTGTTATGATCTTGTACGAAAGTGCTAAGCCCTAACAAGGTGAATTTATTACTGCTATAAGATGAGACTGAACTCAAGTTGTTATGATCAAGCAAGCACTGATAGTTAAGTTATAATATAGAAGGCTTGATCATATTTAAGACTATGTCTGCATACAATAACTTTTTTATAGTTAACATATATTAATTTTAACTTATAAAATAATAAAAATACACTATTTGTAATTCTCATATGCAAATCAAAGTAAAATAGCAGTCCCATTTATATGTACGACAAATTTTTTTTATCAAACTCGCAGTCCCACTAATTTATGGGGCTGAAAAGAGATTAAACATAGTACCTGAGGTTCAACTATTAAATAGTATTTCTAAAATATTAACTATGTACTTATATACACACTGCAGGCAACAAAATCAAGCCTATGGAGTGGAATGAGCCTCCACTAGACTGAGAGGTAGAGGAAACTCTTTAATGCAATTACAGATTCTCCTATATGCCGTTTAGAATAGTGTTCATACTAAATTGAATCTATGATGCCTATATGATATTAAGAGAAATAAAATTTTAATTTATGTTGGTTATATAATATTGAGAGGAATAAAATTTTAATTTATAATTATAATGCAGTAGAAAACTATAAAGGAGAAGAAATTTTAAAACCATTTCTTTCTAACATTTTTAATGAATTTTACCGTTTCTTAAAATGTCAATATACAATCTTTAAATATAAAAATATTCAACTTTTTTAAACATTAGTACAATATCTAACATATTTAGCCTTAAAAAAAATGTGTTCAAGCTTATCTCTACAAATGAAGATCCCTTGGAAAAGAATTAAGAAATGTGATGAAGGAAAACATAAATGAAATGGCTCTACAATGGTAAGTTTCATTGGAACGATTTGACAATAAGAATAAAAATACCCAAACAAACCAATGGGGGGAGGGAACCTACTATAAGAAAGACTGAATGCGAGTTGTTATGATCCGGTACCAAAGCGATAAGCCCTAACAAGGGGAATTTATTGTTGCTATAAGATGAGAATGAATTCGAGTAGTTATGATCAACCAAGCACTGATAGTCAGTAGTCTAGTAGGGAAGCACCAAGAAAGGTAAAGGATGAATTCAGGCCCAGTATAGTATGTAGCTCATCTTTCCTTAATAGTGCAAAAGCTGGTATTTTATTTGAATAGAAGATACAAGAAGGTGGAAGGAAATAAAGGTAAATGAGAAGTGGTAATCATCTCAGCAATGGGGGAGGGAGCCTACTATAAGAAAGAACCCAACCAAGGTTGGCGAGGGAGCTTGTAATCCCAATCCAAAATTTTCACTATAATTTAGATCTGCAATCTTTGCATCCTTCTATTCTCTAGTTGCATCACTCATTTATCATTATTATCAAAACAAAGAGGGCCCAAGTTTTACATACCTCCCACTTTGTATTGAGACTCGAATAATTTAATAAAGGCTTTAAGGCTGAATATATGGCACTGAACCTAGGTATCAAATAGAAGCTCCGCGTACCTGCTTACCACAATCAATCTATTATATACCATTCAAACTATGAAACTTAAGAAATTTCACTGCAATTTTGGAAAAAACAAATGAACCAATAAAATGGACTAACCTAGATATCAAATTGAAACTTGTGAAGAAACAATAAACCTGCACAATAGATCATGTTTATGAAATGAAACTCGCAGCATGTCACAATTTGTTCGATTTAGTTTTAAATAAGCTTCATTTATTTTTGTATTGAATTTGTTTTGTGGAATTTGAATGACAGTCGTTTCAATTTAACAAAAGTGTATTAAATAAATAATATGGAAGATGAGGTACGCACACCTCGAATGGTGGTGCTCCATGGCGCTCCATTGCATGCCATCATTTTAATTGTAACCTACATAATAAATTGTAATTTACATTTTTTTTTTCTAAGTAAGTCTAAATTCTATTACTGAAACATATGGTACATACAGTATTGTGCCTTCAGAGGCGTCAAGAGTTCAGCAAAATAGCAAAAATGGGTTGCCCACAAGGGGAAACCAGCCTGAAAAAAGTATGAGAGCTGCCTCGAATGAGGAAACCAGCTTTGAATAGAAACATATGACTGTAACAGTAATTTGACATGCCAAATGACCAGGACTCCTGAAAACACCAAAGAGACAAAAATTCTGAACAAAATGACTAAATTGTAGCTGCCTGCCTTAGATACCATGGTTGCCAGAGGGAGGCTCTTCTTCGATTTTGCACCAGTAGCCTTCATCATTGTCGTCCAGAGCGGGATCATTGTGTGCTGCCATTTCTTTTGGAATTGCTGCTTCGCCTGCCTCGCCACGCTCTGTTTTCTTGTCTTTGACTTGTTGTGGGCAAGAGCTGCTGGCACCTGCTTTCGAGGTGTTGCAAGAGCTGCCACCGCCAGCTTTCTGAGACATTTCCTGATTGCCTGTTTGAGCGTCCTAATCGAATCCAGAGGGGCTTTGCTGGTTGGAAAGGTGCGCAGGAGGCAGGGGGTCAAAGCCAGTTTGCGGGATTTCCTTAAATGTAACAGAGACGGTCGCCACCACTAGAGGCTGGGAGGTCTGCCATTGAAAATGAAACAGAGCCGTGGAGGGGTTGACAAGATGAGCTGAGTCCGCAATGCGAAGGCAGGGTGAAGGCAGAGGGACGTGGTCACCACGCGAAGGGGAGGGTAAATTCCTATCAAGCCCACGCCCATGCCTGCGCCTGCTATTCGTGCTAGGAGTGCAGCCATGAGAGCTATCAGAGGTGGAGGTCAAAGAGTTGATGGAGGGAGAGCAGCGACGAGTGGAAGGCCTGGCTCGGGTGCTGCCTCTGCGGCACCTGAGGCTGTGCCTGAGTCTGGGCATAGTCCCACCAGAAATGTGTGAATGGGGACAAAAATTCTGAGAGGCGAAAGAAGGATGCAAGGTGACAGGTGAAAGATACTGAGACGAGAAGCCAAGAAGCGAAGAACAAAATGGACTGTGAGAATGGTGAAAACCGGGGAGGAACTCCAAACAACAATACAAATGACAGCGCTTGCCCAACGCAGTGCGAGAGCTGGGAAGCTTCGCTTCCAGAGGGCAGCCAGAGCGGATCAGAGGAGTGTGATTCTTCATAGAAACGAGCGAATTGATCTGCAACAGAGCCAAGAACTTAAGTGTCGGGGTGATGAATGAACTCCTGGAGCCGAAGGATGGCATATTGAAGTGCTCACGGCCTTGTCTTCCCCACCGGCGTAAATGCCATTGAAGTTGACGGCCTGTGGTATAATTGTAGTCGGGGCACCATAAATTTGGATTGCAGGCGGCCATGTGGCCTCGCCACGCGTCGACCCGCCCATTGATATCCATCACGTCACAGGGATACACCCGCATTCGAGGAAATTGTAAGTTACATTATGTAACATACAATTTAATATTGGATTATTTGTTATATATATATATATATAATACTGTAGAATTTAGAATGTTCCATCTGAAAAGCTTTGAAACTGTACATGCATAACGTTTGGATAATTATAGTTTAGAGTGTATATTTATTTCATTTATGTGGACTAAATTTGATTTGATATTATTTTATTGCACAAAATTGAGTAGAAATATTAAACTTCCATATATCGTATTTTTAGGTTTTCACTTTTCCAAAAAAAATATAAAAAGTCCTAAAATGTTATTAAAATTAATAATATAGAAAATTTAAGAAAACTAATAGATTCAAAAGATGGAATAATTTAGATTCTAATATAAAATATACTTTATTACTGATATTTGATAAAGGAATTTGTAGACCGAGTTGAGGATATTTTTTTTGAGCCGTACATATAAATGGGAAGAGGCATTTAATTGTGAATGCACCATTTCTCCTTTCAGAATGTCAAGAGGCAAGGCATCCCTTTCACATTTTGAACGGTTATGAATCACAATGAACATATGGCTATATAAGATTTTTCATAGTTTTATTATCTCCTTATAGGATAGGTTTCATAGTTTTATGGTGGTTCAAATAGCGGAGGCTTTTTTTTGACGTTTCATAAAGCCAGATGTGAATTTAATTGGCATACATCTTCACACATGGTCAATAGTTAATGGCACAGTAAAATTTAATTAAAATTTGGTAAAAAAATTATTTAAGCGGGGTTTAATCACTTGATTTAGATATGCAAGAGAGTTATGTTCATCAATCTTACCCATTGATGTAGTGGAAACGACTAAAGCATCTTGTATTTTGAACCCTCAAATTGGAATTTGTGATTAAAAAAATGATTAAAGTTGCAATTTCCAATAGAGGGATGCCTATTGGTATAATTAATAGAAAAAAATTATCTTTGAGAAAAATCCATCCCAAGCTGTCAAAGGAAGTCATGGCCAATTCACTTTGTTGTTCAACAAAACATCTATGAATATCTATTTAAATTATTCATCGGATTTTCCGAATCAATTTTTGTTGTGCATGGTTGTACATGGTCTCTTCCATAATAATGTATTAATGGATGCATCATTTTGGTACTTCAATTAATAATGACAAGAACAATCAAATCCAAAATAAATTGTTTACAAATGGACTATAGGTGTTATCAAATGAGGGACGATATTTTAAAACACTTGCAGTGGAGAAAAAGTAATTATTGTTGATTTGACTCACTTAAAATATTTGCAGGAACATAAATCTATTTGGAATTCCCCATTTTTAATTTATTTAACAATTTTCCTATGCCATGATCTATGATGTCATGACTGTTATAAATTTACATAACGAATTTATGTCCATCATTGCTCATAACTACATTCCACAAGCAAAGGGAATTAAAAGTTTGTGAATTTGTGTAGCTTCGAGAAAAACAAGTGTAAGATGACAATGAATAGTTATGATGTTATTAGTTCAATGGTTGTGTTTATGCTCAAACTTGCACTTATAATGGTAGTGCCATGCCCTGAGGTAGGTGATCTCATCAAGGATTTCTACAAAAGTACTTTCCCTTTGGCCAAGAGCACAATTGAAATATATAACTAAAGATAAAACTCTTGTTGCTCCTCTTCTGAGGACACACTTTCACGATTTCTTTGTCAGAGTAGAGTCTCTCTAAATATATATATTTTCTACTAAGTATGTTTGCTAGAAAATTGAAATAGTAATGTACCAATTTTAGTGATAGCTCTTACTGCAGGGTTGCGACGGATCGGTTTTGTTGAATTATATAGAAAAAGCCGCAATCAGATGCATCGGCTCTACTCATATTAATTAGGTGAAAATAGTTAAATAAGTTTGACAAGTGGCAATGAACACACATGGAAATTCCAGGCAGAAAATAAAATCACAGAAAAACCCAAAAACAAACAAGTTGGTGTAGATCGTGAACATATGACAGTTCAATTTATGTACCAATCTTGTAACTAGATCAATATACCATTCTGATAATGATAATGCAATAGTCCAATCTTTTTTTTCTTCGTACTATTAAGAACACCAATTCAAATTGGTATAATTGAATGTTTGGACATAAGTGTATTATTGCTGCCACCACACTCATAAATAACAATCACTCACAAAGTAGCATATAATGCCATCTGTCGATCTAATTAGTAACTGGAAAGTTGACATATAATATCACCACTTTACCACATGGATTCTCATGATCTTAATAGCCACAATTATTAAATGCTCCACACCTCCACACAAAATGGCACAACACACATCTCCTTAGTGTAGGCTACATTCTCCACACATATTGGTTGCACTTATTGTATCCACGTGGAGGGATGTATTTCAAAGTCAAAGGAGATGGATTGTGTTAGGAATCTGTAATCAGCAAGATTGGCAAAGTCCGATCATAGAAACAACATCATTTCAACCACTTTTTGATTCTAGGATCTAGCCCTCCTGAATCCGGAGAGGGATCTCTCCAATAAGTGCAAAGATGGATTTGTCTTTGAAGTTTTGGGTAATAATATTAGGCTAGTTATGACGGCCAAGGGTTTTGTTTGTTTTTGGATGGTTGAGCATGATTATTGTTTGAGGTGGAAAGTCTTGAATGCAAAGAGTTTCAAAGGTGAGAAGTTGCAAGAAATCAGAGGAAACTTCAGCCAAAAAGATAGATAATTGCAAGTTTTAGTCCATTGGGCTATGGAGTCATAATAGGACTTAATTGGGATAGCAAGAGGCAAGAGTGGTCCATGGGGCAAGTTATCTATGTCTAAGGATCTCTTTGAAAATTGATTTATGGAATTAAATGATAAAATCAAGAAAGGAAATTAAACCGATGCAGAACAAAGAGTAGCCCAGGATCTGATAAGTACTTTTAAACTAGTCAGCCTTTGACAAACACTTAAGAAGAACATAAAAGAAAACTAGGATCTGGTAAGTACTTTTAAACTAGCCAGCCTTTGATAAACTTTCAATACAAAACATCTTTAAAACAAAGGGAAACTTAAAGGCAACTGTTGGAGTAGAAACTAGCGGGTCGGGCTCACCACAAATCCTCTCCTAGCTCTGCTTTACTTGGTTACTTTCAAGACCGGCACAAAGGTAACACATAATGGCCTAATATCTAGTAAGTACTTCTAAACTAGCCAGCTTTTAACACATTCCAAGGGAAATATTCAGACAACCTTTGGAAATAAAACTAGGACCAGGGCACACCATATCTTCCATAGTTCATCTCTACTCAACTAATATTGAACATAACATCCAAGAATAATATTCAGCTAAGGAAATAAGACGAGGGAACGCCAACATTCGTATGCTTAAATTGAATTAAATCATTCCTAAATAACAAAGATTGGAAGAAAACATATATATAAAGATTTTCAGTCAGAGAAGGTTACTGTCGTATAGTAGATCCTAACTCTATGCATGTTGTTCTTTATAGGAGAATTGAAACATAGTAAAAACAGAAACAAAATAACAGGTTACAATTAGAGAAACATCACCGTCAACATAGACCAAGATCCCATAAATCAGCTTGTATTGATGCTCCAAACCAGTTACAACTTTAAGTCCAATGCTTTAGATCAGCAATCATCTACTCATCTCAGTCTAACTTATCTATTACAAGCAGAGCTCCAAGAGCCAGTGAACACTATTTACAATCAGAAGGTTAAGCTCAAGTGTATTTCAAAGTTCTGCAACCAACCGATTTTCATCTTCTACAGAAGTATTTATAGAAGAATGAGGAGGTGAGATCTAACAAAAGATCTTAAGAACAATTAATACAGAGTGATGACTTCTCGGCCTTTGAAGGGCTCGATGACAAAGTTTTACAGGTGTTTCACTGTATTAACTGTTTTACAACTAATATCAAAGCTCGGTGGGAGCTTTATTGACTTTTTAGGCTCTATCTGGGATGAAATAACTCCATTGATATTTATTTGCATGAGTTTACTTAGCGGAATTAATTTCTCGGCTATGTTGTGAGGCAGATATTTTCTTAATCAATAACTTCGGCCTCTGTTTGAATGGTTTGAGGCAACAGGTGGCTCTGTGGTAGCCGAGAGGAATCAATTCGCCTCAAATGTGACGGTGGAGGCCTTTCTGTCTATTGAACACTTATGATGTTCTTTTAATGGTGTTTTAATTCTGTGAATTAGGCTTTTGATAATCATTCTTAGCCGTAATTCCAAAATCTGTCTTCAATCTTCATTCTGTTGTGCTATGTCTTCAAAAATTGATACTCTTTTGAATGCGATTTAAATCACAGTGTCTTGTCGATGTGCAGGCAGCACATGTCTCTTCATGGCATCAATGCTCATAGGGCGTCGACGAAACATAGATCTTGAACCCTGCGAACGGCTTCTTTTGATGAATCAAAAGCACAGGAAACGTCTTTCGCGGCTTCTGACTTTTCTTTTGTTATAACGAAAAACCATTCATCCCTGCAAATACACACAAAATATTAGAAAATCCTAATATTTTAGGTTTAACTACTTCAGAAGGCAGGGAAGGAGCATAGTCGTTGGATGAAAGCATCCAACGGTGGAGATTTATTTCGGAAGAGGTCAAAGAAGAGCAGGGGAATGAATGAGACGGGGTGATTTTGGACTGTCCGATCTGGACACGTGGACGGTCGAGATCTAACTGGAGGATCGCAATCGGGGGTGGCAAGAAAATACACCGATCTAAAGTTGCGATGCGATGTGGCGCAGACCGTTGATCTTAGGATTAGATCAATGGTGGAAAACGAATCGGGGTATGGCCGATCGGCTGGAGAAAATGAGTGCGTGCGATGTAAAAGTTGCGATGCGATTAATTGCAGACCGTCGATCTACAGATCAGATCGACGGCGGGAGATGTATCGGGGGATCACAATTGGAAGTCGGAAGTAACGTGATGTGATGTGCACGATAGAGAGAAGGGACGATGCGATTGCGCAATTGGGTCATCGTAATCGGTGGTAGGAAACGTTAAACCGTATATAAAAAGAAAATTTCTGATGCGATGGGCGCCTGGTTGCGGGGCCTGGCTTTATATAGACCTACGATAGGCCCCGAGACTTATGCATATAGGGGCTAATCAGGGTCAGGCCTTCGGGCCTGGGCTTTTCAATCAACCCATTGAAATATCCCGATGCGATTGCGCGATCGGTCTTTTTAATCTACCCATTTGATATTTAACACGTGATTCTAACTTTTTAGACCAAAACTTTGGATAAATGGGTTTTTGGTTTTCTAAAGGAAAATTCCACTGGGTAAGAAAATTTCACAAAGTTTTAAGCGCCAAAGGCGGGCCCATGGGATATTTATACAAAGGATTAATCGCATCGGAGTTTATATGATGCAAAGGCTTAATCACATCGGAACTTTCCGGAACATGGCAAATACTTGTGCATTTGAAAATTTCTGATGCGATAAGCACCGAATTATGATTAGTGCTTGGTTCCAAGGTGTGGTCATGTGGGGGAAGTGGTTTAGGACTTTAGCCTAAAGGGGCTTAAGCTTTTATGTAAAAAACAGGTATTTTTCATGAAAATTTTCAAGGTTTTAAATGGATTTGGGGGTTTCGGTATGGTTAAAGAGTGAGTATTTAACCTTGTAAGCGTGATTTTCATGAAGGGAAGAAAAGAAATCATGAAAACAAGGGAGTTTTTATGGAGAAAAAGGGGGAGAAAATGAAGGTTAGTTTTGAGTGGGAGAAGGGAAAAATGATGGTTTTCAGCAGTCTTTTCTCATGAAATTAGCAGAATTTCTGAGTATAAAATGGGAACAACAATGAAGATTTTGGACAGAGGCATGAGGCCTTCAAGAGTCTTCAAGAGCCAACACTTTTTAGTAATAAAATTTGTTCTTTGAAGGCTCAACAAATATTATAGGTGGCTAAGAGTAGCTCCACTTGGGGATGATGCTTTCTTGAAGGCATCAAGAACTTCAGACTTGCATTCTCTAGGAGGCTGACCTGTGCCTGATCCATTGGGCTGCCCTTCCTTTGCTGGGATGATATTCTCTGAAAACATACTAGCAGCTATGAAAACAATGGACCTTCATCAATACAAACTTCTACCTACCCAATCCTACTGATCTAGCATTTTTTCTTCATCAAAGTGCACTTGGATTGGCAAACTCTTTTCACAATATTTTATTCTTTTGAAAGTAGGAAATCTAATCTATTTCTACTCCTTATTTCTTCATGGACTCAGATTAAACAATTGAGCCCATATGATTCTCTACCTATTCTATCAATCTGTTAGGATTAAACAGTCCAACAGATTTTTATTTTCTAAATTCTACAACAGAAAATTAAAAAGCATTCAAGTCAAGATTAAACAGTCTAACTTGATGCTGGTCTATGGCATAAAAGCAAGCTGCACATAGACATTTATTTTGCAGAAAATTTAAAACAAAATGGAAGGCTTAAGATCTGAAAATTTCTCATCATGGCCTTATCTTTTTACAGCTTTGTTTTGGCTCTTGTTTGAGTTGTTTCTTCCTTTTTCTCTGGTTCAAATTTTGCGCTAATTAGAACCAGATTTACATCTTTTTTGACTCGGAAAATGAAACAGATTTGAGTCATCTCTCTTTGGAAACCTAGGTTCAGATTTTGATCATGTTTGAACCTTTAATTTCTATCCTAAACTATCTACTGATAAGCCAATATTAAACAGTTTGGAAAATAGAATTCACTATCCTATCAGTGGAAAATTTAAAGCTAATTAGTCAAGATTATACAGTTTGACTAACTAGAAGTGTGTTCTTCAGGAGTGGCATTTGAGCTCGCACACTTTCAAAATTTGTTTCTCTTTTTTGGTATGGGGCTATACCTTTCTTGTTTTCGCAATCTGCCCTCTTTTCTTTCTTTTCATTATTTTTGTATTTTTTATTTTTATAACTTGAATGAAATGGTGGATGAAATATTTACAATGGAAAAAAATAAAAAGGCTTTTGGAACATAACATGGATCAAGAGAAGTAATTCTTGAGCATCCTGCCATTGACAGGACCCCCAAACAGTTCTGCTCCATTCAACTCCTGCAAGAAAAATACATTGTTACCAGCAGCTGAATGAATAGAGTAAGGGCCAAGCCATAAGTTTTCAAATTTTCCATGCTTTCCCTTTTCTTACCTCCTTGAGTCCCACTTCAAAACTTTTTCCCCAATTTTGAAATTGTTGGCCTTTGTTCTTTTGTCAAAAAGCTTTTTAATGCTAATCTGTTTCTGCAATGCTTTGTTATAAACTTCCTCTCTGGTTTGCTAAAGATGAATGGTTTGATTTATTCTTCTGACCATGTCATTTTCTTCAGTTTGCAACTCTTGAATTCACTTCATCACTGGTACACCAAGACTGTTTGGAAAAATTGCATCAGTACCATACACAAGCTGGAAAGGTGACATACCAATAGATTTCTTCAAAGTCAATCTGTCAGCCCAAAGTGCATGAACCAGCTTTGTGTGCCAAGACTTCTTGTTGTCCTCCAACAGTTTCTTGATTATGCTCACTAAGATTTTGTTTGAGGATTCTGCAAGTCCATTACCTTGAGGGTAATAGGCCGTGGAATGCCCCAATGTTATGTGATATCTATGACAGAACTCAACCATATTCTTTGATCCAAATGTTGCTGCATTATCAGTGATGATCTTGGTAGGACAGCCAAATCTGGAGAGAATATTAGTCTCCATAAATTTTATGATAAATGAATCATTGGCCTGTCTACAAGGTATGGCTTCTATCCACTTAGTGAAATAGTCAGTGGCAGTGAGAATCCATCTACGTTGGGCAGCAGATGGGGGATGGATTTCTCCTATGAAGTCAAGTCCCCACTGTTGAAATGGGGCCTCAACAGTGATTGGATGCAGAGGTAGGGGTAACAGTTTTCTTTTGCCTTCAAAAAGTTGACATTTATGATAGGCTATGATCATTTTGTGCATATCATGGAAAAGAGTAGGCCAATAGAAACCAGCCCTCAAAATTTTGTTGGCTGTTGTCTTCCAGTACAAATTACCTCCACACTCTCCTTCATGAAACTGATATTTAACCTTCTCTGCATCAAACTCAGGCAAACATTTAAGCAATACACCAATTGTATTTTTCTAATAAAGACATCTATCTATAATGCAATAGTTTACAGCTTTTAACTTTAAGAATCTTGCCTTTGTTTTTGTCAACCAGGAGGTGTATTCAAATTAAGCAAAACATAAATAATATCAGCATACCAAGGAGAATTCATAAAATTATCTTCAACTATGGGAGCTGAGAATTATTCTTGGTCATCCAAAGCATCAATCATATTAATATCAAGAACTTAAAAATTTGATTCAGCCATCAATCTAGCTAGACCTTGGCCTTTGATGAGTTTAGTGGGTTTTATCTCTAAGTCATATTCAAGAATAATAGCAATCCACTTACCTCTCTTACCATCTGGGTCATGTGTTAGAATGTCTTTAACAACTGAGTTTGGGATGAAGGCAATGATGTGTGAGTGAAGGATGTACACCCTGAAGTCTTTCAAAGCTTTAACCAAAGAAAAAGCTTGCTTCTCCATAATGGTATACTTCAAAGGGGCATCCCTTAATGCCTTACTAAAGAATGCAATAGGCTGCTCTTGTCCTTGTGGATTTTTTTGCAAAAGGACAACAGCTATGGTATGTTCTGATGCAAATGAAGAAACATAAAAATCTTTTGAAAAATCAGGACTTATAAGAACCGGTGTTTTGGTTAACGCTTGTTTCACCAGTTCAAAGGACTTCTTTTCTTCCAAGGTCCATTTTACCCCTTGCTCCTTTTTTAACATGTTTGTGATATTCCTAAGGAGCTCAGCCAAGTTGGGGATGAACCTTCTCAAAAATTTGATCTTTCCAATGAAAGACTACAACTCTTTGATGTTTCGAGGATGAGAGATTTGTAATATGGCCTCAATCCTCTTTGGATATATCTTTATACCCTCTTCAGAAATAATGTGTCCAAGAATTTTACCTTCGTGGAGACCAAATAGTGTCTTCTTAGGGTTTAAAGATATCCCAAACTTTCTGCACTTCTCGAAAACCTTTCTTAAATGTTCTAAGTGCTCTTCCTCTATTTTTGAAAACACAATAACATCATCAAGATAGATAATGATGAATAAGCCCAGTTCCTTCGAGAATGCTATGTCCATGGCTCTCTGAAAAGTTGCTCCAGCATTCATTAGACCAAAAGGCATCTTCACATACATGAAAGTGCCCCATGGCGTAGTAAAGGTTGTCTTTAATTGATCAGCGGGGTGAACTAAAATCTGATTGTACCCTGAATAGCCATCAAGCAAAGAAATTCTTTTAGACCCTACCACCCTTTGTAAAATATGATCCATCTTGGGTAAAGGGTAGTTGTCTTTTAATGAAGTTTTGTTTAAGTCTCTAAAGTCTATACAAAGCCTGATCTCTCCAGTTTTCTTCCTAACATACACTAGATTAGATACCCATTCAAAATATATAATAGGGACAATAATACCAGCATCGTACATTTTCATGATTTCCTTCTGAACCAAAGGCAACTGAACAGGGTTTATTCTGCGTAGTTTCTGTTTGAATGGTTTTTGGTTTTCTTTGAGGAGAATTTTGCGCTGTATTATTTCAGTGTCATAGGAATTAAGATCTTCATAACTCCACGCAAAAACATCAGAAAACTCTTTAAACAGCTCAATGTATTTGAGTTTAATGTGAGCTGGTAAAGTCTTAGATAGTTTAATCATCATAGTTTTAAGTTCACTGCCTATATTGCACTCTTCTACTTCAGTCTCTACGGGTTCCAGTTTTGGTTTATTTTCCACATCGTTAAAATCGAACAACTCTTCTAAAGGGGCCAGACCCTTGGGCAAACCTTCATTTTTAGAGTGCAGAGTTTCTAATTCCTTTGTTTCTAACTCTGCATTCGATTCTGTTTTGTTTATATGTTTGCTTCTCAGGAAATTAATATTGACAAGCTCAGGAGATGGCTCTTCTTCGCTAAGAAAGTTTTCTTCACCACAGTCTGTATCATAGTCCGAGTCCGAACTGTGCAGTTCGAATTCATTTCTGAATTGCATGAAGTCTTCTATTTGTTTATCTCCATCGAACACCTGCCAATATTTTTTGTTATCGGGAACGACTGGTCTAAATTTTATCTGAGTTGTACAGTCCTTGGTTTTATAGGGCGTTAAGCATGTTCTGCCTGCGTAGGCTAAGCTATGGGCCGCAATATTTCTTTTTCTTGGGACAAAATTTAATTTAGACTCCTCGAAAGCTTTTAAAAGGTCCACGACATCGTTGTCGTAGGCTCTAAGTCTGGGATGATGAGCGTTATACTCCCCATTAACTTGCATTATGATTAATTCAGAATCTTCGTGAACTTTAATTTTCTTGGCTCCTAACTTTTTCAATAGATGTAAGCCTAAGAGAAGGGATTCGTACTCTGCTATGTTATTGTAACACTGAAAGTTTATTCTACAGGAAATACATTATGTGTGGTCATTTTCAGTGTTAGAAATCCAGACACCTGCACCAGCGTTAGTCCTAGTGCAGGATCCATCAAAATACATACTCCACAGAGGGCTATTCTTAGTTTCATCCTGGTTACTGTCCTCTTCAACTAACGTGCCTAAGGGTTGTTGTGGAAACTCAGCACTTAGCTGTTTTTTTTTTTATTCCCCAAGATTTGCGTTTATTTGAGGGTCGTTTTCTTTAGTGTCCAGGTTTAAAAGAAAAGGACGCATGAGCTATAGTTCAATACTTTTACTCGGTTTGCTAATGTCATAAAATGCAACAAACTATTTTAACCTTTCTGCGTTGTGTTCCTCTTCCTCCCTGTCGGCCATTAATCCTGTTAAAGTGACTTGTTCACCAAGTGTTTCATCATTAAACATAATAAAAGAATCAAGGCCTATAGTTACAGAATAAAAGGGAGTGTTTTGTGGTCTGTCTTGACTTGTAACTGTGACTTTCATATGGGACTCCCTGTAAATTCTTCTATTCTGATTGAAAACAGGGATAGCCGCATAAGTCATGTCCATTTGCATAGTTCCTTGTAACTTAGCCCCCCAAGATCTTGATAACAACATTCCATATTTGGGGGGAACATCAGCCACAACAATATCCATGACTAAACATTTGGCTGGAATTTGGGCTAAGTTAACACAAAGGTATTTGATTAATCCTAAACATTTTACTCTGCTGGAATCAAAAGAGTACAGATCTTTATAAGGTCTGGTGATTTCTAAACCAAGGCTCTCCATTACAACTTTTGGCATTAAATTATGAGAAGCCCCAGAATCATGCATAGCGTTGTGCAAAATTTTGTCATGAACGTTTAAACTCACATAAAAGGGAGGAACAGGTCCCTCTTGATATCTACCTTCAATCTCTGGACCAAAAATAAGCTCTGGTTGGTCATCATTAAGATTGATCGTATCATTGTTCTCTTCTATATTTAAAGCCTTCAAAATTTGGGTTCTATATACATGTTGGGCAGCTAACTCGGTCAAGGGAATAGAGATTTTGATTTTTGAAATTTCCTGTTTAAGGCTGAAGGGAAAATGGTTCTTTGAAGTGCTGGTTTCAGCCTTATTAGCTGTCACTTTATCAGCAATATCGGATTGCTGATTTGTTTTATTTACACTTGAAAAAATTGTTTTCACAGAAGTACTAGCTGAAGTGTTAGCACTACTAAGGTCTGCACTCTGTTTTTCATTGTTTTGAGTGCCCTTTTCTTTTCCATTATCAGAATTTACAGCCACTATTTTATCCTTTTGTTTGACAATTTTAGGCTTGGTTGTAGTGCTGTTTTGTGAAGATTTGTCAGAGGTTTTGTTGTTGGGGGTTTGTTGACTGGTTTTGCTTCTAAGGTCATATTATTTTTGAGGTTCTATGATGACATTTTCCATGTCTTGATAATAATTTCCATCATCATCTCTTCTGTCATCATAAGGTGTGTATAGACCTTGTTTTCTATCATAATGAATCTCAAAGTCATCATTGTCTATCCCCAGCATGTTGATATCATCCTCCTCTTCTATTTCATCTGTTTCATCAACCTCACTTACATAGTTTTGATGAAAGGGAGGAGTGATTTGTTGATCATCTTCCCTAGGTTTGTGTGGAGGTTGGTTCCTTCTAAAATTCTGATTCTGGTTCTGGTTTCTATTTTGAGGAGAAGTTTGGTTTTGATTTGCTTGTGCTCTCTTAATTATGCTCATCTCTTTCATCATTTCTTCCATCATTCTCTCCATATTTGAGTTTGAAGTAGAAGGTGTGGATTCCTCTCTAAAAGATACTCTTTTTCGGTTCATTCTTGTCTCTTCTCCATTAAGTTGACTTCCCACAAAGAAGTACCTTTTGCATATCTTCAGAGATTTACCTCAATCTCTCTCTCTGGTGATAGGTCATGTCGGAGTCCAAACCCTTAGGAAACTTGTTTAAAGCTGAGCCACAGTAGGTTTAATTTGGGGATAATTGCATTATACACACTATTGAATCTAGTGCGATGGCTGCACACTTTCCCCAGTGTTTCTATGGAGGTTCTTGTAGTCAGAAAGGACTTGGAGAGGGTTTTTCTTTACTTCCCATTTGTTTAAGAATGTTTGATGGAAGCCTTGGAGATCATTAATACTATGGGGGGCTAAGCCTTTGAACCATTTTCTTGCTTCTCCCCCTAAGCTCTGAGCAAATAACCTGAGCTTGACAGAATCATCATCAATTTCATTTCTGTCAAAGTAGTCATTCATCTTATCCACATGTTGTGATGCAATTGTAGCATTGTTAGCATCATATAATGGAATTTTGCACTGATAGTCCTGTGGAAGATTGACTAATGGTACAGGAAGGACTAGGGAAGCATACCATGCTGCCATGATAGGTGGTGGGGGAGGATTCAAAAGGAGTGGATTAATAACAGGAAAAGTGGGCTGAGGTGTAGTGGTTTGAACAGTGGATGTAGGGTGAGCAAAAGTAGATGGACCAGGAATAGACTGTTGAGCTGATCTTGGATGAGAGACACCTAAGTTGTGAAGGAAATGTAAATCAGGAGGTGTTGTTTTTCTGCTACCAAGAGGTTCACTTGTTTCAGGAGATGATAGTGAAGACTCAGAATCTAACTGATCTAAATCACCAAGAGACCTAGTTCTAAATGGATTTACTAAGTCAACTTGAGATTGTTGTAGAGCTGAAAGATTTTCAGGAACTGAATTAGCTCTCAAGGGTGATCTGAAAACAGTTGATAATTTAATCGTAGGAGACTTCCTAAGGATACTTTCTGGGTTATCAACTATCTCAGGTGGATCAGGGCCAGGATAGGCTCTAGTGTGAATCTTTCTAGGAGCCACTATGATGTGTTTTTCAGACCCAAATAAAACAAGGAAGGTTCAACTAGGTATGAGAATCTTTGAATGGTCAACCAATCTGTTTACACAAATTTTAATCCTACAGTATTTTGACTGAGTTTGAAAGATATTGTAATGATAAGGGTTCTTCCCAGTGGAGTCTTAAGGTCTGTTCAGGATTGTGGAGTCGCCAAGTGGAAGTTCTTAGCCCCTAAGGAGGTAAAAGGTTTTATGGTCCACCACCATGTTTATTGGATACCAATTTGAAATATTTTTAGGTATTTTCTGAGTTATTTTTCAGTTGTATGGTTTTTTAAGAATATCCTAACTCTGTTTCAAAACTTAGCTACGGTGATGAGACAAAGACAGTTTACTCTTATGGCTAAGCCAGCTGATTTTTCAAGGTTAAATAAAATTTTATGAGAATCCTAGGGTCTACCTAGTTTTTCACTGATTCAAACAAGTTTTACCATAATTACCTCTCTTAGGTAGTGCTTGAAAATGATAATTTCAACTCACAATGGTTTTATAAAAATGAAAATTATTTTGGGTTTGAGTCCCCAGTGGAGTTGCCAGCAGGGATAATTTTATGGATGGAAAATTATCTTGAAGTTTAAAAAATTGGTGAATCTCACTAGTACCTCATATGCAAACTATAAAATGTTTATTGATGTATTTGTAAAATTATTCAAATTTATAATGATATTATATATATTTTCTATATAATGTTGGCGATTTTTAAGGTAAAATAATTGTATATTGTAAAATTTGGGCGAATAATTTTTATAAAAAAATGGAAATTGGCGAATCTTTTTTTTGGAAAAACCATGGAAAATTAGCCCACCTACGAATATTAGCCCCTAAAATTTTCCATGGTTGCCAGAAATGTTAGGAATCTCTAATCAACAAGATTGGAAAAGTACGATCACAGAAACAACATTGTTTCAACCACTTTTGGATTCTAGGATCTAGCCCTCCTGAATCCGGAGAGGGATCTCTCCAATAAGTGCAAATATGGATTTGTCTTTGAAGTTTTGGGTAATAATATTAGGCTAGTTATGAAGGCCAAGGATTTTGTTTGTTTTTGGATGATTGATCATGACTACTGTTTGAGGTGGAAAGTCTTTAATGCAAAGAGTTTCAAAGGTGAGAATTTGCAAGAAATCGGAGTAAACTTCGGCCAAAAAGATAGATAATTGCAGGTTTTAGTCCATTGGGCTATGGAGTCATAATAGGATTTAATTGGGACAGTAAGAGGCAAGAGTGGTCCATGGGGAAAGTTATCTATGTCTAATGATCTCTTTGAAAATTGATTTATGGAATAAAATGATACAATCAAGAAAGGAAATTAAACCGATGCAGAACAAAGAGTAGCCCAGGATCTGATAAGTACTTTTAAACTAGTCAGCCTTTGATAAACACTTAAGAAGAACATAAAAGCAAACTAGGATCTGGTAAGTACTTTTAAACTAGCCAGCCTTTGATACACTTTCAATAGAAAACATCTTTAAAACAAAGGGAAACTTAAAGGCAACTGTTGGAGTAGAAACTAGCGGGCTGGGCTCACCACAAATCCTCTCCTAGCTCTGCTTTACTTGGTTACTTTCAAGACCAGCACAAAGGTAACACAGAATGGCATAAGATCTGGTAAGCACTTCTAAACTATCCAGCTTTTAACACATTCCAAGGGAAATATTCAGACAGCCTTTGGAAATAAAACTAGGACCAGGGCACACCATATCTTCCATAGTTCATCTCTACTCAACTAATATTGAACATAACATCCAAGAATAATATTCAGCTAAGGCAGTAAGACGAGGGAACGCCAACATGCGTATGCTTAAATTGAATTAAATCATTCCTAAATAACAAATATTGGAAGAAAACATATATATAAAGATTTTCAGTCAGAGAAGGTTACTGTTGTACAGTAGATCCTAACTCTATGCATGTTGTTCTTTATAGGAGAATTGAAACATAGTGAAAATAGAAACAAAATAACAAGTTACAATTAGAGAAACATCACCGTCAACATAGACCAGGATCCCATAAATCAGCTTGTATTGATCCTCCAAACCAGTTACAACTTTAAGTCCAATGCTTTAGATCAGCAATCATCTACTCATTTCAGCCTAATTTATCTATCAAGGGCAGTGAGGCCTCCAAGAGCCAAGAACACTATTTATAACCAAAGAAGCTGGCTTCCATGGCTTCTCAGTTTTTGTCCAACTGATTTTCATCTCTTCATAAAAGTACGTATAGAAGATGAGGAGGGTAGATCTAACAAAGATTCAGAACAATTAATGCAGTATTTAGCCCCAACCTTGTATGTATTCTGAAGGACGGTTTATGTGTTTCACTGATAACTGTTTACATTGACATCAAAGTCATGTGAGCTTTGATTATCTTTAGTTCTCAACCTGGATGAAATAACTCAACGATAGCCGATTTGCATTACTTTACTTAGCAGGACTAGTTCTCTGTGCCGCCGTGAGGTGATATTTTAATCACAACTTCAGCCTCCTTCTTGTCTGCTGAGGAAGTACAGTGGCCTCAGGTAGCCGAGAGAACTGACTACCAAATGTATCAGAGGCTCTTTCAGTCCGTTTTTGAACACTTATGATGTTCTTTTAATGGTGTTTTAATTCTGGGAATTAGGCTTTTGATAATCATTCTTAGCCGTAATTCCAAAATATGTCTTCAATCTTCATTCTATTGTGCTATGTCTTCAAAAACTGATACTCTTTTGAATGTGATTTAAATCACAGTGTCTTGTCGATGTGCAGGCCGCATAGGTCTCTTCACGGCATCAATGCTCATAGGGCGTCGACGAAACATAGATCTTGAACCCTACGAACGGCTTCTTTTGATGAATCAAAAGCACAGGAAACGCCTTTCCCAGCTTTTGACTTTTCTTTTGTTATAACGAAAAACCATTCATCCCTGCAAATACACACAAAATATTAGAAAATCCTGCGATTTTAGGTTTAACTGCTTCAGAAGGAGGAGAAGGAGCATAGCCGTTGGATGAAAGCATCCAATGGTGGAGATTTATTTCGGAAGAGGTCAAAGAAGAGCGGGGAATGAATGAGACGGGGTGATTTTGGACCGTCCGATCTAGACACGTGGACGGTCCAGATCTAATTGGAGGATCACAATCGGGGGTGGAAAGAGAATCCACCGATCGAAATTTGCGATGCGATGTGGCGCAGACCGTCGATCTTAGGATTAGATCAATGGTGGAAAACGAATCGGGGTATGGCCAATCGGCGGGAGAAAATGAGTGCGTGCGATGTAAAAGTTGCAATGCGATTAATTGTAGACCATCGATCTACAGATCATATCGACAGCGGGAGATGTATCGGGGGAACGCAATCGGAAGTGAGAAGTAACGTGATGCGATGTGCATGATCGGGAGAAGGGCTGATGTGATTGCGCGATCGGGTCATCACTATCAGTGGTAGGAAACGTTAAACAATATATAAAAAGAAAATTTTCGATGCGATGGGCGCCTGGTTGCGAGGCCTGGCTTTATATAGACCTCTGATAGGCCCCGGGATTTATGCATATAGGGGCTAATCAGGGTCGAGCCTTCAGGCCTGGGCTTTTCAATCAACCCATTGAAATATCTCGATGCGATTGCGCAATCGGTCTTTTTAATCTACCCATTTGATATTTAACACGTGATTCTAACTTTTTAGACCAAAACTTTGGATAAAAGGGTTTTTGGTTTTCTAAAGGAAAATTCCACCGGGTAAGAAAATTTCACAAAGTTTTAAGCGCCGAAGGCGGGCCCACGGGATATTTATACTAAGGTTTAATCGCATCGGAGTTTATATGATGCAAAGGCTTAATCGCATCGGAACTTTCCGGAACATGGCAAAGAATTGCGCATTTGAAAATTTTTGATGCGATAAGCGCCGAATCAGGATTAGTGCTTGGTTCCAGGGTGTGGTCATGTGGGGGAAGTGGTTTAGGACTTTAGCCCAAAGGGGCTTAATCCTCTATGTAAAAAACAGGTATTTTTCATGAAAATTTTCAAGGTTTTAAATGGATTTGGGGGTTTCGGTATGGTTAAAGAGTGAGTCTTTAACCTTGTAAGCGTGATTTTCATGAAGGGAAGAAAAGAAATCATGAAAACAAGGGAGTTTTATGGAGAAAAAGGGGGAGCAAATGAAGGTTAGTTTTGAGTGGGAGAAGGGAAAAATGATGTTTTTTCAGCAGTCTTTTCTCATGAAATTAGCAGAATTTCTGAGTATAAAATGGGAACAACAATGAAGATTTTGGACAGAGGCATGAGGCCTTCAAGAGTCTTCAAGAGCCAACACTTTTTATTAATAAAATTTGTTCTTTGAAGGCTCAAAAAAGTCTTAGCCACCTTTTGCTATAAAAAATATTATAGGTGGCTAACAGCTTGATAAAACAGGAAAGCAAAGCTTTAAAATAGTGCAGGAGTGTGGAGCATGAGATTAATATCTACCATTACCCTTTACCCATATGAACAAATAGAAAGCCATAACATTGCCCTAAATCCTACATATAGTCAAAGAAGCAATAAATCTCCAGAACTTACAATCAAATAAAAGTACCACAATGATATTAACATTATTAATCTTACAATCCAATCATATATATCTAATCCAAAATATATATATAGTCCACCACTATATATATATATATATATATATATATATATATATATATTGACACTCATGTATAATGAGTTATTATTATTTGTATCACTATTTAATAATCCCTATTGCTTTAATCCAATATATATCTTTAAAATTTATTATATATATATAAGGGATCCTCTAATATTACATCATATCCCGTGGATATTCCACTATTCAATTCATTGCAACATATTTGATAATATTAAAATTATGAAATTCTACACTAGATTTATGGATTTGTAGATTTACTATTAATAGTGCATGTATGCAAATGAAAATTATGTAGAAAATAGAGAACTAAAAAATAAAATCTCACACACACATATAGCACAATATATGCTTTGGGAAACCCTTTCGGAAGAAAACCCAGCTGGAAGGTGAGGTTGCTCCGCTATCTTTATCTGTATGGAAATATGACTGAAAATACAAAGAAGTATCCCTGTGACCCGTGGGCTGCTACAGTGCACAAATCCTCTCTGTGTTCTCTACCTCCTATCCCTCTTGCCTAATTTTTCTTAGCTATAGAACAAATTCACTCGAAAGAATGGAATCCCTTTTCCTCCTAGTGGCTCGATTATAACACAACCCAATAGCCCGATAGTGGTTAAGTTTGACTACCTCAACTCTTAACCAGAGTTACAAAGTTGACTCTTATAGAGTATTCTACATTATAATCACGTGGCTAGCCCATTTTTCATGAATAATGGGGGCTAGTGTGGCATCTTCTCGAACCATGGTGGTGAAAACATGACGATAACCTTCTAAGTGGCATAAATTTCACATATGAACTCCAATTGGCACGCTTCTTAAATCGTTGAAAAAGTATCTATATGTAGAATAACATGAAAAGGTGTGACACTAAAGTGACAAAATTTTACCCCCCCAAAAATTAGTTTGATGCCTCAAAACACTCCCAGAAGGCTTCAAACCTTGTTTTACCAAACTGGATCCCATTGGAAAAAATGGTCCCGTAAGCTAATTCCTCCACCTTTTCCACTCTACATGCATTGAGATGGATGAAAAAAAATATAATGATCCAATCCAGATAAATTTATTATTAATATTAACAATAATATTAATAAGGGTGCAATAAAGGCAACATTAATGCTAGTTTCAAGTCAGGGAATGTGATCTCATATGTAAGTTAGGTGAAGACAAGCTAAAGTGTGGCTTCAAATAATTGACTATCGAGATATTTGCATTCACTGTGATGAGTTATTATAGTAACATTTATCTTGTCATTGGTTATCGTTGATGTTATTGGGAATTATTAATTTTTTTAATGCGGAGGAAGCTCATTGTGCGGGAGTGCAGAGCTCCACACAATGAACTTAGCTAATTATGCAGAGCTACACACTCTCACCAAATGAATCTCAATATCGAACTTATGTCCAAAAAGAAAATGGACCTGACACAAATGGGATGGGTAAAGATTATTATTTTTTAATGTGGAGGAAAAATATTATATGATATAGGTCACTGTCATTGGTTATGGTTGATGTTGTTGGACATTATTAATTTTTAATGCGGAGGAAGCTAATTGTGTAGGAGTGCGAAGCTCCACAAAATGAACTTAGCTCATTTTGTAGAGCTATTCACTCACGCACAATGAACGGCGATAAAAATATAATGTGGAGTGCAAACTCCGAACAAAGGTGGTTTTCATTCACACTCTTCATGGTATTTATGTTGAGATTTTGTATAGTTGGTGTAGCATCAGGTGTGGTCTAGCCTTGAAATTTTGTGGAGGGGATAGGACACACTTGAACTCAAAAACCCAGAAAGTGTTTGGAGAAATTTCAGTGACTATTCAAGTTACTCAAATAATTAATTATTTTAATGGATTTCCTAAGTCCAAACTTAGGAAAATTAAATAATTAAAGTGAATTAATTAACACATGTGTTGAAATGTTCTAAAAGACACAGATCAAGAAATCTTTTAATCTCAGAGGTTGATGAATTTTTTAATCTCGGCCATGGAAGGGTTCAACGAAAAAGTATAAGAGAAAGGCTTGAGGGTTAGTTGGAGACAGACACACAGTTGCAGAGCTGAGAAATAGATCTAGAATTCTAGGGTGGGTTTGATAAGAATTTCCTGAGGAGTTTTTCTGCAGTGAGGGGTAGTATTGGCTAAGGGGATGATCTCATCCCAGAGCCAAGAGTTAGTAAGAGGAAGAGGAGCAACAATAAGGACAACACAGAGAAGCAGAGCAGCAGCTATGGAGGTGTTGTGCAGCCACTACGCAGGTCCTACGCAGGACATCACAGAGACTCCAGAGGGCTACAGAAATTACATAGAGTGTCTACAGGGCCAGCATAAAGCATGCGTCACCCTCTTATGGGTTACGCAGTCCCTCTCTGGGCAGTGCAGTGGCATTCTCAGGCTAGCAGGGTTGACGTTGGGGCTTTAGGGGCAGCGCTGGGGTTTATAGGGCCAGATCCAGGCTTAGCCTTGTAAATCTTGTTTGAGGGTGTGGATTAGTCAGATATTTGGTCCTAGATCTACAAGTTAGCTGCAAATTTTATTTCTTTTATTCTCTGTCGGGTTTTCCAAGATCTGGAACCCAGATTTACTGTACTCAGAATCTACTTAATAAAATAAACCCTCATATCTGCTACACCGGTTTTCCCGCTTTGGGTTTTTCTGGGGAATTATGTCAATAAATCCATGTGTCACTTTGTTGGATGAGTGTATTATTCAGTAAATGATCTGAATGTGTAGATTTTATTTGTGTTTATTTCAGTATTTTCTTAATCTAATTTCTAGAAATAACTTGTAATATTTTAAATCAAGTAGGAGAAATAAAACATGATATTGCAATAGAATTTTCACATGGTATTAGAGTGATAGCATCTCAAGTTGAATATCCAACAATCAGTTGAAGAAATATTTTTCTGCAGGGTGGCAGAAGAAGAAGCAGATCCGGAAAGGGCATCTTGACAGCAGGAGAACGCAGATCCAGGAGAGGACTGCATTGAAGCTGCAAAAGGCCATCAGGCTTACACAAACCCTTCCCAGGGCAGCGTAGGGACTGCATCACCCAGTCTGGTGTTACGTAGTCCACTTCTGAGCAGCGCTAAGGCTACACTGGGCCAGTTAGTGAGACGCAATCTAGTCACTTATTTAGCTGCAGAATTTTTTTTTCCAATATCTGGATGTAACACTTAAGATCTTCAGCAATGCTGGTGTGGTGGAGATTCTATAGGTGCAGAATTATGCCTAAATAAGTCAACAAAGGTGGGAGGAAGACAGTTACTCAGTAGATATGAGCCAAACAAATCTGAGATTCGATTAGGAGGATCAGAGAGTGTTGTCTGATTGTGTTTGGTTGAAAGATTTCCAGCAAGGAAATCAATCTTTAGTAGAAGAAGTTACTGGAGGGTTTCTAGTCACCAAGAAACCCAGATCCAGAGGGAGAAGAAGTACTATTTTTTTTAGATCTAAGCAAGATGGCACGATATAGACTGAGGGATCCGGATAGATTGGACGACATGTCCAACTATGTTATTTGGAAGGCCAAAATACTGTCAGTTATGGATGAGTATGGTCTCAACGATCATGCATAGAAGGTTCTTGTTGTACCAACCAATGCAGATCCACTAAAGAAGTATGAAGAAAATCAAGTGCAGACTAAGCGTTTGATCATAGAAAGAGTAAAGGACCGCATTATACCTCATATTGTTGGAAATAATACAAAAAATTACATGTGGGTAGCCTTAGACACGATGTAATGAGGAGGCTCTATCTAAAGAAGAATTCTTTTGGAGAATCAGATGTGGTTGCTCCAAATGATGAAGGGTGAAGAGATAGATCCATTTCTCTTCAGGCATTAAGCTATTCGAGATTAGATGATTGGCATAGGTGCTACTCTAGATTAGGGGCTTTTAGTGAGGACTGCCCTGAATGTAGTCTCCGAAGAATGGGAAACATTTGTCCAAAGCATTCTGGGAAGGGTAGTGTTACTATCATGGGCATACATGTGAGCTATCCTCCACCAAGAGGAGATCAGGAGGGTCACCAAGAGGCAGAATATTAGTGGTGGAAGTGGAAAGGCCAAATTCAAAGAGGAGGAGGATGGCGCATCCCTTGCACCAAAGGAGAAGAAGCAGCAAGGGAAGAAGAAGAAGGACCTTTCCAAGGTCCGATGCTTTAACTGTGGCGATATTGGACACTTCGCTAGCACTTGTCCTAAGAAGAAGGACAAAGGATCTTTTGATTCCAAGGTTGTAGTAGCAAAGGATGATGGCTCTAATTATGATGTGGCCATAAGTGCTCATGTACCTCAAGAAAATAGGTGGGGTGACATGGATCTGTAGAGAATCTACAAAAAGTATGGTGGGATCCTTGATTCAGCCCTACTCTTGGATCACATATGAGCTATGGGAGCCTTAAGACGGTAGCGAGATGAGTCGAGTGATGGTTGAAAAAGGTCACATCGAAGCAGAAGAGGGAGTTAAAGAGCTTAAGAGGGAGCAATGTAATGAAGATGCAGCAACAACATGAAGGCAACAACGCAAAGGGGCTAATGGAACTTCAACAATGCAGAAAGGTTGTGCTCATGCAGTGTAGTGTTACAGCATAACAGTGCCTCCAAGAGGGCAGCGTGAATCAACATCCAGGGAGCTTCAGTGATGGAAGGCAACCTGACTTATCTATCAAACAGTTGGGCAGAATTCTTTCAGTTGATTACTTCTCGGCAGCTAAGTTGCAATGCAACAGTTAGCAGTGGCAGTGCTATGGGCAGCATGATGCAGCAAGTTGAGAGGGAGTTGTAGTACAGATGTGGCAGTGTCAGGGGAAGTGGCATGGGAAAAAGTACAGAGAGCAGTGGTGCTGTGGATGGAGGGCAGCAGGACAAGCATCAACAACACAGAATCCAACTTCAAAATCTTGTAGTGCATGGTGTGAATGCATTACTAGAGCATACTCTATGCTAAGAGGGAGTGTTGATATTTTGTATATTTGGTGTAGCATCGGGTGTGCTCTAGCCCTGAAATTTTGTGGAGGGGCTAGGACAAACTTGAACTCCAAAACCCATAAAGTTTTTTGATAAATTTCAGTTGGTGTTCAAGATATTTAAATAATTAATTATTTTAATTAATTTCCTAAGTCTAAACTTAGGATAATTAAATAATTAAAGTGAATTAATTAACACGTGATGAAATGTTCTAAAAGACAAGGATCAAGCAGTATTTTAATCTCAACCGTTGATAAATATTTTAATCTCGATCGTTGAAGGGTTCAATGAAAAAGTATAAGAGAAAGACTTGAGGGTTATTTGGAGGCAAACACACAGTTGCAGAGCTGAGAAATAGACCTAGAATTCTAAGGCAGGTTTGCTAAGAATTTCCAAAGGAATTTTCTGCATCGAGGGGTAGTATTGGCTAAGGGGATGCTATGATCCCAGAGCCAAGAGTCAGTAAGAGGCAGAGGAGTAGCAACACGAAAATCACAGAGAAGAAGAGCATCAACTATGCAGGGGTTGTGCAGTCGCTACGCAGGACATCGCAGAGGCTCCAGAGGGCTTCAAAAATTACATAGAGCGTCTCCAGGGCCAGTGTAAGGCCTGCATCACCCTCTGATGGGTTACGTAGTCCCTCTCTGGGCAATGCAGTGGCATTCTCAGGCTAGCATGGCTGATGTTGGTGCTTCAGGGGCAGTTATGGGGTTTCTAGGGCTAGATCTGAGCTGAGTTTTGTAAATCTCGTTTGAGGGTGTGGATCAATGAGATATTTGGTCCTAGATCTACATGTTAGTTGTAGATATGATTTCTTTTATTCTCTGTCAGGTTTTCCAAGATCTGGAACCCAAATTAACTATACTCAGAATCTACTTAATAAAATAAACCCTCATATCTGTTGCACTGTTTCCCTGCTTTGGGTTTTTTCGGGGACTTATGTCCAAAAATTCACGTGTCACATTGTTGGATGAGCATATTATTCAGTAAATGATCTGCATGTGTAGACTATAGTTGTGTTTATTTCGATATTTTTTGAATCTAATATCTGGAAATAACTTGTAATATTTTAAATCAAGTAGGAGAAGTAAGTCATGATATTGCAGTAGAATTTTCACAATTTCATGTATTCTATATCATCATACTGATAAGGGGGTACTGCAATGAGAATAAGTGGGGGAACATATTAAAATTTCCAATTTAATCACATATCTCTGATTCGAGCCGAGAGAGGAGCAAAATAAATATTAATAACTCAATCTATTATAATTCAAAATTTCAGTATTAATTTTCAATTTAATTATGTATAATTTCGAAGATGATATGATGGTAATAACTCCATGGATGCTCGACTATCCACCTCCCACAAGAAAAAATTTAATGAGAGCTGAAAAGTATAATAGTGAATCCATAGTAGATCCTGGCTAACACAACATTTAGAAAATACACGTCAGTCTAGACTCTATCGTGCGCAACACAACAATTACAAAATTCACTTTATTATAATGAACAAATCATACAATTTTACTTTTACACACACAATGCACAAATAACAATTGTACTTTTTTTATTATGAGTGCAGAAGGTTTTAAGAAATAACGCATTACACAAACTAGGAAGCCAACATTTTCTTCAATCCCATAACTCTACAAATATGGCCGGGAGCGTCTCCTAAAATAAATCATAAGCCAAAAATTGTTTCTCTTTCTGGACACTACAATTTGTACATGAACTAGAAATTGAATTTTTCCCAAGAACCCTAGACCTTGAAAATCCCAATGGCCAGACGGTCACCAAGGCAACATATATGAACAGCCATGAAAGGGAAGAATAAGATGAATGTAATCTCATACGGGGTTCAATAGTAAATTTGGTGCTTAGCTCAATACAAATGCTAATTCACTATGTTTCATATTCTTATAATAGGGAATTTTTACGACATAATATGCATATGAATAAAGTCGTATTCTCCAAAGCCAATGGATATGGCCCTAAAAAAAAATGGCATTTCGCAAAAAAGGTGAAACAATTATAACTTTTTTACTATGGTTTTAATTTTAATAGCAATTTTGCTTAAAAAACAATTAAGTTGATTTTTTTATTTAGCTTCTACCTAATAAGCTTGTGCGGAGAGCTTTGTGCAGAGTACATGAGATTTTTTTTACAAGTACGTCTATTTGCATCTTAAAAACAATTTGTTTATTTCAATTTAAGTATGATGTTTTAAAGTTTGGAGTTCGTGCATACAATTTATTCGTCTTGAAATAAAAATGCAAAAGTTGTGTGCCGACATTTCACTGATTTTTCCATCCGTTCATTCAAATGTAATTTGGTTAGATCATGGAAGTGGGAATGCTTCCCCTTGAGTTTATAATTATATACATAAAGCGTTCTTTATAGCACAAATTGTGACCTTACACCCATACCCAAAACTATGTGCTTGAATTGTATGTAAGTCACACTAAATCGGAGAAGTAGTTTAGACATTTGATATTTTAGTGATTTTGACATTTGATATTCCCTGTGAACTCGAGTCTCGAAAGAAAAAATTGTAAAATTAATGAGTTTCTTTTTGGACATGAGTTTTATATTTGCATGGTGCAAATAGGTTTGTGCAGAGAAATTTCATTGTGCAAAGAGTTTTTACTGTTTAGAGAGTTTTGTGTAGAGATATTTCACTGTTCATAGAGATTTTAATGTGCGAAGAGCTTTCATTGTGCAGAGAGATTTCATTGTACAAAGCTTTCTCCACACTCCACATTCTGCATAACCTTTAATCAATTAATTAGCAGTAGAGACATGGACTATGCTGCGTTGCAGCTATTACCCTTGTTATTATTATTTTAATGTTTGTGTACGATGTAATTTTTTAAAGTTGTAAAAGGTGATATTTTTTCTCCATTTATTTTGAGTTTAATGAGTATTTTTAGGTAGAAAAAAAAAATGTGTATTTTGTTTTGTGTTACAGGATAAAACACCTTAGGGTCTAGGTTAGAAACACCAACAGAGTGAAGGGAATTCAACAACAAGAAGCAAGAAAACAAATAGTCCTAATGCTTAAACTACTAGAGTGGGATGAAGAGTAAGTGCCTGTAAGTCCTACGTTTGAAGGTATTCCCGTAGGGTTCAAACCCTCTGCTTCCTCTAATGCTTCAAAACCTACAACATATTCCAGAAAAGCATATATACTAGTAGTAGTTCAAAGCATGTTCAAGATATGCATGTTAGATCATATAAGCATATAGATATAAAACATGAAATCATACATAATTAGATTAAAACATGAGTTAAAGCATAAATATCATAACTATCAAGAACATGACAGAGCTTCTTATTTGGTGTTTGCAAAGACATGTGGAAGAAATACCACCTGATTTAACCACGGCTCCAAGCGAAACTGTCCTCCGGATCTGTCCAGCCCAAGCCTTAACAATCTTCTTCCAAATGCATACACACATATGCCATATAAAGGAGATGGACATCTCTATGAGGAAATAAGGGTTTTCTATAGTTGGGAATGCAGGAGGTACATGGATAAATCATACTTGGTCAGGGACCAATTGGCTATAGTGTCAATATCATATCTTTCTCTCTCCTTTAGGCCTTCCCATGAGGTGTATTTATACCACCTCAAAACAGTTGTTTCAGTTGGGATACAGTTAGGCCACAGGCTCCTATAGGTGGGTTTCTAGTGTAACCCATAAACCTCACCCAAAAAATAGGAATTTTATATTTTTTTCATATTTCAAATTATATATGCGGGTTGGGTATAAATGGACCTACGTGTGTACGTGTTTTTTGAATGGCAGAGTCACGTATGGAATTTAAAATAATATTTTTTAGTAAAAGGACCAAGTCTGAAGGGAAAGGGTTGCCCAAGGCTATGACTCGGAGCATCAAATCTACTAGGGTGGTAAATGGTGTTGTAAAATTTTGTCAGTTATACAGGTATTTTGTTGTATTTCCTATCATATTAATATTTCAATTAAAAAATTTATATTGACAATTTATTATATTAGGAATATGTTTGAATATATAATTTATTATTCAAATTTTAAATTAAGATATTGATTTTTTATGTTGTAATTATTATTATTTTTTTCTCATGGGGTGTAGATCATATAGTGATATGTTGTTTTGTAGATGCTTCATGGTGTAAAGGTCACTGGTTTGAAATCCGTGGGCAAAAATCTAGCCTCGTTAAGCACTAGTGTGGCCAAGGTGTGATCCTCGAGTGATTTTGATTTTTTAGATGTTATTGGGCCGCGGTTACTCAAGTCATAGGTTAGCCTTGCAATCATCTCAGAAATCACATAAACTAGAAAACAAAAAACATATTTTTAATTTTTAATTATATAATTAAGTATTCATATTTAGAATAAGCATCTCTATTATAATTATATTTATTATAATTGATAGAAATAATTTAATAATCTTACCTTAAAAACACTATATTTAATTTGAAATTAAAATTAAATTACACATAAAATTTGGACAAATAAATAAATGATTATTCAAATCAAATAATATTTTTTTTGTAAGCTTGGTAGGACTACATCTTCATCGTGTCCAATATATCATCCCAATTGAGGAGGGGAATTGAATCCATGACTTCACATCAAGGAGTGTCTTAATAGAACACCCGATCACCATCTATCCAAAACCCATGAACCCAAATCAAATATTTGAAAACTAATAACTCAATATTAATTAAATAAATAATTAAATAACAAATAATTTAAATCTCAAAATTCACACAAATTGAACAAAAAAATATTTAGAATAAACATCTTATATTATAATTATATTTTATTATAATTGATAGAAAATTTTTAATAATCCCACCTTAAAAACAACTATGGTTTAATTTTAAATTAAAAATAAATTATACATAAAATTTGGACAAATAAATTATTAACAAAAACAAATAATTTAAAACGAATATTTCAAAACTAAATAATTAAAAAACAAATAATCAATGCCACTTATTCTTCATATAATAAAACAATAATTTATAGAAAGGAGTTTTCTTTCCTCTAAAGGATTCCACATGGAAAAACTAGAGTTAAAAACAATTGAACAATGATAACATGACATCTCATACAAATGTTTTATTTAATGAAGAATCAAAATTGTTGATATTTATTTAGATGGAGGTTTTTGTGAGTAGAAACATTTAGATGAATCATATAAGATGATGAACCATATTAGATGGTTCAAAACGCATCAACAATATTTTCAATTATATGATAAATTTAGAAGATGATTATATAAATTATCAATTATGTGATGGATTTAAAATACAATTATATAAATTATTGATACTTATTAAAATCAACTATTATAAATTAATACAAATTTAAAAAATTATAATTTTTTAGTTTATGTGAGTCGTGATCACTTGTATCACTATTTTCTGGCTTGAGTAGTAGCGATCTAGGGGCATTTAAGCTATCAAAATCACTTGAGAATCCTACCTGGAGTGGGCCACACGAACCATTAAGCATGGATGGATTTTTTTCCCAAAAAGTTTGGAACCAGTGACCCTTACACCATGGAGTGCCTTAACAAAACACCCTGTAAAAATCTACTCTAAACCCCATAGAGTTAAAATAATAAAGTCTCCTCATGGGATGACAGGTTGGTTGTCTCAATAGGATGTTATACCCTCCACCCGATTTCTAATCCGATTGGGAGACCCTATGACCCATAATGATAAGGCTAGAAGGATAGAAGTCTCATTGGAGTCTAGGATCTCGGCTCTAGTTTCCAGGGGTCTTTGGAGGTCTCAATCTTAGGCTAAACTATAGTCTAACTTATAAATGAAATAACCCTTTTCATTGGAATCAAAAAATACAATTTCAAACAAGAATGTGACTTTTTTTTTTAATACATTTTTGAATGCATAAATGGATTCAATACCTTGAAAAACCCCATGGCATTTAAATTTTATAAACTAAACAACTTAAACCCAAGTTTTAAAAAATGTTTGTTATAATGATCATTAAAAAAATCATTTTATCTATAAATTAGACTATGCCTATTATAAAAAGATAATTAAAAAATTCTTAAAACTTTCAAAAATAAAATTTTATATATTTATTATTGTTTTAAACACTTTAAAAATAACATTTTATATTTATTAAAAATTAATGACAATTAGCAATTACTCTTTTCAAACTAGTCGTTACATCGTTTATCTTTGTTGTTAGATTATAACTATAACCCCTCAATACTAACACCAATATCAAGGTAGAAAGAATAAAAGCAATGCCATCTTCTAACTTTAAAATTTTGCTTTTTATTTAATTCTTCCATGTTGCGAAATTTAACAATTTAATATCTTAAACGATATTAGGGCTTGTGTAATTATATTATTATTACTATTATTATATTTATATTTTTTTGATTTGGATTTTTTCTTATTTTACAATCAAGTATGAGGGAGATGTTTGATTCTATCCGTATTCAATGTGGAGTTGACAAGTGTATGTCCTAGAAAAAAAATATTCTAAATAAAAAACAATATTAGCTATAATAAAAATAAAAATGATGATATATGTTTAGTTAATTTTAATTAAAGACATTATAAAACATTAGTAATCTCATTATCTTTTTGCTCACTTGGTTAGTTGTTATTCCATCGAGAGGCGGTCTACAGCCTAGTATAGGGTACATGTGTAGATGTAATGTGAGAAATGTTTGGTAAATAAATAAAACCTCTTTTTATATTTACTCCATAAACCTTTTTATATTTACGAAAACTAAAAACTGAGGTTTTATTTAGGTAAAGCCTATGGGCCAAATAACATGGAACAAATTATTATTAATACCATGGGCTAAATACTATGGGCCAAATACCATATTTATAAAAGAGGTATGGTAAATAAATAAATATAAAAGATTTATACAAAGGTATGGTAAATACATAAAAATATATCAATTATGATTAGAAATCAACATCTAAGTATATACCAAGCCTATGGGCCAAATACCACGATGAATTGAATTTGTGAGGAAGCATCTATGTGACAGTGCAAAGAGTGAAATAATATTTGTGAGAAAGGATTTCTGGTGCTGTGAAGAGTGGAAAATAATATTTGTGGGAAAGGATTTCACAATACGAATTTCCATAGATTTTTAGGTTTGATTTCATTTTCTCATGCATTTTTTTTCTACCTTTTGGTTTTTACCTTTTCATCTACTTCAACTCAATGGATGCGATCATGTGTAATGAATCACTCTTACCATCAAATTAGAATTATTCAATTTATTCCTTGGACGAAAGACCACCAAATTAGAAGGATTTAATTTCTGCATTGCCTGAAACCGGCTCTGAAACAAAGTGATTTCAAGAATCATTTTCTAAATGTGTAAAAAACTAGCCTAGATCCATCTTAACTCCAGATCTATCAAGCACCGAGAGGGATAAAATATTTCAAGGTGCAAACATTTCCTCAAGTTTTGCACTCAAAAAATAATTTTGTTCCTCTAGAGATTTGATCTCTCTCGGCACTTGATAGATCTAGAGTTAAGATGGATCTAGGCTAGTTAATATTACAATTCAATATGAAAGAGACATGATAAAAACACTTCATTTTCACTTTTGGAGTTATAAATAAAATATTTCGATGTCTATATTAAATAATATAATTCAATATCAACTCTATAAAATTAAAGTAACTAAAAGGATATTAACTCTACAAAAATAAAGTAATTAAAAGTATATATTTATAATAAGAATGTGTATTTGAGGTAATATTACAGAGTGGTTTTTTATGATTTTTCGCTAATGGTTTAAGCTTCAAATTTCTAGGACAACATAGAGAGTCTACCTCGGTGGGATCTCCACTCTTTTTCCTTTGGTATGGAATCAAACGTTGTATACTATTTGTCAGATCCATTGATGGGGCCAAAATCTAGTCCCATGTTGAAGACTTTATCCGGGTTCCTCTGACACCTGGTGCTCTTCCACCTGACTCGCCTATAAATATGGATCATGTATTTTCGGAGTTTCACAAGTCCTAGGATTTTATGTTCTCTATGGTAGGGTGGGACTACGAGCCTCCTTTTCCTTTCATCACTCTAAATCGTAGTCTCTTCTTGCCCCCCGCCTTTCTGCCCCCTTTCCGCCCCTATTTCTATTCCCTCTCCTGCATACTCTTCATCCACCAATATAGCTCCTGAGATTTCTGACACAATTGACCCTGTCTCCCTCGGTAGTTTTCCGAAATCCACTAAGTATCCATCCCCCCTCTTGTTCAGATTCAACAAGATGATGAGCGTAATGAAAATTAAGCACCTTCAATAAGTGGGGCCCGCAAGATATTTTTAGGTGTATGTCTATTTTTAGACATGGTGAGAATATTATATAAGTTGCAGGATGCTATTTGTAGATGGTTGGTCAAATGCGAAAAATAGATGAAATTCTATTTTTATAATATTGGGCGAAGTCTATTTATAGATCGTCGATTTAAAAATAGGTGCATGTCGATTATTATTAGCTCTTAATAATAATCCAACAATAAACATCAACTTATTCTCTTGGAGCACTTTATTTCAGTGAACAGATTTGGAAAATCATTACGCTAAAGGAATTACGCAATTCCTAGGGTTATTGGTGGCTCATGCATGAAGGACTCAGTTAGAACTGAAGTGGCAAAGTTAAGACATAGTTGGAAGAGTAGTTTATGGAGTTGTTATTTAGTTTAACTCAGTTAAGTGAATTAAACTCAGTTGAGCTAGTTGTATCTAGTTTAACTGAAAGATACACTAGTGAGAGTTTAGTGAATTAATTAGTTAATTAATTCACAACTAATAACTCACTAACAACTGAACAGAAACAACAGTTGACTACAGTGCATGTCATTTCTAATGGAGACCTAGTGGAGAGATAGGTGAAAGAGTGAGATGGACTATCCGTTGTGACTATAGTGTTGCATTCAATGCATATGACACACATTGGAGTTGCCAATGAGGATTGCGCAGTCAAGGCAAGGCCAATTCGAATTCATTCAGAGATCTTCTTCAGCAGGGATTGCACAGTGGAGGCAAGCTGTCAGGAGGCAAAAAATTGGTGCATGGAGATGCAAATTTCTGCATGACAGTGTGTAATGATTGTTGATTGTACTAAGAGCTCTATGCTATAAGCTTTGTATGATATTATTACATGATTCCATTTATTTACATAATATATGATAGTTGGGGTTTTTAGCTTTAAGCTTTCCTGTTAAACAACTCTGTTATGTGCAATTGAATTTATTCACATGTGTTTGCAATTGAGTTTTAAATTTCCGCAAGTTTAACAGTGGAAAAATTTTGTATTTAGCAAGAAGATAAATATTGTTAGATCAGGAGAATCTGGTAATACATCAATATTAATAAATTTCTACACCCCTCCCCCCTCCTTCCGGTATTTTGAGCTCGTTTTTGACATGGGAAATGTATCATGCAAGACTATTGCCTTCTTGTTGGGAGCCACCCCTTTAGATGGCCTCAAAAGGGCTCAAAGCCCCTAGTAAAAGAGGCCTAAATTCAATTAAAAAATAACCACCTAAGAAAAATTATAAAATTAATAAAATAATGTCATGTAGATAAATTTTTAATATATTATTTTTATTATTTTACTTTCATCAAAATTAACCAAATAAATATCGCGTTTATCAAAATAATATATGTATAAGCACAAGGTTTAATAAAATTTAAATTTAAAAAGAAGTAAATTCAAAATTTAAATTAAATTTAAATTTAACTTTAAATTACACAAATTTAAACTAAAAACATAAATTTAAAATATAAATGTATATTTAAAATATAAATTAAATTCAAATTACCAAATAAATGTTGCTTTTATTAAAATAGCTGTATATATATTTTTTATATTTAAATTATTTTATTAACACAAGATTTAATAAAATTTAAATTAAAAAAAGTAAATTTAGAATCTAAATTAAATTTAAATTACCCAAAAAAATGCATGTTTATCAAAATAACTATATATATATTTTATATTTAAATTAATTTATTAACATAAAATTTAATATAATTTCAAATATAAAAATAAATTAAAAAAAAATTTAAAAAAATTAAAATTAAAATTAATTACTTGTCAATAAAAAAACACTCAACCCATATTTTACCCTTCATTAAAAATATTCTCAATATTATAAATTTTATAGAATAATATATTAATTTTATTTTTAATATGAAATATAGTTTTGGGTCAGTTGGACACCATTCACGCTTAAGGTAGGTAAATTATATTATTAAAAAAATTGTCGTTGCCTAGTCACACCTATATCTCTTTTGAATTTTAAAGGATTTTGATTGGTTTACACATTACGACATAGAAATTAAATGTTAACTTTTTAAAATCAAATTTCCTCTAATGAAAGTAAAACCCTCTAAAAAAACTAGCGCATTGGAGATGGTATCAAGCTAAACAATGTCTCTAAATTGGAAGAAATAATAGTGCCAAGTTGTTTCAACAATAAAAGGATGGTAATGGAGGTTATCAGGAAATGGACAAATGAAAACTTTGCTAAGTTATCGGCTTATTCGCCATAATTTGTTATACTGGAAAAAGGATGCTAGGCTCACAGACGGAAAAGAAAGAATATGTGGAAAGGGTTTTGTTGCATAAATGGAAATGGGGCTCACAAGCCCTCTTCTTGAAGTAGTGGATGATTGATTTCGACACACAGTATGAAAAACTCTTCATTGTTTATATAAGGGCACATCTTCTAGCTTTTCCATGGAAATTTCAGACTAAGGATATGTATTGTGAAATTGGGAACACATTAGGGTCATTTTACGAAGCCAATCTTTCTTTCAAGAAAACTAGATACATGGAAATGGTGTAGATTTTGGTTGGCTTGAATTTTGTGCCAGGGATTCTGGACTCCATTTCGATTTAGGTGGGGGGAAAAGTCCACATCTAGACCCTGGAATATGAAGGAGTTCCATTCAAATGCATTAGATGTCACTCATATTGACACTTGGGGTCATATTTCACTCTTGGAAATTAGAGAAAGAGAGATGAGTGATAAAGAAGCCAAAATTTTATGAGACTCACACCCCTTCCATTCTAGCCTCTTAAGGCTCTATAAATTTACATGATCAAGAAGGCTTTGCTCCTTCCCCAGTTTTAGTCACTCATGAACCTCTCAAGGACCATCTAGAGAACAATCCAAAAGTGGTGAGCTCTTCAAAAGAAGAAGCAACGACCTATTCTTTGGGTATGGATCCTCCTACCTCCTCCCTTCCTCTTTCTTTTAATTTTATGACCCCCTTTGAAATTTCATCTAGTTTCACCTCCTCAAGACCTGAACTATGCCCCCTCTCAGGCCTTCCCCAACCGACTACCTTGCTACCCTCGACCCATTTCTCCCAAAACCCTTCCTATATCCATCCTTTACCTTCCTCTCCTATTCAAAATATTATCCTGATAGCTCCTATTTCTCTCCCTTCAAACAACTCAAATTCCTCTCATCGATAATCACTGCATTCCCTTCCTCATTCCCTAGAAGAAGATAATTTACCAAAGACTGATTTCAACCTTGAACCTTGTGGGGGGTTGGGATTTCTTGAGGATAGGGATCCATCTCCAACTAGTATGGGAAGGAAATACCACATCTTCATTACCAAGAAGCAAGCATCCATAGAAATACAATATGGGAATCAAAAATCCATTATAGGATCACTTACAATGTCGACCCATGTAAGGGATAAAAAATGAGGATTCTCTCTCTGAATATCAGGGTTCTAGCCAACCCCTCAAACCCTTTAGCCCTTGGTAGACTAATCACATTCCTTTCCACTCAAATAATCTTCATTCAGGGAACAATTACTGAAGGATCTAAGGCAGGAGACATTCTTCCCCCCACCTTGCCTCGCTAATCATTTCATTACACTGACACTACTGGAAAAATAGGGGTTTAATAACAGGCTAGTTGAACTCCTTTGTGAGATGTTCTCAGGCATGGGATTCCCATTCACGCTTGGCCATGACCTTCACAATCAAAGATGCATACCTTAGTTTCATTGTACTTAATTTTTATGGTCCTTATGTTGATATAATTTTTTTTGGAAACAAGTCTTTAAGCTTTCCTGTTTTATCTCACGGCTATTGTGTATTGGAGGTGATTAACATTTTTTGTTGGGGCCTTTAGTGTAGAAATTATGTTGTATATTTTCAATTTCTCGTGAAGTTTTAACCAAAATCACAAGACATAAACCTACTCAACGATTCTGCAGACATTATTTCACAATTCAATTTAGAACAAGAATTTCAAAAATGCAATAGAAATCACACACATGCAACAAGCATTTTTATCTGGGAAACAAAATCTTCTAAAATCCTCAATGCCTCTTACATTAATCAGAGTAATAAAGATGGATTACAATTTCTCTTCTCAACTGAGCTCACCCTGCAAGTTCTCAACCTATCTCACTTCTCAGTAAATGCCTCTGACCTAGACTTAGTCAAATTTTTCCTTGGCTTGATCTCTTATTTCCTTGCGATGTTCCTGGTGGAATTAACCCCTATTTCCACGGAAATTCCCTCAATTGAATTACGCAATTCTTCTAGGTCCTTCCTTTGACTGCATGAAACATATGTACACTCAGAACTAGTCTACAACTGATGTTACACTACCTTAGAATCTCCATCTCAATTGGGTAACTCGAATTCTCTGCATGCACTAGCTATTTTGTCCTGATTGATCAATTAACTAAATGATCACTGAGTTTGACTGAAGTCCCACTACATAACATGACCCTCCACTAGTTCTTCCAACAGTTGGAACTAGTTTAAATGAGAACAACTTTAGATAATTGACCTTGATTGCTACAAATTAGCAATCAAACATGTTAAAATGAAATTTAACTCCTCCAACTCGAATTCACAAGCCATGTCACTCAAGTTAACATCATCCAAGTTTTCTGTTGATATGGAAATTAGTATTTTTTCAATTTAATCAAGGCAAAATCAAATTGAGATTTTCTTAATGCATTTTTCAACATTCAGAAATTTGGGGTTCCTCTACGCATCCTGATTGTTAGAAAAAAAAATTGTGGAACTCATTGGCTCCGGAGGACTAGTATATTTCCTCCCTTCAAAAATTATTTTGACCTGGTCAAAAAATCGAACACGAGAGGAGTACATAGAAAAAATAGTGGTCAGATTCCTAATATCAGAGAAATTTTTAGACCTCAACTTGCAGTTTAGGCAGTGGGTGGATTCTAGGGGCTCCTAGGATCATCACCCATTCATTTTGGATTGAAACACCAATGCCTCCAAGACTAATTTCCCTTTCAAATTGAATCTTCCCTAGCTACAACACCCATATCTCTTTCAAGAAATCAAGGAATCTTAGTCTATGACCCCTCACTCGGCTCCTCTCCTCCTATTCAATTTCACAAAATTCTCACGAGAGAGAAAAAAGAAATATCCTCTTAAGAAAAATAAAAAAAGTGCAAGATGAAAGGCTTATTGTGGAAGTAGAATCCCAACTTCATGATCTTCTCTCAAACTCTAATCACTCTACATTCTCTGAAGAACAGACTTGGCTTCTCTTAAATCCCTCGAAGAGAAAAAGAGAAAACTTCTTTGGAACACGAAAAGGGAATGGAGGATCAAAAGTATGGAACTATGGTTACAAGATGGATATGAGAACATGAAATATTTACATAGAATAACCTCCTACACAAAAGTCGTCAACACAATCTGGGAAATTGCAAAATCAATGGGTCTAAGGTCTCTTCCTTTTTGAACATTGCCGCTGAAAGCATATCTTACTTCTACTCCATATTTAAGAGACATGTGCGGGTAAACATTGACACAATTATGCAAATCACCTCCTATTTTCCCCGATTCATCAAGGGAGAGGAAAACAATGACCTAATGCAAGAAGTCACTATGCAAGATATTGAACATGTCATACATAGTTTTCATAAAGATAAAAGCCAAGGTCTTGTCAATTTTTCTTTGACCTTATTAAAGAGGACTTGCTAGGAGTTACTTGAGGCTCCATAGAAGCATACTTTATCCTTTCAACTCCACTTTTATGACACTTATTCCGAAGAAAAAATATACTGTTTCATTTTATCAATATCATCCAATATCTTCGTCCAATATCTTTGTGCAACTAAATCTATAAAATCATCTCCATGATTATTTCTCTTTGGCTAAATGTGGTCCTCTTAGACCATATATCGATGGAATATTTTGGTTTCCTAAAGGGTCATCATATTCATGAGGCAAGTGGTCTTTCTCAATAGGGTCTTCAATCTATCCACACATAAAATTCGAAGGCCATTATATACAAGGTTGACCTCTACAAGGATTTTGATTGTGTGAATTTGTTATATATATTAGGAATATCCTGCTTCACTTGGGTTTTAGCCCATGTTTTTTTGTCTTAGATCAATTACTATATCAACTCCTCTTCAATGGAAACTCTTATAAATGGAGATTCTTCTCCTTTCTTCAACCCTTAGAAGGAAATTAGATAGGGATGTTCACTTTCGCCTCTTATTTTCCTTTTAGTAGTTGAATCCTTCAACAAAGCCATATTAGATGCAAAGTACATACATATTATTAAAGGAATAAATATTACCAGATCCTTCTCAGTAACCCATCTTCTTTTCATAGATGACATCATTATATTTCTAGCTCTCAATGTTGATATTTTGTAAGCAATCTCATATATTTTGGACTCCTCCTCTATAGCTAATAGTATGATCATTAACCATGAAAAATCATCTCTGTTTGGGAATGATTTGAATCATGTGGACACAAAATTGATACAATTGGATCCTTACAAAAACTCCATCTCACCTCATGGACCCATTGAAATATTTGGGCTTTAGAATCAAGCCCATCAACTATAGAAAGGTGGATTAGTGATGGTTGATTGCTAAGGTGGAGTTTTCTGTTAGAAATTGGTCAAATAGATGGCTCTTGAGAGCACCTAGGTTGGTTTTATGCAAATCAATGCTAGAAGCTATTCTCGTTTAATTGGCCTCCTTGACTTAGCTCCTTTTGGATATCCTAGAAAAAATAAGACAAATGTCTCTCATATATATCTAGGTTGGGAAATCTGATTGTCTACCTTTCACTCTACAACATGGTCTTCTATTACTCTCCTAGAGGCTCTTGGAGGTTGGGTATTAAAAAATTTAAAATGGTTTTCCAAAGCCTTAGCTGCAAAGGGTGATTGGAAGGTCATAAATGGTGAATATCTATGGTCATAGGTTATGGAAAAGAAGTAATTAATCCTTCATGTGTTATGGTATCGTTGAGATCTCCATGATACTCTACGTCTAATGGCTCCATTATATGGAGGGCCATTATAAACTATATTTATCTCATCAAATTAGGACTCCAATGGAAAATTGGGGATGGCTCCAATGTGCTCATAGGAAGGGATCCATGGATTAATCAACTAAATGATTAATGAATATACTATATGAAGCAAGCCTCCAATAGACAAGGAAATCTAAGCTACCAAACCTGGAAATGCACTTGTACTCTTCATTTGGAAGGGGATTTTGCTAACCAATGGAATCAATATTTCTCACTACTTAATCTAAGTTTTTTCTCCCTCCCTCTGGTGGAGGATCAAGTGGTTTGGTATTTAGCCCACTCTGGTTTATACAACCCAAAATTTGGGTATCAAGCCTTGGCTCCGCCTCATGTTGACCTCCCTCCTTTGTGGTGGGAAATTTTTTTTGGAAGCTTAGCTGCTTACCAAAGTCCAAATTATTGATGTGGATGCTTCCAAGGAATAAAGCTCCTATATGGGATATCCTCCAAAAAATATCCTTTCAGGGCCTCAACAGGTGTCCCCTTTGCCTAAATGATGTTGAATAAATTTCACACATTTTCATCCATTGCCCCTTTTCCAAAACGTATGGAAGAAATTGAAAAACAATGTTAGAATGGATCTTGTTTGGGATGGGACCTCGATTGAGGATTGTTGAAAGAACTAGACAAACAAAAAATACAAAGCATCTCCTAGAGCCCTTCGTCTAGTTGTATGTTGGGGCATCTAGCTTGAGAGAAACACATATTTTTTCAAATACCAAGGTCAATCATATCTAAGAGTTTCTCTAAACAATCTAATAATCCATGAATCTCCCCTTGCAAATAAAATAAATAAAGTCCCCAAAGATAGGACTCTTTCCATCATCAACAAGAATAATCCAAGGTCTTTTTCTATGGGGTTGCTCAACACTCTCCATTGGTGAGAGGTGGAGGGGGCCGTTAATATCTGACAAAATCACAGTACATCTATTTCTCACATAGCATTGGTGTAATGACCCATTTATGGATTATAGGGAAAAGGGTATTAGCATATATACAATGTATGCATGTGATAGTTACATATGCATACAATGAATGCTTTGTACTAATGTAAGAAATAAATGATAAATAATAAAGGGGTTAAGTACCTAAAATGATTAATAAAGTAGATATTACCTAATACTTGACAACCTGGAATATGCATAAGTATAAGATTATTAAATAAAAATAATCCTCTCCATCCCACTAGAATAAGTATTGATCACCATAATATCAAAGTTAAAAATTGATATTTATAAAATATATATAAATATTTATTTTTTTTAATTTTAATTAAAATTTAAAAGGGTTAAATTTTAATAAATAACATTACAAATATATCAAGATATATATACCTATAATTAGTATTTATATACCTTTCAACCATGCAAAATATCTATTCATATTAAAATTCGTACCTCATCAAATACAACGACACGTGACCTTGTGACCCTCTAAATCTAAGCTGCCGAGAACAGTGGGAAGAGGGCGCGACCGCCTAAAGCAGATACGAATACCAGTACACATTGAATATATGGGAAAAACAAAAAAAGAATTTAGAACTAAGGGTGATGAGTTATGTGTTGAGAGATTCAAGGACAAGCTGTGTTGAGAGATTAGGAGATATAAAGTTCAATTGTTCTGAAATGTTGGGCATTAGGGCCAAAGTATCTCAATCTACGATTCTTTGGAACTGAAATTGATGTTGTACTAAATTATTGAAGCTGCTGTACTCAGTTGGCTAGATGGTTTTTGGTCATCTGGTAACGTGAACTAACGGGAGCAGATTGGAACCACATCAACTCAAAATCAACTTCAGACACTATAACCACGTATGTATTGTGAATTTAGTTGATAAATTCCTATTTAAATTGCAATGGTTAAATTCTGATAAAAATTAAGGATGTTGGTTAGTTTAGGTATCTGTGTGTAATTTTCGATAAATTTGCTTAGATGTTGCTATAACTAGGATTTAATTAATAAGAGCACCACATTTTGGTATCAGAGCCAAGTTGTCAACTCGCAGAGCATCAATTGTGTCGCATGTATATCCTATTAATATCTTTTTTTTCAATAGTTCCATGCATACCCTATTAATATCGTGTATCAATGTTTCAAAATTAATTTTGATTTGCGTTATAAACTGGTAGAGGTCTCGTAATTTAAAGTCTATCTGTGTAATTAATTTTGATTTGCCACTTAAATTCTGTGTGTTGGACTTGTCAAATACATGTTGACCATGTATGCTATTCCGACTAAATGAATTAAGTCAACCGTTGCGTCTTAGGGTTTATGCCTCGGAACTTTAATGATGCAAAAAGTTCATAAGTATCAGTACATGATATATTTATAAATATCACTATATGCATATATATAACGCCCTGGTCGGATGCACTCTCAGCGTTGCCGACGAGGGAAACTTTAATGAAATGAAAGGCGCGAGTACTATGGCTTTCACCGTTCTCAATTCCCTCTTCTCCCATTCAGCATCTTAATTAACGAATGATATTTAAAATGTAATTATTATAAAATTAAAGGTCGGTCGAATTATATGCAAGTTTCTTAAGCATAAGTGCGACATACTATTGACGCATTCATCCAGATGCAACATTTTATTCACAACCCTCGCTTTTCCTAACTTCGACTGGCATGGTGGGCGGAGATGGATATCTCCGTGGCCTGCAGAGTCACACTGGTGGATGAGGTGGTACGCCCGAGAGAGTGGGATCAATCATGGGAGTCTCATAATGTTTCTGGATTAATAACTTTGTGATAATAATAAACCTTTTTATGCCTAAATAACGAAATAAATATATTATAATTATGCTGCAAATAATAAGAGAATGCCCATAACTCGTTTTTATTTATTTTTACATGTGGTATAAACACAGGGAATGAGAGTAACACAATGTTATATGAAAAGTGCTTTGTTGAAGTATAAAAAGAAGGTGTTTTAAACAAATTTAATTTGACGTGGTTCTCGAAGTAAATGATAGATGTTATTTAAAAAACACGAGTTTAATACACATTATTGTACTTGTCACTGGCAGGATACTACGCATTAGGTTTTTCCTGATTGTGACATTAATTCATCTTGATTAGACATATGTTTTTAAATTTTTTTTATTTTTGCCATGGTTCACTATAAGATTTATTATTGTTTATTTATTTTAATTATTTTAATTTGAATTATCTGTTATCTAATTGGCCAAAAGCTTTCACTTGTTATTGCAAAATGCCTAGATATTATCACCATTATTTGTATTGTCATTACAAAAACATTCATATCTATCCTGCAGGTCTTGTATTTTATTTGGAGTCAGGCTATTGCACTCCTTTATCTGAAGAAAGGGTTCTTTCACGTCATACAAGAACGTTTCTGCGGCCGGCCTGGTCAGTACTGAATACTGTTGGGCAGCAAAGCTTACACCTGTTCACTTATTGCAATGGTTCACTAACCGCCGTATCTGTACTAGGTTCACCCAGTTCTATACGCTATAGGTTGTACGACCCCTGACCAAATTCAATATCATTAAAGTAAGAAATTATATTAATATGGAGTAACAATATCATAAAAAATAATACAAACTCATTATACAAGGTTCAGCTTTATCAACACATTATAGCATATATTAACAAACGTTAAGAACCCTTTTAACAACCTTTGATTCTTCACTCATCCGCACTTATTGTTGAGATTGCAACAAGATGATGAGCTTAGTGGAAAGAAGTCACCTTCACTAAGTGGGCCCGCAGGGTATTTTTGGCGCAAAGTCTATTTTTAGACTATGTCTATTTTTAGACATATTGATCATGTTCTATGAGTTGCAGCATGCTATTTGTGGATGGTTGGTCAAGTCCGAAAAAGTAGATGGACTTCTATTTTTAGACATATTGGGCGGAATCTATTTTTAGATTGCCAGTCTAAAAATAGATATGTCGAATATTATTAGCTCTTAATAATATTTGGACTATAAACATTATCTTATTCTCTTGAAGCACTTCAGTTAAGTGCACATATGTGGCACATGAGCTGATAGAAGGAATTACGCTATTCTTGAGGGTTATGTGGAGCTATTGCATGGATACTTCAGTTAGAACTCATGTGACAGAGTTTGGTGGAGTTGATTGAGGAGTTAATGGAGTTGTGTTCAGTTTAACTAATCTAAACATAGTTGATCTAGTTGTATTTAGTCTAACTGATTAATACACTAGTGAAGAGTGGTGTGAATTAATTATTAATTAATTCACTAATTATAAACTTATTAATCAACTAAATAATACATCAGTTAACTTTAGTGCATGGACAGTTTCAGTGGAGACCAGTGCAGAGATAGGTGAAAGAGCAGGTTAACTATCAGTTGTGACTATACTGTTGCATATTTGCAACAACCAGTGATTGGAGAAGCCAATGAGGATTCCGCAGTACAAGCCAGGTGGTTCAAGTTATTTAATGAGCCATCCTACAGCATTGATTACGCAATAGAAGCTGGCTATCAGGGGGCAGAGATTGGAGCATGTGTTTTGCTAGATCTAGCTTGATTAGTGTGTAGCAATTGGAGGTTGTGCTGAGAGCTTGTGAGGAGCTTTGTACAATGATTGTTACATGATCTCTATGACATATAATATACAGATAGTTGGGGTTTTTTAGCTTTAAGTTTTCCCATGAAATACTGTGTTCATATGTGTGATTGTTTATGGTTTTAATGTGCGCAAGCGATTGTTTTTATTTCCGCAATTAATGATCAATGGTAGAAGAGATTATGTATTGTGCATGAAGATAAAATAGTGTGTGATCAGGAGAATCTCGGTGAATAATATATCAGTTATTCAAATTTCTACACTTATAATTTGAATGAATTCTCTGACCCACAGCAGCTCCATACATACAAACTTTATACGCACACCCCTTTATGGTAATTCAATTCAACAGTGATATATTGACATATGTTATAACAAGCCTTGGCCTTTGTTTTGCCCTGATATAATCACGGTCGTGACTTTAAAGTCTCACGTCCAGCACAACATATATATTAACATTACTATCAACCAAACCATCGCATTACATTTATCAATACATCGGGCCCACGGTACTTACCTCACCATTAATCTCTGTCCATCGCGTGCAACGCATCACCATCAGATCTTGACAGTAGTAGATCAGACAGGTAACATGGATATCGCATTTTTTTATCCTCTGTGGTTTAACGCTCCAATCTTGCGCGAAATTAGTGGTATTAAAATACCACCACCTCCTTACGTGTCAACCGCTGGGACACATCGTGTTTTTTTGACAAAAATTGGTTACCAGTTTTGCCCAGTGCAAGACCGTCGGTTTCTCGAATGCCGGTTTTTCTGTGTATCTCACGGTTCCATCACTCGCTGCTCCAGGTTCTGTCTCATTCTTTATACTTTGATTTCACGGATTCTCCGCAATAATTCAACGAGTTAAAAGCTCCACGACTCATCACTGCAGTTCGACTCTTTCTTTTCCTCAGAGACCCCTCACTATGCAGCAATCCATTTCTATGCATTCTACAACTCCTCTGGCTATCGCTTTCCCCAGATGGTTACAGTCACAATTTCGCCTTTACTCAATGCAAATTTTTACACTCACCACTAATTTTGGGTCCTAAGTCATTGACATTCATGTGCCCATCCAATGCCTTGTAACTCATATGTAACATATTTTTATTCAAGACAGTAACCTACCATGTCGCCAAGTAGATATGCATACACCAGTTGCACCGATTGGTAAAAAACTAACACGTCAACACAATTGATTCTTGGATGATTTACACGTCAAAAACTAATCGTAAACTTTTTCCATTGATCACTTACATTCATATTTGTCAAATACAATAAACAATAAAATCATAATATACATCGTATCAATATGAATTAAAGTCTAGTGTTGAATTTCGTAGAGGTGGGTTGGTGCCATATCCATTCCCTCATGAACATTTAACATATGTTTCCATCGATGAGGTTCAAATCAAATAATTGCGTCCAATATGCTTTGTCGATTGATATGCTAACTAATGTCCATACATCATGGTTTTTTCAAGAAATACATAACAGATTGTTTTTCTTGGTTACGTGTTAGCCATATCAAGAAGGGAAAACTCGTTCAAAATTCAATTACAGAGACTGTCCACATAGAGACAGCAAAATTAATCCACAAAACAGAACTTAATTTCTAGAACAGAGGTGAACCCTCTCAGTCAGTCTTCTGCTGCAAGAACCCGGTGCCCAACTCTTTGTTCTATCTCTTGTTTGGGTGATATTTTCCTATGTTGTAATTCCATAGTACCGAGTGATTTGGATTATATACTTTATATTGTAAATGTTTTATGCCTCTCGTGGAATATATTGTCTTTAACTCTTACCTTTGTTTTAATAGCCAGATTTCATTGTATAAGACCCTTCTATGATATATTAACGTATACTCTCCACACTGAACTTATATAGGCTTCGACCTTGATTTAAAAAACCCAATCGATAAACAATCATTAAGGTTCGGGCCCCACGTACCTTGACCAACGCCCGAACTGATCCGATGGACCACAATGCGTCGTGTTCCAACAGATCTTTAGGCACACATCGGACGGTTATAAACACATATCGCATGATTTAAACACACGAATGTTAATTCACAAAAATCGCGCGACGTAAATGGTTTTCCCAAACCATTTTTGGCCACGCGTCAGTCCATAGCATACATCGTGTTTTTTTCATAAAATTTTATTACTGCTTTCGCCTTGCGCGATACTGCTGGTATCGACCTTCGAAACCACTGTCGCTGGTCACATCATGGTTCCACTACTCTTCAAGGTTCCTCCAACTTTTCATTGTTGGTTTATTATTGCGCCCTTTCATATTCTAACTCTTTGATAATGGTTTTTCTTTAGTTCATTCAAAGGATTTCCTCTGCGTTATAACCTCTCTCTACCGTCGCTCCTTGGTTTCTGATGCCTGGGCTACCTCTCAGCGCAATATATATATATATATATATATATATATATATATCATTTCACTTCCCTGGTTAACACCCACAATCCTTAATTCTAAGGTGTGTCAAACTGCCCTTTTTGTACTAACCCAATTAATTTTAAATCTTGAAACTTCAATAACTTTGCATCAACTTATAAAATTAATCTTCAAGATGACTACCTTGTTTTGATACATGGTTATAAACCGCAACCCAAATCTCCTCTATCGGCGGACAGATGTTTAGGTGGTTAGCCAATTGGCTGAGTCGGGAGTTTACCACATCGAGAATGATCGAATGATAGTTGAGACTCGGTATATATGAGGCGAATGCTATTCCCTGTTTAGACGAGTCGATAATATCTAACAGGTAACAAAAAAAATGAACCGTCTAGCAAATAATGCAAGCACATAGCAACCTTCAGAAGAATGCCTTTTTATAAACCCACTATATGAAATTGTTCGACTTCACAACCTTTGAAAGAAAATTCATATTTTCGCTCTGACTCTTACTTCATGGCTAGAATTGCTAAGCGAACTTCATACTTGGACCCCTAATGGCCCACCATATGAGATGGATATGGCACTCCATAGTACAAACCTTCGGTTCTATTTTTTTTTATTACTCAGACTTTATGATTGAACTCCGAGGCCTATCTTGGTGTTTGAAACTATGTGAACTCTCGTTCAAGGGTCGATTTTGGTTGATTAATACCAACGCAATTCGATATAAACCAACGTTATATGCAATCCCATGCAAGGTGCTAACGCTAACATAAAACAGTGATTGACCCACATCGTATTACTTGGCATTAAGTGTTGAACGGATCGGATGGTCCACATTTGCTCGTGCGTCGAACCTCAACCTTACCCACATCCAACGATCATCGCGTAACTAAGTAGCGCGGGCGATAATCCTCAGATTTCACGCGATATAAGCAGTATTCAAGTAGTGACGTGTTAGAGTCTCATTGGATCGCGTTCCAATTTCCAAAACTGCTCCTCGACCAAAATTGCACGCGAGACCAGCAGTATTTCACACGAAACTTATCAAATGCGTTAATGTGGAATTCCAATGCAATGCAGGTTTACATCGCTCTTTTTAAGGCCCGTCTTCTCCGCTTCATCACTACGACTGCAATCTAATCTTAATTGAAGACAACTCGATTCGAATTCCTCCTGAGCCTTTCACACAGGGTTAATTCTCCACAGATTCATTGTTTGACGGCTTTAACCATAGAAATCAACCTTTCAAATCTTGCCTTGATGGTTGTGAACCGATTCAACCAATGTTATAAATGGGCTTAGGCGCTGTCGACTCAATAAACAAAATTCGATACCAGTGCGCTCAAAATCAGAACTTAGCATAACTTATATTCTCTATCAAAAGCTGAAACTCATCGACTGCTATGAATCGGGGTTTTAACACCAGAGTGGATATCGATTTATACAATTGAACCCCTTCTTGACTCACTCAGCAATTCATGGCACAACCGGACTCCCAAATGATCATAGCCTTATACACCCAAAATAATCGCACACTTAAACTAGATAGAGAGGACTTGGATTCAATTCGCGTTCCGGAACCACAAGCTTTCAAACAGAGACATCAATTCAACCACACACAGTCTCTACTTCAGCCCATTAACACAGAGTTCACAATTTGCCACAGAACTCAAATCTTGCTTATATAATTTCGACCAAGTATACATTAGAGTTTCACGCAGGACTTATAAACAAATGTATACAACTGGAATCAAATTAGAAGGCATTCACTTACAACTTCATATTAGGCCAGATCTTCAATTACATAGGCCTTCTACAACCTGCTCTCCCCCTGAACTTCTGAACATATCTCTCTACTTAATGCCTTTTGGCTTAGAAGATAATGAATCACTTCATTTTCCTCTAACAACTTGACAAACTCTAACTTTAGACAAAATCCCTAAATTAACTGAACTGATCCTAGTCTCTTCACATTCCTAACTACTCATTTCTCTAATGTTCTCTACAGTTAGAGAACATTTACAATTCTCACTTTCTATTCAAAAATACTAATAATTACAAGAGGATTTAGAAACATGAGAGCCCTATGTCTCATAAAAATACAAAGTGCTTCAATGTGCCTAATGCCCCTGCATCAGTTACACAGTTTATTTAACAAACACCACTTCCACTATTTCATTATATGATTTCGCTTACCCCTGACTGTTCGACAGTACAATTAACGCACAACATATTCAATCTTATCGGCTTCTCCAGTAATTCCTCTGTAATTTCCAGCCACTTTTGATTGCCTTCGCCATAGGCAAACAACTTAGAATGTTTATCATCTCATAGCATAAAACCACGTCTTCTCTTAAACCTTCTGAAAACTTGCCAATAAGTAAAACCACTATAAATTGTAGCAAAAAGAACACCTATAGAACCCTTGCATGCCCTGATGTAATTTCACTAGATTCTTTAAGATAAGTATAAACAGTTAACTTATATTTTCTTCTTAAATCTGGAGCATCGTTGAGATTCACAATGAAACTTTAGATGTCCAACCAACTGTCAGTACGAAACTACATTAAAAAAATAATAATAGAATCTTGGAAGACCTTCGAAAATAATAATTAGAAAGTAATTTTAGGCTTTTGACATAAAAATAAGGATATAATTATTAATTAGCCAAAATTTGTTTAGATGTAAAGTTTAAACTTTTGTTTCTCTATTGAAGCCACCAAATTAATTGGATTATGCATTTTATGCAAAGCACGAGAACAGTCACAAACATAGCACACAAAAATCAAAGCAGATGTTCGACATACGAAAAAAAAATACTTTTTAAAAGAAATATGTCTATTAAAATTGGATAATTCTGCTTCAGCATCAGATCACAGCATTCAGATACCATATTGGTGGCCAAAACATTTTAGATGAGTACATTAAAACATAACCCCAAATTAAATATTTATTTTTCAGAATAACTAATTGTTGGCTTACTTACTACAAAATTGCAACTTTGGCCTATTGCTCCCTTGTTATCCATCTTCTACCAAAAATGAACTGCTGCCACAAAAAATTATCATTTAAAAAAACCTTTAATTCAGATTGATGTGTTGTCAAAGAGGGAATCTAGTTTGTCAAACTCGTCAAAGTATAATATGTAGACCCATAATCTCCCTATTTGACTACTATTTTTCAGAGCATTACACCAAGGTGCATGTTTAAGTACACAATACAAACCATAGGAGTCGTGAAGCACACGTACGACCCATGACAGCAGGTGCAGTCAGAAGATAGTATCGAAAACAGGGACGAAACATTAAGTGAAAACTAGGTAACTTCTCGTAGTTGGGACAACGAGACAAGTTAAACTTTATATGGCTATTATATGTGCAATTATAAAAACAAATTTCCTAAGAAAAATAATTTTAAAATTTTCAATGTCCCAACAAAACATCTCTCTGAGGCCCCCTAGGCAGTTTGATTGGCCATGGCTGTGATATGAAATTTTATAAAATTTGCAATGTCCCAAAAAAACATCTCCGAGGCACCTGGGCAGTTCGATTGGCCATGGCAGTGATATGAAGTTTTATATGAAGTATGTGGTTCAATATTCAAATATCCTAATTGGCCATGTAAATTATGCATAGATTACGTGTAATTCACCTAGATATTAAAATAGTAGTGACCAAAAAAAAAATCATAGTGGTGATTATTAAAATCAACCCCAACAGTACTAGCCCAGCCCAACCCAACCAAACTGATTCCTTTAAATAAATAAAAAATAGAACTGGTTCCTTTAAAAAATAAAAAATATGTCCGGAAGAGGGCGCACAATCAAATATTTCCTTTTTATTTCCTTCTGCACTATAAGCATGGCATATTTTTTTAATGATAGGTTTTATTGAGCCCATTGACCAAGACATTCACACTACACAACGATTAAAATTTTAGCAGCAGAAGATTCACCTAAATCTACTAGTCTCGGTCTAATCTACTAATCCAATAGAATCCCGCCGTCAAGTCCCATGGCATGCTTCTCCTTTCACCCGATAGGATTCTTCAATCATAACTTGCATGCCAGTATGTCATGCTTCTTTCTCTCTGGGCATTGCAGTTTCCCAAAGTTATAAAAGAAAAGTCTCTTATTTTTTACTTTAATTTAGCTATATTTAAACTAAACTAAGCGACAACTTTATTACAAAGAAAATCCTCATAGACATCCTTAAATTCAAATGGAAACATTTAGCAAATCCTCATAGACATGCTCAAACTCAAATTGCAACAATTATTTCTAATTTAATTTAACTATACTTTATTAGAAAACAAATCTTGAATTTTCTATATAAATTACAATATTTATATGACATAAATTCTTCTTATTTGCATTCATGTATACATATATTAGTATACCTTATACACTACTTTTACATTGTAATGTGTTTGTATATATATTTTAGAAACAACTTTGCTACAAAGTTAATGTATCTGTTCTTATATATATATATATATATATATATATATATATATATATATATATATATATATATATTCTGAATTTCTCTTATATTTAACATTTATTCTACAAATGGTCTTATCGAGTAAGTTTCTTCAAATCCTTCAGGCATATGGTTCCATCAGCTTGTACCAAACGATATATATATATATATATATATATTCTCCAAACCAATACACATTAAATATATCAAATATATAACTATACAAAATATTAAGCAATTTTAATTCCTATATATCATGTCATGTAATTTTAAGTAAAAATAACATGCAACTATTTGAATAATAACAATAAATTCCATATATATATATAGCTTATATTTTTTGTTATTATAAATTCTTATAATAATATTTTTATTTTTAGCATTATAAATTTTCATATTCATATATATACTTTAGGAAAATGTAAAAGTTTTCATATGGTAGACAATATGGCATTGTTATTGTAGTTGGGTGGAATTGGATTAACAAAATATTAGTAAAAACCTAAATGGATTATATTCTAAACCTTAATACTAACATAAATTCTTATTTTTTACTTTAATTTAGCTATATTTAAACTAAACTAAGCGACAACTTTAGTACAAAGAAAATCTTCATAGACATCCTTAAATTCAAATGGCAACATTTAGCAAATCCTCATAGACATGCTCAAACTCAAATTGCAACAATTATTTCTAATTTAATTTAACTATACTTTATTACAAACCAAATCTTCATAAACATGCTCAAACTCAAATTGCAACATCTCTATAATTACATTAAGCGGCATGTAATAGTCGTAATAGCTACCCATAGACATTTCCAACATCACATTGCAACGTTACTATATTTAAACTACGCGATAGATAGTCATTACCTTGTAGCCTTGTTAATATTATAAACAAAGTTAAATATGAAGAAATGTTTAAAAAGTCAACTCTAGAATAAAGTATGGTAAAAATGAAGAGGATGGTTAACATTCGTGACCAATGACACAATATAATACTCAAGAAACTTTGATACACAGTATTGTAAACAAAAAAACAAAAAAAATAGAGGCCAAGTATGTGAAAAAGTTCAAATTTCGTATATTAAAAGAGATCTATGTATAAATTATAATAGGGTTGAAATTGAAATTATGGAATTAATGTAAGAATTTTGTAAAATATTTAAAAACTTTGAAACCTATTATTGTGTAAGAGATCAAGTATGAAAACTTACGATGTAAAAGTTAAGTACAGGAAAATGTTCAAATTTTATGTATTGAAAAGTGATTTTTTTAATAATTTCAACTTTATTATAATATATTTTAATGCCCAATAATATGATAGCACCTAGAGATATTTTCATATATATATGAAACATGAAATTTAGTATAGAACCTCTTAAGACAGTAGGGGATCTTCATATCTTTATAATGGAAGTGAGTTTGATTTGAGGAATTTAGCTTTACATGCGTTAATATATATATATAAAAGTTTGTTTAAAAGAAAATAATAAATCACAGATGCTGATATAAAGAATAGATATTTACAGAAATAAGAAAATAATCTCTTGTATAGTTTCTCATGCCCCTGTATCTTGTGCTTTTATAATGATATTGGTTTGTTATTTGTACAAACAATTCTAAATGACAGGTATTAGCAATAATATATATATATATATATATATATATATATATATATATATATATATATATATATATTTTATTTGAGAATTTCTCATATATATTTTAAAATTTCATATTTTTAATTAAATTATTAAAAATAAAAAAATTATCCCTTCCATAACCATATTTAAGATTAGAAAATTCTAGAAGTAATACTATGATTTATGAAGGCCCGTGTATTTTGATAAGAATAATTACGCATTAAGATAGAACATCATGCATTAGGAAAAGGAGGTAGTGATACCACCCTCCTTGACCTTAGTACCAGTAAGACCTGCTTGCATGTAAGAATAGCAAAAAAACCTATACTCGTATGTGAGCTTGAATTTATGAAATTATATTTATGAAATCTAAAATTGTACTTTGGATTCTTGCACTTTATATTTTCACAAATCTTATTATGTAACTACGAAAAGTCACGATGGTAAGGGCATATCAAAGATGACCACACCATCGGGTGGCATCACCATCTCTAATGCTACCACTAACCTCATCACCATCACCATCACCACCATCAAGATCATCATCAGCACCAGTCGCTACAATGCCTAAGCTAACCAATATAATGCGCTCATCAGAATCCATTCTGGAAACTTTAAAAGGGTCACAACCGGTCATCACCAAGGAAGAGCAACCTCATCTTGAGGAAAGACACTCAAAAAAACCCAAAGATTGTGATTATAAACCCCCAAAGGAATATATTTCTAGAGAACTACAAAATATTAAACTCCCTGAATTTTCGAGAGGGCGAGCTGAGGAACGTGTTGAAGCATGGTTAGAAGGAATGATAATATGCTTTACACTAAGAGAATATTCTTCGACCTCTAAGACAAATATTGTTATATTTCAAATTAGAGAGAGTGCTTTGATTTGGTGGGGAAATATAGAAAAGAAATTACATCTTACATCAAATAATGTTCCTTGGGAACTGTTCGAAGAAAGATTCTGTGCAAAATACTTACCAGCTTTCTTTCAAGAGCAGCAAGCTGGAGCCTTCCATATATTAGTCCAAGGTAATAAGACAATGTAAGAATATGAGATAAGATTTATGGAGCTTGTAAAATATGTTCTTTATCTAGATACAGACGAACGTCAATCCGAGCGTTTCATATATGGATTAAATCCTCGAATCAGGGCCATGATTAGAATGTGGAAGTAGTCATCAGTAGAAAAGGCAGTTGAATGCGCATGGTATGCAGAGGATAATTTAGGGATCAAAAGGGATATCAAGCCAACAGAACCCTCATAGCCAAGATTTCCACAAAAGACTCCTTGGAACTTCTTCAGGGGAAGTAGCTTGAGACCGCCTCCTTATGGTAAAAGGTTTACCTCAAGAGGAGTAGGAGCAAGAGACACGATGACCGTTAATACTATAGTTGTCGAATCATCAAACACAAGTCCATGGAAATCTTGAGGGACTATTAATAGAGGAATAAATGGGAGAGGAAGTGGCACAAGAGGACGAAGCTCCTTGTCTAGAAATTTACAATCTAACTCAAGGGGACCATCTCAAGTTAATTGTTGGGGATGTGAAGGACCACATTTTCAGCATGATTTTCCGGAAGTCTCATAGATATCAGGAAAAGAACCATCATAAAATACCCAAGGAAATTATAGCTATGGGACTAAAGAACATAAAGGGGAAAGAGATTGAAAATAAACCCAGTTCTAGTATGTCTAATTGTCACATACAAGCTCCAAATGAAGAAAAGAGAATTGAACTGTTTCATGTGAGGGTTATTTACAAACATACCAAGGTTGACACATTGTTTGACAGTGGGTCATAAGAAAATTTAATCTCTGAAGACTTGGTCAAGAAATCTAATCTTGAGACCATTCCACATCTGAAACCGTATCCACTTGGTTGGATTTGTAAGGATGCAAATTTACAGGTTTCAAAGAAGTGCATGTTGCGCTTTGCAATAACTGCACATTTCATTGACATAGTTGAATTAGATGTTGTTCTACTTGATATAATAGGTATGGTGTTGGGAAGTCCTTAATTGTATGACAGGAAATCTATCTTGCATCGCTATAAGAACAAATACCATTTATTCAAAGATGGCAAGGAGTACATTATGAGAGTTCATCGTGAAAAACTATACTCTTCTTTAGTTAATGCAGGGCAGATGAAGAGGCTCATCAATGAAGGCCAAAACTTGACATTGATGATGATTAAAAAAAGAGAAGTTTTACATAATCCTTTTCTTGCAAATATTGATGTATATAATGAGTTGTTTCAGTTTGAAAGCAGGTTGTCTTTGAAAGAAGATGACAAGCAGTTGCAGTAGTCGACTTTGGTGTTGAATGGTGCTAAAAACCAAGTGTCAGTGCAAGAAGTTGCATAGGTCCAAGAGAGGGAAACTCAACTTAGAAAAGAAGGCACAGGATTCAGAAATGATCATTGCTGGTTTTAGAAAGGCATGGTACAATGGCGAAGAAACTTGGTTAGGAATCGACACAAGTTCAAGGCTAATTCAGCAAAAAATCGCCATAAGGGTAGGATGCAAGGTGAGAGTAATTTCAAGTTTAATTTGATTTTAAACTAATGTAGAAATAATATTTTTATTAAAAAATTAAATTGTTGTTATGAAAGTTCAGTAAATGTGCAGCATGACAATGTAAAAAACAACAATGGTTGGTCAATGGAATCAAGGAAAAATTTCCCGTTTCATGAAAATCTCCAATTAATGAAATTAGGGAAATTTCAGTGGATAAAGGTTGGAAGAGTGGGGACACAGTCTCATCATATTCATGTTCAGTAGTCCAGAGAGATTTTGGGGTCCAAAAGCTTCCCAATTGGGAGGTGTGATCAGGTGATCAAGTCATATGCTCGAAACAAGTCCGAAATTGAGTGACCGGAAAGGTCTCGTCATTGCGATTCTGGCACCGTGAACAGTTTGAAAAACTGATGTCACATGAGGAAGATATCCCTTTGTGTTCGATTTCCCAAACATCAAAATTTTGGTGACTGGATGCCCAGTCAGCAAAATATTCTAGGAATATTCCATTTTCTTTTGAGCCAATGTGGTGGCACCACGTCGCACATCATGGGCCATTCGATGTAGATGGTACAAATTGATCTGGACCATTGGATGAAGTTTTGGTTGGACAAATTATTGAGTGACACGTGGCAAGCCCGCAGGCCGCCACGTGTCCTCATAACAGTTGGTTAAAATTTTGTGGAGTCGACAGGGGTCAAACCCGTGACCTCCTCTCTGCACGCAAGACCTCTTAATTTTCCACGTGTGGGGTGTTTCTTACCCATATAGGCTGTCGGTTGAATTTAAAGTTTAACCATGTTTGCAACGAGGGCTTGGGAGGCCAGCCCCCCCTTTCAAGTGACCATCCACCCGATACCGTGGCCGGCATAGTAACCATGACATTAAATCAAACCACCGGCGGGATTGTTTCGAACATTCACATGGAGGGTTCGACACTAAATGCAATGGTTTCAAAAGTTGGGAACCTTAACTCCAGGTTCCGACATCCGGCGGGTTAGTTGCAAACGGTGATCACATGTGGAGGTAATTTTTATGTGAAGGTTAATGTGGCGGGTTATGGAACCGCGTTACTCGGGGATCCAACCTCAAACAGGAGAGTTGAAACCATTAACAGAGGATTCAGCGGGGGTGGAATGTGACCACCCCACCAATCACAATTAGTGTCAAAATTATTTTCCTGCCATATTTGGAGCGCACCCTAGTTTTAGGGCTAAACTATTAATTTATCTGCAGTTAAACTGTCAGTCTCCACATTTAATGGAGCTTTTCTAGCTGTCGTTGGGAAAAATACATTGGGAGGTCATTTTTCAACCAATTTTGGTGAAACGAGTCTACCTAGGCTAATTTGAGCATTTTGGACCCTTTCGTGTAGAGAAAATAGTCATTAGAAGCCTGCAAACATATGTAATTTACAATTTTGAGCATAATGAGAAAGAGAGACATGCCATTGGGAGCTGGACCAGTAGATGTAGCCCAGGAGGGGTGAACTGCTTCATCATGCCTACTGTGTAAAACTTATGTGTGAATGTTTTTCTCTGTTATGAATTATTGTTCAGTGTTTTTAAGGCTTATTTACATGCTTAAATTTCGCTAATTTATCTAATTTTCATGGTTAAAGCTCTCATACCCTAAGAAAACTTATGGAGATAATTTGTACATGTTTAATTAACTGAAAGGAAACTTGGCACAGCGAAACCAGTACACTCCTTTTAGATCAAGTTGGTATTAGAGTAGGTTTTTACCTCTGGTGTTTTTATGTGCAAGGATTTGTTAACTGTTTTCAAGGGTTTTCATGCTTACTAGGATCAAGCTTAAGAGAGGAGAAAGCAAATTGGTGGAAGCAAGATTTTCTCAAAGTGATCCACAGCAAATGAGGGTAAGATTTCCACATTCTCCACCACCTAGTTCACCTCCAAGCGAATCAGAAGCAGCATCTAGCATGCCTCCAAGAGAAGAAGAAACCCATGAAGAGGTGGATCCCAAAGAGGAAGAAACAGTGTTCAGGAAAGCATTCCTTGACATGACTGAAATGGTGAGAGTCCTTTATCAAGAAAGGAATGAAAGACTAGAAGGAGAAGGATCCAAACTTCACAAGGAAGGTCAGGGATCATCAGGAGGTCACAATGGTGAAGAAAAATCAAAGAAGGGCAATGGAGGAAATGGAGGCAGTGGAAAGTCACCATCCTCACCCTCATAATGATCATCCTCTACTTCATCTTCGGTACACCAGTCACACAAGTTAAAGAACATTGGTAAAACTCCTGTTCTAAAACTTGATGTTAATTTTTAATTGCCAATGTTTAATGGTGAAGTCAATGCATAAAATATTGATAATTGGATTAGGCAATTGGAGATTATTTGAGAATTCAAAACCTTCATGATGATGACACCAAAATCCAACTAGCTTCATTGAGGATGGAAGGTGCAACACTTGTTTGGTGGGAAGCCAAGACAAAGGAGGAGATCAAGAAATATATTAAGATTATTTTATCATGGAATGATTTCATTTCTGCAATAAAACAATAGTTTTATTCACTAGCTCACATGCAGAAAGCCATAATAAACTGGAAAAAATTTAAACAAATGAAAGGAAAATTTTTACAAGTGTATACTAAAGAATTTAGGAGAAGAGCTCTTTTACTAGGAGTATATTTTCATAGCCAAGACACTTTTCTCAATTATATAAGAGGTTTACATACCTACCTAAGACATACAATCCTCATGTTTAACCCTACAAGCCTAGATGAGGTTTGTGTTCAAGCCACGCATTTAGAGGTAAGGGGAAAACAAAAATTAGATGGGAATGAGGAAAATGAGTTTAAAGGAAAATGGAAGAAAAATAGAAATGTAGATACTAGAAAAGATAAGGAAAAATTATTTTGCAAACACTGTTCTAAAACTAGCCATGATGAGGACCAATTTTGGAAACTTCATCGAGAGCTGAAACCGGAAATTTTTAAAGCCAAAGAGAAAGCCAAGGAGAAAGGAAAAGTTGTTGCAATAGTTGAACAAGACCTAGGGTCAGATTCAGGAGATGAAACAAAAATCATAGCTATGGGACTAAAGAACATAAATGGGAAAGAGATTGAAAATAAACCCAGTTCTAGTATATCTAACTGTCACATACAAGCTCCAAATGAAGAAAAGAGAATTGAACTGTTTCATGTGAGGGTTATTTCCAAACATACCAAGGTTGACACATTGTTTGACAGTGGGTCACAAGAAAATTTAATCTCTGAAGACTTGGTCAAGAAAATTCATCTTGAGACCATTCCACATTTGAAACCATATCCACTTGGTTGGATTTGTAAGGATGCAAATTTACAGGTTTCAAAGAAGTGCATGTTGTGCTTTGAAATAATTGCACATTTCATTGACACGGTTGAATTAGATGTTGTTCCACTTGATATAATAGGTATGGTGTTGGGAAGTCCTTACTTGTATGACATGAAATCTATCTTCCATCGCCATGAGAACAAATACCATTTATTCAAATATGGCAAGGAGTACATTGTGAGAGCTCATCATAAAAAACAAGACTCTTCTTTAGTTAATGCAGGGCAGATGAAGAGGCTCGTCAATGCAAGCCAAAACTTGACATTGATGATGATAAAACAAAGAGAAGTTTTACATAATCCTTTTCATGCAAATACTGACATATATAATGACTTGTTTTAGTTTGAAAGCAGGTTGTCTTTGAAAGAAGATGACAAGCAGTTGTAGTAGTCGACTTTGGTGTTGAATGGTGCTGAAAACCAAGTGTCAGTGCAAGAAGTTGCGAAGGTACAAGAGAGGGAAAATAAACTTCGCAAAGAAGGCACATGATTTAGAAATGATCATTGTTGGTTTTATAAATGCATGGTACAATGGCAAAGAATCTTCGTCAGGAATCAACACAAGTTCAAGGCTATTTCAGCGAAAAATAGCCATAAGGACAGGATGCAAGGTGAGAGTAATTTCAAGTTTACTTTGATTTTAAACCAATGTAGAAATAGGATGTTTAATACAAAGTTAAGTTGTTGTTCTGCAAGTTTAGTAAATGTGTAACATGATAATGTCAAAAACAACAATGGTTGGTCAAAGGAATCAAGGAAAATTTTGTCGTTTCTTTAAAAGCTCCAATTAATGAAATTAGGGAAATTTAAGTGGATAAAGGTTGGAAGATTGGGGACGGAGTCTCCTCATATTCATGTTTAGTAGTCCAGAGATTTTTTTGGGTCCAAAAGCTTCTCAATGGGGAGGTTTGGTCAGGTGATCAAATCATATTCTAAAAAATGAAAGTGCTCGAAACAAGTCGAAACCTGAGCGATCGGAAAGGTCTTGTCGCTGCAATTCCAATTGCATGAACAGTTCGAAAAACTGATGTCATATGAGGAATATATCGCATTTTGTTCATTTTCCTAAAAAACAAAATTTTAATGACTGGATGCCCAGTCATTTTCTTCTGAGCCAATGTGGTGGCTCCACGTGGCACATCGTGGGCCGTTGGATATAGATGGTAGGAATTGATCTGGACCGTTGGATGAAGTTTTGGTTGGACGAATGATTGAGTGACATGTATGAATCCAGCAAGCTGCCACGTGTCCTCATAACAGTTGGGTAAAATTTTGTGGAGTCGACAAGGGTCGAACCTGCGACCTCCTCTCCACACGCAAGACCTCTTACCGTTCCGCCTGTGGGGTGTTTCTTACCCCTATAGGTTGTCAGTTGAATTTAAATTTTAACCATGTTTGCAATGAGGGCTTGGGAGGCCAGCCCCAAAGTTCCAACCCCCCATTTCAAGTGACCATCCTCCCAGAACCGCTGCCCACATAGTAACCATGACATTAAATCAAATCGCTGACAAGATTTTTGCGAACGTTGACATGGCAGGTTCGGCAGTAAATGCGATGGTTTCAAAAGTTGGGAACCTTAACTCCAGGTTCTGACATCTGACGGGTTAGTTGCAAACGATGATCACATGCGGAGGTAAGTTTTATATGAAGGTTAATTTGGCGGGTTATGGAACTGCGTTACTCGAGGTTCCAACCTCTAACAGCGGAGTTGAAACTGTTAACGGAGGATTCGGCAGGGGTGGCATGTGACCACCCCGCCACTCACAATTAATGTCAAAGTTATCCGCCCGCCATATTTGGAGCGCGCCCTAAGTTTAGGGATAAATTGTTAATTTATCTACAGTTAAACTGCCAGTCTCCACATTTAATGGAGCTTTTCTAGCTGTCATTGGGAAAAATGCATTGGGAGGTCAGTTTTCGACCAATTTTCGTGACAAAAGTGTCTACCTAGACTAATTTGAGCATTTTGGAGCCATTAGTGCAGAGAAAATAGCCATTAGAGGCCTGTAAACATATGTAATTTACAATTTTGAGCATAATGACAAAGAGGGACATGCCATTAGGAGTTGGACCAACAGATGTAGCCCAGGAGGGGTGAAATGATTCATCATGCCTACTGTGTAAAACTTATGTATGACTTTTTTCTCTATTATGCACTTTTTTTCAATGTTTTAAGGCTTATTTACATGCTTAAATTTCACTAATTCATCTAATTTTCATGGTTAAAACTCTCATAGCTTAAGAAAACTTATGGAGACAATTTGTACATGTTTAATTAACTGAAAGGACACGTAGCACAACATAACTAATACACCCCTTTCAAATAAAGTTGGTATCAGAGCAGGTTTTTACCTCTAGTGTTTTTATGTGCAAGGATTTGTTAACTGTTTGCAAGGGTTTTCATGCTTACTAGGCTCAATCTTAAGAGAGGAGAAGGGAAATTGGTGGAAGAAAGAGGTTCTCAAAGTGAACCACAATAAAGGAGGGCAAGATTGCCACATTCTCCACCACCTATTTCACCTCCAAGAGAAGCAGAAGTATCATCAAGCATGCCTCCAGGAGAAGAAGAAACCCATGAAGAGGTGGATCCAAAAGAGGAATAAAGGGTGTTCAGGAAAGCATTCCTTGACATGACTGAAATGGTGAGAGTCCTTTATCAAGAAAGGAATAGAATACTAAAAGGATAAGGATACAAACTTCACAAGGAGGGTCAGGGATCATCAGGATGTCACAATGATGAAGACAAATCAAAGAAGGCCAATGAAGGAAATGGAGGCAGTGGAAATTCACCATCCTCACCCTCATCATCATCATCCTCTACTTCATCTTCAGTACACTAGTCACACAAGTCAAAGAACACTGGTAAAAATAATTTTCTAAAACTTGATGTTAAGTTCGAATTGCCAATGTTTAATGGTGAAGTCAATGCAGAAAAGCTTGATAATTGGATTAGGCAATTGGAGGTTTATCTGAGAATTCATAACTTTCATGATGATGACACCAAAATCCAACTAGCTTCATTGAGGATGGATGGTACAACACTTGTTTGGTGGGAAGCCAGACAAAGGAGGAGATCAAGAAATATGGTAAGATTATTTTATCATGTACTGATTTCATTTCTACAATAAAACAACAGTTTTATCCATTAGCTCACATGCAGAAAGCCATAATGGACTGGAAACATTTTAAACACTTGAAAGGACAAAACGTACAAGTGTATACTCAAGAATTTAGGAGAAGAGCTCTTTTAATAGGAGTAGATTTGCATAGCCAAGACACTTTGCTCAAGTATATAGGAGGTTTACATACCTACCTAAGACATACAATCCTCATGTTTAACCCTACAGGCCTAGATGAGGTTTGTGTTCAAGCCACACATTTAGAGGCAAGGGGAAAACAAAACTTAGACGAGAATGAGGAAAATGAGTTTAAAGGAAAATGGAAGAAAAAGATAAATTTAAATACTAGAAAAGAGAAGGGAAATTTATTTTCCAAATACTGTTCTAAAACTAGCCATGATGAGGACCATTGTTGGAAACTTCATCCAGAGTTGAAACCAAAAATTTTTAAAGCCAAAGAGAAAGCCAGGGAGAAAGGAAAAATTGTTGCAATAGCTGAACAAGACCTAGGGTTGGATTCAGGAGATGAAACAAAAATCATAGCTATGGGACTAAAGAACATAAAGGGGAAATATATTGAAAATAAACCCAGTTCTAGTATATCTAACTATCACATACAAGCTCCAAATGAAGAAAAGAGAATTGAATTGTTTCATGTGAGGGTTATTTACAAACATACCAAGGTTGAAACATTGTTTGATAGTGGGTCACAAGCAAATTTAATCTCTGAAGACTTGGTTAAGAAACTTAATCTCAAGACCATTCCACATCCGAAACCATATCCACTTGGTTGGATTTGTGAGGATACAAATTTACAGGTTTCAAAGAAGTGCATGTTGCGCTTTGCAATAATTGCATATTTCATTGACACGGTTCAATTAAATGTTGTTCCGCTTGATATAACATGTATGGTGTTGGGAAGTCCTTACTTGTATGACAGGAAAGCTATCTTCCATCTCCATGAGAACAAATACCATTTATTCAAAGATGGAAAGGAGTACATTGTGAGAGCTCATCGTAAAAAACTAGACTCTTCTTTAGTTAATACAGGGCAGATGAAGAGCCTCATCAATGCAAGCCAAAACTTGAAATTGATGATGATTAAACAAAGAGAAGTTTTACATAATCCTTTTCATTCAAATACTGATGTATATAATGAGTTTTTTCAGTTTGAAAGCAGGTTGTCTTTGAAAGAAGATGACAAGCAGTTGCAGCAGTCAACTTTGTTGTTGAATGGTGTTGAAAACCAAGTGTTAGTGCAAGAAGTTGCAAAGGTATAGGAGAGGGAAAATCAACTTAGAAAAGAAGGCACAGGATTCAGAAATGATCATTGTTGGTTTCAGAAAGGCATGGTACAATGGCAAAGAAACTTGGTGAGGAATCGACACAATTTCAAGGCTAATTCAGCAAAAAATTGCCATAATGATAGGATGCAAGGTGAGGGTAATTTCAAGTTTACTTTTATTTTAAACCAATGTAGAAATAGGATGTTTACTACAAAGTTAAGTTTCTATTATGCAAGTTCAGTAAATCTGCAGCATGACAATGTCAAAAACAACAATGGTTTATCAATGGAATCAAGGAAAAAATTGTTGTTTCATGAAAATCTCCAACTAAAGAAATTAGGGAAATTTCAGTGGATAAAGGTTGGAAGAGTGGGGACACAGTCTCATCATCTTTATGTTTAGTATTTGAGAGAGCTTTTAGGGTCCAAAAGATTCCCAATGGGGAGGTGTGATCAAATGATCAAGTCATATGCTCAAAAATGAAAGTGCTCGAAACAGGTCTGAACCTAAGCGACTGGAAAGGTATCATCGTTGCGATTTTGATGCCACAAACGGTTCGAAAAACTGATTTCATATGAGGAAGATATCGCATTCTGTTCATTTTCCCAAACAACAAAATTTTGGTGACTGGATCCCCAGTCAACTTCCAGGTACAGTCAGTGGAATATTTTGGGAATATTCCATTTTCTTTTGAGCCAATGTGGTGGCGCCACATGGCACATCGTGGGCCGTTGGATGTAGATGGTACAAATTGATCTGGACCATTGGTTGAAGTTTTGGTTGGACGAATGATTGAGTGACATGTATCAATCCAGCAGGTCGCCACGTGTCCTCATAACAATTGGGTAAAAAATTTTGGAGTCGACAAGGGTCGAATCCGCGACCTCCTCTCCACACGCAAGACCTCTTATTGTTCTGCCTATGGGGTGTTTCTTACCCTTATAGGTTGTCGGTTGAATTTAAAGTTTAACCATGTTTGCGACGAGGGCTTGGGAGGCCAGCCACAAAGGGCCAACCCCCCCTTTCAAGTGACCATCCGCCCGGAACCATGGCCCACACACTAACCATGACATTAAATAAAATCGCTGACAAGATTTCTGCGAACGTTGACATGGCAGGTTCGGCAGTAAATGCGACGGTTTCAAAAGTTGGGAACCTTAACTCCAGGTTCCGATATCTAGTGGGTTAGTTGCAAATGTTGATCACATGCAGAGATAAGTTTTATACGAAGGTTAATGTGGTGGCTTATGGAACCTCGTTACTCGGGGTTCCAACCTCTAATGGCGGAGTTGAAACCGTTAACAAAGGATTCGACGGGGGTGGCATGTGACCACCCTGCCACTCACAATTAATGTCAAAGTTATCTGCCTACCATATTTGGAGCGCGCCCTAAGTTTATCACTAAATTATTAATTTATCTGCAGTTAAACTGCCAGTCTCCACATTTAGTGGAGCTTTTCTAGCTGTCATTGGGAAAAATGCATTGGGAGGTCATTTTTCGACCAATTTTTGTGAAACAAGTGTCTACCTAGACTAATTTGAGCATTCTAGAGCCATTCGTGCAGAGAAAACAACCATTATAGGCATGCAAACATATGTAATTTAAAATTTTGAGCATAATGACAAAGAGGGACATTGTTATAGGTAAATTTGGGCACCATTCCCAATGACCTAGTTAACTGGACATCATCCCCAGGACCGATGAATAGGGTCTATCATCCCCTATAATTTTAGTTGCTACATGCCCTAAGACAAAGAACAAGAAAAAATCATCTATGACTTCCATCTGCAAGGTTTCCAAGATTTGAAGTTTATAATATATCATGTGTGAGCTCAGCAATGTTGCCTCTCAAGGGACGAAGTGAGTTGCATATGTAGATAACCCCTTTCAAGGGTGCTTTGCAAAGCACTTCCCGACACTCAAGGGTACATTGGTCATTTGGGAGTGAAATTCTCATTGTTACAGAATCTCCACTTGGCCAGTGTCTTCTAGAAGAGTGCATATGTGTCAAAATTCGAATCCATGTGTTCATTTGATACCTCTAAGACTGGGAACATGTCTTGCCTATTATTAGAAAGTCATTTATTGTAAAACTACCTTCAGCTCCTCTATAAATTGAGCACATATCCTAGTGCTTGGTAAGGAAGAATTTGAGTAGAGAAATGCTGGTGGAATTTCAATTGAGGAGTTGATTTGTGTAACATGCTGCTGGAGAGATGTGCATTGTGATGAGGCTGGGATGCTGATGGAGATGGTGACATAAAATAAATCATTGGTGTTCATCTTTGCAGGAAATATTTTGGCGATCTAGCTCAAATTTGAAGCTACAACAAGAGTGAAAGAAGGAAAGTTGGAAGCGCTTGGACTCCAAGTAAGTTTCTTGATATGTTCTGTGTGTCTATTTATTGTTAGGAAAAGTAGTTGCAAAGTCTTTAACCTGTTGTTCTAGATGAGCACCACATCTAGGGAAGAATGTTTTGTCTGTGTTCCATAATTTCGCATAATAGACATGCCATTGGGTGTTGGACCAACAGATGTAGCCCAGGAGGGGTGAACTGCTTATCATGCCTACTCTGTAAAACTTATGTGTGAATGTTTTTCTCTATTATGCACTGTTGTTCAGTGTTTTTAAGACTTATTTACATGCTTAAATTTCACTAATTCATCTAATTTTCATGGTTAAAACTCTCATACCTTAAGAAAACTTATGGAGACAATTTGTACATGTTTAATTAACTGAAAGGACACTTAGCACAGCAGAACTAATACACTCCTTTCAGATCAAAAGCGACCATCAAAGTCTACAATATTTGTTTACCCAACGAGACTTGAATGCTATACAAAGACGATGGAGTGAATTATTAAGTGAGTATGACTTTGGAATTTCATACATGAAAGGGAAATAGAATTAGTCATTGACGCTCTAAGTAGAAGACCAGGGATATTTTCCCTCATTCCTATCAAGGTATACTTAAGAAAACGAATACTAGAACATCTCGTGAGAGATGGTTGGTACTTAAAAGTGAGGTCTGGGCTTGATAGTATCCATTAAAAGGAACCTAAAGTTGAAGGATATGAGCTAGAAGATGAAGGAATTTTATGATTCCATGGAAGAATGTACATGCCAGATAGTGGGGATCTCTGCAACACCATCCTAAAGGTAGCCCATAGGGCAGTATGTTGTGAACATCCTAGTGTAAATAAAATGTATGCTGATACAAAGAAACTCTTCTTCTGGGCAGGCATGAAACACGACATTGCCCAGTTTGTCGCAAAGTGTCTTGAATGTCAGCAAGTAAAGGCTGGCCATTGTCACCCAACAGGTCTCCTACAACCAAATGGGAAATAATTTCTATAGATTTTATTGTTGGGCTACCTCTTAAACCAAAAAGGCATAATGTTATCTTGGTTGTAGTGGATAAATTAACGAAAATTGCCCATTTTGTTCTTGTAAGAGATCAAGGAAAATTTTAAGGATGGAAATTTGTTTTAAAGTTTAGAAACCTTGGCGAATCTACCTAGTCCATAATATGCAATTTGTAAAAATTTTTGCAATAATTTTGTAAAAATATTCAAATTTCTAATAATTTTGTGCAGTCTCTATATAAAATTTTGGCGATTTTTAAGGTAAAACAATTCTATACTATAAAATTTGGGCGAATGATTTTAGAAAAAAATGAAATTAGCGAATCCTTTTTTTGGAAAAAGCATGGAAAATTAGCCCACTTGCGAATATTAGCCCCTAAAATTTTCCCTGTAAGAGATACTTACGAAGTTGCTGATGTAGCCCGGGTATTCATAAATGAAATTATCAGATTTCATGGAGTACCTAAGGAAATCATATCAGATAGAGACTCATAATTCACGTCAATATTTTGGACTTGTATGCAATCAACCTTAAGAACTCAATTAATTTTAAGTACAGCTTATCATCCTGAGACTAATGGGAAAATAGAGAGGGTAAATCAAGTACTAGAAGATATGCTAAGAATATATGTTATGGGCCAACAATCATACTAGGAAAAGTACTTACTCTTAGTTGAATTTTTAGACAGTAATAGTTATCACAGTTCAATCGGGATGCCGCCATTTGAAGCACTATACGGAAGACACTGCAGAACACTATTGAGTTGGGACAGGTTGGAAGATCGGGTGATAGTAGGGCCTGAATTAATTCAAGAGATGGAGTACCAAGTAAAACAAATTAGAAAAATATTGAAAGAAGCACAGGATAGACAAAAAAGTTATGCTCACATGAAATATAGGAACTATGAAGTAGGAGATCAGGTTTTCATCCGCATCAGGCCAAACAAAAGTACCATACGATTTGGAAAATGGACAAAATTATCACCCCGATTTATTGGATCGTTCAAAATCCTGGAAAAGTTGGACCTGTCACGTATCGTCTTTCACTGCCACCCCACTTGCATAAAATTCATAATGCATTTCATGTATCTATCTTACAACATTATATAGATGTCATATCTCATAACCTTCAATGGAAGGAACTACAGGTATCATATGGGGGAACCATTACGGTCAAACCATTATGTATATTGGAATGTAGGGTTCGACAACTCAGGAACCGCCTGGTAGACAAATTTAAGGCCGAATGGGACAAGTACAATCCTAGATCAGCTACTTAGGAAGATACAGAGGCCATATATCAATGATACCCCAAATTGTGCTAAATTTTGAGGAACTGAAAACCTTATTTGTATATAACTATTCTATTTTGGATACTCAAGATTATTATTTTGAAATATCACGTAAAAATGAATTTTATTTTGCTGGTATATGGATACCAATAAGGATATGATGTTTACTTGACTCTATTGATACATGATATATGTTATTTGCTTAAATTTGTTGGTACATGGATACCAATATGAAATATTTCATTTAATTAACATTGCGGGAATATGAAATCTAGAGCCACAGATTATGTTATAAATAAAGATATCTATAAATTTGTTTCATTTCTACATATTGATATGATTGATGGAATAGAAATAAAACAGTAACTACATTTTAATATGAAAGTTAAATTATTGGTATATAGACTAGATATGGCTATATACATTATATCATTGATAGCAAAATGTATGAATTATACAATAATTTTTATCTGAATACAATTTTTTTTTAATATATTGATGCATATGTTATAATGTATGGACAAGTGTTTACATTGCAGATAACATTGTTATCAAATGACCACTCGATGACAAAATTTCAGAACAATTGAGACTCAATGAGATTTCATCATAAAGTGTTGACCTTGGTCCCTTTAGGAGGGGTGGAGATGTTACCCACCGTTCATCCTCCAAAACCTGGAGTCATGGGAGGACTGTGTGAGTCACGCTCCCCTAGACGTGTGATGATGACTTCCAGATGCCTACTGGAAAAGTAGGTTGATATAATCGACACTACCATCCTCTTGAGGTTTATGAATGGTTAGATCAGTGTAGCTGACACTGTTAGAACTCCACCAGTTCTCTGAAGGCTGAAAAGAGATTAACAAAGGTAACCACAGACCACTTTGACCTAGTAGCTAGCCCTACCAGGCCGAGAGGGCTCTCTCTATAAGATCACATTCAAGGATTGCTTGTGACATGATATATATTAGGCTAGATATGATAGGCTCAAGTAGGTTTTGAGTGTTTTAGGGTTTGATGTTGGATCAAGGATGAAACCAAGTAGCTAGGTCTAGGTATCAAACGGTTTACAGTTGCAAAAATATAAAGGAGCGTGGTAGAAGTGGATCTATGATGGCTTTTAGGGTTTTGTTGGTATGGTGGAAAGTATGAATAATTAGAGGGATTTAATGATCATGTTCAATCATGAATTCACTAAAATGGAAGCATGAAACAGAAAATGACATTTCCATATAAACAGAGCTAAATTAATAGAATTTTGCCTATGAACTGTAAGGAAAGCCACTGAAGATACAAGATATGGAAAGAGGAGCTATATATCATTCATTAAAGACTATAACAGAGAAAATACACGATCATAAACTCACTACACATGAATTCCTAGATAATAGATACAACTACATCCTTTGATTTCTGAATATGTAATTGAAAGTACAAGCTACAATAGTCATAATCCTCTGATGTCTAACCAGTCAAATGACTCTGAAAATGATAGATATATACCAAAACAACATCTACCCTCTCTCAGGGGTCGAATCCATCAGTTGTGGAGCTTATTACATGATAGGCTCGACAAAACCTTAATATGTAGTGGAGTTCAACCAATTCACCTCATCATAGGAAACTAGATACATTTTAACAAAATTACATTAGCAAGCATGTATCTACCCTATTTCACTATTTACCAACTCAATTTCACCTCATGGCATCATCATTCATCAATTACATAGGTCAAAAAGTCAAAATAGGTCAATCAACCTGTAAAAATTGCCTTTTGGAGAAAGCGTAGTGAAATCAGGAGAAAGCATAGCGAGCTCAGAGAAAGTGTAGTGAGATGAGGAAAATTGACTTTTGGATGCCCTACAGGTGTCCAAATCCTGATATGAAAGATGTTATGGAAATCTATCGATTTATGCTACATTATAGGCTCATCAATCACTCAAAAAGGTGGATTCTATCCATCCAAATCTTCATTCTCCCAAGAATACTCAGAAAGCGTAGCGAAGCTTCCAAAAACAGGGCATAAAGGTGATTTTTTCCATGTTTTTGGGCATTTTGACCCCCTAGAAGTGGCTGACATGGCTCAAATGCTGACTAGGATTGATGTACTCATCAAGAGGAATCCAAAAATGTTGAGTTTTCATCCAATTTACCCCCCCAAAAAAGCGTAGCATGGCCCACACTACACTTTTTCCAGTATGACTAGTTTTCTGAATTTCCAAATTTGACCAAAATTTCTCAAAAAAAAATTGTTCCAAAACTCCTCAAAATTGTTCCAAAGGTGCCTCATAAGGTATTTTATGCCACTAGGGAAGCATCAATATATAATATCCAATTTTTCCTTCTCCTTTTGACTTTTTAGGGTTTCCTTCAGTTTGGTTTGAAATTACTTGACTTTGACATTGCAAAATTGATTTCTTTCATAGTCATGGTAAACCATGTGTTTTTTCATCTTGTTTTCTTTTTTGGCCTTGTCAAGGAGCTTCTCCAAGTGACTATTAACTTTCTCAAGCCAAAACTCCATGTTTTCATAGATTTCCATGGCTATTCCTTCTTCGAAAGTCAACTCCTCATCTAGTGGATTTTGCTCTCTTTCTTTCTGAAATGCTCTTCTAAGACCCATGGTCCTTTGTCTCTTCCTTATCACCTAATCTTCATGCTTCTATGACTCTTCAGTGTCAACCATTTCTTTGACTTTCACATCATGCATACTAGCTTCAAATTGAATTTTCTCTAAAGGAAATTGTTTTTCCTTCAACTGATTGTTTTCTTGCTCTAGGAAGGAAATGATGAAATGAGCACTTGACAAGTTTTCCTTGAGCTCTTTGATCTGAGCATATTTATCTTTGATGATTCTCTCTAGGTTTTCATGCTCTTTAGTAGCCTCCAATTATACTATGTCAGAGTCATGCTCCTCATCGTGCATAGATGTCTCTTGTTGTGATGGTAATCCCTGCTCTGATGATGTGGGCTTGGCCCCTTCCTGAATATGAGGAGAAAAAACAAGCCTTCTGCCTGTTACATGTCATTTTTTCACCATGAAATTTGACTGTTCATATGGGTCTATCACCACCTATATCATGTTCCCTTAGAGGTCAAAAACATTAATGTTCCTAAATCAAGTCTTGGAATTAGAGAAAAGCTCTGTAAAACCCTTAAAAGTCTACCTGCGCATTTTTTCTAGCCTTTTCCTCTGCATGCGTTGTTGTTATTTCCATAAAGTGCGGCAACTCACAATTTTTTCCACTATTACCTGCAAACCCCCGTGAAAAGAAAATAAAAGAAAAAAGTAAATTCTAGAAGCCTAGCTGGTCGAATATTCTCTCAACTGGAAGCTTATAGAGTCATGATCAGTTCGAGATTTATCCCGCCACTCATGGAGCTTATCCCTTGGTCCATGGAACTCAAATCCCTTCATGAGAAAAATCCACCCCCCTCTTCGTGGAACTGAAACTACCTCCATTTTCCTATAAATTGAGCTCAAGTTTCAAGTTCAAGGGTAGACTATACACACATGGTAGATTGTGAAAGATAGAAACTGACTTATATAGTTTCTAAGCTGAAGAGAGTTCATAAGAGTGCATACTTTCTACACTAGTGAGTTTTTTTTGGCATGAGAATGATCACACCCTTGTGTCTATAACTCCATTCTGGTATTCAGAGAGGAAGGCTTATCAAACTGAAGGAGAAACGATTGTTCAGGACCCCGAGAGAAATTTGTACGACATCAAGGCATCAGGGTGTAAGATTACTCTTTTTATTCAAGATAATACATATGGATATATTTTTCTCATTGCTTTGTTTCTATGCTTATTTGAATAATGTAAATACTTAGACTCCTTGATCACTAAGTTGGATTAGCATTTTCTGATTATTATATGTTGGAGATGCTTTGATCCTTTGTCTTGTCTTTGATTGCAGGTTATACTCATTGGAGAAACCACTTTGGAGTGATGGGACAAAAAGCTACATCAAACGTTTGGATTTCAAGGTAGGGGCATGTCCTCGCTACTTTACTATTATAATCTTGGAATGAAATTAATCTAGAGGAAAAGGTTTTCAAATAGATCTTTTCTTCTAGTTACTCGTTGGGTACTAGGAAGATCGATCTTGTCCGCAAGAGGGATTAATCCATGTAACAAAAAGGAAACTCCGTTGGGGATCTAGAGCTTAGTTTTCTTTATTTATTTTCAGTTTTAATTTTAAAGTTTTCTGATTTTGAATTCTCTGAGTTTGGTTGGGTAGATAACTTTTAAGAATCCCTTAAAAAGGAATCTTGTTATTTTTTTTCCAAGTTTTTCCTTTCCTGCACGGTTTTTGGCAGAAAACAGTGTAGCAACCTGCACAACTTTTAGTTCAATTCAGTGCACATGCGTACTGTATTCCACTGTAAGTTGCACACCCCCTAGAAATTTTGAAAATTTTAAAGTTCTCTTTTTCAGAACCAGATAACCTAATTCTTCAAGTTTTCCCTGATCCATTCACAGTCTCGTCAGTCTCTGTTAAGTTAATTGGGTGTTTTGAATATTCTTTTTTGAGAAATTCTTAATTTGATTTCCTTTGGTCATTACTTCAAGGTTTGTATCAATTTCTTAATAATTTAGCATATTTTTTCTTTTGTTTTTACAAAAAGAAAAAAATTGCATCTCAGTGTTAATCCCCTTTGAGTGTTTTTTGTTTTTGACCTTTGGAATTCTCACCCAATTTTCTTTACTTTCACTTGCTTGGTTCCTTAGATTACATTAGCAAAGGAAAATAGACTTGTTGTTCTTTTGCTGATTTGGAATCATTTTGTGTTTGAGAATTCTCTTGCATAGATTACATTTACATAGTTAGAATTCTCATTTTCAGAATATGAACGAAAAATGTGCATAGATTACATTTGCATATTTTTCATGTGAATTGTGCATAGATTACAACTGCATAGTTTACATTCTGGAAAGTCAATAGTAGATTTAGATCAGTTTTTTTTATTTGAATTTACATGTTTGTATGCTTGTTTTAAAACATAGAAAATAAAAAATTGTTTTGAAATGATTAGCATTAATTTTTCTTGCTGAAATTAGTGCATTAGAGAATTTATTATATTTTCTCCTTTTTATCAATTTTTTCATTGTTGGAAGTGAATGGAACCTCTCTCCTTACTTTAGTTAGGATTCATCGAAGTGAAAGATTACATTATCATACTTGATTGCGTTCAGTTTTGCGTCAAGTCATAACACCACTAGTTTCATATCCATTTACCGTTTGAGTAAAAACAACCAAAATAACACAGTGCTAAATAAAATTCATCTAGAAATTTTTACATTTTCTAGGGCTCTTTCCACCAATATAGTTCAGGATTAGTGCATCGGAATACATTGTAGTTAACATTCCAAAGCAATTAAAACAAAAAATAGTATATTGCGGTAAGGAAAATTTCCAATTGTTACGTTTGTGCTCTGGGAAGCTCTTCTTAAAAGAGTCAAGCATGAGATCATGTCAGACCAAGTGAGGTAATCATACCTATCGCATTGAAAAAGATATAATATGTGCATGTAATACAAATGGTAAACCTCGGATTAACCATTGTCGAGGAGCCTGGGGTCACTTGTTGGCAAACCTTGGATTTACCATGTCGAGGAGCCTTCAAGGGGATTGAGCTTGACACTCTGCCCTTGAGTGTATATCGGATCGTATATTGTTCCCCCAAGTGCATTTGTCTTAGCTGGTGACCTTAGTGGCCATAATCTTTAGGAATTTTCCCAAGTTGACATTGGAGGGAAGGTCCTGCTGTCCCTAGAACAGACGTTGGCTAGAATCACTTGGACTTTCCGAAGGGTGCACTTCACTTCGAGATGGCATAGTGGAGGTACTTGCACCAGACTATTTCATTAAACAGGTTTTCAGGGTAACTATTCCAACCGCTAGTTTTCCACATTAATTTCCGCCATGTTGGATTTCATCACCAACTAGTGTTTTTTATTGTGGAAAAATATTGTTTGTGTGTGGTTTGACTCCTAGATTTGATAGTGCATGTTCATTTGTTTGTTTTTAATTTTTAGAAACCTTAGGTGTGGATTGTGAACTTGAATTGTTAATATTTTTGAATTGTTAATAAGATTCACTGAAGTTGAATCTAAGGGCAATAGTTCTAGAATTTACGAACCAAGGAACCCCTCTGAACAAGAATCCTAATACTTTTCCTAGCTTTGGAAATGTTGGTCCTCCTTATATGGATACATTGTCATTACCTATATTTACCATAGGTTTACCGGCATAGTTATTTTCAACTTCGTTGGCCTCAACTACTCAAATTGTTCCACCTCAACTAGATGCTTCACCTCAACAAATTTCACCATCTCGACATCACCAACCTCATCTTGACCCTTTACCTTCTTCTCCCAACATGTCTTCCTCCCTTTCTTCTTCTTCTCTTGGTAAAAGCATTTATGCTAGTAACCAAGTGGCTAAGAAGAAGAAGAAAGGGAATAAGAAGAAGAAGCAAGATAAGAAAGAAGTCAACCAACCAACCATGGCTGTAAGTGTTGGTAGTGTTGAGGAAACCTCCAACATGCTTTGTGAGGGTGAACACTTCCTTATCAATTGTCCTAGTATTCCTAAGGTCTTGGAAGTATGGTCAGAAAAATCCCATCAACTTACTGTTGATCCATCAACCAATGATTGTCAGGTTCCTGAGAAAAAGGGTAAAGTTAGGTTTTCGTGTAGGTTATGAAAAGGGAGTCATCAAACTCACATTTTCCCTCACATGGATGAAGCCTCAAAACTATTGGAAAACCTTACTGTTCCATGTCAACAACTTCAATCAACCGTCAATTGACGAAGTGATTGATCTAATTCCAAGTACAATCAATCCCACTCTTCCATTCGACATTGAAACTCACATCACTCAAGTTGATGATCCATTATTTGATCAAGTGGTTGACTTGATTTCACATTCGGTTGATCCCACTCTCCCTATAGAGAGTGAAATTCATACCACTCAGGTTATTCTTGTTACATCAGATTCTTCTATGTTAGGGGGAATTTCACCTGTTTCTACAGAACCCCCTCCAAGTACTAAGGTCTTTTCCTTTGATTGGATAGACTAACAAAACCTCGTCTTCCTTCCTCCATCCCTTTCCAAATCATTATGAAGGCTTGTGGTAAGAATGTGTGTCGCACAAATGTAGATGAAGGTGCTTCCGTTAGTATTTTATCCTCAACTGCTTGGCAAGCTTTGGGTTCCCCTCAACTTGTGCTTGTTATACAGAGTCTGTCACCTTTTAACAGAACCATTATTGAACCTTTAGGAATCCTTCCTAAGTTTCCTATTACCTTGGAAGGTAAAACAATTTATATTGATCTTATGGTAGTTCGAGGCCCCTTGGATTTCAATTTGCTTCTTAGGCGAGACTATGTTTATGCAATGAAAGTTGGTGTATTGACACTCTTTCACATGATGTCTTTCCCTCACAATCAAAAAATTGTGACTATTGACCAGCTTTCATTCGTTAGTCTTGATTTGAATACTAACCATTTGACACCCCTGAATTTTCCTTATACGGAAGATATATCGACTCCGCCACGGCTTAATTATGTGGCAACCGGTTCCATGTTTTTAGTTATCGATGCAAGCGAGCCTCTCACTGTTTTCTCAACTTCATTTGACTTAGATCCGATAATTTACATGGTGAACCCTATGGGGGTATTTGAACACGATGTTCTTATCCCTATTGAGTCCCTTGACATGGATTCCTTCCAGAGAATTGTTCTTCCTTCTGATGAATACCTCTTGAAGGCCATGATCGAGGTTTGTCCCTTGACATGTGTTTCTTCCACTTGGAATCCATGATCAAAGACACCATGAGGGGAGTTCTTTTCCTATGTCAACCTCATTAAAAAATGAAACAAGTTTCCATAAGGATAGTTCCTTTTACTGTGTCAACCTCGTTAAGAAATGAAACGTGTCTACGAGGGGAGTTCCTTTTACTATGTCAACCTCGTTAAAAAATGAATCAGTTCATCATGAGAATGGTTCTTTTCCCGTGTCAACCTCATTAAAAAATGAAACAAGTTCCCTTAAGGATGGTTCTTTTACTGTTTCAACCTCGTTAAAAAATGAAACAAATCCTCTCCTAATTAATTTGATTCTTTCATCTGATCTCGTAAATGAACCTTCATTCCATCCAGCTATTAGTAACTAGTAATCTACTAAGGTGAATGAAATGAAGCTTGGGGGCATGTGCTCTTGCAAGTTATGCTTGGGGGGTATTGAAACTTATCTCAAGCATGATTTTTCCTTTGTTTCAAGCTTGGTTAAAAATGAAACAAACCTATCTCAAGCATTGTTTTCCTTTTTTTCAAGCTTGTATAAAAATGAAACCCATCTCGAGTCCAGTTTGGTTATTATTTTCAAGACTCATTAAAATCATGAAAATCTCGAGATTCTTTTGCTATCTTTCATGCTTGTAAAATACATGAAAATGCTGAGTTCTTTTCGTCTTTTCCTGCTCGTTAATTAAATTGAAAGTCAGCCATATGAGTACACTTTTTATCACTTTTTCTAACTCGTTAAAACTTATGAAAAAAAGAAACCTTGGAGTCCTATTTTAAGCCCTTTTTAGACTCTTGAAACATGAAAATATTGTCAAGTACTTGACTACTCAAACTCGTTAAGGTAAATGAACAATCGTCCATTCAATGTAAGTTGACCCCTTTCCGAACTGAACTGGAATAATTACGAAAAAGGTATATGTTGACTAAGCATGGTTAACAGATTTCTCTCCTGCATTATTTTATCCTTTTTTCAGGCTTGAGAGACTAAATTTACGAAAAATAACAACCATGGAATTTACTTATGTTTTGCTTCTAGCTCCCTAAAACTGAAAAACATCGAGTTTTCCTATACTGGACTTGTTAAAATTTAATAGTAAAGGACCCGTTGATTACAACGGGACTGAACCACTCCTTCTTAGGGTTCGTTAAAAATACTAAGATGTACTCATTCGAAGGATGAGCTTACACAAACAAGCAAATTTTATCCTCCTCAAGCTTGACAAAAAATAAAGAGGTACTTGCTAGTAATGGTGGGGAAAAAGAGAGAAAAAAAATCCAATTGCCACCCTTGTTTAGAAAGCAGCAGGCCACTCTTGAACACGACACTTTTTCACACTTGTACCTGGGTTGGGAAATTCTTTGTTTAAAATTTAATCTAAACACACTGAAAGTCTTCAACCAGTTTCTGGGTATTATCTTTAAGTCAAATACTGCCAAGCCATTTGAATTTTCGTTATGTGTTCAAGAGAGAGTTCAAATAAACCATTCATTGCAAACATTTGTCTCCATTTACATTGACCATCCCTGAGTCAGTCCTTGCAAGATATTTCTTCAAAACTTGATCGAATGGTTTCGTGTCGTGGTATTTCCAGCGACAGATCACTTTTTGTCGACATCAACTCATTATCTAGAATTTTGATCTAGAATTTTATCAGTACCTTGGGATTTGCATGCCCTAATGGCAGGTTTATCGTATTCGACGACAGGTTGCATCATTGACCTTCGATCGAACGATTATATGAGTTTTCAACTACAAATCATTCATTCACACTTCATATATTGTACTGGAGTACTTTGAGAACCAATGTCATTATTGGTGGTTTCTCTCACACTTGTTAACGATTCACATCATTGACCAGTAATCAAGTGGTTTCTACCATGTTCGACTTTGACACAATCAATCACATGGATAGATTCGTAATAGTTCGGGAAGCGAAAATCAAGACCCTCGAATCTAATTTCCACTATCCAGGTTGCAAGGAGTTTTATTATTCATGATACAGTAGACTACTCATGACAGATGGTTGTGTCCATGCTGTGTCTACTTTTGATATAATATTGAAACCATATCTGTACCAGAACATTTAGTTAGTTTTGACCTGAGTATGGGAATCCCTACCTCAGTGATGAGATATATATGTGTGTGTGTGTGTGTTTGTATTGAATGTTTTTATAGGTTTTTTACTGGTGTCTCCAATCTAATCCTCGGACTGATAAAGCACTTCACTCTTTAGAATAACCTCAGACTTCGCACTTTAGGGGGCAATATGTTACACGTCATTTTGTCACCATGACATTTGACTGTTCATATGGGTCTATCACCACCTACATCATGTTCCATTAGAGGTAAAAAAACACTAATGTTCCTGAATCAAGTCTTGGAATTAGAGAAAATCTCTGTAAACCCTTAAAAGTCTACCTGTGCAGTTTTTCTAGGCTTTTCTTGTGCATGCGTTGTTGTTATTTCCATAAACTGTGGAAACTCACGCACTTTTTTCCACTATTACCTATGCACCCACGTGAAAAGAAAATAAAAGAAAAAAGTAAATTCTAGAAGCCTAGCTAATCGAATATTATCCCAACTGGAAGCTTCTAGAGTTGCGATCAGTTCGAGCTGTATCCCTCCACTCATGGAGCTTATCCCTTGGTCCATGGAACTCAAATCGCTTCACGAGAGGAATCCATCCCCCTCTTCATGGAACTGAAACTACCCCCATTTTCCTATAAATTGAGTTCAAGTTTCAAGTTCAAGGGTAGACTGTACACACATGGTAGATTGTGAATGATAGAAACTGACTTATATAGTTTCAAAGCTGAAGAGATTTCATAAGAGTACATACTTTCTACACTAGTGATTTGTTGTTGGCATGATAATGATCACACCCTTGTGTCTATATCTCCATTTTGGTATTTAGAGAGGAAGGCTTATCAAGCTGAAGGAGAAATGATTGTTCAGGACCCCGGGAGAAATCTGTATGACATCAAGGCATCAGGTTGTAAGATTACTCTTTTTATTCAAGATAATACATATGGAAGTCTTTTTCTCATTTCTTTGTTTCTATGCTTATTGGAATAATGTCAATACTTAGACTCCTTGATCACTAAGTTGGGTTAGCATTTTATGATTATTATATGTTGCATATGCTTTGATGCTTTGTCTTGTCTTTGATTGCAAGTTATACTCATTGGAGAAACCACTTTGGAGCGACGGGACAAAAGGCTACATCAAATGTTTGGATTTCAAGGTAGGGGCATGTCCTCTCTACTTTACTATTATAATCTTGGAATGCAATTAATCTAGAGGAAAAGGTTTTCAAATGGATCTTTGTTTCTAGTTACTCATTGAGTACTAGGGAGATCACTCTTGTCCCCAAGAGGGATTAATCCATATAACACCGCCTCTATGACGTGTCTTAGTGACCTCAATCTTCCTCCTCACTGAAACTGTGCTAGGTGAGCCAACCTCCACATGTCTATATGGTGCTGATGGAGAACTAGGGCTAGTAGGTTGGCTACTAGAGAAAAAAATACATCTGCATGCATGAAGGTTTCCCAAGTGATTCTCTTCTGCTCAAGCTGGTGTAAAACAATGATTTTGATCAGATCATGATGGAAGAGGCTGCTTTCAAGAATACTCTGCTTATGTTGAACCTTTTCTTCCATCTTTGTCAAACTTCTGTAGAGGTAATAGGGAAAATTGAGTGGCTTTACCCTTATGAAATACATGAGAATTCTGACATGATACCCATATAATCTAGAAAATTTTCCTTCACAAGTGAAGTACTTCATGATGATCTTCATGAGTGGTGTATACTTCTCAAGGAGTTGCCCAACAGGAAAAATCTTCTTCATGTGTTGTTTATGATGTCTTCTAAGATAGGTTTGATAATTGTGAAGGTCTAGGTCTTGGTTCTTAAACCATTTTTCAATATTGTTAGGTATCCCTATGGCCTCAGCTACTATATTAGCTGATATAGTGAAAGTAACCCCTGCAATTGTTACTTTGTCCCTTTTGTGTTGAGTGGAAAAAAATTTGGTCAATATGGCATTGTCTTGACTTTCTCAACTTTTTCACAAAAATGAAGACACCCTATTGCTTGAAAATAATGCTTGGATAGTGGTGTAGACATAATTTCAAGAGTGGTTAAGGGCTCATGTCTTATCACTTGGCCTCCTTTGTTATAATATTTATTCTCCTCCATTTGGTTGTTTGCAAGGGGCAAAACCTTAATAGGTCAAAATAGGGGAAGGGAGAAAATGGATAGGATGAAGGAGTTAGGGAAGGGAGATGAGAGTGGGAAAGTTTAGGGAGATGGGCAAGGGTCTTAGGGAGGTATAGGAAGTGAAATGGAGTGAAATGAGTAAGGGAATTGGGCTAGGAAATTTTTACACAATCCTAGCTAGGAAAACTGCCCAAATTTGCAAAATTAGGCTAGGTTTTAGGGTTTGAGGCTTAAAAAATGGAAATTAGGGGATGTGAAGGTTGTGGGGGATGGTTTAGAGTGTGAGGAGGGTTAAAAAATCTGTGGGAGAGTGTGTTTGTCTTGCAAAGCTTGAAAAGTAGGGTTAGCCACTAAAACGTAGCGAGGGTCCAATGGACGGTTACACACTAAATTATGAAATTGAGCTGCAAGGAGGGGTTTGTTGAGGTGTAACTTACTTTTCCACTGATGATAGACACTTTGATATCATTTATAAGCCTCTATAACTTGGTTTGATTCCTCCAAGAGAGAAAACACAGCGTTTGGAGGAAAGCATAGCGTGGAGAGTAGAAAGTGTAGCGTGGCTGCTTTGGCACCAAATCTTGCCAGTTTTTTTTACTTGAATTTGGTGAATTTTCCTTTGGTGATGGATGATAGCTCTTATTCAGTGAGGTGAATGAACAACTGATCTTGAATTGGCCTTTTATAGCTTGTAGTGGTCACTTTTCTTCATGGTAGTGGAATGGCCCACTACATGTCCTTTTCACTTTTCCTTGTAAACTTGTAACTTTGACACTTTCTTTTGCAGTTTTAAGAAAATGATGAAATTATTACATATTGAAATGTGAATTACATTTGAAATCAAAATTTATTGAACAAATTTACCTATTACCACTCCTCCATTACTGGATTTTATGCATGGAATGACAAATTTTGTGGTTGAAACCCTAATGACCTAATGGAGACACTCAACTAAATGAAATCATGATGATGATGAATGGAGTGATAATGATGACCTTACAATGATGGTACACTCAGCTGAGTGATGACAATGACCAAAATGTGAAAATTTTGAAAGGAGTGGAATAGTCCTAGACACACTATCCAATGACCAAATTTTTACTTGAAGACCTAATGAAATGAAAAAAATTTGACTTTGAGAACCTAACAAGACATGATAAGAGCCCATTTGATCACTGGTGGCAGGCTATATAGACTGCCACTAACAGACACCATGGCATATTCTAGTAGAGGACAGATAGGATGGGATCATAAGAGATTAGGAAGGGTAGGATGATTCTAGAATATCTTGGGAACTCAGCTAAGGCAAGGCATAACTATTAAATTTATTAACTTATAAATATTCAAACAAAAATTCAATCTTGACATGCAATCCTTACTTAATCACGCTAGTCACTAAAGAAATTACTGATATATTATAGAAACCATAACTTTGGGATGAAGTTTTCTGAAGGGAGGAAGTATGTAATGACCCGTTTACAGATTATAGGCAAAAGGATATTAACATGTATACGATGTATGCATGTGATAGATACATATGCATACATTGAATGATTTGCACTAATATAAGAAATAAATGATAAATAATAAAGGGGTTAAGTACCTCAAATGATTAAGAAAGGAGATATTACCTAATACTTGACAACCTGGAATATACATAAGTATAAGATTATTAAATAAAAATAATCCTCTCCATCCCACTAGAATAAGTATTAATCACCATAATATCAAAGTTATAAATTGATATTTATAAAATATATATAAATATTTACTTTAGTTAAAAATTATAATTAAAATTTAAAAGGGTTAAATTTTAATAAATAACATTACAAATATATCAAGATATATATACCTATAATTAATATTTATATACCTATATACCTTTCAACCTTTCAAAATATCTATTCATATTAAAATTCGTACCTCACCAAATACAAAGACACGTGACCTTGTGACTCCCTAAATCTAAGCTGTCGAGAATGGTGGGAAGAGGCGAGGATCGCCTAAGATGGATACTCATACCAGTACACGCTGAACAAATGGGAAAAATAAGAAGAAGAAAGAAATCAGAACTAAGGGTGATGAGTTGTGTGTTGAGAGATTGCAGGAAAAGTTGCATTGAGAGATTACGAGATACATAGTTCAATTGTTCTAAAATTTTGGGTACAAGGGCCAAAGTATCTCAATCTGGAATACTTTGGAACTAAGTACAGAAGTTGTACTTAGTTGGCCGGGTGGTTCTTGGTCGCTTGGTAATGGGAACATGGGAAGATTGGAACCACATCAACTCAGGATCAACTTCAAACACGGTAACCATGTATGTATTATGAATTTAATTGATAAATTCCTATTTAAATTGCAATGGTTAAATTCTGATAAGAAGTAAGGATTTAATGCTGGTTAGGTTAGGTACCTGTGTGTAATTTTAGATAATTTTCTTTGATGTTTCTATAAATAGGATTTAATTAGTAAGAGCACCACAATTGGGTAGGTTACAAACAAATTTGTTGAACTCTTTTCTGTAAAGTTGTTTTTACAATTGGATGAACACATGTAGATAAGGGAATTAAATGTATATGGGTTTCATAAACAATGATAAACTAGATGAATGGAAGCTCTAAATTAAGAAATCACAATATCTTTCCACTCTATCAGAATATTATGTTCATAATTCAGCTTTTTTCACTCATGTTTACAGGGAAGAAAATCAAGATGCAGATCAATCATCAAAAGTTATATTGGAAATGGTTCTAGGTATTTGGAAAATCAAAGAAAATCAAGAAGGTCTGCTTCACCTTCTCTAGCCACACTCCTAAGACTGACTAACAAAATTAATGATGCTTCGATGATCTTTTATGAACTCGCTAGGTCACTTATAGACAAGTTTATATGTGGTAGTATATATGTTTTTCTATTTATATACAACACTCTATATATAATAGAAAATATTTTGGTTTTCAGATTTATGGCTGATACAAAACGACATACCTACAAGATATTTTTCTCCCATGTGCTAGTAGGGGCTTGAAAAACCATCCCAAGATCTTTCTATGTGAAATTTATTTTGGACTTTCTCCTTCATCATGGATTGATCATGGGATCATTAGGATATGTAATTTTTGTGTAACTTCTTTGGGACTGTTATGTTGTGTCTGCCTTTTAAGGCATGTTTTTTTTGGCCAAAGATCTGCCAAGAAAGCTCCATGTTGTGCTTCACGGCTAGACATTGCGGAAATTGACACCTTTGGGGACTCATAGACCGTCATCAATTGGGCTAGGACCATAACTTGTTTTTTTCCTCCTCATATCCACAATTGGATGTTTCTCATGTGTGATCTGTCGGTGTCCTCCAAGCGAATCTCCAACCCACAAATTTTCCGTGACCAGAATTTAGTGGCAAACCTCCTGTCCAGGCAAGGTTGCTCCATGCTACTTGGTTTTTCACAATACAAGATGTTGATAGATGGATCTATGCACCATGTTGGGCTTTTTTCTCTCCAACTGGGACAATCTGGTATTGTTGCATGTTTTCTTTTTTTTTATACCTTTGTCTTTTTCTTGATTGTATGACGTATGATGTTTGTTTTGTTGTATGTTAGCACTTTCTTCAAGGGTCCTCTGTTTTTTCTTGTTTGGGAAGATTTCTTGCTTTACACTTATCTTTCTTGTGATCATTGGGTTGTTGTGCTTTGGTTTATCTATGTGAACTTTGCAAATGTACTGACTTTTAGATGATACAAGTGCACATCTTTTTTCTTTGTGAAAAAAAAAGAGCCAGGTGAATACTCGATAGCATTTGCACCATATATTTTATTTCATGTATAAATAGAGTACAAACTTTTTCCTTGGAATATATATATATATATATATAACAAGATTTGCTTATCAAAATATTTGATCCCTCTTCACATATGGTAAATCCAAAATTAAAATAAATCCAATATACATTTTTATGAAAACATTTTTCAAATGAAATATAATAAATATATAAATATATATTTCTAATATTTAAATGAATTTAATTGGATTTATTTTATTTTTTAAAATATTTAAGAATTAATTTTTTTTAATATTTAAGAATTGAGTGACACCAACAAAGTTAATTATATCCTTCATATTTTGAAAATTAAGGATTAATAAATAATAAAAAAACCTTCCCCGGAGCCACAACCACATTCATATTTTACAGTTTGCCTCTCTTCTCCCACACGTCTGTAGCCATGTCAAGGAAACCCACACCAATCTGTACGTTTATAGCCGTGTCAAGTAAATACACATGCATCTGCAATGTTGCCCACACTATCCATGCCCTTTTGCCTTCTCACAGCATCTATCAAATCTCTTTTTTCCGTTACCATTTCCATGTATGCATTTTCTATGGTATTGTAATTTTATTTATGTTTTTGTCTCTACTTATTTTGTTATACGTTGCAGATATCCAGGCCACTTTTAAAATCAATTCATAGAAATCAGTACCTCTGGTGAGGCGGGAGCAGATAAAGTTTCCAGAATAATCAAACATTTTTTTTTTTTTTTCCAAATTTTATTTGAAATGATCTTGTATGGTATCTAGTTTTTTATTATTTAATTTATTAAATTCAATGTCCATTCAAATTCTTTAATTATCAATTTTTATTAAAGTTGTGCAAGTACAATTAAAGAAATATAAAGAAGTGATTTCAAGTTGGTTTAGAAAATAAGTAAGTTTGTAATAAAAAAAAAATATTATTTATATTTATGATTTATTAATAAAAATAAAATTAAAATACATTATTAATTAATAATGAAAAAAAAATTGTTAATAAAACTAGATAAAATTAAATCATAAAAAATTACACCTTAAAATTTTTAATATTTCTGAATATTTAATAATTTGAATTTAAATTTAATTCACTCTAATTAAAATTTAAACAATCCTATAATATCATAACCAATATTATACATACTACAGTATCATAGCCCCTATCATCATGAACATTGAAGGCAGAATTGTTCACAACTATGCTTGGGGTTTGGGTCATAATCCCAGCATTCAAGCAGAAGCGTTGGCCTTGTTGCAGGGCCTCAAGCAAGCTAAAGAATTAGGCATAAAAGAAGTAAATGTAATTGGTGATTCTCAGTCCATTATACAAACTATAGTGGAAAATTCAGTCCCTACAGATCTCAGATTTGTCAGAATGGTGATAAGAATTAAAACTCTGCTTAAATCTTTTCAGAAGGTGATCTTCTTCCATGTGTTGAGGGAGAATAACAAGAATGCTGATTTGGAAGCAAACAAAGCAGTTCTTCTTCCCACCGGCACTCTTTTTAAGAGATGGGATCCCATCCCTTAATTTTTTTGCTTTCATGTTTTATTGCATTGCAGTTCGTTTGTATCCACAAGTCAGGGAAAATCACGGAGATTGATCTGATAGCCATATGTAAGAACCATCGGCTTTTAAGTATATGGGACTTTGAGCGGAGAGGAAATCTGGGCTTCGCCCTCACTCTTCTTAACCTGATTTTTAAATATAATTCAATACCCGTTTCTGTATTTAAAAAAAAAATGCTTAAATATTATAATTTGGTTATTGATAAAATATTTTAATACTAATTAATATTGACATATACTTAAAAATATATTAATAATAAAAAACCATTTTAATTTGAATCATATAATGTTTCAATGTACAAGATATATAAAATATTTTAATATCAATTAAATACATATTATATATCATTTTATATATCATAAAAATATCAATTAAATACATATTATATATCATTTTATATATCATACAAAATTTTAGTGTTTAAAAAACAGTATATTTTATAAATTACAAAAAGATAAAGATATTTGATTCTCTACCTATTAAATTAAATCTGTATTTAAAATAATAAATCTATGTTGATTTGTAACAACTAAATACTAAATACTTGATTGCTAGTGAAGGCCACTTGTTCGTGAGTGGCTGTGAAGGGCACATATTCTTGAGCAGACACTGGACCAGGAGATTCGATCACAGCGATGTGAAGGAAGCTGCTTGATAAAGATATGGGGATGGTAGCTTGGAGGTTCTGCACATAATCATGTTGTAGGAAGGATGCCAGTATCATCGTATTGACAGTGAGCATACAAGACACATGACATTGAGAGAATTTTTATTGTAATATTTTTTAATTAATTTTATATTTGAAAACCTAAATTCAAACACACTAATAAAAAATATATATATTTTTTGAATTTAAAAAAAAAAAAAACTTTTCTTTTTATTAACTTGATTTATTGTTTTATAAAATTATATTTTAAAAATCTAAATTTATTAACAAAGTTTAACATATATAGTTTAGGTTTGGGTTTTCAACTTCAATAACCTTTTTGCTTTTGCTCTAATTCTGAACCTTTGTGACCTTTCATATCATGTTTGTATCTGGATGCTCTAGATGCTTCTTGACTTATCCGATAAACTGGTGGACTGCACGCCAAACCCCTAGTATGGAGTTGACATATGGGCAGACCCAATCACTATGTTGGGGCTTTCTCCTCTTCACACATTCACATCACCTCCTGCATCCTTGATGGCAGTATGGTCGAGCCCTTTGATAACTATCTATGTGGCCCTCTCTATAGGATCCTTCAGCGGTAGATACAGATTCCCACATATTTAAAAAATTTGATACCATTTCCCAACATATTGCATGTTGTTCCTCGTTGTCGTCCTCCATTCTGCAGTCCCCTCCCCTAGTCGACCCTCCCTCCCCGTGATCTTTGATGGACCTTTCATTATTATATCTTCTGCCATCTTTCAAGGGTTTCTCTTCTCAGACTTTACCAGATTATCGCCCTCCTCAGCACCTCCCAATTTCCTTAACTGCCTCCTCACTCTAGAAATGCATAGTGGAGGTAGTTTCCCTTAGCGATATTTATGTCATGCAATTTTCCTTACTGGTCACCCTGAAAATCCTAATCAGATTTGTATTAAATGCAGTTTCGAGGAGTCGTCCTTAATACTAGGGAAAGACGTTTGATTAAATGATATTCACAAGATGGACGACATGGTGGTGGTTGGCCAATTCGCTAGCAGGCACATGTAGATGGTTTTCCTGCAGAGGTGGACGAACTTACACATTAAGTCACTACTTGGCTACTTTCCCTAGTGTGATTTTTTCCAAAGGCTAGATTGGGTGGAATACTATGTGTGCAAAAGATGCGAAGAAAATCTTGGCATGGAAATTATCAAGGGGCTCTCAGGTCCTCTACTTGAAAAAATGGTCAGTTAACTTCGATGCATGAGTAGAGAAATTGGACCTCGTCCTTATTTGGGTTCGACTTCCTACATTTCCTCTTATATTGTGGTTTTATAATGTGTTTAGAGAGGCAAGGATTCTCTAGGTTTCTACTACGATGTGGACCTCTCCTTTCAACAGATGGGAGTCATGGCTATTGGCCACATCTTGGTGGGACTCAATTTATGCTTGGGTTTACCTGAATCCATATCCATCAGCATTAGTAATATAATTCATCACCAAAGTATTGATCATGAGGTTATACCCTTCAAGTGTGCATGTTGTCATGCTTATGGGCACCTCAGTAGAGACTGTGAATTGGGTAAGAGAAAAAGGAAGAAATGGGTCAGGGAAAACACGCTATATTATGTTACTTCCTCCCCTAAAAAATACAATCAGGAAGCTCATGACTCCCCACATGGTGATCTGCAAGTGAATTCCCAGCCCTTGAGAGCTGAGACTACTACAATTCCCCTACTCAAGCATCTCCATCACTAGGTTTTCGTTGGGAATCAACTCAACCTATTTTTGCAACTAGCGCAGTGATGGTCTCAACGGGCTCACCTCCAACTTCAGTGGACCCTTATATTTTATGGTATGGACCACTCTTGTTCTCTTAATATCTTTTTCTAATGATTATATGCTTCATTTCTTTGAAGAATCTCTCCCAAGTCCCCGCAATTCCTCTCCTAGCCTCTGTGAACCTCCTCAAGTCCCTCATAGTGATTACTTCCCCCATTCCCACTCCACCATTATTCACTCTCTCCCCGCCCACCCCTTTCCTTCCTCCTCCATCTCACATTGTGGGTCTCTCCCTTCAATCCCCTCCCCCTGCTCCACATCCTTGCCCCCTCCCCTTCCCCCCAACATTAAAATATTTAATCTTTAGGTTGATCTCATTCCCCTCCTCCCTTGGCCCATTCCACCTCCCCTTCTGGTCCTCGTGGAGGAATAGGATTCTTTGAAGACCCTCCTTTCTCCTCCTCTACCAGGGGAAGAAAATCCCTCATCTCCAAGGCATAACATCAAGTCAGTTATGAGATTCAAGCTAGAAAAAAATCCTCTATTATAAGGCTACTTAGAGCTTCAAGTCCTTCTCTAGGTTCAAAATGAAGGTCCTCTCTTTACATTGTCACGGTTTAGCCAACCCCTCTAAAAAATTGTCTCTAAGAAGGCTCCATGAAAATCACTACCCACATGTCATTTTTCTCCAGGAAACTATGTTGGTCAGTGATAAGGCTATCAATATTCGAAAATAAATTTTCCCTAACTGGGATTTCCTGGCAATCGATTCTGATCACAGATCAGGGGGTTGTATTAGGCTATAATATAAGTTTTATGCATCTTACATTTTCTTGGTCTTTAAGCTCCTTACTAGCTCCTGACCTCATCTCCTCTGAATTGGATATGCCCTTCTTATTCATCAATGTTTATGGGCCATATGTGGATAGACATGCATTTTGCTCATCTCCTACTCAATTGCATGTTTTCAAATCAGACTAAGTCTTACTCAGTGGGGATCTAAATTTCACCTTGGGAAACTCTGAATTCTAAGGTCTCTCGGCTAGACCACACCTCCTATTAGAATTCTTGGTTTCTCTCCTAGACAACCTAAACCCTTGTGGTATCCTCCCCACAAAATTATTACTCACCTGATCCAATAACAATCTAGGCTCAGCCAAAATTGAAAAGCGATTGGGGTATTTCCTTATTTTGGATGGACTCCTCAACTCTAGCCTTCAAATCAGTGGTGATTATGATCATGTCCCAATTCTCCTCGATTTGGAGCCTTTCCCCTCAAATCCACCTAGCCCTACAAAACTAAACTCTTCTTGCCTGGATGACCTATGATCTCCCTTCTTAAAAAATAATTGGTCCATATTTTCCCCGATTCTTTGGAATCCCCTTCTCTCCAGTTTAAGTGAAACTTAAAAAAATCCAAAGCAATCATTAGCGAATTAGAAAAAAGAAAAGAGAGGAGACCTACAAACTCTAGCTGACACTGAATCTCAATTACAATTCTTTTGGAATCAATCCTCCTCTGATAATATCCCTGAAAACCTTCATGCTAAAATTTCCAAGTTGGAGAAAACTAGGCTGAAAATCCTCCTAGAACATGATAAGGAAGGGTGACTAAAGAGTCGATCCCTTTGGCTCCAAGTTTGTGATGAAAATACAAAATATTTCCATAGGGACAAAAATTATAGGAAAACCATAAACACCATTTGCGAAATCATTGGTCCCTTTGGGTCTTTCGCCACTTCCTTCTCTGACATAGCAAAGGAAGGTTTCACATACTTCAAAATTATTTTCAAACAAGAATAAATGGCTACAATCAAGTATATTCTTTTTGTAGCAAGACATTTTCCAAGACTCATAGATGAGGAGGAAAATGAATCCCTCATATTTTAGGTCTCAAAGAATGAGTTGGAAAATGTTCTTCATAGTTTTCAAAATGATAAATGTCTAGGCCCTGATAGTATCCCCATTGAATTCTACATCAAATTACTGGACTTGGAGATAACCTTCTCTCTTTCACTGCATACTCTAGATTTTCCGGTCAGATGTTGGCTCCAATCAGTACCACCTTCTTAGCACTTATTCCCAAATCTTATTATTTGGAATCATTCAACGAGTTTAGGACCATCTCCCTCTGCAACACAATTTATAAAATCATCAAGAAGTTTATATCCATACATTTAAAGGATATCGCTTCTAATCACACCTCTATTGAACAATGTGGATCTCTTACTAACAAACAAATTCATGAAGTTATTGGTTTGGCTTAGAAGACCCTACATTCTATCCACTTCCTCAACCAAAAGGCTTTGGTCATCAAGGTTGACCTCTCAAAAGCCTTTGACAGATTAAATTGGCTTTTTAAGACTTTTTTTGATCCACCTGGGCTTCTCCTACTCTTTCATCACGTGGGTTATGAATTGCATTTGCATCTCTTCTTTTTCCATTCTTATCAATATGGATACTTCCCCATTTTTCCATGTTGAACGTAGTCTCTATCAGGGTTTCCTATCCCCTGTCCATTTTCTTCTTGTAGAGAATGTCTTAGTTGGTTACTATCTAATAAGTACACAATGACAACTTCAAAGACATCCTTTTCTCTCAAAATGAATTTCTATCACACCTTCTCTTCATTGATGATATCCTTATCTTCTTAGATGGAAGAATTCCATACATAAGAAAATCAAATATTTAAAACCATCATGGGATTATTCCTCCAAGCCACGGGGATGAAAATAAATAATCATAAGTCTTCCATCTATAACTGGGCTATACTAGAGAATGAAATCACCTACATTGAAGACATTCTAGCATCTCCTCTAAAAAATATCATCTAGGGCTTCAAATATCTTGGTTTTATTCTCAAAACATACAATTATCACAAGTAATACTGGACATAGATATTAGAAAAAAAATGATAAAAGAATCATATTTTGGAGCAATAAATGGCTCTCCAGAGCAAGGTACCTTGTCCTATGAAAATATGTAATTAAATCCATCCCATTATATTGGGCTTCTTTGGCCTAGATTCCCATGAGGATTTTGAATAAGATACAACAACTCTTTGTCCAATTGTGTTGAAAAATGTAGCAAAAAAGTCTCAATTTGACTTTGTGTTGGTCAAATTGAGAAAATTTGAATTTCCACATCAGCAGACAACTTGGATGCATTTAACTTGTGTGACATGGCACTTGTCACTTAGTTAGCTCAGAAAATTCGAGTTAGAGGAGTTAGAGTTCAATTAAGCATGTGTGATTTCTAATATGTAGCAATCAAGGTTAGTTATTTCAAGTTGATTTCAATTAAACTAGTTATAAATGAGGTTGGAGGAACTAGTGGAAGGTCAGTTGTGCAGTGGGACAACAATCTAACTCAATGATCATCCAATTAACTGATTAATCAACCCAAAATAGCTAGTGCATGCAAATAATTTGAGTTCCCCAGTTGTGGTGGAGATTCCAAGGTAGTGTAACATTAGTTGTAGACTAGTCTTGAGTGTACATGTGTCACATGCATTCATATGATCAACATGCTTGGGAATTATGCAATGAATTGGAGGTAAATTCCTAAAATGAGGGTCCTAATTACCTAGGATTTTCACAAGGAAATAGGGGCTCGAGCAGAGGCATAAATTGACTAAGTCTAGGTCAGAGTTTCTCAGTGAGCAGAGAGATAGGTTATTCACTTACAGGTTGAGCTCAGATTGAGCTAGCAATTGTAATACATCTCAATTCATTAGATTAATGTAAGCAAGCAAAGTGGTTTTTAGCAGATTTCTTTCCCATGGAAAAATAATGTGTGCATGTGTGTTATTTCTCATTGCATGTTTCGAGATCGATGTTCTAAATTGTGAATTGAATTCTGCAGAGTAGTAGAGTATGATTGTATCTTGTAATTTAGATTAAATTTCATGGTAAGTTACAATTATACACCCTAATTTCTACAATTCCATTTGGTTCAGAAAGGAGGAAAAGTGAACATTTGCTCTCACTGTTAGGAGATCTAGCGCTCTTCCAAAATTCGTTGGTAGATGGGGGATAAAAATCCTCCTAATTTTTTCTCAAGCGATGACAACAAAAGGTGTTTGGTATCTCATCCAAGGGACTGGGATATGGACTCATTGCATGGTCCAAAAATACATAAGGCCTTTCTCCACTCTGGATTGGAAACACTCTCCTCTAAAACTTCATCATGATGGATTTTTAGTTTAGAAAGGCATCCTAAAGGCTTTCCCTATTGTGTTGGTGATCACCTTTTTTGGAAGGTGGGGAATAAACAAAATTTTCTCTTGGGAAGGGATCTATAGATTGGAAATATACATTGGTATCGACTCCTCGACCCTCTAATACATCTCTTGGCTAATTAGAGGAAATCATCTTTAGCCAATGTATCTCTCCATCCTCCATCTATGGGTTAACAATATTGTATGTCGGCCACATGAGATCTCCAACATGAAGGAAAGGATGCAATTTCCTAGGAAAATTATATCAAAGCTATAAAATTCGCAAAATGTTACCATCCTTGATAATATAAACTAGATTTTATGGACCAATATTCCTCATGGGAAGTATGCTCTAAAATATGGTTATCTATCTCAACTTCATGAAACAAAAAACCCTCCCTGGTGGGGTGTGACAACCCCAGTTATTTTCCAATTGTGAATGCATTGTAAATATTTCATGTAAATATTTGACCCAAAAAAAGGGGCTAAGTCAAGGGACACTGATTCCATAGGCTAGGGAGGTTACTTGCTTGGGATGGTTTAAGGTTTCCTTACAACAGGAAAAATGAATTCTTTTATGACAACCATTAAAGTTTGGTTGGTGTGTTTTAATGGATTGGGTTTTTGAATTTATGGAGTTGAAGAAGAATGGTGATGGCCATGCTTGCTTTAGAAAAATTAAAAAGGATAAAGGATAAAAAATTATGAGGCATGGGTCATGTGGGAAGCTAGGAAAATATGAGAAGTCAACCACGAGATGGACATACACCATTGGACCAAGAACATGATTGCTGAGAACAACATGAAGGTTGTCGAAAGGTGAAGGAAAAAGCATTGGATGCAAGACCAGAGTAATGGAGATAATTTTCAACCAGGGTGCAACATGGAAGAGCCCTACACATCGATAACACTCATAGAAGAAATACATCTCGATTGAGAAATAGGAGCACACAAATAATTCCCTTCATGTGAGGATAAGTCTTGGGTGCCCTAGGGTTAGAAGGTGGAGATTGAATTCTCTGGATTCCCTTGATAACCAGGGTGGAGAATTGATCCTTGGACTCCTAGTAGGGAAAGTTCTTAAGTTATCCTTTTCTTGTTCATCTAGTTTTGGCAGTGAATTTTGGATTCCCTTCATTGGGTGGAACCATTGTGTTACATGCCATCATGGTGGAGGTGAAGCCTCTCGATCCAAAAGAATTTATTGGTTGTGGAAAAATTGAAGGGTGTAGATAATAAGCCTTTGGACTCCCTATGTTTTTTTTACTACTAAATAGTTGGTAGGTGGAGGTGGGAGAACCTCTGGACTCCCTATTTAAACTAGAAATTGGAGTTTAATCCTTTGAGCAAAAAAACCACCTCATTCTTTGGAATCTGGTAACTCCAAGTGAGGACTAGTTGCAACTTTTCTATGGTTGGGTGGAGAGTTGTTGTCCTAGACTCAATTGCTCAAGTTTAACTCAATATAATTATCTTCATGTGTATCCCTTGGCACGAAGTTTATGTTAGAATTTTAAATGAATCTTGTATTGGTTGCATGAAAGGTTCATGATCACCTTGTGATTACGAAAATCAGTTGTTGATTATCTTCCACATAAAAATGTGAATAAATGGTTCCTTGTGTTATTGGTTTTGCACTAAAATTCTATTTGCAGGAAAATACATAATTATATTAGTGTTTTATGCACAGAGTAAATGAAACTATGGAGTTAGTGTGAGTAAACACTGTGAAAGGTATAATAACCTGTGTTGATTTGAGCAAATATGGAACTTACCCTTGGAGCTGAACAATGATGGATTAAAACAATAATTAGCATGTACAAGGAAAAGTGTGTCATATTTCAAAATATGATTAAAATCATCAGTAGGATTGGTATCCTAAGGTGTATGGACCTGATCTGAATATGGACAAATTGGTTTTGTTGTGCTAGCTTCCTCATCAGTATAAAATAAAAGTGTGCTTAAGGATTTTCTGAATTAGCCAGTTTATGAGAGAGTTTATGTGTCAATTTGTGTGTATTTTATGAGAAATCCATGAGATAAATTAGCTTTAAAAACACATAAACAATAATTGAATTACAGAGAATTTAATACACAACAAACACATGACATAGAATTGATAAAAGATTTCACCCCTCCTGGCCTACATCTCCTTGGACCAGCTTCAATGACGTGGCCCTCTTTGATTAACTGATAAAAAATATGAATAAAATCAATTCCTAAGCTCTGATGGCTCTCAAACCCACTCCAATGGCTCTGGGATACCCCCAATACCCCTATTTTGGTTATGCCTGAGTCAAATTCTGTCTCTCTTGGAAAAAATTATGCCTCTTTCAGTACCTTGTCTTGGCCTCTGTATGAGATCAAACTAGAAAAAAGTGTTGTTTACCATCCTCTACAGCTCTTGAAACCTACTCCAACATGCTCAGAGCATCCAAATATGCTAGGATAGACTCTTTCTGAGACAAAAACGGTCTAATTTTACTCAAGTTATGGTTCCCTCAATTTTGGCCTAGGAAACCCCTCCAAAACTGGAGCAACTCCAATTAATTCCGAAAAATTTGGAGTTCCACCAAAAATGGCAGACTCTGCCAACTTTACTGCCAAGATAAAAGCGGATTAATTAATGTACAAGCACACATTAACTGAGGGTTAGGTGCTAATTAAGTGCACTTAACAAATCCACATTTAAAATGTGATTAACGTTATAAACACAGGTTAACTTTAATTAAATAGTATTAACCTCGCACTTAGTTGGAGCTCCCACCATGGTCACGGGTGGTGGTCATGATGGACCAGAGCTGGCCCCACTTTACTCCACTACAACCCTTGAAATCAAATGTATGTGGACTCTAATATATGTTAAGAACCAAAGTTTTGGTCTATCAATAGGACCTTGTGTTTGTGTGGCGGAGGATGAGGGGTCGAGCCCGACCTCCACCTGTCCACCATATAAAAAATTTCCACATGATATATTACATTCGACCATAACATAACACAATTTCGACCTTTGGGAGGGCACGTGACAGCCTCTAGGCTACCCACATGTCGTGACCCCATTGGTCCTCCAACGTCCAATCAAATTTCTATGTAGCCTAAAAATTCAAGCCAACCAAAAGTTGACAAGTGTTAGCACACCACTGGTCGGAGAAAAACCAATTTGGCCAAAAAATTGACCCCTTTGACCCTATTTGACTTTTTTTTTAAATTCTCCTATTAGGCAAAGTGGACAATAGGCTCTAACTTTCTCATACGAAGTCGGTTTTTGATGAAATGAAGTGCACCATATTCAGGGCAACGAGCACTTCGTGTTCGTTCTGTTTTTGAGTGATTTTTAGCACTTTCATTTTTTAGAAAAAAATTTCCCCCAATTGAGTTTCTGATCATTCCTTCCCACTGAAAGGCTTTTGGACCCACTGAAATTGGTTATCGGATGAGAGTTTAATACTTTTCACCTTTCCAAGTTCTATCGACTTGATTCTACTTGGAAAAATATTCACGACAACCACTTTGGTTCCTTGACATGCCTACTCTGTAAAATGTCTTGGTACTTCAACCAATGTCCTTCTTTCACTGCTAACCCTTGCTGGCTGCTAGCTGACTAATGAAAAACATATCATTGTAACAAAGCAATCTCTTTGTGCTTGGAAAGCTTGACTGATGGCCTTCCCACTGAGAATCTTGTTCCTCCTTTGCATAAACATGCATTTGATGCAAGCTTCTCCTTGGAAACTCTTTTCCAATTTAAGCCCATCTGAGTGAACTAAAGAAATAAAATCAAATATCATTAATCACTAGAAATTAATTGACCATTATTTTACCTCCACGGTACCAAATTCCACATCTGGAAGAATCTCTTCGCCATATCTTTCGCTTCTTGGCTTCATGCACCATATGGTCTACAAAAGGGTTGTTGTTTTTGCTGCAATATTTTGTCATCTTGTCCCTCTTTTCGCTTCTTGATTCCATCATCGTATAGTATTGACATGTTTCTCATGCCATGATTTGAGAATGAAGGCTAATCATGATCCTCTCACTCAAGAGTGGACCTTCCAAAATCTTGAGACATCTTGGCACAAGCAAAACCATTAACTCGAAAAACACATCATGCAAGAAACACAACTTGACGACCTCTTCCTTTTGCTCCTTCAAAAAAACAAATGTCACATCCTATGAACATTGCCATGCATTCTTACATCTTGGTGTAAAAACCCATCGACCAAACACAAGTCGACAAAACATGCATCTTCAAACCGTTGACTCTTAAGTCAAACAAAATCATGTACAACACTTGACGATTCTTTTCCCAAAACAACAATAATTTCACATCTCATGAAACAATTCATCAACATCTCCCTTTCATTCTTGGAGACTAAATCAACTCTTCCAAGTCGATAATACATACATGTAACAATCAATCGACCAACACAAGTCAATCAATCATGCATGTTCAAGCACATTGAAACTATCAAAAATTCCATTGTTCACACACACAAAATATCATGCATGTATACAATTCTTAAACTCTCTCGCAAGTACAATACCAAGTACAAGAATCCCATTGGTATGTATGAGTACTTAAAGAGCATAACTGGCCAAATTTGCTGCAACAAAGTGAGTCAACATACTCCACTTTCAAACACCTTCCTAGCGTAAACATGCAACATGCATTCTAGAGAAAAAGAAATGCATTCACATGCAAATTGCAACTACAATTTTCCATCTTTGTTGCATCTAAGTGAGTCAACATAACTCTACTTTTCCAACATCTTGCTTTGTGCAATATGCAACATACTTTCAAGAGAAAATAAATGCATTCATATAACAAGGAAATGCATCAATAAGGCAAGATTTGCATCAATTATCAAAATAAATGCAAGGCCTTAATTGGTTAACAAATCTAACAAAACACTTCAATGGTGCTTCTTTCATCTGCACTTCATCATGTGTACCATCCTGACCCACATCAATTATGGAATCCTCTTTTCCATTCTTTTCAAAATCTCTCTCCACCTTCTTCAAATGTCGTGGATGACTTGTTGGATACAAAGTCCAACACTTGTCTACAAGATGACCCTGCTTATGGCAATGAGTGAAAAATAATTGCATCTTCTTTTCAACATGGTTTTCATTGTCCATTGGACCTTTGGCTTTCTGTATACTTTGTTTTGAAAGTTTCCTATGTATGGCTATCTTCTTCCAACACCTTGAAAAAATATGGTTATTCAAACCACAAAAGGAACATGTAAATTGTTTCCAAATCTTATGGAGGATTTTCCATGTTTATCATAATTAAAAACAACTTAATTAAAGGCAGATTTATACCTTGCACATTCACTTTTTTCGCCTTCTTGAGGAGGTGAATTTGATGAGGTAGTAGCTCTCTTCGGAATACCAACAATGGCTTCAATGGCTTTATATATTTCAACATCCTCTTATTTTCCATTTCCATTAGTTGCATGCTTATGAGAATCTTCTTGCAAAGTGGGTGTAAAAATTTTGTATTACTCATTAACCAAAAATTCACAAGCTTGAGGTAATGAACATGTAATGAAATTCCTTCTTGGAACACCTTCATGTGCCTCCTTGGCTTTGGAGCATTCTCCATCTTCGTGTTCATCAAACCCTAGACCCATGTACCTAGACCATCCCTCAACAGCAATAGGGTTTATAATTCCTTGTGCATGTTTGCCTAACCCTTTACCTTCATAGCCCATTTTTTTTAACAATTTGGACTCTATTCCTCTAGTGTGTCTTTCAAAAACACCAAAACATTTATCTTGATAGGAAATTTAAGATAAAATTCATTTGCATACCTCATTTTCATGCACATACTTGGCTAGGCTTTCCTTGGAATCATGGAGTTCAATCTCCATCTCATGCATATTTTCAAGAAGCTCTTGCTTCTCCTACTTCACGGCCATAAATTTCTCTTGAATTATATTTCTCTCTTTCTTATATTCAACCATTTCTTGCACCATATCTCTTATGATGTAGAGATTCTGCAACATATCTTCCTCAAAGAGTCTTACTAAGGAAGATTGATTAGAAACATCACTTGATGAAGCTGACATCACACTTGCAATGCATAAAAAACTTCTTTGTTGTGATTTGAGAATTGGGTTCTCAATCTTGACCTTCCCCTCTCTTTAGTTTACACACAAAAACTTGAACATAGTTAAATTCTCCTTGCACACATACAAAACCAATAGCTAATTTTCTAGCTAACCTTGGCAAAACCTAAGATAAACTTGGGCTAAAATGAGCTAAATTTTGCTCTAATACCAACTTGATCTGAATATGGACAAACTAGTTTTGTCATGCTAACTTCCTCATCAGTATAAAAGAAAACTGTGCTTAAGAATTGTCTCAAATAGCCAGTTTATGAGAGGGTTTATGTGTCAATTTGTGTGTCTTTTAAGAGCAATTCATGAGACAAATTAGCTTTTAAAACACATAAATAACAATCAAATTACATAGAATGTAATACACAACAAATACATGACGCAGAGATGATAAAGGAGTTCACCCCTCCTAGGCTACATCTCCTTGGACCAACTTCAATGGCTTGGCCCTCTTTGATTAACTGATCACAAATATGAATATAGTAAATTCCTGAGCTCAGATGGCTCTCAAACCTGCTCCAATGGCTCTAGGACACCCCCAATACCCCTGTTTTGGTTCTGACTGAGTAGAATTCTGATTCTATGGGAAAAATTTATGCCTCTTTCAGTACCTTGGCTTGGGCCTCTATATGAGCTCAAAATGAAAAAAAACATTGCTTAAAATCCTCTACAGCTCCTAAAACATACTCCAACATGCTCAGAGCATCCAAATATGGTAGGATAGACTCTTTTTGAGCGAAAAATGGTTGAAGTTTTCTCAATTTATGGTTCCCTCAATTTTGGCCTAGGAAACCCCTAAAAAACTGGAGCAACTCCAGTTAACTCCGACAAATTTGGAGTTCTGTTGAAAATGGCGGACTCCGCCAACTTCACCGCCAAGATAAAGAGTGGATTAATTAATGGATAAGCACACATTAACTAAGGGTTATGTGTTAATTAAGTACGTTTAACAAATCCGCATTTAAAATGTGATTAATGTTATAAACAATGGTTAACGTTAATTAAACAGTCTTAACTCCACGCTTAGTTGGAGCTCCCACTGTGTTCAAGGGCGGTGTTCCTACGAATCAGGGCTGGCCCAACTTTCCTCCGACACAACCCTTATTTGAATTCAAATGTATGCAGACTCTGCTATATGTTAAGAACCAAAGATGTGGTCTAGCGATAAAACCTTGCGTTTATGTGGGGGAGGTCGTGGGGTCGAGCCTGACCTCCACCTATCCACCATATAAAGTTTTACAACATGGTATATGACATTCGACCATAAAATAACACAATTTTGACCTTTATGAGGGCATGTGGCGGACTCCGGGCTAGCGACGTGTCGTGACCCCATTGGTCCTCCAACATCCAATCAAATTTCCATGTAGCCCAGAAATTCGGGTCAACCACAAGCTGACAAGTGTTAGTAGATCACTGGTAGGAGAAAAACCAATTTTGACCAAAAAATTGACCCCTTTGACCCTGTTTGACTTTTTTTTTGAAAATGCACATGTTTGGCAAAGCAGACAACAGGCTCTAACTTTCTCTACATATAGAGTGGGTTTTTTATGAAACAAAGTGTGCTAAATTCAGGACGATGAGCACTTCATGTTCGTTCCATTTTCGAGTGATTCTGAACACTTTCATTTTTTAGCAAATTTTTGCCCCCAATTCAATTTCTGATAAGGACCTCACTGCCATGAATGTAAACATACATGATTTTTTTACATTATTGATTGAGTGCAGGAGAAAGATCATGCCCATGAATTAGTAAAGCGCACATACACACACATGTATATATATGTGTGTGTGTGAGAGAGAGAGAGAGAGAGAGTGAGAGAGAGAGAGAGAGAGAGAGAGAGAGAGAGAGAGTGAGAGAGAGAGAGAGAGAGAGAGAGAGAGAGAGAGAGTGAGAGAGAGAGAGAGAGAGAGAGAGAGAGAAATATCGTTGAGTCGAGTTGTTCTTACTCTAAGCTTAATGCCTAATATGTTTAGTCATGGTTACATGCATAATTAAATTTATTAGATTCATAGTGGACATAAAAAACTGCATAAGTGTAGAAATTTGAATAACTGATATATTATTCACCAAGATTCTCCTGATCACACACTATTTGACTTCATGCACAATACAAAATCTCTTCTACCATTGATCATTACATGCGGAAATAAAATCAATTGCATGCAAACATTAAAGCCATAAAAATTCACACATATGAACACAGTATGTAATGGGAAAGCTTAAAGCTGAAAAACCCCCAATTATCTGTATATTATATATGTCATAGAGATCATGTAACAATCATTGTACAAAGCTCCTCACAAGCTCTTAGTAAAATCTCCAATTGCTACACACTAATCAAGCGAGATCTAGCAAAACACATGCTCCAATCTCTGCCACTTGATAGCCTGCCTCTACTGCGCAATCCCTGCTGAAGAATGCCTCTTGATGAGTTCGAATTACCCCAGCCTTGCTCACGCAGTCTTTATAGGCATCTCTACTAAGTGTTGGATGAAAACCATGCATCACTTATAGTCACAACTGATAATCATACTTGCCCTTTCACCTATCTCTGCACTGGTCTCCACTGAAATTGTCCATGCACTGAAGTTAACTGATGTATTATTTAGTTAATTAATGAGTTTATAATTAGTGAATTAATTAATAATTAATTCACACCACTCTCACTAATTGTATCAATCAGTTAAACTAGATACAAATAGATCAACTATGTTTAGATTAGTTAAACTGAATACAACTCCATTAACTTCCTCAATCAACTCCACCAAACTCTGTCACATGAGTTCTAACTGAAGTATCCATGCAATAGCTCCACTTAACCCTAAGGAATAACGTAATTCCTTCTGTCAGCTCCTGTGTCACATCTGTGCACTTAACTGAAGTGCTCCAAGAGAATAAGATAATGTTTATAGTCCAAATATTATTAAGAGCTAATAATATTCGACATATCTATTTTTAGACTGGCAATCTAAAAATAGATTCTGCCCAATATGTATAAAAATAGAAATCCATATATTTTTCCAACTTGACCAACCATCCACAAATAGCATCCTGCAACTCATAGAATATGATCAACATGTCTAAAAATAGACATAGTCTAAAAATAGACTTTGCGACAAAAATCACCTGTGTGGCCCCCACCTAGTTTTGGTGATCACTTTCCAACTAGGATCAGGAATGATGTTTCAGGATGCCTCCATTGTTTCTTGTTGTAATCTTCAACACTCCCTCTCAACAAGAAAGGACTGTCTTTGCATGTGACATGCAACTCCATGCATTCGCCCTGCAACCTTCACAAGCGCCATGCAAATCCATGCATCTGCTCTGCAACTCCTATGAAACTGAATAGGCTCCAAACAACTGTATTAGTACGATGCATCTATCAGAGTCTTTGACCTCTGCTGGTACCAACTGCACATGTCATCAGGAACCACTGCGCTGTTGAACTCTTGCACCCATGCACTCTGCACTTGTTGTCAACTCTGATCCACACTCCAGTATCTTACACTGTCACTTTGATCTGCCTGAATCAATCCAACTGATCATGCTACTACTGCACTATGGGCACCTCATAGCCAGGTTCAATTCATGAGATTTACACCATCTCAATGAATCCTGCCCAGAAATATCCTCTTGGGATTACTCATGCATGTCGCCCCACCTCTCACCTGGTGGTATAGCTGCATGCACTCCCTCTATCCATATGGCACGAAATTTCTCTGCATGAGTGGTTTCTCCCACTCCATGATCCTCATCTTGTGGCTGCTCCACATCCTGAGGTTCACTCTTACCTGCATGCAAAACTTGCACCCTCTCAAGCATCAATTGCATGTCTTTCTCACACTTCCCAACAGTAGGAAGCTCTGTAGACATCCCATCTACTTCAAGTCTGTAGAGATTCTTGGCTTGAATCCCAACCTTCTTTACTTATCCTTCTTCATCCACACTAACTCCTACACTCCCAAGCTCATCCCTGCAGTGGAAAAACTTTTTCAAGTATACCGGAATAGTGTCATTCTTCTCCATTTTTATTTTCCTGAGTTTATCCTTGAGTGCCAACTTGCTATGGTCGCTTCAATACAAAAACTAAACCGCTTCAATGCTTTGCAATTGCTCCAATAATAAATATCCCTCTGATACCATGTAGAAATTTGAATAACTGATATATTATTCACCGAGATTCTCCTGATCACACACTATTTGACTTCATGCACAATACAGAATCTCTTCTACCATTGATCATTAATTGCGGAAATAAAAACAATCGCATGCGCACATTAAAACCATAAACAATCACACATATGAACACAATATTTCATGGGAAAGCTTAAAGCTGAAAACCCCCAACTATCTGTATATTATATGTCACAGAGATCATGTAACAATCATTTTATAAATTTCACAAGCTCTCAAGACAATCTCCAATTGGCTACACACTAATCAAGCTTGATCTAGCAAAAAACAAGCTCCAATCTCTGCCACTTGATAGCTTGCCTCTACTGTGCAATCCCTGCTGAAGAATGCCTCTTGATGAGAATTTATTACCCCAACCTTGCTCACGCAGTCTTTATAGGCATCTCTACTAATTGTTGGATGCAAACCATGCATCACTTATAGTCACAATTGATAGTCACACTTGCACTTTCACCTATCTTGGCACTGGTCTCCACTGAAATTGTCCATGCACTGAAGTTAACTGATGTATTATTTAGCTGATTAATGAGTTTATAATTAGTGAATTAATTAATAATTAATTCACACCACTCTCACTAATTGTATCAATCAGTTAAACTAGATACAAATAGCTCAACTATATTTAGATTAGTTAAACTGAACACAACTCCATTAACTTCCTCAATCAACTCCACCAAACTCTATCACATGAGTTCTAACTGAAGTATCCATGCAATAGCTCCACTTACCGCTCAGGAATAGCGTAATTCCTTCTATCAGCTTCTGTGTCACATTTGTGCACTTAACTGAAGTGCTCCAAGAGAATAAGATATTGTTTATAGTCCAAATATTATTAAGAGCTAATAATATTCGACATATCTATTTTTAGACTGGAAATCTAAAAATAGATTCCGCCCAATATGTCTAAAAATAGAAATCCATCTATTTTTCCAACTTGACCAACCATCCACAAATAGCATCCTACAACTCATAGAATATGATCGAAATGTCTCAAAATAGACATAGTCTAAAACTAGACTTTGCGACAAAAATCACCTGTGTGGCCCCCACCTAGTTTTGGTGATCACTTTCCAACTAGGATCAGGAATGATGTTTTAGGATGCCTCCTTCACTGTTTCTTGTTGCAATATTCAACAATAAGTTGGACATGGCCTTGTAATATTAGTTATCCACAGGTGTATTAACATACACAGTTATGCTTATTTCATATAATACACAAATATACATATCCATATATATATATATATATATATATATATATATATATATATATATATAAACATGTATCAATATTTATACACATTATGTATATAAATACACAACAAGAGCTACAAAAATCAAGATCAAGGCTCGTAGGTTCCTAATGGGAGGCCTTAGCCCCGAGGGTCGGGTCATAGACCATATGACCATATACCATGGCCAAAGGAGGAAATATGGGCTCATAACGAATGACAAGGATTTATTTCCAAGAACAACGGTTTAGAGTAATAGTATGACCCTATAGTGATGTTAGCAAGGGGATGGGGGGTCCCGCCTCAATCATAACCATCAGATGAGCCACAAGAGATCAATGGACAATATTTTGGTGGGGCCTCCCCCCTGTGACGTTAGCAATGGGAGGGTGAGGCCTCACAAACCATTTAATGAGAAAGATAAAAGTGGTTCGTTGGATCGTGGCCAGGAACCATGATGAAGAATCAAAATAGTAGACCCCTCCCTTATGATGTCAACAAGGGGAAGGGGGGGTCTGTTACTGCATGTGATCCATTGGATTCGTCAATGGAGTAGGGGACTATTAGATTGCTACCTTCGAATCATGAGGCAGACTAGGATAGTGACCCCTTACACTCCGTGTTACATCAACAGTGGGGGGGTATGCTATTGAAGGAAGTGTTAAATATCGGCTATTGATGGCAGAGGGCCATGTATATATATATATATATATATATATATATGGAGAGAGAGAGAGAGAGAGAGAGAGAGAGAGAGAGAGAGAGAGATACGTGTAATGTTTTACGGTTTTACGAGGGATGCCACATAATATATATATTTATGATTACATGGATGATACTCCCACATGTATTGGTGGGGCCCTTAGAAAAATGAATAAGGTAATGATTCCTACCATGTGGGGACCATATGGGGACCAAGTGGGCACCACATGGCAAAGAAAGAGAGGAGACACAGGTAAATCTATAAACTTTAAAGGGGCACAATTTGCATTCCTAGATTCCAAATTTGACAATATTTGTATCACTGGAAAAGTATCGTTGAGATCAATATGATGAGGACATCTAGTTAATTTTTTGGGAACTAGGAAGAAGAAGAAAAATAATTACCCCATTTTTATAACTGTACCAAGGAATTTGGGTTAGCATAGTGAACAAAATCCCAAGGGAAAGGGGGTTGTGTTTACAAGGGGGAACACCTCCAACATCAAGGCCTGGGTTGTAAGCTCCCCTTTTGCATTTATCAATACTAACATCTAATTTTTTTGTTAGCGCAATTCTTTGCTAAGTCATGAATCCATTTTAAATTTTTTGTTTTTAGGATTAGACTATGAAAATTTCAAAAAAAAATATTGGTCGCTACCAAAATTTTTGGTAGCACCTGTGTTAGCCTTTTCGGACAATCTATTATATTCTTGTTTCTGTCTATTTTTATTTTATTCCGATGCTACCAGAAATTATGGAAGCATACTATTTTTTTTTAAATAAACGAAAAATTCCATCCGCTTTTTTCAAGCCACGTGTTGTAGCGTAAATACGTTTCAGTTTTTTTTAAATGTTTTATAACTTATGATAGGAGTCGTATGCGGCCAGTTTAGTTGAAGACAAGTCATGGTATACATTCATGATTAGGTGTCAACCCACAGTAATACACTTAACCATTAATCTCGTCCTGTCTGTCACCCCAAGTTAGCTAATATTATGTCAAAGTACGTGTTTTTCGAATGGAGAAGATCGTGGTCATCAAAATTAATGTAATGACCACTTGGTTGGTCATACAATAGTGTTATCGTAAATTTTGGCCAATAATCAACAAGACAACGAAGGTGACTTCCAGTCACAGATCCGCTTGTCTCAAGCCATATAGAGATTTCCATACGAAGATATGCAACCAACTAAAGGTAATAATGGCAATCACATGGTGCACACTACAGTGAGGAATATTTTCCATAATGAAAGTCAATTTGCATTGGGTGATGAACCATAGTTTCTATTTTAAAACCACTGAAAAAGGAGCATTTTCATTTGAGATTTTATTTGTTAGAGATCGAATTGCATTAGTTTGAGGAGTCTGGATTTCAGACAAGATTTTAGAAGGAAACACAAGTAACACTTGTAAGGTGAAACTCTTCCATCTTTGTCACCTATTATTTTCAAGAGATAGAGTCATTAATTTCTAAAGATGACTAAAACAGGTGGGAAAATAAATAAAAAAATTGAGCCATAGGGTGCACACCTAGTGGATGCAAATTCAAGGGTAAGAAGCTTGTTTATCCAGGCAGTGTGGTATTCTCTGTGCACCAGGTTAGGGAGTTATCACTCAGGATTATCTCAAGAGTTTGCAAACTCTTTCAATGGGAAAAAAGTCACAGTTTATGGTCTTACATTGCAGGTTTCATAAGAGTCCATTGCTGACGAATTTAACCTTCCAAAGGAAGGATAAAGGTGGTTTAAAGGTTAGGTTATCACAAGAGGAGACCTCAATAGTTTCCTCAAGGATGCACACATAGATCCAAATTGGGCCAAGGGAATTCTAAGTAGCTATCTTAAAAATTATTGGGGATAAGTTGTTAAAATTATCAAGATATACCTCACATGTGAAAGGAGGTATACAGTTGTGTTTCTTTATCATATGAGGTTTCTTTTTCATGTTGCAGGTATGAAGACATTAAATCTGCCATACTTATTGCTGAAGAGTCTGACAAAGATGTAATCAAGGGTCCAAACTCACACTGTTGTATCATAGTATAGCTTGTATCATCAAGCTCTAATCAAGGTTCTAGTTGAATAAGAGTTAGGGAAGAGAAATCAAACTTTGGATCAATTTTTGTTTTACAGGGCAGGCCAACCTGCACCTATACCTCCACATTCACAACCACACCCTCAACCTATAAAAGGAAGAACAAAGAGAAAGGCCAAAAAATAAAATATACATAAGAAGGCCAAGGGCAATAAATAAAAGGTTTTTTTAGTCAAGACCGAGATAAAGTTGGAGAAAGTGGGGAGCTTCTTAGAAAATAAACCCAAATCTATGAAAATGGTTCCCCCCATTCCTCCTTTTCCTAATGTCTACACCAGAGCTTGAATATTAAGGTCTGCAACTGTAGAGAAATCTAAAGCGTAGATGCTTGCAGAAATTTTGGAAGCATATATTCAGTAGAAGATGCAGAAAGAGTATCAACCTACAAAATCAAATAAAGAAATCCTCAAGGATGCTGGATATGAGATCACTAGTAAGAAGAAGAAAGAAGAAGCCAAACCTGTTGTTGGTACCAGAAAAAGGCATACCAGAGACAACAACAAGTTTATACTTAAGTCCAAGGCTCTACACTATCTAATATTAATGACATAGGTCATTGATATAGAGGGTAAATCTGAAGGGTCAAAGACATAAAAATCCATGAAGAAAATAAAAAACAAAACCCCTTCAGAGCAGCACTCAGAGCCCTCGAAGAGAAGAAAGATAAAAATGGTTTCTGAGGAGGAGAAAGCCACTGTCAAGGAAGCAACCACAAGAACAACCAGATCTAGATAAGCTATTGATAGCAAAACAGACTTGGATCAGCTTGTTGAAGCTGCAACCCACATGGAAGGAAGGTAAAAAGGTTTTTTGATACAAATACCTTTGTGCTTATTAATCACAATTTTGAACAACATCTTAGATGTTGAGGAATATAATTTTGCACACTCTTTTCAGAATTTTCTGTATATTTTTGAAAAATAAACACAGTGCTACCAGAAATTTAGGTAGAATTCCAGTTTTTTTGCAGTTACAAGTTTTTACCGGAATTTCCGGTAGCACCTGTTTTAACTGAATTTTGACACCTGTTAGAAAATTTTCAGAGCCAGTTAAGCAAGGATAAGAACCCATAACCAAATGGATATAACAAGTGATGGTGAAAGGTGGTTATGATTTTGTTGGAGGTCTTATTAAATGGAGATACATGGTTATTTAAATACCAAAGACAAATCAGTAGAAAAAGGGTCAACATGACAACACACTCAACATTTCAGCTAAGATTTTTTCTCTTCTTTCTTCTACATCTATCCTTTTAGTTAGATTTCGATGGTATGTGGTTGTAATGTCTTTTGACGCCTATGTAATCTTAGGAGTAGTATTTCCTTATTTTTAGAAGAGATGGAGTTGGTGCCCCTCTTGCTATATATACCATTTGTAAATACCATTTCCAGGTTGGATGTTGGTCTACTTGGAGACTGAATATAATAAAAAACCTTTTTTACTTCATGCTAGAAGATTTTGTGACTTAAGGACCATCTAATGTATGGTGTGTCATCTTTCTTTGTTAATTTCTTCTAAAATATGAACTGCAACAACTAGTAAGGTGTGAGTGAGAAATTGTTAAAGGATTTAACAGTAAATTATCTCCTTTCAGTTTTCTGTAAATTATATGTGTGTTATAGAACATGTCAGTGAATATTTCATAAAGGATTTGTGGAATACTTTATACATGCAATCTATTTTCTTAATGTTGTTTACTTTTCACAAACAGAGTTTGTGTAACAAGCCATCATCATAACTGTGTGATTGATTAAGGATAGGAATATTTCCTAGAATAGGTACTAGCTATCCTTCTTATCCATTTGTTACACTCTACTCCCTATACTACCAATTTACCCATACAATTTATACTTTCCACCGCTTTCCAAATGCATGAAAGTCTTAAAAAATATAAACAATCATCTCAAAATATTTAAGAAGCCATCCCACGACTCAAACAACCCTTTAAAATTTGAAATGAACTATGATGTGTAAGGCTTAATCCTTATGCAGTCATGGAGTGACTCCTTGCGCTAACAATTTGATTTCTATATTTTTCTAAATATTTATACAAATATTCTGGTCCTTCTTGATCTTCTAGATAACTAATGTTTACGACTATTATGTATTGTATTAAGTTTGTTGTTTCCTCCTGATAATTCGTAGGTATTCGTGTGTCATCAGTAGTAAGGAGTGAGCCCCAAAGGATCGTGGATCAATTGTACCGTTGATAAAAAGGTACTTTTATCTCTTTTCTCGTCGCATTGTAAATGTTAGTTAAGAGAGGTTTGCATTAGAAAGAATCTCGTGTTGCTAGACCCACTTTAGGGCTAGAGAGATTGCCTCTGCCAGTAGAGGGGATTTATCATGAAAACAAAAGTTGCGACTCCGTTGGGGAGCTTAGCCTTTTAGACTTCCTTCCGCGGACTGATCTTGGATCAGTTTGACTAATTTCTAGAATCTAAGCTTGCTTAGGTCTCTGTGAGTTTTAATAGGGTTTGATTTTTGGTTTATGAGTATCAGGTCTAGGTTTTTATTTCGGTTTAGATTCTTTTACTAAGCATTCCTCGACCAACGCATACAGTCATGTTGAAAACCCTATCTTTCACTTTCTCCTTGCACTGGCACATTTTTGTAGACCAACACTTTTTTTTCTATGAAGAGTAGCGCGGCCAGCACGGGTTTGGGGGTCTAAAGTAGCGTTGAAGACCCTGTTAGCACAATTTTTTCTATGTAAAGTAGCACTGATCCTTAAATTTGATAATTTTTGAGGATTTTACTAAAGGCCTAGTGTGTCCTAATCTCTGAAGTCATCCTCCTACTCTGTGTGCATCAAATGTTGTATTTTTGGTGTTAGTTTCTTTGTGGTGTGCAAAAATCCATCCTATACTTGAAGTAGTAAAAGTGAATTTTGGTTGAGTATTTGATTCTTTGAGTCAATTAAAATTATTGTTTGTTTCTTGTGTGTTTGGAAGGAATATTGATTTTTTTTTCATTGAGCATTATTAGTTTTTGATACCATAAAAGAAATTTATTTTGCATTCATTTAGTTTTAATCTCAAATTTTAGTTTTCGTTAAAGTGCATTAGATCAGATTGCATTGGAAAGTCATTTTTTAGATCTATCATTGAACTTATATTACATTGTTTAATGATTTAAAGCTAAAAGGTACATTGAGTTCATTCTCATTCATTGGAAGGTGCATTAAGTAGATTCTCATTCCATCGAAACGTGCATTGAGTGCATTCTTATTCATAAAAAATAAAAAGGATTATGCATAGATTACATTGCATAATTTTCATGTTTGAATGTTTTGACTTGAATTGGGATAATGAAAGTCATCTGATTAGGAAAATTTTGTTTGCTGGATTTTTTCTTGCTACATCACTATTTGAAACTTTTCCCTAAACTAGATATCATTCATTGAATTGAAAGAGTCCTTTTCTCATGCTATTTGCATTATAGGTATTCAGGTGACATCATTTTGAGCCTTGAAATTGAAACTTTAATCAATATCAACTTAAAATGAACTCCAATTGACCTAAGGAACATTTGAAATTAACGCGAAACATAGGATTTGTCACTAACAATCCGTGTTAAAACATAGGATTTGTCGCTAACAATCTGTGTTAAAACATGTTCTAGTGTCGTTAAACATAGGATTTGTCACTAACAGTCTGTTTTACAATCCAGGGGTGATATCTCGTCCCACATATGGAAGTATATTGATGTATGATAAGTATATTTGGGGCACTCTCATCAAACGGTTATGCATTAGAAAACACTGCTACGGACTGGACTCCCGCAACCATCGTGTATATTTTTGGAGACATCATTAGGTTGAAATATTGTTGTAGGTAACCAAGTCGGCTACCTTGTAAATGTGATACACCGAACGCAACATTCAGGGAGATTGTCTGCCTGTACTTCTTGGTTCACCAGGAGGTATTCTACAGTTCATGGATACTTGGTAAACCTTTTTTCCTAGCTTACCCATTTTATTTATTTATTTTGTGTTTAATTTCTAAAATTTACTGCCCACAGACTAACATCTTTCCTGTGCACAACTCCTTAGCAGATATTAGGTTGATACTAATGGAAACAGTTCCTAAGTTTACCAATCAAGGAATCCCCTTAGATGGGAATCTTGGTCCTTTTCCTTCTTTTGGAAATGTTAGTACTCCCTATATGGAAACGTTGTCCCTACCGAGATTAACCATTGGTTTTCCAATTTGGTTATTTTCAACCACCATGGTTCCAAATGTCCAAGCTTCTTCTCAACCAGGTTCACATTTACCTGAACAGTGTCAACCTAATGTTGATCCTAAATTTTATCCCTCGCCTTCTTTGCCTGTTTCTTCACCCCATTCTTCCTCTCCTCTTAGTGAAAGTCTAAATTGTAGTAACCAGGAGGCTAAGAAGAAGAATAAGAGGACGAAGAAGAAGAAGTAAAATAAGCAAGGGGGAACCAAGCGACCATTGCTACTGATACAACTGATGTTGAAAAACCTTCCAATCAGTCCCATAAAGTCAAATTCCCTTACAAGTTATGTAAGGGTGACCACCTTCTTAGAAATTGTCCTGGTATTCCTAGGGTGTTAGAAATGCGGTCTGCCGACTTGAATCAACCCTTGCCATCATCCTATGGAGATCATGTTTGTGAAAAACCCTCAACCAGTGATAATAAGGCCAATGGGAAAAAATGGAAAGTCAAATTTTGTATATTATGTGGAGTGAATCATCCTATTCACCTTTTTCCTTACATGGAAGAAGCCTCGAAAACATTGGATAACCTTACGGCTTCTTAGCCTTGCCTTTCGGGTGGTTACCGAAAGATTTCCCTTGATCTTCTACTAGTTGATCAAGTGATCAATCATAAGTCATCTCTGATCAATCCCACTCTCTCTGAAAATGAATCCAATGAGTCTGTTCTCAACCAACCATTGGTTGAGAAAATGATTGACTTGATTCCAACTTCAGTGGGTCGTTCTTTTCCCATAGAGAGTGAACCTCATACCACTCGGGTTCTTTTTGTTTCTTCAGATTCCCATGAATTGGAGGGAAATCCTTCTGTTGCCATGATACAGGAGGGTGATCCTCTCGTTCCCACAACACCCCCTCCAAGTAGTCTTGTTGCTTCCTTTGATTGGAGTCGACTGAAAAGATACTGTCTTCCTTCTTACGTGCCCTTTGAGATCACGGTACATGCCTATAATATGGTCGTACCTATAACTATAATAGATAAAGGTGCATCTGTTAGTATTTTTTCTTCAACTACTTGGTAATTTTTTGGTTCCTTGAAGCTTGTGCCTGTTACCCAGAATCTGTTAGCGTTTAACAAAGCAACCATTCAACCATTAGGGATCCTTCCTAAGTTGCATATTACTTTGGCAGGAATGAATGTCTATGGCTGTATAAGGCCCCTTGGATTTTAACTTACTCCTTGGGCATGACTATACTTATGTCATGGGAGCGCTTGTCTCTTCTCTCTTTCATGTGATCTGTTTCCCACATGAAGGAGGGATTGTGACCATTGATCAACTTTCTTTCGTTGGTCCAAATCTGTCTCCCAATCAACTGTCATCCCTAGATGGTTCTTACATTCTAGTGGTATCTTTCCCGCCACAGGTTAATTATGTGGAAACCTATTCCATGCCCGCATCTACTGATGATCTAATCAGTGATATAGTGCATCATGTACTGGGAACATGGGACCCTTATTTCCATAGTGTTGTTCTCCCTGTTGGGCATGTGTTATATTCTTTCCACGACTAGCCCCACGGGCTGTACGTTGTGCCGGGCGCAGCAGGGGGGTCACAAGGGGGGCGGCAGCCCCCCTTGTCGGGGTCCGGGGCAGCGCCCCGGCGAAATTTCTTTTTGGTATGCAGTCCCACTCATATGCGGACCCACCCATGTTTTGTGCATGATTTTGCACATGGTTTTGGGGTACGATGGTTTTCAACCCCTGGTATTTTGTAGATCTGGTCAAGGGAACTACGGTTATGTTCTAATCCAGGGTTAATGGATTGGGGTTTATGTATGCTTCGGCATGTATATATATGTGTTGTAACACTAAAAGGAATATAATGAAAATCAAGCTGGTCGTCCCGATTTGGGATCTAGGGGAAAATCTCTGTGTTTATCTGTTTTATGTTTTATGCTCTTGCTATTGTTTATTTTATGTTATAAGATTCGTGTGTAGATAATTTCTGCTCGTGAACAACTATGACGAGATTCAGGCCGTTATCTGGCACGCCTTTGTCAGCTGAGGGCTTTGTTCGGGCCTCGAGGTAAACCCGGTTTCGTTGGAGATTCGTAAGATCAACCCTGGAAGACAGAATATGGCGAGCGGCGAAAAGATAGAGATCGAGAAATTTAATGGTCAGAGTTTTGAGTTGTGGAAGCTCAAGATGGAGGATCTGCTGGTGGATAAAGATCAGTGGATCGCGGTAGATCCAGGTACTAAACCAACGGCAATGTCAAATGAAGACTGGAAGAAACTGGATCGGAAGGCTAAGAGCACAATACGGTTGTGTGTCTTAGATTCAATATTGTTGAATGTATCTGGGGAAGCTACGACGAAGAATTTGTGGGAAAAACTTGGGACTTTGTACCAATCTAAGTCTCTGGTGAATAAGTTGTTCCTGCGGAAAAAGTTGTATAACCTGAGGATGAAGGATGGAGACTTGGTGACAGAGCATCTGAACGCCTTCAATACTGTGGTAAGTCAGCTATCATTTGTTGATATTAAAATCTCAGATGAAGATAAGTGCATCAGTTTGTTGTGTTCTCTACCAGACTCGTGGGATAGTCTGGTTATTGCAATAGGTAGCAATAAAACTACCTTGAATTTTGATGACATTGTCTCAGCCTTGCTGTCAGAGGAAATGAGATGGAGAAATATGGAGGGCCAGAATGGAGATGCCTTATCTGTACGAGGAAGGTCCCAAAATAGAAACAAGAATAAGGTTTCGAGTGGGAGATCTAAATCTAGAGGGAGATATAAATCTCCTGGAAAGTTTGTAAAGGTGTGCTGGAAATGCGGAAAGGAAGGACACTACAAAAAGGAATGTAGATCTAAAGCTCCTGAGAAAGGAAAGGGATCTGATGAAGGTCCTTCTGCAAAGGCAAAAACCACCTCGGATGAAGGTGGGGATGTGTATTTGGCTTCTTCTTCAAATACACATGTAGATCATGAGTCATGGTTGATTGACTTAGGTGCATCCTTTCACTTCACTCCCCATAGGGAGTGGTTCTGTGAGTATGAGAAATATGATGGTGGTGATGTCTTCCTAGGGGATGATAGGAAGGCCAGAATTGTTGGACGTGGAAAAGTCAAGCTGAAGCTGCAAGGTGGAAGGATTAGAACACTTCGTGGTGTTCTGCATATTCCTGCATTGGCCAGAAATCTGATTTCTGTAAGCAAGATGGATGATGCAGGTGCAAAAACAGTGTTCGAGAAAGATGCCTGCAAGATGGTTCGGGGAGCACTGGTATTAATGCGGGGAGTTCGGACTGGAAATTTGTACAAGCTACAAGGTAGCACTGTTATTGATGGGTGTAACAGTTATGTGGTTCTTGAAAATGGAGCAGAAAGCTTAGCTGTCTCTGGAGAAAAGTCCATGCTATGGCATCAAAGGCTTGGACATATTGGAGAGAAGGGCCTTCAGATACGACATAGAAATGGTATGGTAGAAGGTATGTCTAATTTCTCTCTGGATTTCGATTTCTGTGAACATTGTGTATATGGGAAGCAGAATCGGGTGAGTTTTCCTTCTGGTGCTAAGAGGGCGAACAAGATATTAGAACTTGTGCACAGTGATGTGTTTGGACCTGTGTCAGTTCCATCACTGGGAAATTCTGTGTACTATGTCTCATTCATAGATGACTTCTCAAGGAATACATGGATATATTTCTTGAGGAAGAAATCTGAAGTCTTTGAAAAATTTAAAGAATTTAAGGCTCTGGTGGAAAACCAGACAGAGAAGAAGATAAAGGCGTTGAGGACAGATAATGGTGGGGAGTTCTGCAAGAAGGAATTTGAAGAGTTCTGTAAGAAGTGTGGTATAGCACGGCATAAGACTACTCCATACACACCTCAGCAAAATGGAGTTGCAGAAAGAATGAATAGAACACTGATGGAAAAGGCAAGAAGCATGCTCAGTGGTACCGGGTTAGGACAAGAATTCTGGGCAGAGGCAGTGGAGACTGCATGTTACTTAGTTAACAGATCACCTTCATCAGCATTAGAGGATAAGACTCCACATGAGGTATGGACTGGTAAAAAACCCTCTCTTTCACATCTAAGTGTATTTGGATGTGATTCATATGTACATGTTCCAAAGGAGAAAAGGACCAAGTTGGATAATAAATATGAAAGGTGCATCTTTATTGGGTATAAGGATGGTTTAAAGGGTTACAAGCTTTGGAACCCAGAAACAAGGAAGGTTGTGTATAGCCGAGATGTGGTGTTTAGAGAAGTGAAAGATGTTGTTAAACATGAAGTCCTACCAAAGGAACCCGAGAAGATAGAGTTTGAGCTAAAGGAGGATGAATCAGACTCTACAACAGAAGAAGACTCAGAAGATGAAGAGCCACAAACTCCAGCTTTGAGAAGATCAGTTCGGGAAAGAAGGCAACCAGAAAGGTATAGTCCATCTGCTTTCTGTTCAGGTTTTGCCTTAACTATAATTGATGATGAACCCAGAACTGTCAGGGAGGCAGTAGATTCAGAGGATGGAAAACTCTGGAAGGAGGCCATGGTTGATGAAATGGCATCCTTGCACAAAAACGATGCATGGGATTTGGTGGAGTTGCCGGCCGGAAGGAAGCCCATTGGGAGCAAATGGGTGTTTAAGAAGAAGATGAATGTAGAAGGCAAGGTGGAGAAATACAAAGCTCGGTTGGTAGCGAAAGGTTATTCCCAGGTGCCGGGAATTGATTTTGGTGATATTTTTCTCCTGTTGCCAAAGTTACTTCTATTAGATTACTTTTATCTGTTGCTGCTGCATTTGATTTTGAGATAGAACAGATGGATGTGAAGACAACATTTCTTCACGGAGATCTAGAAGAGGAGATCTACATGAAGCAACCTGAAGGCTTTATGGTGAAGGGTAAGAAAGAAATGGTATGCAGGTTGAAGAAGTCTCTGTATGGGTTAAAACAATCACCAAGGATGTGGTATCAGAAATTTGATACCTATATATGGGGACTTGGCTTCACTAGGAGCAAGGAGGATCACTGTGTTTATTTCAAATTAATTGGTGACCATGTTATTTATTTGGTCTTGTATGTGGATGATATGTTGTTGATTGGAAATGACAAAGAAATTATCCAAGATTTGAAGACCCAACTGCTCTCCAAATTCGACATGAAGGATCTTGGTGCTGCAAACTATATTTTGGGCATGGAAATTAAGAGAGATCGGGAAAAGAGGAAGCTCTGGTTAAACCAGAGGAAGTATGTCGAGACTATATTGCAGAGGTTCAATATGCAGAATAGTAAACCGGTGAATGTTCCTATTCCTGTAGGTGTAAAGCTGTCTGCTGAACAGTGTCCCAAGACACAAGAAGAAGAGGAGTATATGTCCCGTGTTCCATATGCAAGTGCAGTGGGTAGCCTGATGTATGCAATGGTTTGTACTAGACCAGACATTGCACATGCAGTGGGAGTATTGAGCAGGCTTATGTCAAACCCAGGGAAGGAGCATTGGACAGTAGTGAAGCGGGTTTTCAGATATTTACGTGGCACTAGTGATTATGGCTTGTGCTACCAGGGAAGACCAGGATTGGAAAGAATGTTGGACATTCGTGGTTTTGTTGATGCAGACTGGGCTGGAGATCTGGACCAAAGAAGATCTACAAATGGGTATGTGTTTAGCCTATTTGGAGGCGCAGTCAGTTGGATGAGTAAAAGACAGTCTGTAGTGGCTCTTTCAACTACAGAGGCAGAATACATAGCAGCCACTCATGCAAGCAAGGAAGCAGTTTGGTTGCAGAGATTGTGTTCAAGTATGGGGTTGGTACAACAAGCTATAAGGATAGACTGTGATAGCCAAAGTGCAATATTCTTGGCTAAGAACCCTGCTTATCATTCAAAGACAAAGCACATTGATGTTCAATATCACTTTGTTAGAGATATGGTTGAGGCTAAAAGGGTGTTGCTGGTAAAGGTGGACACTTTGAAGAATGTTGCAGATGCATTGACGAAGTCTGTGAGCACTCAGAAGTTCTCTTGGTGTAGAGGAACAATGGGTGTTGAAGAATTGGGCAAATGATCTTTTCTTCAGGCTCCCCCTTTGGAAAGAAAACAACAAGTGGGAGAATGTTGGGTATGTGTTATATTCTTTCCACGACTAGCCCCACGCATCAGAGGTTGCGCCGGAGTAAAGTAGGTCACAAGGGGGCGGGAAGTCGTCCATGGTTCCACACGCCCGCAATTTTTTTTTTCTCGTATGTCCAATCATATGACCCACCATGTGTTTTGTGCATGAGTTTGCACATGGCTTTAATGATATTCACCCCTCGTATCTTGTAGATCCCATTGCTGAACTATACTATGTTCTAATCCAGGGTTAATGGATTGGGGTTAATGTATGCTTCGGCATGTATATATATGTGTTGTAACACTAAAAGGAATATAATGAAAAATCAAGCTAGTCGTCCCAATTTGGGATCCAGGGGAAAATCTCTGTGTTTATCTGTTTTATGTTTTATGCTCTCGCTATTGTTTATTTTCTGTTATAAGATTTCTGTGTAGATAATTTATGTTCAGGGTTAAAAACTACACTCCCATCCGACGAAAACCTCTTGGAATCCATGGCCTATTTTGGGCCATGATTAGGTCCTTTGGAGCAAATTTCATTTTCTTGTGTCAAGCTCTTTTAAAAATTAAAGAAGGTCTTCAGAGCAGAGTTCCTTGTCTTGTGTCAAGCTTGTTAAAAAATGAAACAGGGTGTCATGAGGATAGTTTTTTTTACTTTTCCAACCTCGTTAAAAAATGAAATAGGTCCTTATGAGCATAGTTATTTTATTATGTCAAGCTCGTTAAAAAATGAAACAAATCCCCTTTCAATTCAAGTCTTTGCTTAGATCTCATAAATTCCTAGTCGAGTCTTTCACTTGATCTCATAATTGAACCTTCATTCCATCTACCTGTTAGTAACTAGTAGTCTACAAAGGTGAGTGATTTGAACCTTGGGGGGCATGCACCTCGAATTGAGTCACCATGCTGGGGGAATGCAAACTTATTTCAAGCATAGTTTCCCATGTTTCAAGTTTGTGTAAAAATGAAACTATCTTCAAGGATTGTCAAGCAAAGTTTCCCATGTTTCAAGCCTGTGTAAAAATGAAACCATTCTCATGCTATCTCTCATGATTTCCCTTTTATCTTCCCCTTTTGCTGGATAAGCCTTGGTTTTCTCATTCCATAGTCACCATTTGTTTGGCCGACCATACGTTTTCACTTGGTTGTTTTACCCTTTCCTAAGGAACTTCTGCGATGAGTGGTCTTATTAGCCATCGTCTTGACCTTTACTTGTTTTGAGCAGTTCCACCATAATTGGAACCAATTTCTACCCCTTATACCACTTTTTCCTTTAGGAGGAGTAAACTTTCACCTCTTTTTTTTACTCTCAAAACATGAAAATATTGCAAAGTACTTGTCATTTCAAACTCATTAAAGTGAATGAATTGACATGATCTCAATATAAGTTTACCCCTTTTTCGAGCTGAGATTTACTATTTACAAAAAAGGAATACCTTGATCAAACATGGTTAAGAGGTTCTCTCGAATATTGTTTTCTACCTTTTCAGATTCGAGAGATGATTTACAAAAAGGGACATGATGAAGTTTCCATTTTGTTTCTTTTCAAACTCCTTAAACATGAAATATCATCGAGTGATCCTTTCATTGGACTCCTTAAATATTAAACGACGAAAGACTTGTCACCATGACGAGACCAAGTTTCTCCTTCCTAGGGCTCGCTAAAATTACTAGGATGGATTCATTCGAAGAATGAAATTACATGCTCAGCATATGATATCCTCTTCACACTGGCTATAAAAAATAAAGAGGAACTCGTTAGCAATAACGGGTGAAATCGAAAGTGAACATCCTATGTGTATTTTGGGTAGCTTGTCGCTCTTGAACATGACACTCATTAGCTATTCGTGTCAGGTTGGGGACATCCTACATTCATCAATTTTACTCCATGGGTTTGGGGAATATTTTTTCCTCTCATTTTATTACCAATTTTGTCAACATGACCTCTGATCCTATTTGAGTCAAATGCTTGCACACTCTAGAGTCATGTCTCCAATATGTTAAAGAGAAGTCCTTTTTGTTAAACATCCTCTACTTGTCTTACCTCCTATATTAAAATCCTGAAACACTCATATCATATTAAGATATCTGTTGTTTTGTGTCGATGATGTGGGAATCATCATGGCCCTCTTTCGACGAGTCACTCCTGTCGACTTCGGCTCATTATACAGGAAGGTGATTTAGAAACTTCTCTCAGTACCTTGGAGCTTGCATGCTCTAATAGAAATTTCTTCATGTTCGACGGCTGGTTCACATCATTGGCCTTCGATCGAATGATTCTGTGATCATTCAAATTCAACACATTCATTCACACTTGTAGATTGAGTTGTTGTAACTGGAGTTCTATCATCATTATTGATGGTATCTCTCGTTCCTATTAACGGTTTTCATCATTGACCGGTAATCAGGTGGTTTCTACCATGTTCGACACTAACACATTTATTCGCATGGCTAGATTCGTACATTGGGTTGATTGAGATCGTGGTGAAGACCCTGGGTCTATTAGGGGAATTTTGAGGTAAAAAATGGACCTCCTAAGAAAATTGTACAACCAAAATAAACTTTATAAGAACCAATAGGATTCAATATGATGATTTCAACCATGGAGGATGATTTATCATTTTTTAAGTAAAAGGGTAAAAATATTTAAAAATAATAAAATAATAAAACTACTTTTTCAATCATATTTTCAACTTATCTCCCAAATTTTTTACTCAAATTTTTAGTGGGAGTACTCGTTGGATGCAAAACTTAATAACTCATCCAAGGAGTACCCATTTTGCATAATTTTTATGGACCCTGCTACACGAAAAATGAGAAATACATGAAAAAATGTTATGGAAATCACATTTTTCATGTATTTCACATTTTTCGTGTAGCAAGATCCATCAGAAGTATGCAACATGGATACTCCTTGGATGGGGAGTTAAATTTTGCATCCAAATAGTACTCCCACTTGAAAATTGAGTAAAAAATTTGGGAGATAAGCTGAAAATACAAGTAGAAAAAGTAGTTTTTTTTTCTTTTTTCCCTTTACAATTTGATGATGTAATCAAATCCTATTTTATTATTTCCACTATTATCTTATAATTTCCTTAGGAGGCCCATTTGAGACCTCAAAATTCCCCTAATGACATCTGATTTTGATCCAGGCTGAGGGGAGTTATTAAGTATTCATGATTGTATACATGATCATATCTATACATATGGTTGTGTTCATACCGCAGATCCATTTCTATGATCTCTTTAGACGGATGGCTGCGACCATGTTGTGGGTTCATGTGTTATTTGATGCCTAGTAAAAAATTATGTGGTTAGCCATATTCATTCCATAGATGTCATATGTTGTAAAATGTTTGATTTGTAAGGTTTTCCAGAGGTGGTCTTTGTTCTTTGCCTTGGTTCATAAAGCATTTCAGCCATCACTCCCTATTATGCCTTCATGATTTAGGGGGCATTTGTTACACAGTAATTTGTTACCATGCTCATTTTCCCCTCCCTGATCCTGAAATTCCCTGTCACAGATCTTGTGCAATGTTTCCACCATCAAGAAATATGTTAACATATCCCTTAAAGATCCAAAAAAAACTACCTTCGAAGATTACTGAAGAGACTTGGTCAAATTCCTAATTTCCTGGGTCAACACTTTTCCTAGTTCCATGCTCGTGCTGATGTCATATTCATAGTTCTGGCTTAGCACTGTTAGCGCCCTTATTTCTTGGAAAACCGCGTTGATCCCCTTTCTGGCAGTGTTTCCTCAAATGGAGGAGAAGCTTCGACCTCTAGAAGCTAAAGGGAAGAAAGTTGGTTGTTAAATGGTGGTGATAAGGTCGAGCTCTATGATTTTAGAGCTTTCATCTCATCCATGGGGGTTCACCAATTAGAAAGTGGGCCTTCCTCCTATTTTAATGGGCTACCAACCTCTTCTCCCTTCCTATAAATTCACATCCCTCATTCCCACAAATTTAGAGTTTGGTTGGTCATTGTCAGACTCCTCTGAACTCTCATTCCCTTGCATCCTAGCATCGTGATTACGCCTAAGTGTTCGGGAGAAGAATGATTTTGAGCTTCGATGAAGGACTCAGATTTTCACCAAAGGATGCCTCCAACATCAAGGCCTGGGTTGTAATCTCTCCTTTTGTATTTATCAATAATGATATCTGATGTTTGCTTTCTATATTTTTCTAAATGTTTATGCAAATATTTGGGTACTCCTTGATCTGCTATATAGCTAATTTTTATGACTATTATGTATTGTATTAAATTTTTTTGTTGTCTCTTGATCATCTGTAGGTATTCCCATGCCATCAGTAACAGGGAGTAAGCCCAAAAGGATCGTGGATCAAGGTCATTATCAATGGACTCAAGCATAGCGTTGAGAAAATGTTACTTCTGTCTCTTTTCTCATTGCATTGTAAATGTTAGTTAAGAGAGATTTGCATTAAAAATAATCTCGTGTTGCTAGACCCACTCTAGGGCTAGAGAGATAACCTCTATCCGCAAAGGAGATTGATCTTGACAACACATCCGTATATGCACATACCTATGCACAACTTCAATTTCCATATATACACAATTTTTATATATGCACATAGCTTCCATATGGGTGCAACTTTCATATATACACATATATGAAAGTTACACATATATATAGAATATATATGCATATATGGAAGTTGTGCATATACAGAATATATGAAATATAGAAGATCCGCATATATAGAAGTTGTGTGACTTCCATATATGCTCATATTTTGTATATGTGCTTGTATTCCGTATATGCACATATCATCTATATAAGTTCATCTTTTATATATGGACATATATTCTGTATATGTGCATATATGGAAGTTGCACATATACGATAAATGCACATATGCTGAAGATGTGCATATAAGGAAGTTACACATATATGGAAAATATGTGCATATATGGAATTTATGCATATATGGTAGATGCACATATACAAAATATTCACATATAAATAAGTTACAAATATATGGAAGATATGCATATATATGGAAGTTACACATATACAGAAGTTGTGTATATATAGAAGATATGTGCATATACAAAAGCTATGCATACATGGAGGTTGTCGTATATGCATATTACAGAAGTTGCACACTGCTTCTGTATATGTAAAACTTTGGTATATGTGCATATACTGAAGTTGCACATATATATAAGCTATGCGTGTATAATGAAGTTGCACATATACATAAGTTGTGCAGAACTTCAACCTCTGTATAGGCACAACTTTCATATATGTTCATATTCTATATATGTGCATCTTTTGTATATGCGCATATATTACGTATATGCACAAATTCATATAAACCTATACGAAAGTTTCACATATATAGAAATTACGCATATACGAAAATTGTGCATATATGGAGGTTGCATTTATATAGTGGATGAAGTTGCACATAAGTTATGTATATGTGCATATTCCATATATGAAAAACTTTTGTAAATGTGCATCCACTTTGCATGTGCAACTTATATATATGTGCATATACTGAAGTTTCGCATACACAAAAGTGGTGCACAACTTCAACCTCCATATATATGTAGCCTCTGTATATGCATAACTTCCATATATGCACATATGTTCTATATATATGCAATTTCCATATATGCGCAAATATTCTGTATATGTGCAACTTCCATTTATGCGCATATATGAAATATTTGCATATACAAAATATATGTGCATATACGAAAGGTATTGATACAAAATATGTGCATATATTTCATAGATGCATAACTTCCATATATGTACATATCTTCTGTATATGTGTTTATTCCAAAAATGTACATATCTTCTGTATATGTGTTTATTCCATATATGTGCATTTTTTCCTTATATTTACATTTCTTCCATATATGTGCATATTTGGAAGTTCCACATATCCAATAGATGCGCATATATAGTAGATGTGTATATACGTAAGTTTAACATATATAAAAGATATATGCCTATACGGAAGTTGTGCATATCTGGAGACTATCGTATATTCATGTGACTGAAGTTGTGCACAACGTCTATATATGTGAAACTTTTGTGTCTGTGTATATAGGAAATTTTCACATATGCAAAAGATATGCACATATACGAAAGTTGCAGATATACAAAATATATGTGCATATACAAAATATATTCACATATATAGAAGTTGTGCATCTATGGAAGATCTATTCATTTTCCGTGTATGTACAAATTTTTTATATGTGCAACTTCTGTATTCGCAATTTCTATTAAATTTCTACATGGTGTCAAAGCCCTAAAATCACATTAGAAACCGATTACTAAACCTCTCCTTTAGAAATTTCAAATTGCAGCTTGAGTGAAGCAATTTTCTTCTGTGTTGAGAATATATATTTCAACAGATTGAGATTGGAGTATGTGCATATATATAAGGCATCACTTCCATATATATGTGCATATACATAAATTGTATATATATAGAAGATAACTTATGTATAAGCACAACTGTTGTATATGCACGCATATATGGAAGCATGCATATATGGAAGATGGATTCCATATATGCAGAACTTTTATATATGTAAATTTTACATATATGAAAATAGATATGGAAACATACATATATGAAATATGGCTTCCATGCATGCACAACTTCGGCATATGCACATACATATGGAAGCATGCATGCACATATGCAGAAATATAAGTGCATTTATGAAAGTCAACTTCTATATATATATATATATATATATATATATATATATATATATATACAAAGGTCCATACAGAGGCCCATACATCGAATGGTTTCTATATAGATATGGAAGCCATCTTTTATATACATACGATTCCATAACTATGTGCATACACAAAAGTTGTGCATATATAGAAGATGACTTTTGTATATGTGCATATTTTGTATATGCACACATATATAAATATATATAAATGGAAACATGCATATACAGAAGATAACTTCTGTATACGTGCAACTTCTGTATATGCACATGTATATATTGAGCTCATATTTATGTATATGCACAGAGATGCAGCATAAATAACATGTCATTTCATTTCATTTCATTAATATTAGGTGTAAATGAGTTCAAGTTGTTGGGCTTTACTAATGGTGTCTTCCTCCGAGGTAGGTTTTTGCGTGGCCACGTCTTTTGAAATCTCCATAGTGAGAGTTCTCAAAAATAAGTCCAAAGTAACTATGTCGTCGAGTTTGGCTTTGCATAAACTATGACGTCTCCACTATTCATGGGGATGGTATGATATATGAATGACTATTATTTGTCTGAAATGTGTCAGAAGTTTCATTCTTGAGTCATGATGAATGACGAGTTGGAAATATGTGAGGAATGTTGTAGCAAGGGTGCTAAAGGTTCTATGCAGGTGATTCCTCGACATACTATTTTTCCACGGGCCCTATGAGGGTGTGTTGAAATAGTCTCAGTCGTATGGTATCATCAATGATACTATTTGACAAACACCACAGGTGGAAAGTCATTATATGATTTCCAGGGTCTTCCGCTTGCTTCCCTTAAAACTTTGGTATATCAAAAGGGAGCTTCGTAGGCATGAGGGGCCAATTAATACCATGTGAAAGGGGTCATTCGTTAACTTCATTAGATCTGGAAGATTTAGTGATGATAAGAAGAGTAACTGTGAATTGACCGCCATTGTACTTTGTTGAGAAAACGATATTTGAATGTGTTCGTTTAGGGGAGGTGCCTGGGGAATGTTACCCTATGGCGTACCCTGATGGAAATTTTGTTGACTCCTTGGAGGGGTAGCTACCCTTTTACCTTGAGGGGTCATCGGAGGAGTTGAGTGTGGTGACCTTATTGGGGTTTCCATTGGTGTTTTGTTTGGTGACCCTTGGGGGTTTCCAATCTTGAATAGCAGGAGAGCTGACACTCCTCCCTTTAATGGGGGAATGTTTAAGAAACACCTAGATCGACGTGATGCCATTGGATCCCCTATGATGTCTATTAGTGCGAAATTTTTGTGATTTGGGAGGTAGGATGATTCCTATCAAAGAAAAAAATATAATCACATGCATAAAACAAAGCGAAAAATGAAAATGTGATCTTTCCTTTTAACTTTATGCTATGTGAACAATCAAGCAAAAAAAGAGGTTTTGTTTGTTTTGCGTATGATACCAAAAGCCTATATATATACATAATGGTCCTTACACTCTCAATGCAACTGGGTCTTACGAATATATCTTATGATGGGTACTGGGGCTAATGTCCCAAAAGAACTAGCAACACCTTCCAGCAGCCAAAGAATCGACCAAGGTAATGGTATGAGGATCGATTGTTGCATGCACTGTCACCTATAGGGAAGGATTCCTTAGTTTTGGACACTAAAGTATTATCGTCCCACGTGATTTTTTGAGTCTTGAGCTTCTTGGTAATCGGTTACTAGTACCGAGAACTAGATGGGTGAGGTAGCCCCAAAGAGTACCACACGCACTGGGCCTAAGCTTAACCCCCTATGAAATGAGTCTCTGTAATGCTCGGATATTTGTTTTGTGGGCGTATAGATGGGTTTGAAGATCCCTAAAATGTCTACATATATGTTTCAAAATGTATTATGACCACGATGGTTTATTGTATACCTACCCCCTATGGTCCTAAACTAAACTATAATTTCTTTTGTGGTCCATATGGGGAGAATTTAGTAATTTCAGTTAATGATTATTTTTAGGGAGTCTCAATTTTTTTTTTAGAGTGTACTTTAGTGAAGTAACTGTAAGAAGAGAACAAAGGTCCCAAAACACTGGGTGCCTTATGGTCCAATGCATACCGATGATTTGTGTGTGCTTTGGAGTGAACAATCACAAGTGTTATGAGATGTGGATATGCGATGATCCTCTACAATCCTTTTCTAATTACCCTATGTGTGATTGTTCCTTGCAAAAATTGAATTGATGGATGGATGATGGGCCACTTACACCTTGCCTAATTAGAATATGTTTTCCCTATAGAGAGAAGGAATTTTTTTTTAGGAAAGAGTTCATATGCATACCCCGGCCCATCGAGAGGTACAAGGGTGGCATAGGTTACTTACTTTCTTTGTTGACAGTTTGATCCTATTCCCAAATGTTAATGCAGAATTGAACTAATCTAATGCAAATATTTGACAAACTTGAACTATCAAAAGATATGTGGATATATGGGCCACTTACTCTTTACTAATTAAGCTACATGTTTTGTATATTTTATCAGCAAATAATTTGTTCGGAAAACATATGTGGATTTAAGCCCACTTACTTTTTCCCTATTTAAACTATGTGTAATCTGCGAAATAAAATACTAAAATTAAAACTACCTAGTTGCTAAGCTATTCCAAGTTAAACATAGCACCTAAGTGTCCTAATAGTAGTGAAATACAAATATGAAGTGATGGAAAATGATTATGGGTTGCCAATCACCTTAAAAATGGGAAAAAGTAGCCAATTTTTTTCTTGCTGGCCTGTCACGTGGGTTACCTTCCCACAGGCGCGGGCGCACGTTTGTCGGAGCACAAAGTGTGTTGTGGGGCATAATAAAGAAAAAGTGCCCTCTCTACTGTGCAAAAATTTTCAATGAGTATGATTAGAGATGCAGGGAGAATGTAGGGGTGGTTTGCAGCAAACTGAGCAGGAAGAAGAGCTTGCAACAGCAACCATTAACTCAAAAAGAAAGAATCCAATGGAGTCGCCATTCCTATGGTAGTGTATTTGGCACAAAGGTGTATGGAATGCACTTCTTTAACAAGTTGGTTTCTACCTACATAAGGTCACAGAGAAAAATTATTTTCTACTGTTAGTGGGATATATTTGACATAATGTAAACTAAGTTTGAGGGACAAATAAGCATACAACACTAAGAACAAAACAAAACACAATATGAAAAATACAAAAGCTCGATGGAGAAAAAAATCTAATAACACAAGTGGAGAATTCTCCCTTTATAAGGTGCTGATGGTAAAAAATATACAATGATAAACACTTGAAGAGGGTCCTTTGAGTTATGGAGCTCAAATACCCAAAACAAGGAGGTCTCCTTCTCTCGAGTTCCTACAAGCATCCCTTCCCTTTCTCAAAGGATGGTAGATAAAGATCAAATGGTGGACCTCTTTCTCTTGGACTGAGATGTTGGTTGGCAAAAATATGAGTCCTTCCAAAACCTCTACTACTGGAATATGGAAGCTGGTTTTCTATGAAGCAATTTGGCCAGCATAACAATGTATCTCCAATTCTTTTTCCAAAAGGCAATTTATATAGACATTTTTTGAATTCCCCCCCCCCTCTCTTGGCCCAAGATGGATAGTGACACAAGAGTGGAAGAGGGATTCCTTTGTGTGTTGCATTTATGCCTCAAGGTGGCTCAAATTCGACTGTCCTTGGCAATAATAAGTGGAGAATATTCCTAACCAAGTGTGCCAAGTGGTCCCCAATGGTGACATTTCGCCATCCTTAGGACTGCATGAATATCGAAGGAATAGTCGCGATGCCGCGTAAAAGCCCTTTGTTTCCAGTGAGTTTTCCATCAATTTGTCCCTTAACCTTAGGAAAAATTAAATTTTGGTCTGCTCTAATGTATTCCTTCTTTGAAAATCTTCATCTGTACCTTCCGTTTGAAATTTTTAATGTCTTTTGTCTCTACAATTTTCTAGTGTTAACAACGGGGTATCTCAGGGAAGCGAGGATATATAATCAGCTCTAATGTCATGAAAAAGCTTCTGAATAAATAACAACGAGGTGTAATTTCATAATTATGCTCACTACAGGTTCAAACATCAAAATCATCTATTTCTCCATATCTGCAAAAAGTCTTGGACAATCATTCCAATGTATTTGAGACTCCCAAAGAACTCCCACCTATTCATGATCATGATCATGCTATTCATTTGATTCTAGGAAGTGTTCCTCCAAACATCAGGCCTTACATATATCCTTATTCTCAAAAGAGTGAGATTGAACGTATGGTTGTAGAAATGCTAGAGGCTAGTATAATTCAACCTAGTCAAAGTTCATTCTCTGTTCCAATAGTATTGGTGCACAATAAGTATGGATCATGGAGTATGTGTCCGGATTATAGGGAACTCAACAAGCTCACTATTAAAGATAAATTTCCCATCCTCATCATTGATGAATTATTGGATGAATTAAATGGAGCAATTTACTTCACCAAGTTGGATCTTCGTTATGGATATCATCAAATTAGAATGAATAATGAAGACATTCTGAAAACAACATTCAGAACTCATGAGGGTCATTATGAATTTTTGTTCATGCCTTTTGGCCTTACTAATGCACCTTACACATTTCAAGGTTTGACTAATTTCATCTTCAAACCCTTCCTTAGAAAATTTGTGTTAGTATTTTTTGGTGATATACTATTCTACAGTAAGTCTTGGAAGGATCATGTTCAACAGGTTGACATGGTGCTCAAAGTATTGGAGGAGAAACAATTATATGTGAAAACCTCCAAATGTTTCTTTGGAGTACAGGAGGTGGAATATTTGGTTCATATTGTATCTCATGAGGGTGTTAAGGCATACCCTACAAAATTAAATCCATTAAGGAAAGGAAAATTCCTATAAACATAAAGCATCTTCGAGCATTTTTGGGGTTAACAGGGTATTATCGCAAGTTTGTTAATAATTTTGGGAGAATATCGGCACCTTTAACATCATTACTCAAGAAAGATGCATTTTCTTGGACTCCAAAAGAAACTAAGGCCTTTGAACATCTTAAGAGGCAATGTTCCAATCACCGGTCTTAGCTATTCCAGACTTCACAAAAACCTTTATTCTGGAATGTGATGCCTCAGGAAATGGAATTGGTGCGGTTTTAATGCAAGAAGGAAGACCCATTGCTTTTGAAATTCATCCAATCTGTTAGAAAATTATATATTATGGAGCAATGAAACACATAAAATATGCGAAAAATACAAGCACACAAAACACATAAAACCAGAGAGACACAGATATACGTGGTTCACCCATTTTGGGCTACGTCCACCCCGAACAACTAGTCCTTCCTTTCTATTATCTAGCAAAAATGAAGAGACAAAACCTATAGCAAATCCGCTGTAATATCCTTTTTTCTCTCTCACAGTCTCCCTCTCTGTTTCTCGCTCCGAGAATACACATACAATGCACAGCCGCAATACAATGCCCTCATAAAAGAGAGGGGTTGCCTTCTAGGGCAAAAACCCTAATCTAAACATAACTTCTACCGTCAGATCATTTGCCTAATGAATGGCCCAGATTGACTAGAAATTACTATACTTTTACAAGGCAATTTTACATCTGTTTTTAGCTTCGGGGGCGTTGCCCCCAAAAACCCCCGCCAGGGGGGGAGCTCCGAAAAGCACTGCAGCCCCCCCTGGACCCCCCACGACAACGATTAATTACGGGCGGTGTTGCCGCCCCTTTAAGGTACAAGGGTCCAATGCTGTGATACAAAGTAAACAAGATAATCAGGCTCCACACCCAACAATCTCCTACTTGGAGACTGATTGTAGCAACTCCACCACTGCTTCATTTGCTGGAAAATGACTCCTCTTTGGACCTGGCTGTTTCTCATCTTCATCTTCATCCTTGAATACCAATTGAAACTGAGCATGTTCTCATTTTCTCCCTGGTTACAACTTTTGTTAGCATATCAGCTGGATTATGGCTAGTGTGTATCTTTTCCAGCTTCAACTATCCATCTTCCAATACTGACCGTATGAAAAGGTACTTGAGATGTATGTGTTTAGTCCTAGAATGAAATGCTGACTTCTTTACAAGATGAATTACACTTTGGCTATCACTGCATAGTGTGCCCATATCATGCTTCTTACCCAATTCGTTCATAAACCTTTGTAACCAAATCATTTCTTTACTAGCCTCTGTAGCAGCAACATACTCTGCTTCTGTTGTTGAAAGTGCAACAACACTTTGGATTTTTGAAACCCAACTGACAGTTGTTCCACCTACAGTAAATACATATCCTGTAGTGCTCCTCCTGTTATCTCTATCACCTGCCATATCTGCATCAACATATCCCTGTAGAGAAATTTTTGAACCACCAAAGCATAATGCTTGATTTGTGGTACCTCTCAAATATCTGAGAATCCATTTTACTGCCATCCAATGTTCTTTTCCTGGATTATTCATGTACCTGCTTACAACTCCCACTGCATGTGCAATATCAGGCCTTGTGCAGACCATTGCATACATTAAGCTTCCAACTGCCGATGCATATGGAACTTTAGACATATAATCCATGTCTTCTTGGGTCTTTGGGCACATCTCCTTACTAAGTTTGAAATGGCTAGCAAAAGGTGTACTAACTGGTTTTGCATTCCGCATATTAAATCTTTTCAACACCTTTTCTATGTACTCATTCTGAGACAGTGTTAATTTGCGATTTTTCCTGTCTCTAGTTATCCTCATACCAAGGATTTGTTTTGGAGCTCCCAAATCCTTCATTGCAAATGAATTTGCCAATTTTCTTTTGAGCACATTTATTTCCTGCATGTTAGACCCTGCAACAAGCATGTCATCTACATACAATAACAATATAATATAGTTGCCATCATTTTTCCTTTTTAGATAAACACAATGATCAGAGTGACATCTAGTATAACCTTGTTCAGACATGAACTTGTCAAATTTTAGATACCACTGCCTTGGAGCCTGTTTTAAACCATACAAGCTCTTCTTTAACCCGCACACCAATTTTTCTTTCCCTTTTACCTCATATCCTTCTGGTTGCTACATGTATATCTCTTCCTCCAAATCTCCATGGAGAAATTTTGTCTTTACATCTAACTGTTCAAGATGTAAATCTTCCACTGCTACAAGACTTAAGATAGTTCTGATTGAATTCATCTTAACAACAGGAGAAAATATTTCATCAAAATAAATACCTTTCTTCTGTGCAAACCCCTTCACCACAAGTCTAGCTTTGTACCTCTGTTTTCCTCCATCTTCTTCCTTCAACCTGTAAACCCATTTATTCTGCAATGTAGTTTTACCTGCAGGCAACTTGACTAAGTCCCAAGTCCGGTTATGCATTAAGGAGTCCATCTCTTCTTCCATGGCTAGCTCCCACTTCTTCCTGCTTTCAACCTGCATTGCTTCTTCATAACATTCAGGTTCACCAGAATCAGTCAACAATAAATAATATAATGAAGGAGAGTATCGTTCAAGGGGTCTACTTATCCTGGTAGATCTTCTAACACCACTTTCAGGTGTTTGAGGTGCCTGTTGCTGTGGTTGTTGATTATTATTATTTTCTGGCACCTTTACTTTTTCAGTTATCTCATCAAGAACCGTGTATTCCTTGCTTTCTTTTTCCTGTTTCTTTTCCTGCAGCTGATTCTTATACAAGACCTTTTCATTGAATATTACATCTCTGCTCCTAATGATTTTGTGATTTTCATAATCATATAAGCGATAACCAAAATAATTAGCACCATATCCAATAAAGGTACATTTCTTTGATTTTGCCTCAAGCTTTGTTCTGTTTTCTTTATTAATATGGACAAAGGCCTCACAACCAAAAGGTTTTAAAAAATAGTAGTTTACCTTTTTACCTGTCCATGCTTCCTCTGGAATACCACCATCCAAGGAACTTGAAGGCCCTCTGTTTATTAGATAAACAACAGTATCTACAGCATCTGCCCAAAATTGTAAAGGAAATCCCGCATGCAATCTCATGCACCTTGCACGCTCCATGATTGTTCTGTTCATCCTTTCTGACACACCATTTTCTTGTGGTGTTCTTGGAACTGTCTTCTCTCTACGAATTCCATGCTCCGAACAGTACCTATCAAACTCTTTGCTGTAATATTCACCTCCATTATCTGATCTGAGACACTTCAACTTCTTTCCTGTCTCAATCTCAACCAAAGCTTTCCATTTCTTGAAAGTATCAAATACATCAGATTTATTCCGAATACAATAAATCCATGTTTTTCTAGTTGCATCATCAATAAAAGTAACATAATAACGAGAGCCACCGAGAGATGATACCTGAGTAGGTCCCCATACATCTGTATGCACAAGCTCCAATTTTTCGCTCTTATTTTCTTTCCCAACTCTGAGAAATATGACTCTCTTCTGTTTTCCATAAATGCAATTCTCACAGAAATCCAAATCAACATTCTTCAATCCTGGCAACAAATTTCTTGAGTGAAGAATCTTCATTCCCTTCTCACTCATGTGTCTGAGCCTATGATGCCATAATGCTGCATCTGCTCCTTTGGAAGTTAAAGCATTAACAGAGTTAGAAATATCATTGCATAAATACAATGTACCAACCTTTTCACCTTTTGCTATTACCAGCGCTCCTTTGGTGACCTTCCAAGTTTTATCTGTGAAAGTTGTCACACAACCTTCACTGCCTAACTGCCCTATTGAAATCAGATTTTTCTTCAGATCTGGAACATGCCTTACCTCCTTTAATAGCCATTGGTTTCCATTCTGTTGTTTTACAAGAAATTTACCCATTCCAACAATTTTACAGGGTTTATCATCACCCAAACGAACTTGTCCAAAATCTCCTTGAACATAGTCATGAAAATATTTCTTATCAGGTGTGGCATGGAATGAAGCCCCTGAATCTACAACCCAAGAATCAGTAACATTTTCAAAAGAAATAATCAAAGCATATTGTAACACATCACCTGTCACATTTGCTTCATGATTTTTTTCTTGTTGTGTGTCTCCTTTTCTCTTCCGAGATCTACAGTCTTTCTTTAGGTGTCATTTCTTTTCGCAATTCTAGCACACTATTTCTGATCTGGACTTGGATATGCCTTTCCTTGATTTACTGTGATATCCCGAGCTCTTTCCTCTTTCCATTATTCTTCCCCTAGACTCTGCACTCAAAGCATTACCCGATGTCTCACCGGAGCTTTTCCGTCGCATTTCCTCGCTAAGGATAGCACCAACAACATCATCAAACTTTAAAGTACTATATCCAGAGACAGCGTTACTAATGGCCATTACTAAACCATTCCAACTCTCTGGCAATGAGCACAAGAATAACAAAGCTCTAACTTCATCATCAAAGTTTACCCCTACAGAACTTAACTGACTGGTAACTGTATTAAATTCATTTAAATGGTCTGCAACAGATCCACCTTCTGACATCTTCATATTAAATAGTTGTTTCATAAGAAATACCTTGTTTGAGGCCGAGGGTTTTTCATATAGTTTTGCCAACGTCTGCATCAAACCCTCTGTTGTTGTTTCCTTCGAAATATTGAAGGCGACTGACGCTGCAAGGCACAACCGTACTGTTCCGAGTGCCTTTCTATCGAGAATGTTCCATTTCGCATCTGTCATGGCTGTCGACTTTTTTTTTTTTTCCGCTCAATGGTAGGTACAGATATTTCTGATACATATAATCTTCCATCTGCATATTCCACAGTGGGAAGTTTTGGCCGTTAAATTTCTTGACCCTAAACTTACCATCTTCCGCCATTTCTCCCACTCGAACCAGGAACCCTTCTTTCCTACAAGTTTATCAGCCAAATATACCTTCGGCTCTGATACCAGTTGCTAGAAAATTATATATTATGGAGCAATGCAACACATAAAATATGCGGAAAATACAAGCACACAAAACACATAAAACCATAGAGACACAGATATACGTGGTTCACCCAGTTTGGGCTACGTCCACCTCGAACAGCTAGTCCTTCCTTTCTATTATCCAGCAAAAATGAAGAGACAAAACCTACAGCAGATCCGCTGTAATATCCTCTGTTCTCTCTCACAGTCTCCCTCTCTGTTTCTCGCTTCGAGAATACACATACAATGCACAGCCGCAATACAATGCCCTCATAAAAGAGAGGGGTTTCCTTTTAGGGGAAAAAACCCTATTCTAAACATAACTTCTACCGTCGGATCATTTGCCTAATGAACGGCCCAGAATGACTAGAAATTACTATACTTTTACAAGGCAATTTTACATATGTTTCTAGCTTCGGGGGCGCTGCCCGCGAAAACCCCCGCTAGGGGGAGGCTTCGAAAAGCGCTGTCGCCGCCCCTGGACCCCCCACGGCAGTGATTAATTACGGGCGGCGTTGCCGCCCCTTTTAAGGTACAGGGGTCCAATGTTATGATACAAAGTAAACAAGATAATCAAGCTCCACACCCAACACAATCAAAGGAAAGTATTTACTGAAACCTATTTATGAGATGGAAATGTTGGAAATACTACATGCACTAAAGTAATGGCGACCTTACCTAATGGGAAGACACTTCAAGGTAAAAACAAATCATGATAGTCTTAAATACTTTTTGGAACAAAGATTATCTTCATAAGAGCAGCAAAAATGGGTCACAAAGATGTTGGGTTATGACTTTGAAATCATCTACAAAAAAAGGAAGCAAAATGTTGTTTCGGATGCACTCTCAAGAAAGGATGAGGATGTGGAAGAATTTCTTTGTACCATTTCTATTATCCAACCTAAGTGGATAATCAAAGCAAGGGATGAATGGAAGAATAATGAAGAGGTGTGGACACTCATTCAAAAGTTGTAGCAAGATCCTAGTACATATGAAACTTAACTAGAAAAGGGGTTCATTATGGTACAAATATCGCTTATATATTTGTAAGAATTCCCAACTCAAACAAAAAATTCTTTTGGAATTGCATGCCTCTCCCTTAGGAGGGCACTCAAGATTTTTAAAAACTTACCACAGGGTCAAGAAGGAATTTTTTTAGGATGGCCTTAAATCTGATATTCAAAAGTTTGTGGCACTATGTTTGGTTTACCAACAAAATAAAGTTGAGACAATTAAGACCCCAGGTCTGTTACAACCTTTATCCATTCCAAGTCAACATTGGGAGGAGGTTTCAATGGATTTTACCACAAGTTTACCCAAGTCCTAAGGAAAGATTGTCATAATGGTGGTAATTGATAAACTTACCAAATATGCACACGTTTGTGCATTATGTCATCCAATTAAATCCAGTACAGTTGCTACTGCATTTGTGGAAATAATTCAAAAGCTACATGGAAACCAGAATATTATTGTAAGCGACAGAGATCCCATTTTTACAGGAAATTTTTGGACGGAATTATTTTCTTGTTTGAGTACTCAATTAGCTCATAGATCATCATATCATCCTTAATCTGATGGGAAAATTAAGATTGTGAACAAATGTTTGTAAGGATATCTGTGTAGTCAATTTAGCGTCCTAAATTGCTAACATAAATTATCAACCAGGGCTAGTAAACTGATGAAGTGTGGTGCACTATATGTGCTTAAGTGACCTCTTCCTTACTTCGTTGTATGTGTTTTTCTTATTGTTTTTTGGAACAGAACATTCTAATCCATGGATATCCTAGCTTTGCAAATGAACATGAAATGTAACTCAACATAATACAACCAAATCACCCGGATGCGGGTGATGGTTGTTGACAATGTAATGCGGGCCGGCGCGTGCCAAACCCATATGGACGCCGGCCATCTGCATTCAATACACTCTGGTTGTATTAACTCCATGGCACACCACCCTACTTGGCATTCAATCCGGTGGGGATGCCAAGGACTCCCGCATTATTCTTTGCCGTCCTCCACCTGCAGGAGATTAACCGCCTTCTCGATGCTTCGAAGCTGCATTTCGCCTTACCTCTGGGTTGTAACAATGCTGATCTCCATTGCGCCTCTCGGCTCTGGCTGTTCTCAAGAAGCCACGATAGCCATCACACGGACTGCCTTGGGAAGAAGATGTAGCATCCACTGCTGCGTGGAATTCACACCGGGCTCCCATTTCTCTCAGAGCTCTTTCTGTCTTCTTGCAGGTCCGCCTCTGAACTTCACGCCCAGCACGCCTCTGCAAAATTCGCAGCGCTTCTCTCAGCCACTGCTGCATTCTCCTCGTTTGATCATGCCTAGGCTCAGGCACCGGCTCAGATGCCACAGAGGCAGCACCCGAGCTCGGTCTGCCTCTAGGCGCCGGTCTCCTTCCATCTCGGGCTCTCCGGTTTCTGTTTCTCCCCAGTGCGCTTCCCTTCGTGCCTCGAACAGGCGTTGCACCATGCCGCCCCATCGCCCTCCCTCTCCTCCGCCTGGTCCCCCTCTTCACCCTTCGCCCACTGAACCCCGCGCTGCTGTAGCTGCCCACCTTGCTAATCCTGAGACGGCCCTGTTTCACTTTCCCTGCCTCACCTCTCAACCCATGGTGGTCGCCACAATTTCAGTAAAGTTCAAGGAGCTTCCTCAGTTCGGCTCTTCTTCAATTTCTCCGGGTCCTCAGCTCCGCCCTCCTGAAGCTGACCGTGTTCTCCGCTCAGTTATGCAGATAGGCTCAAGCGAGGCAGAGGGAGACAAGCAGGGCGGCAGCAGCTCTGGTCGCCCAAGCATCCACATGGCGCAGAATGACGGAGCTGCAACAGCAAATCACGCCCAGGACGATGAGGATTATGAATTTGGATGCCGTATCGAAGAAGAATCCCCCTCCGACGATTATGGTATTTAGAATTCTCAGTTTTTTTGTCTTTTTCATGCCAGAGTCTTGGTCCAGATGGAATATTCAGAATCTCTGGCCAGCGGGCCTATATACTCACTGTTATTGTCATAGGTCTCAGTTAACTGATGGTCCAAAATGCTACACTTATAGTATTTTTTGTACAATGCTGGTTTCCTCCTGTGAGGCAGCAAACAAACTCCTAGCACGCTGGTTTCCCACTGTGGGCAGCGCCTATTTTGTTATTTTGCTGAAACTCATCCGGCCTGAGAAGGCTCACCTCTGTATGTACTATATCTTCTTACAGTAATAGAACTTAGTCTTATTTAGAAAAAAAAAACATAATACAACCAAATCTCTTTCATCTAATATTGATATGTTGGAAAAGCTTTTAAGAAAAAGAATGATTGTAAGATAATGAGGATCTTTTAATCTAATTGCAAAACAGAAAATGCTAATTAACTCAACATAATACAACCAAAACTCTTTCATCTAATATTGATATGTTGGAAGAGTTTTTAAGAAAAAGAATGGTTTTAAGATAATGAGGATCTTTTAATCTAATTGCAAAACAGAACAGTAACTTAAAACATTATAGTGAAATCTCATTCATTTGATAAAGGTTTGTTAGAAGAGCTTGAGAAAAAAATTACTATAATGTAGTAAGGATCTCCTATGAAATGCTGAAACAACTTATAACATTACAACTAAATCTCATTGATGAGTTAAAGGTTTATTGGAAGAGCTTTTTGAAAGAGATTAATCATAATGTGATAATGATCTTCTATGAAGCAAAACAATCAATAACTCACAATACTACAACTTAGTCTCATTCGTGAATTAAAAGTTTATTGGAAGAGCTTGTGAAAGAGACTAATTACAGTATAATGAGGAATCTGATCTAAAATTGTGTGAACAAAATATTTCTTATACAGAGATTGACAGAAGGGGCTTTTACTGGCTATTTCACCTTTACTAGAAAGGATGAAACCAGAAGCTTTTGGCCATCTTACTGACCCTGCCTAAAGAAATATAATGTAAAAACTAAAAACTAAATAACATAAAATGAAATGCTAATAACCCAAAATATCACAATTGAATCTCATTCATTTAATAAAGATGTTTTGGAAGAGCTTGAGAAAGAGACTAACTGCAATATCATGAGGATCCTTTATCTAAGCAATTGACATGAAAAATAATGCTAAAAGCTATGATTTCAGAAAACAATCTAAGTAAGGAATATGACAAAACAGAATTGAAGACAACTTATCTAGAAAACATGTAAAAGCCTCCTTGGATAGCAGGGGCCCTCTGCTACCAATTTGGTGTAATCCTTAGCTTCTTGAAGATGTAATCAAAACAGCATCAAAAAACTTTATTGAAAAACTCACAAATCTACATCTCTTTCCATCTTAAGCTTTGTTACAAAACACTCTCTATTCTCCTTCTCCTATTTTTCACTATTTTTTCACTACCCTTGATAGGAAAAAGCTTCTCCTATTTATACAAAATATGAGAAGTTATCTCCTTAATGGGAGTCCATGAATCTCTCCCTCCATCTCTAGAGTTACAATCAAAATAGGAAATGATAAGACACATGTCTTTCTAGAGTTTCAACACAACTAAGAAATGAGACACATATCCTCTTAAAGTTTCAATACAACAAGAAAATGAGACACATATCCTCTTTATCCCATGATCTTCTCCAACCAAATTCGAATTTGTCCTTAGAGTGCCACATAAAGGTCTTCTAGAAGTCTCATTTTTGACCTACACATGTCACAAAAGTCATAGCACATATATAGATATATGAAACTATGTTAATTTTTTAGTTTCTAATCATAAATTCACTTTAAATACATAAAATAAATAACTTTGGAAAACAAGGATCCTAACCCATATATTTATGAAAATTGTAGGGTTTTAGGTCAAATGGCTTATGAAATAAGAGCTAAATGGTTATGACATAATGGAAATATGTATGAATATGGAAAACACTTTTGAGACTCAACATACCCCCCAACTGAAGTTGTTGCATGTCCTCATGCAACTATTGCAATGATTCATTTGTCCATGAATTGATCTTTTATGAGTTTTGACTCATATAGATTCGTTCTAAACTTTGCTTCTTGATATTTTCTTTTTGGCAAAGTATAATAAATTTGATTGCAACATTTTTTTAATGGTTGGTTCTTGTGTGACAACCAATTTTTTTGAACAATGATTCTTGTATAACAATGCTTTATTTTCTTTGTTGCATCAAAGCTCATGAAATCATTTAGAATCAATTACTTCATCAATGAATTGATCATTTGCAAGGCATATAATCTTTTGGATTATGTTGCAACAATAGTTGGTTGGGAAGTATATGTGGGTGGAAATGAAATGAAAATGTGTGATAGTGTATGACATGTGGATATGAAATGATGTCCCTTTCCCCAACTAAAGATATGACAATGTAAAAAGGGGAGTGAGGAATTTTTCCAAAGTTACAATTTTAGCATTCTAATGAATTACATGACTAAAAATTAGAAAACAACATACCTTCACTTACCTTAAATGTGGATGAGTTGTGTATGTGTGGTGGCTGCAAAATTCTGATCATATTCTTCTTTAAGTGGCTGAACAAGAGGTGTCATGGATAAAGAGATAAGATGACGTTTTATTGCTCCTACTAAAACTTGCTGAATCTGCTCCAAAATGATGAAAATAATAGTCTTCATGTCTTCAAAACTCATTGGCACAATTCCTACTATGTGAAAAGATGTTCTGATGTCGAACATAGTAGGAAATTGTTGACTTAGTGGCCATTAATGGATGCCATTAGTCAACACGAGAACTCTCACCATTGATGACAATGAGAGTCAAGATGCCCAAACACATCTTGCTAGGTACGAATGATTTTGCTGATGTCGAGTCACCTAGAAGATCTGACGAACAAGGGACATTAATGTATTCTCATTGTTTGTCAGCATGAGAACTCGCCATTAGGGCATGCAAGCCTCAAGGTGTTTTTACAAAGAACTTAGACTCAAAGGACTATGGACTCAATAATTTGCATTGAAGCAGGGCTTATTTGCGGAATGAAAATGACAAGAAATGGAAGATGGAAATGGGCAATAAGCATGTGAATGAGCCTCTTGCTTTTATTTGTGGGTTATGAATGGACAAAAAGAAATGGAAAGTGGATGTGAATGTAAATGGAAAACATGAAGTGAAATGAGGTGAATGGTTTATTATGAGGTATGGATGTGATGGAGACAATAGTATCTGAAATTTTTTCAAGTGTTTGGATCTGATTTTGCATCAGCATATTTCCTCTTTGTTGCTGATCATCCTCTTATGAAACAAATTGGTCTCTTAGAGAGACACCATTATCTTGTAGTCATTTGTCCTTCCTCCTGGAACCTGCAAAAAAAACTAATATTTCTTCTGCAATGGAATGTAAGATTATCAAAGGAGAAATGTGATCAATCTCTCTAGTTATGATATTTACACACAAAACTAAAAATTTGTATTAATGAAACAAGTTCTCAAAGGAAAAAATCAAAAGAATTTATACATGTTTTGGAATTAGTGCCTCAAGTTGAATGTTTCTTCTTTTCAGCAATTTATTTCATTATTTACCATTTCAAACTCTAATGATGGATTTCTCATTGTGTAGATCTTGTTGAGACCTTTCCAACTATACTTGAATCATCAAAATCTGATTTTGTATGAGAAAGTTAGGCTGATTTGAACAATGAGGTTTTTTCTGCTGCGGAATTGGAGAACAGCTGCGGAATTGGACTTTAGCTGCAGAATGTCGACGGTTTCTGTAGCTAAAAATCTTGAATAAAAAGTTAGCCATTCATCTTTCATCATCAGTCCAAAATTAATCAATACCTTCAGAAAAAAGTGAGCAAATAACTTATTCATTTCATTGATTCAAAATTATTAATTTTTTTTATTTTTATTTATTTATTTTTTTTTATCAAAACAAAATTGAAAAAGAGAAATGCAATTTTTTTTTTTATAACAAAAGAGAAATGCAAATTTTGTTTTATTTTTTTTTTAATTTTTTTTTTTTTTTTTAATGTTGCACCAACTTGGACTGAACCAATCTCTGACCCCAAAACAATTGATTTTCACCAAGGTCATCAGTAGGACTCAAGAACATATATATCATTACATGATATAGATCAGCTTTAGAACCATTGCACCACTTGATAACCAAAGAGACCAAGAGACAAGATAACCAAAGAGACCGTTCAAAAAAAAAAAAATCATCTGGGGCACAAATTGATACCAAATATTAAGCAAATTGGAAAAGAACTTTGCATTGAAATAACTCAGAACAATCCCCAAATTCATTTGAGCAACACCCAACACAATGGACATCTTCATTTTTAATGAATTTAGGAATGGCAATTCTGTTCGGCTACCACGTCACATAGGATCAATGCCAAATGGATACAGTTCAGCAAAACAATTTCAATTGGAATTCTCTACTTATCATTTAAGAAATGATACTGCCACACATGAAATTCTTTCAACTGATTACCAAGAATTAAATTCAAAAACCATTTTTTTCTCACGCGACAAGCAAAAATGAGCTTCAAAGAACAGAGAAATTCTCCCAGACCGCCACGAATTTCGTAAAACTATTTCTGGGTTATCTAATTGACCCTATTGGCGAAAAACCCATGTTTTCGTTTTTTCAGATTTGCTATATTTTGTTCAAAAATGGCGTTTCAAAATAGAGTGTTTATGCTGCTCCGGCACAATGGACACTGTGGCTTTAGATGTTTCAATGTCTTCTTCAACGCACTTCTTACAGAACACATGTGAACAGACGGTTATGATAGCCTCTATCGATGGTGATAAACATACTGGACAGTCAAAGTCATCTCTAGCCTGCAAAACTGAAAGTAATTTCTTCAGCAAATTGGGATCGCTTGAAGCATCTTCTAATTTTAAAGACGACAACAATGACTCCACATCAGATGGGCACAACGATGCATCATCACAAATTTGGCGTAGACGTAGAATTATATGAAGGATAGAAGAATAATTATTTAGCACGGTGCTTGAATTAATGAAGTTTTTGAACCACTTTTCTGCCTTCTGTTTCCACGATATTGTAGAGTTCACGCTCCTCGTGAGACAGTTCTACTGGATGGATCTGCACACATTTAGGTGGAAGTTTCACTAAGCACTGCCTATTGATTTTCATATCTTTGGTCCTTCTAAGAGCAACGGTCTCCAATAAAGCCTGTAAATGTGAACAACCACTCTTGTTGCCTTGAGATAGCGGGCATTAAACTAAGCTGTTCCAGTAGGATTTGATTGGAAATGGTTCAAAATGCAGGGTTTGTTTTGCAGAATCAAAGCATCAACAATCTTGTGCGTTCATCATTGGTGCCTATGTGTGAATGCCTTGGCGTGCTGTGCTGCTATTACAATTTTTTTTTTTCTTTGATTGCAAGTTTGTAGCCAGGCTTATGGTTCGGAGGTCTTGTTATAGTTCAAAGTTTTTCAAAGGCCATGGTCATTGCGTTGGTTTTTTGTTTATTGATTTGTTTTTTTTTTTTTTAAATGATTTGTTATTAAAATTATATATATATTTTCAAAAATTTAAAAATATACATATATATTTTAGTAAACAAAACAATTTTTTAAAAAAATTATTATTATTATTATTATTATTATTATTATTTTAATAATTGATTTGTTTAATAAAATTATGTATGTTATATTTTCAAAAATTTAAAAATACACATATATATTTCATTAAACAAAACAATGTATTGGAATTTTTTTATTTTTTTTTCATTTTTTTTTTTATTGAATCAATTGAAATGATGAAGTTTATTGTCTCATTTTTATTTTTATTTTTATTTTTTACATAACAATTCTTTTTCTGATCCTCCAGATCATACAAAATGCAGGAGGAGAGCATACTCAAGAATTATTAATTTTTTTTTACATAACAATCCTTTTTTTGATCCTCCAGATCACACAAAGTGCAGGGGGAGAGCATACTCAAGAATTTAAAAAAAAAAAAAAAAAAAAAATTAGATGTAAGAAATAAGGTCTCCTAATTACACTTCCCCGGCAACGGCGCCAAAATGTGTAGTCAATTTAGCGTCCTAAATTGCTAACATAAATTATCAACGAGGGCTAGTAAACTGATGAAGTGTGGTGCACTATATGTGCTTAAGTGACCTCTTCCTTACTTCGTTGTATGTGTTTTTCTTATTGTTTTTGGGAACAAAACATTCTAATCCATGGATATCCTAGCTTTGCAAATGAACATGAAATGTAACTCAACATAATACAACCAAATCTCTTTCATCTAATATTGATATGTTGGAAGAGCTTTTAAGAAAAAGAATGGTTGTAAGATAATGAAGATCTTTTAATCTAATTGCAAAACAGAAAATGCTAATTAACTCAACATAATACAACCAAATCTCTTTCATCTAATATTGATATGTTGGAAGAGATTTTAAGAAAAAGAATGGTTGTAAGATAATGAGGATCTTTTAATCTAATTGCAAAACAGAACAGTAACTTAAAACATTATAGTGAAATCTCATTCATTTGATAAAGGTTTGTTGGAAGAGCTGGAGAAAAAGATTACTATAATGTAGTAAGGATCTCCTATGAAATGCTGAAACAACTTATAACATTAAAACTAAATCTCATTCATGAGTTAAAGGTTTATTGGAAGAGCTTTTTGAAAGAGATTAATCATAATGTGATAAGGATCTTCTATGAAGCAAAACAATCAATAACTCACAATACTACAACTTAGTCTCATTCGTGAATTAAAGGTTTATTGGAAGAGCTTGTGAAAGAGACTAATTACAGTATAATGAGGAATCTGATCTAAAATTGTGTGAACAAAATATTTCTTATACTGAGATTGACAGTAGGGGCTTTTACTGGTTATTTCACCTTTACTAGAAAGGATGAAACCAGAAGCTTTTGGCCCTCTTACTCACTCTGCCTAAAGAAATATAATGTAAACACTAAAAACTAAATAACAGAAAATGAAATGCTAATAACTCAAAATATCACAATTGAATCTCATTCATTTAATAAAGATGTTTTGGAAGAGCTTGAGAAAGAGACTAACTGCAATATCATGAGGATCATTTATCTAAGCAAATGACATGAAAAATAATGCTAAAAGCTATGATTTAAGAAAGCAATCTAAGTAAGAAAATATGACAAAACAAAATTGCAAACAATTATCTAGAAAACATGCAAAAGCCTCCTTGGATAGCAGGGGCCCTCTGCTACCAATTTGGTGTAATCCTTAGCTCCTTGAAGATGTAATCAAAACAGCATCAAAGAACTTCTTTATTGAAAAACTCACAAATCTACATCCCATTCCATCTTAAGCTTTGTTACAAAACACTCTCTATTCTCCTTCTCCTATTTTTCACTATTTTTTCACTACCCATGATAGGAGAAAGCTTCTCCTATTTATACAAAATATGAGAAGTTATCTCATTAATGGGAGTCCATGAATCTCTCCCTCCATCTCTAGAGTTACAATCAAAATAGAAAATGATAAGACACATGTCTTTCTAGAGTTTCAACACAACTAAGAAATGAGACACATATCCTCTTAGAGTTTCAATACAACAAGGAAATGAGACACATATCCTCTTGATCCCATGATATTCTCCAACCAAATTCGAATTTGTCCTTAGAGTGCCACATAAGGGTCTTCTAGAAGTCTCCTTTTTGACCTACACATGTCACAAAACTCATAACACATATATAGATATATGAAACTATGTTAATTTTCTAGTTTCTAATCATAAATTCACTTTAAATACATAAAATAAATAACTTTGGAAAACAAGGATCCTAACTCATATATTTATGAAAATTGTAGGGTTTTAGGTCAAATGGCTTATGAAATAAGAGCTAAATGGTTATGACATAATGGAAATATGTATGAATATAGAAAACACTTTTGAGACTCAACAATATCTTTGTTGTTTTGTATTGATAAAAGTACACAATGGGTCAAGTGGTTACCTCTAGATGAATGGTGGTATAACACTTCCTTCCATATTGTAGCAAAAATTACTCCATTTATGGCACTTTATGGATATCATCCACCCTCCATCACATCATCTTTAAGAGAAATTTCTAAGGTTCAAGCAGTGGAAGATCATATCGAGCATCAACAACAAGTTCTCCAACTCTTAAAGGATAACCTCACCTTGGCGCATAATTGAATGAAACAACAGGAAGATCAACATCACAGTGAAAGAAGTTTTGATGTAGGCGACTAGGTTTTTTTACAGCTACAACCATACAAACAAATGTCCCTCAAGCAAGCTAAGAAGCATAATAAATTATCACCAAAGTATTATGGTGCTTACAAAGTGTAGCAAAAGATTGGTACTATGACATACAAAGTGTAGCTTCTTCCATCTTCCCATGTGCACTCAATTTTCCATGTTTCATGCTTAAATAAGGTTATAGGTGACAAGATCTCAATTCAAACAATATTTAGAGAACTTGACAAAGAAGGAAAAATCATATTGGAACATGAAGCAGTCACAGAAAAAAAAAACTCGACAGCTACGAAATCGATCAATTTCAGTGTATCTCATTAAGTGGAAGAACTTACCTACTGAAGATTCAACATGGGAGGATGAAAATTTTATACAGAAGCATCCATAACTACTCAAGTATTGAGGAAAACACTTTTTTGAATGAGAGGGGCATGCTAGGTCCCTATAATACTAGTGTATCCCCATATTTTTATTGTTATTGTTAGGTTCTCATGATTTGATAGATTTTTAAGACCAAATGCACAGGGTAACATCAGACCAGTCTTTGGAGTCCTAGGACCTAGCCTTCATGGACTTAGAGAGGGATCTCTCTATTTGTGCAAAGGATGTAAACTTGTTTGCTTTTAAGGTTTGATTTTAGGCTAGTTGTTAAGTGTATGGTTTGTTTGTTTGTTTTGGTTGGGTAAGATGGTCAAGTAGAATAGATGGAGTGAGGAAATATTCAATTCATTGGGATATGGAGTCTATAAAAGTCATGGAAAGTTCAACAATGGATTGGAGAGCATAGTAGGGAAAATCTAGCATGGTCAAATGGATTTTCAATGTTTGTGTGAAATGAAATGAACATCAAGTTTGTGAATAAAATAGGGCAAAGGGAAATAAAGAATCATTTGTCAAATACTTAAAACAAGAAGGGACTTCAACACTATTTAGCATAAAGAAGTAATCAATAGACAGGGCACACCAATAACTCTTTGATTCAACTCAAGAAAATAATCATTTCAGAAAAACAATCCAATGAAATATAGAAGGTGAGAAACTCATTTAACTTCCAGTGATTTCACCTTCAAGGTCAGAAAACATTTAAGATAAACATATAACTTTAATCAAAGAAGAGGGAACTCCTAAACATCATTGATCATAGCTATAAATATCTTCAAAACAACTTTTAAAGCATGGACAAAGGGTATGATTGAAACATAGCCTCTTTGGAAAACCTAACCAGTGGTACTTTGAAGAATGACCTCAAGAACAGTGTTTCAGTGACATCAAACAAGCAGGGCTAGCCATAAAACATATATGATATCTAATATATTAAACCATTCATGAGATAAACAAGTTTGGGTGGGTCTAGAGAGCAATTAAGGGTTTTCTAAACTAACCTAGTAGAGGAAAACATAAAGGCAGTGAAGAACAAATAGAGCTAAGGTGCCTTTGAAGAACCTTTCTTAGTCTAAATCATTTGTCCTACTGCAACATAGAAGGATGAAACAAAATTATACATAAGAAAACATGAACTGAATATAAGCACATCACCATTAAACAAGAACGGGGATCTGCAAGCAAGAATTCTCCATCAATAAGCAAAACAAGCCATTCACAAGCTCCACAACACCAATTTCCTCTTCAAGCTCCAAAAAACCATGTATTGCTCTCAAGAGTCATCAAATGCCAACATTTTACAATGAAGCCTTCATGCTCTATTTATCTATCAAAGGAGGGAAAAAACCCTAGATAGGGTTGGAAAATGTCAAAATCATCCATAAATGTCATTAATGCCCAAGAGACCATGCAAGGCCCAAGGCACAAAATATCCCATGAAATAAATGCCAAAATAATTCCTAGCACCTAAATTTGGAGTGATTTTCCTCAAAAAACATTAAAATATCATTTTGCAATTAATGAGTGTTTTTTTTTTTTATTTTGGCCAAAAACACACGGTGAGGTCTGAAAGCGCAGCGCCTTCACAGGAAGAAAATGGGTCCACTTGCAGCCAAGTTTTGGTGACCTTCCCGATGTCAGATTTTGCTTCGTGATGGCCCGTTGGAAAGCTTACTAAGTCTACTTTCCAAATATACCTTTTGTTTCTTGATTGAGCTTAATTTGCCTATCCAGAAGGAAAAATTCCCAACACTACTCTAGGCGCAGCGCCAGGCCTGAAAATGAGGTAGAAAGGTGAAAAATGAGGTGTTTTGTGACCTTTTGAGGGGTAAAAAATGCTCCAAATGCCATGAAATTTGGTGAGCATAATGTAATAGGCATTAGGATTACAAAAATGCAAATTTCTCCCTCTGAAGATGCCTGAGATGAAAGCGTAGCACCAGGGGTGTTGTGCTTAGAGGTCTCCAAATTCACAAAAAACCAAAATTTGTCAAAAATTCTTCAAAATTGGTGGATGTCTCCCTCATGGGGTTTGAGAAACCTATAAAGAATAATCAGCCAATATTCCAAGGTTTTCTTGATCTTTTGCCCCTTTGAGTACTTGAATTTCAGTGAGGGCCTCTTTGAGCTTGGCACAAGTAAGTTTGTTTTTCAAAGCATAGTCCTTGCCCATATTTTTCTGTAGGCCAAGGTCCCTTTTCATCTTCTTCATATTCTTGTGCTCATCCTTGTAATAATCAATGACATATTGTTCCATTCCAAGGCTCCTTTGTAGGTCTTTAATCTCTGCATTTTTTATTTGAAGTAGTATGCTATTGGCCCTATTTTTGTCTTCCTTATCACTATCAACATGGATGAGTTCAAACTCCCTCTCAATCTCATGCTGATCTTCTTCTTCCTTTCTTACATTTTCTTTGCCTTTGTCTTTGCTTTTTCCCTTGCATTTATCTTTGTTTTTACCCTTGCCTTTCTCTTTTCCTTTATCCTTTGGCCTAATAGGAGTAGAAGTCATGGCCCCTTGCCTTTTAGAGGCAGAAAACACATTTATTTTTCCTCTATGGTATGCCAAAGGAAAAGGTTCAATTTGGCTCATTATGGTGTCCTCCTCATGGTTGTCATCATTTGTCTCTATGTCTTCTTTTTCATCACTTGACCTGCTGCTCACCTCTTTACCTTTAACATTAGCCTCACTGCTGGTTTCTTCACTGATTTGTGCACTCTCACCTTGTTCTTCATTGTAGTTACTTTCATCATTGTTGTGACCTTCATTTTGGCTGCCAGCTCCTTGATTTTATTTACTGTCTTCATGACTGTCATGACTATCTTCAGCCTCTTCTTCATTTTCTGTAATGTCAACATCCTCTTTGCCTTTGTCACTTGCCTCATTAGTGCCCATGTTGTCTTCTTCCTCCTCATCTTCATCATTTTCAGTGTGATTGCTTCTTTCTTCATCACTTACCTCTTTTTCATTATCATCTACCTCCATGTCCTCTGTTTTATTGCTCACTTCCTCTTCATCAATGCTCAATTCATTCTCACTGTCAACTTCCTCATTTTTTGCACTGTCATCATCCCCTTCTATTTCCATGTTCTTTGCCTCTTGTTGGCTCAACTCATCATCTCCTTCATCTTCATTTTGGTTTGACTTATTGTCTTCCTCACCCTCATTTTGGCTTCACTGTTCACTGCCACTTCCTTCTTGATCTGATGCATCAGGAGAAGATGGGGAGGGGAGGTTTTCTTGAGGTGAGGATACTTTTGTAAATGATGAAGCATGGTCAGTAGGAGGTGATGGAGGAGTGGATGGAGGAGGATGAGATGATGAGGGTAAATTTGGTTGATGATGGGGCTGAGGGCTTGTGAATAATTCATGAGCTATGAACACCTCCCAAGGTATTCCTTGTTGCTCTAGCTGATGTAGCACCACCATCTTGATCAAGGAGTGGTGGAACAAACTATGTATTTGTTTGGAATAGTTCCTCCTTCAGATGACTAAAGACATCTTGTCAATACTTCTATACAAGTAGTAAGGCAAATGAAGCATTTTAACCTTGGTAAAATGCATGAGTAATCTGATATGGTAGGAGTAGAGCCTAGAGTATCTCCCCTCATAGGTAAAGTATTTCATGATGACCCTTATCAAGGGTGCATACCGTCTAGCAAGTGTGAGAAAGGAAAAATGGTTTTGCAGCTTTCTTTGTACCTAGGTTTGATAAATGGTTCATAATAGCTCATTTCCAACTTTTCCCTCTTGAACCATTTCTCACCAACATTAGGAAGTCTAGTAGCATGTGCAATGGTATCTGATGATAGCTCAAAGTCTACCCCTGCAATATTTACTTCTTTATTGTCTAGGTTGAGGACAAGCAACCTAGTGAGCTCAGGGTGACTATGCACTTGTTTGACCTTTTCACAAAACTGAAAACACCCCACATTTTGAAAGCATGTGAGAATCATGGGGAAGGAAGTAATCGCCACTGTGTCTTGGGGCTCAAACCTATTAACCTTCCCACCCCTGTGCTTTTGCCTCATAGTCACTTTGCCTCCTTCACTTCTCATACTTCCTTCTTCTCCTGACATGGTGATTAGTGCAAATTTCAAACAACCCTAGGATTGTTTGTAAAACTTGATAGGATGAGTGAAATGAAAAAATGGTGAAAGGGAAATTTCCTGCGAGTGAGATGAAGGTGTGGGTTTATGATTGATTTGCTTTGAGCTTGGAGGAGGGCTAACTTGAACTGACTGCAATAACCCTAATTGACAATCCCCTTAACTGAAAATTTATTGTTTGGAGGTCAAAACAAAGGGTTTACCATGATAACTTAGGGTTTTTATTCACTAGGGTTTGATCATTCTCCTTTAAGTGTTAAATCAGCAAAATCACTTGGAGGGAAAGGAAAAGTAGCATCTACCAACCTTTAACTTGTTTGCAGTGTCTTGGAAGCAACTTGGAGGTGTTTTCCTTGTGTTTTGGGCAATATTTAGCAATTGATAGGGTTTTAAGCCTAAGCGCAATGCCTGCCCGCATGCGGGCCTGCCAGTCTCCTGGGCGCAGTGCCGAGCAGAAATTGGGCCAGTCGAGTCCTCTTGGGCGCAATCTTTCTCGCGTGCAGGCTTGCCGGGCTCCTACACGCAGCGCTGCATGAGATTTGGGCCCATCGGGTCTCTCTGAGCATAGCACTGCGCACGTGCAGGCTTTTTGTGCCTTTCCTATGCCTGTCGGGTCTCTCTGAGCATAGCACTGCCCACGTGTAGGCTTGCCAGGCCTTTCTTGTGCCTTTCGGGTCCTCTTGCTCGGCGAATGAGTAGCGCCCAGCTGTAAGCACAGCGCGCTCTGCTCTAGGTGCAGCACAGTGTATTTTTATACTGTGATTTCTCCTCTACGCGCAACACTGGGTGACCTAGGTGCAGTGCTAGCTCCAAAGCGCAACGTCGATAACCTTGCCCAGATTCTTACTAAACTTAGAAATTTCTTTCTTGAATGCTTTTCACTCTTTTGCAGGTGACAAATGAAGCTGAGTGATAAACAAATTGACTTTTTATAGTCTTAGTAAAATACATTTATTCCTTGTAAACCCATTCTCTAATGTTTTTTAGTTTATTGTCACTTTTCACTGATATTCCATGGTCCCTTTTTCTCCTTTGGTGGTAGTTTTTTTAGCATTTGTCAAAACCTTTTTTGTTGGCATTTGTGAGGCTGAAATCATGTTTTTTATCTCTTTTTGGCCACTTCTGGTCTGTAGGTGCAATGTCATACTTATTTTTCCCTCTTTGAGGTTCTTGGTGTTTGACACTTTTAGTTATACAACAGCAGCGGTCTTATGATCAACTTGAATTCTCATCTTAAAACTCAACCATATGCTTTTATTCCTTTGATCATTGAGTGCAAAATGACTGAAACTGAAGGCTTGACCTTCCTCATACTGATACTCTTTGCATTCTTTCCCTTTGAGGCAGTGAGATACTTTACCTTGGAAAACCCTAGAAGTCACTTACACAGTCTCTTCAAACCTCCTGTCTGATGTCATCATGGAGGACTATCATTTTCACTTCATCTCCTTTGACCATATTTCCAAAACCTTAGGCTTTTGTGCTGCATGAGAATAATTTTTAGTGTTGTTTTCTAAGTTCTCTATAGCCCTTTCAAGTTCATTCATTTCTGTCTAGTTCACCTCACCTTTTTCCCTTTTCCATTTATGATTTCTAAAAAATCTTCAATTCATGCTTGGTTGTGTTGGTATGCCTCTATCCATGTGATTTTCTACATTGGCTTTGCTTGGCATATTGTTGGCCTAATCAGTCCTGACAAACCTGTTTTTTTTTTTAACATAGGCTACTTCCTCTTCCACTTGCTTGTGTATATATTTGATGAGGAGTAAGCCTCTTCCCTTACCAATTTTCCCGCTGATAGTTACCTTGACACTCTTGCAGAAATGTAAAAGATGAACAATTTCCTTTCGCAGAATTTTGTCCTTGGCAAAGTAGTCCTCCTTGGAGATTTTCTTGATCTAACTTGGACAAACAAGTGCTGACCCTCTTTCTCATTTGATTCAACTTCTTAGCATATGAAAAATAGTGTTTTAGAACACCAAAGACAACCCTAGTGACCTAGTGGGAGGCTCTTTGGACTTGTTCTTTGACTAAAAGCTTGGCTTAGGGTCCTCAAGTATGAAAAACTGATTTTTTTACAATTTGATGTATTGAAGATCCAAAATCCAATGTACTTGATTTATCTAAAGAGCCTACAAAGATAGTTTTGAGACCATTAATGCTTGAGGCATCTGGGAATCATATGAAGGAGTAAGTTGGTTGGTGATCCTAGTTGGTAAGTGGAGGGGTGAGGCAAATGCAAAACATAGTGTTGTGGTCATGGGTGGAAAAAAAAAGGGATGAAGATGAGTGACATGAGTCCATGAGGGGTCCTTTAGGAGTGGTAGGCTAATTAGGGAATGGCGGAGTAGTGAAATAGTGAAAAATTTATACTAAGGACAATGAAGGCAGTGAGATTTCTAAAACTCACAATATTCATGAATCTTGTTTTTAGAAATCTAGGACAAGCATTTAGTCATTTACAAAATAGCAAAAATTACTGATGACTCATTAGGGGAATTTTGAGGTCTAAAATGTGTCTTATAAGGAAAATATAAAATAGTAGTGGAAATAATAAAATAAGATTTGATTACATCATCAAATTTTAGAGGGAAAAAAGAAAAAACTACTTTTTCAACTCATATTTTGAACTTATCTCCTTAAGGGTTTACTCGAATTTCAAGCGGGAATACTCATTGGATGGAAAATTTAATTTCTCATCCAAGGAGTACCCATGTTGCAACCTTCTGATGGACTTTGCTACATGAAAAATGAGAAATACATAAAATACGTTATTGCAATCATGCTTTTTTATGTATTTCTCATTTTTCATGTAGCAGGGTCCATCAAAAGTATGAAATATGGGTACTCTTTTGATGAGAGATTAAATTTTGCATCCAACGCAGGGTCCATCAAAAGTATGCAATATGGGTACTCTTTTGATGAGAGATTAAATTTTGCATCCAACGAGTATTCCCTCTTGAAATTTGAGTAAACCCTTAGGGAGATAAGTTCAAAATACGATTTGAAAAAATAGTTTTATTATTTTATTAATTTTAAATCTTTTTCTTTTTTATTCCAAAAATGGTGAATCATCCCCCATGGTTGACATCATCATCTTGAATCCTATTGGTTCTTATAAATTTTATTTTGGTTGTACATTTTTCTTAAGAGGCCCATTTTAGACCTCAAAAATCCCCTAATGAATAGTTAGTATAGCCCCCTTATTGTTATTGTTTTGCACATGTAGTCCCCATATTTTTATTATTGTGTCCCATAGAATCCCACTATTGTTATTTTTGTGCCCTTACATTGTTATTGTTACATTAGGGGAATTTTAAGGTCTAAAATAGCCCTTCTAAGGAAATAATAAAATAATAGCTAAACCAATAAAATAATATTTATGAATTTTCAATTCACTTTTTGCACCACAATCCATGTAACCATAGTTAAATTCAATTCAAAAGTTGTACCAAAATAAAATTAATAAAAAACTTGTATTGATATGACTATAAATAAGAATGAGCTTTTCAAGAAAAAGTCATTATCATTGAACAACTAATGCATTTGTCCTTTGTACTTAAATAACTTAAAATAAAATATTATTTTAAATTTATAAATTCTTAATTATATTGTATGCTATTAATTAAAATTTATATTATTTAAATTATATAATAACATGTAATTAATATACTATATAAAAATAATATAATAAATGTATAGGGATGTGCATTGTTTCTTTCAAGAAATATGAAAGGACAATAATATATTTTTATTCAAAAAGTGTGAAATGACATTTATTATGAGTACTTTACTTTGACTTTAAAAGTACTTAGAGCACTACCATGGTTAACCATGAGTTTTTATCCACTATTGAGAATGTGACAAATAAGTACCTTTAATTCAAGCAATGCCACCTCAACCATTAGGGATGATGTCATCCTTTGAAATGTGATTAGTTCTCATAAAGTGAATTTTGATTGTACATTTTCCTTAGGATGCCAATTTTAGACCTTAAAATTCCCCTAATGTGTCGGCTAGGATTATATTGTGACCCCTTGGACTCCTGTATATAGAAATGAAGTTTTTTCATTTGAAACATCCAATAATTGTTCATTTATGTAATGTAAAGGAGGTTTCCCCCTTGAATAGAATTATTTCTAAATCGTTGATCTCTCTTTCCCTCTATTTTGTGAGATGTTTCATAATAAATAGACAAGGGAATCTAGGCTACGAAACCTAGAAATGCACCTGTAATCTTCATTTGGAAGGGGATTTTGTTAACCAATGGAATCAATATTTCCCACTACTTAATTTGAGTTTTGTCTCCCTCCCTTCGGTGGAGGATCAACTGGTCTGTGTCTTTATCCCACTCTGATATATACAACCCAAAATTTGGGTATCAAGCCTTGGCTCAACCTCATGTTGATCTCCCTCCTTTTTGGTGGGAATTTATTTTTGGAAGCTTAGTTACTCACCAAAGTCCAAATTATTCATGTAGATTCTTCTAAGAAATAAAGCTCCTACATGGGATATCCTTCAAAAAATATCCTTTCAGGGCCTCAATAGGTGCCCCCTCTGCCTCAATGATGTTGAATCAGTTCCACACACCTTCATCCATTGCCCCTTTTCCAAAAATGTATGGAAGGAATTGGAAAACACTATTATAATGGATCTTGTTTGGGATGGGACCTTGATCGAGGATTGTATAAATAAATACATAAACAAAAAATATAGAGCATATCTCAGATCCCATCGTCTAGTTGTATGTTGGGGCATCTAGCTTGAAAGAAACAAATATTTTTCAAAGGGCAGGGTCAATCATATGTAAGAGTTTCTCTAAACAGTCTAAAAATTCAAGACTCCCCCCTGCAAATAAAATAAATAAAGGCCCCAAAGATATGACTCTTTCCATCATCAACAAGAATAATCCATGGGTCTTTTTTGATGGGGCCACTCAACATTATCCATTGGTGGGAGGTGGAGGGGGTCATTAATATCTGACAAAATCACACTACATCTATTTCTCACCTAACATTGGGTAGATTATAAACAAATTTGTTGAACTCTTTGCTCTAAAGTTGATTTTACAATTGGTCGAACACAATGTGCAGATTAGGGAACTAAATGTATATGGGGTTCATAGACAATGATAAAGTGGATGAATGGAAGCTCTAAATTAAGGAATCGCAATAACTTTCCACTCTATCATAATATTATGTTCATAATTCATCGTTTTTCACACATTTCTTTTAATCATGTTTATAGGGAAGAAAATGAAGATGTGGATCAGTCATGAAAAGTTGGATTGGAAATGGTTCTAGGTATCTGGAAAATTGAAGAAAATAAAAAAGGTCTTCTCCACCTTCTCCAACCACACCCTTGAGACTGACTAACAAAATTCATGATGCCTTGGTTATTTTTTGTGAACTGGCTAGGTCACTTATAGACAAGTTTATATGTGGTAGTATATACAAAACTCTTTATATATGATGGGAAAGATTTTGGTATTCAGATTTATGGCCCATACAAAATGACATACCTACAAGATATTTTTCTCCCATGTGCCAGCAAGGGCTTGAAAAACCATTCCAGGATCTTTCTATGTGACATTTCTTTTGGGCTTTCTCCTTCATTATGGAGTGATCATGGGATCAACGGGATATGTAATTTTTGTGCAACTTCTTTGGGATTGTTATGTTGTATATTCCTTTTAAGGCATGTTTTTTTGGGCAAAGAGCTGCCAAGGAAGCTCTTTGTTGTGCTTCTTGGCTGGAAATTGAGGAAACTGACACCTTTGGGGACTCCCAAACTATCATCAATTGGGCTAGGGGTAGATCTTCTTTCTGTCCTCCTCATCTCCACAATTGGATGTTTCTCATCTGCAATATGTCGGTGTCCTTTACGCGAATGACCTACTCACAAATTTTCAGTGAGCAGAATTCAATGGAAAACCTCATGTCCAGGCAAGGTTGCTCCGTGCTCCTTGGTTTTTCTCAATATAAGATGTTGATCGATGGATATGTGTGCCATGTTCGGCTTTTTTCTCTCCGACTGGGATGGTCTGGTATTGTTGCATGTTTTCTTTTTTTATACCTTTGTCTTTTTCCTGATTATATGATGTATGATATCTATTTTGTTGTCTGTTAGCACTTTCTTCAGGGGTCCTTTGTTTTGTCTTGTTTAGGAAGATCCCTTGCTTTACGGTGTATCTTTCTTGTGATAAATGGGTTATTGTTGTGCTCTGGTTTGTCCATGTGAACTTTGCAAATGTTCTCCCTTTTAGTTAATACAAATGCACATATTTTTTCTTTGTGAAAAAAAAATGCCACCTGAATACTCGATAGCATTTGAGCCATATATTTTATTTCATATATAAATAAAATTATATATATATATCTAATATACATTTTATGTAAGCATTTTTCAAATGAAATATAATAGATATATCTGTTTCTAAGATTTAAGTGAATTTAATTGGATTGCAATTTTTTTTTTAATATTCAAGAATTGATAAACACAAACAAAGTTAATAGTTTCACTTCATATATTTTAACAATTTATCATTTAAAAAAAAATTATTTACATGCAAGCATAGAGAAAAAACACCTTCCCTAGAGCCACAACCACATTCATATTTTACAGTTTGGTCTCTTCTCCCACACGTCTGTAGCCATGTCAAGCAAACCCACACGCATTTGTACGCCTATAGCCGTGTCAAGTGAATACACATGCATCTGCAATGTTGCCCACACTATCCATGCCCTTTTTCGGATCCCCTGCCCATACCATTTCCATGTATGCATTTTCTATGGTATTGTAATTTTATTTATGTTTTTGTCTGTAATTATTTTGTTATTCGTTGAAGATATCTAGCCCACTTTTAAAAATCAATTCATAGAAATCAGTACCTCTGGTGAGAGGAGGGAGCAGATGAAGTTTCCAGAATAATCCAACATAAATAAAATTGTCCAAATTTTATTTGAAATGATCTTTTATGGTATCTAGGTTTTTATTATTTAATTTATTAAATTCAATGTCCATTCATACTCCTTAATTATCAATTTTTATTAAAGTTGTGCAAGTACAATTAAGGAAAGACAGGGAAGTGATTTCAAGTTGGTTTAGAAAATAAGTAAGTTTGTAATTAAAAAAATATTTATTTATATTTATAAGTTATTATTGAAATTAAAAAATGATTTATTTAAAATAAAAAATAAAAAATAAAACAAGATCAAATAATCAATTTAATTTTTATATTTATCAAATTTTAAAATTTTATTTAAATTTACAATTTAATTAAATTTAACAATTTTTTGAAAAAATTCCGGTACCTCTAATTCTCATTCAATTTCATGACTTATGTCAAAAGAAAAGCAACATTCCAATTTTATGTACCGAAAACAATATTTAAAATTAGAAATTAACAACATCATAATTATAACCCGTTAAATGTGCATAATCATAATCAGAATATGGCAAAATTTTCGAAGTTAGTGTTATTCTGCGTTGAGGTATGCAGCTGTGAATCATCCTTAAGTCGATGGCAGAATCTGAGGACAATAGGACAGAACAAAAGAGACAGAAAATGAGGACTATAGGGTACAATAATAGAGACAGAGTATAAGTCTAAAATCCGTAGGATGATGGTATTTGTTATTGAGTTTAGAGGTTTATTTTATGATGGGAGGGAGTATAATTTTGTCTATTTTTTCTTTTTAAAATAGAAATAAAAGTTAAAAATTATATTTAAAAAAAATGAATATATTGTAAAGTAAATAAAATGTGTGAATAAGATGTTTAAATGTTAGATCTAAGACTTTTGTGATCCATAATGTAGATAAAAATGCTTTCGGATTATTCACATTGTTAGGATTAGGTGGACATTTCTAACTAGCTAATGTGGTTCATCCATCCTCCGAGCAAAGTTATAAATATTATGTGGTTTAAATATTATAATTTGGTTATTGATAAAATATTTTAATATTAATTAACATTGATATATACTTAAAAATATGTTAATAATAAAAAAACCATTTTAATTTGAGTCATAAAATGTATGTAAAATATTTTAATGTCAATTGAGTATATATTATATATCATTTTATATATCATGAAGTTTTTTTTATGGTTAAAAAAATAGTATATTTTATACTTTACATAAATTTGAAAAAAAATTATACTTCACAAAAATTTGAAGAAATTTGATCCTCAATAAGCATATTAAATTGGTACTTAAAATAAATCATAGATCTATACTGATTTGATTTGCAACAACTAAATACTTGAATGCTAGTGAAGTCCACTTGTTCGTGAGTGGCTGTGAAGGGCACATATTCTTGGGCAGACACTTTACCAAGAGATTCGATCACAACAATGTGATCGAATCACAGCGATGTGAAGCAAGTTGGTTGATAAAGATCGGGGGATGGTAGCTTGGAGGTTTTGCACGTAATCATGTTGTAGTATTAATGCCAATATCATCGTATTGGCAGTAAGCATACAAGACACATGACATTGAGAAATTTTTTATTTTAACATTTTTAAATTAATTTTATATTTGAAAACCTAAATTCATACATATTAGTAAATTGATTATAAAATAAAAATATATATTTTAATTTAAAATATTTTTCCTGGTTTTATTAGCTTGTTTTATGATTTATAGTTTTATAAAACTATATTTTAAAAATCTAATTTTATTAACAAATTATTATATATATATATAGAGAGAGAGAGTGTAGGTTTGGGTTTTCAATTTTAACAACCTCTCTACTCCAACACTGGAACTTTGTGACCCCTGATATCATGTTTGTATATGGATGCTCTAGATGCTTTTTGACTTATATGATAAACTAGTGCACTGTACACCAAACCCTAGTACAGAGTCAATATATGGGCGGACCCAATCACTATGTTGGGGCATTCTCCTCCTCCCACATTCGCATCACCTCTTGCATCCTTGATGGCAATATGGTCAAGCCCTTTGAAAAATATCATGTGTGGCCCTCTCTACAGGATCCTTCAGCGGCAGACACAGACCCCCACATATTTAAAAAATTTGATACCGTTTCCCAACATATTTCCTGTTGTTCCTCGTTGTCGTCCTCCATTCTATGGTTCCCTTCCCTAGTCGACCTTCCCTCCCCGTGATCTTTGATGGACCTTTCATTATTAGATCTTCTGCCATCTTTCGAGGGTTTCCCTTCTCAGACTTTACCATATTACTGCCCTCCTCACCACTTCCTAGTTTCCTTAACTACCTCCTCACTCTAGAAACATATAGTGGAGGCGGTTTCCCTTATCGATAGTTATGTCACGCAGTTTCCCTTGTTGGCCACCCTGAAAAACCTATTCACATATGTATTAAATGTAGGCCAGAGGAGTCATCCTTCATAGTAGGGAAAGACATTCAATTAAAAGATATTCACAAGATGGAGGACATGGTAGTGGTTGGCCGATTCACTAGCAGGCGCATGTAGATGGTTGTCCTACAGAGGTGGACAAACTTACACATTAAGTCACTACTTGGCTACTTTCCCTGGTGTGTGATTTTTTCCAAAGGCTGGATGGGGTGGACTACTATGTGTGCAGAAGATGCGAAGAAAATCATGGCAGGGAAATGATCATGGGGCTCTCATGCCCTCTACTTGAAAAAATGGTCAATTAACTTCGATGCATGAGTAGAGAAATTTGACGTGGTCCTTATTTGGGTTCAACTTCCTGCATTTCCTCTTATATTATGGTTTGAGAATGTGTTTAGAGAGGTAAGGATTCTCTGGGTTTCTACTACGATGTGGACCTCTCCTTTCAGCAGATGGGAGTCATGGCTATTGACAACATCTTGGTGAGACTCAATTTATCCTTGGGTTTACCTGCATTGAGAGCTGAGACTGCCACAATTCCCCTGCTCAAGCACTTGCATCACTAGGTTTTCCTTGGGAATCAACTCAACCTCTTTCTGCAACTAGTGCAGTGATGGTCCCAATGGGCTCACCTCCAACTTTAGTGGACCTTTCTATTTTAGGTATGGACCACTATTTTTCTCTAACTATATCTTTCTAGTGATTATTTACTTCATTTCTCTAATGAATCTCTCCCGGCAATTCCTCTCCTATCCTTTGTGAACCTCCTCAAGTCCCTCACAATGATTACTTCCCCCATTCCCCCTCCACTAATATTCACTTTCTCCTCATCCACCTCTTTCCTTTCTCCTCCCTCTCACATTGTGGGTCTCTCCCTTCGATCCCATCCCCCTGCTCCACGTCCCTTGCACCCTCCCCATTAGGGGAATTTTGAGGTATACAATGGGCCTCCTAAAGAAATTATAAAATAATAGTGGAAAAAAAAAAAATATTAGATTACATCATCAAATTTTATAGGGAAAAAAGAAAAAAACTATTTTTTCAACTCATATTTTCAACTTATCTCCCTATGCGTTTACTCAAATTTCGAGCGAAAATACTCAGATGCAAAATTTTATTCCTAATCCAAGGAGTACCCATGTTGCATGCTTTATATGGACCATGCTACATGAAAAATAATAGGGCCATCTCCCTCTGCAACACAATTTAAAAAATCATCAAGAATATTATATCCCTAAATTTAAAAGATATCGTTTCCCATCATATATCTGTTGAACAATTTGGATTTCTTACCAACAAACAAATTCATGAAGTTATTGGTTTGGCTCAAAATACCCTCCACTCCATCCACTTCCTCAACCAAAATGCTTTGGTCCTCAAGGTTGACCTCTCAAAAGCCTTTGACAGAGTAAATTGGCTTTTTAAGATATTTTTTTATCCACCTGGGATTCTCTCACTCTTTCGTCACATGGGTTGTCAATTGCATCTCCATCTCTTCCTTTTCCATTCTTATTAACAGGGAAACTTCCCCATTTTTCCATGTTGAACGTGGTCTCTATCAGGGTTTCTTATCCCCTCTCCATCTTCTTCTTGTAGAGAATGTCTCAGTTGGTTACTATCTAAATAAGTACACAATGACAACTTCAAAGACATCCTTTTCTCTCAAAACGACTTTCTCTCATGCCTTATTTTCATTGATGATATCCTTATCTTCTTATATGGAAGAATTCCATACATAAGAAAATAAAACATATAAAACCATCATGGGATTATTCATCCAAGCCACGGGGATGAAAATAAATATTCATAAGTCTTCCATCTATAGTCAGGCTATACTAGAGAATGAAATCACCTCCATTGAAGACATTCTAGCAGCTCCTCTAAAAAATATTAGTTAGGGTTTCAAATATCTTGGTTTTATTCTCAAGTCATACAATTTTCACAAGTAATACTAACATGGCTATTAGAAAAAAAATGATAAAAGAATCATATTTTGGAGCAACAGATGGCTCTCCAGAGCAAGGTACCTTGTCCTATGCAAATATGTAATTAAATCCATCCCAATATATTGGGCTTCTTTGGCCTAGATTACCATGAGGATTTTGAATAAGATACAACAACTCTTTGTCCATTTCTATTGAAAAATGTAGCAAGAAAGTCTCAATTTGACTTTACCTTGGTCAATTTGAGAAAGTTTGAATTTCCACATTAGCAGACAAATTGGATGCATTTAACTTGTGTGACATGTCTCTTGCCACTCAGGTAGCTCAGAAAATTCAAGTTAGAGGAGTTAGAGTTCAGTTGAGCATGTGTGATTACTAATTTGTAGCAATCAAGGTCAATTATTTCAAGTTGTTTTTAAACTAGTTCTGAATGTTGGAGGAACTAGTGGAATTTGAGAGTGCAAGCTTTTGTGATCCATAACATGTTATTCTAATCTTCCGGGAAATCACATGAGAAATTTTGAAACCGATGCATTTCGAACTACCAACTGTAGTTCATCATCAGGATAATGAATATTGGTTGATCAGACTATCCATTTATATACTAGGAAGAGAGAAGCAACGGTCAAAAACCCAAAGACAATTAAAAACATTAAAAACGTTCAAAAATAAAATAAAAACATTCACAAATAAAATAAAAATAAATAAAAGTATAAAACAAATCAAAAAATACAAATCCCTCAACCTTAAAAGCTACGAATCAACCCAAAAAAATTATATAAGGACCAAGTCAAAAAACAAAAATATAAAACCACAAATAAAAACTAAAAAGCAACTACCCCCAAGAAATAAAAATGAATATAAAACAAGAATTAAATCCAAAAAAGTCAAAAAGTCAAAAGTTAATAACAATAAAAAAAGTAAAATAAAATAAAATAACTAAATAAATAAAATATATGAAATAAAATAAATAAATAGATAAATAAAAATAAAAAATAAAATAAAATAATAATAATAATAATAAATAAATAAAATTTAAAAAAAAAATACAAAATACAAAATAAAAATAAAAATAAAACTAAAAAAATAACAATAATAGAATATAAGGAAACACAATCATAAATATACAAAAAAAAAAGATAAATTATATGGAAATAAATAAATATAAAAAAAAGGACCATTAGAGGAACGACCACTATAGGGAGTGAAGAGAAGGGATCTAACAACTGCTGACCTTCCATCCGTCATCCCTATTCAATGTGCAGGACCTCTTCTCAATCTCAATCACCTCCCTAAATTTACGATAATGGAAATGATCAACCCTAGAAAGGACTCTAGCGTCTTCCATACATATGTGATGCTTCGTCTTCTCTGCATGCTCAGCTAGAGCAGAGGAATTAGTTATACCATGCCTAATATCCGCAGAATGTTCTTGGATCCTTTTACTAATCGACCGACCAGTTTCACCAATGTAGGGAATCCCACAAGAGCATGGGATCAAATAAACTCGTTTCATGCCTTTTGGGTCCAAAGGATCTTTTACCGATTTAAGGGAACTCCGAATGGTGTTTAAAGGTTTAAAAGAGGAAGAGATCTTATGTTTTCTTAAAATCCGAGAGATCTTGTCAGTGGTACCTTGAATAAAAGGTAGATGAACCCTACCAACAACATCATCCTTTAACTTTTTCTGATTAGGACCTTTGCTAGCATTCATGAAAGCCCTCAAACTTTGATTTTTGTTATAACCATTTTCTCTGAAGACCTTAAGGAGATGGGCCTTTTCTTCATGCAAATGATCATTATCAGATATTCTAAGGGCTCTCGTGGCTAAGGTGTTCAGAACTCCAAGCTTCTGAGCAGGAAAATGATGAGAGCCAGAATGAAGATACTGCTCAGTGTGCGTCTTCTTCCGAAAAACACAGTGCGAGAAAGAGCCATTATTATTTCTAGAGATAAGAACATCAAGGAAAGGAAGGCTCCCATCAGTCTCTATTTCCATCGTAAACTTGATGGATTCAGATTGATTATTCAAGTGTTGATGAAAAGCATCTAACTCTTGACGCCCATGAGACCAGTTTATGAAGGTGTCATCCACAAACTGTTTCCAAACCTTGGGTTTTAAAGGAGCAGACGCCAAAGCTCTAGATTCAAAATCTTCCAAGGCTCCATAAGATTCATAAAGAGGGTGTTCCTCTTAGACCCATTGTTAATACTATTGGTGGGCCCACTTATCTCCTAGCCAAGTATTTGGCCCACAAGCTGAAGCCTCTGGTTGGTCAGTCAGATTCTTTCGTGAAAGATTCTGCTTCTTTTGTCCAAGAGTTAAAAGGTTGGGTTCGCGAACCTAATGACTCTATGGTTAGTTTTGATGTTGTTTCTCTCTTTACGAATATCCCTATCATGGAGGTCGTAGAAGTAGTCAGACGTATCACTGATCCTGATACTGCTAAGTTGGTGGAGATTTGTCTCACCTCTACCTTTTCTAGTTTTGAAGGAGAATTTTATGAGCAAACATGTGGTGTCGCCATGAGTTCCCCACTCTCGCCAATGGTCGCCAACCTTTTTATGGAAGATTTTGAATCTAGAGCTTTGGCGTCTGCTCCTTTAAAACCCAAGGTTTGGAAATGGTTTGTGGATGACACCTTCATTTACTGGTCTCATGGGCGTCAAGAGTTAGATGCTTTTCATCAGCACTTGAATAATCAATCTGGATCCATCAAGTTTACGATGGAAACAAAGACTGATGGGAGCCTTCCTTTCCTTGATGTTCTTATCTCTAGAAATAATAATGGCTCTTTCTCGCATTGTGTTTTTCGGAAGAAGACGCACACTGAGCAGTATCTGCATTCTGGCTCTCATCATTTTCTTGCTCAGAAGCTTGGAGTTCTGAACACCTTAGCCACGAGAGCCCTTATAATATCTGATAATGATCATTTGGATGAAGAAAAGGCCCATCTCCTTAAGGTCTTCAGAGAAAATGGTTATAACAAAAATCAAAGTTTGAGGGCTTTCATGAATGCTAACAAAGGTCCTAATCAGAAAAAGTTAAAGGATGATGTTGTTGGTAGGGTTCATCTGCCTTTTATTCAAGGTACCACTGACAAGATCGCTCGGATTTTAAGAAAACATAAGATATCTTCCTCTTTTAAACCTTTAAACACCATTCAGAGTTCCCTTAAGTCGGTAAAAGATCCTTTGGACCCAAAAGGCATGAAACGAGTTTATTTGATCCCATTCTCTTGTGGGATTCCCTACATTGGTGAAACTGGTCGGTCGATTAGTAAAAGGATCCAAGAACATTCTGCAGATATTAGGCATGGTAGAACTAAGTTCTCTGCTCTAGCTGAGCATGCAGAGAAGACGAAGCATCACATCTGTATGGAAGACGCTAGAGTCCTTGCTAGGGTTGATCATTTCCATTATCGTAAATTTAGGGAGGTGATTGAGATTGAGAAGAGGTCTCGCACATTGAATAGGGATGACAGATGGAAGGTCAGCAATTGTTGGATCCCTTCTCTTCACTCCCTATAGTGGTCGTTCCTCTAATGGTCCTTTTTTATATATATATTTATTTATTTCCATATAATTTATTTTTATTTTTTTGTATATTTATGATTGTGTTTCCTTATATTCTATTATTGTTATTTTTTTAGTTTTATTTTGTATTTTGTATTTTTTTTTTAATTTTATTTATGTATTATTATTATTATTATTTTTATTTTATTTTATTTTTTATTTTTATTTATTTATTTGTTTATTTTATTTCATATATTTTATTTATTTAGTTATTTTATTTTATATTATATATATTTTATTTTACTTTTTTTATTGTTATTAACTTTTGACTTTTTGACTTTTTTGACTTTTTTGGATTTAATTCTTGTTTTATTTTCATTTTTATTTCTTGGGGGTAGTTGCTTTTTAGTTTTTATTTGTGGTTTTATATTTTTATTTTTTGACTTGGTCCTTATATAATTTTTATGGGTTGATTCATAGCTTTTAAGGTTGAGGGATTTGTATTTTTTGATTTTTTTTATACTTTTATTTATTTTTATTTTATTTGTGAACGTTTTTATTTTATTTTTGAACGTTTTTAATGTTTTTAGTTGTCTTTGGGTTTTTGACCATTGCTTCTCTCTTCCTGGTATATAAATGGATAGTCTGATCAGCCAATCTTCATTATCCTGATGATGAACTACAGTTGGTAGTTCGAAATGCGTCAATTTCAAAATTTCTCATGTGATTTCCCGGAAGATTTAGAATAAAATGTTATGGATCACAAAAGCTTGCACTCTCAAATTCCACTATTTCCTCCAACATTCAGAGCTAGTTTAAAAACAACTTGAAATAATTGACCTTGATTGCTACAAATTAGTAATCACACATGCTCAACTGAACTCTAACTCCTCTAACTTTAATTTTCTGAGCTACCTGAGTGGCAAGAGACATGTCACACAAGTTAAATGCATCCAATTTGTCTGCTGATGTGGAAATTCAAACTTTCTCAAATTGACCAAGGAAAAGTCAAATTGAGACTTTCTTGCTACATTTTTCAATAGAAATGGACAAAGAGTTGTATATTATTCAAAATCCTCATGGGAATCGAGGCCAAAGAATCCCAATATATTAGGATGGATTTAATTACATATTTGCATAGGACAAGGTACCTTGCTCTGGAGAGCCATCTGTTGCTCCAAAATATGATTCTTTTATCATTTTTTTTCTAATAGCCATGTCAGTATTACTTGTGAAAATTGTATGATTTGAGAATAAAACCAAGATATTTGAAACCCTAACTAATATTTTTTAGAGGAGCTGCTAGAATGTCTTCAATGGAGGTGATTTCATTCTCTAGTATAGCCCGACTATAGATGGAAGACTTATGAATATTTATTTTCATCCCCGTGGCTTGGATGAATAATCCCATGATGGTTTTATATGTTTGATTTCTTCTGTATGGAATTCTTCCATATAAGAAGATAAGGATATCATCAATGAAAATAAGGCATGAGAGAAAGTCGTTTTGAGAGAAAAGGATGTCTTTGAAGTTGTCATTGTGTAATTATTTAGATAGTAACCAACTGAGACATTCTCTACAAGAAGAAGATGGAGAGGGGATAAGAAACCCTGATAGAGACCACGTTCAACATGGAAAAATGGGGAAGTTTCCCTGTTAATAAGAATGGAAAAGGAAGAGATGGAGATGCAATTGACAACCCATGTGACGAAAGAGTGAGAGAAGACCAGGTGGATAAAAAAATATCTTAAAAGGCCAATTTACTCTGTCAAAGGCTTTTGAGAGGTCAACCTTGAGGACCAAAGCCTTTTGGTTGAGGAAGTGGATAGAGTGGAGGGTATTTTGAGCCAAACCAATAACTTCATGAATTTGTTTGTTGGTAAGAAATCCAAATTGTTCAACAAATATATGATGGGAAACGATATCCTTTAAATTTAGGGATATAATATTCTTGATGATTTTTTAAATTGTGTTGCAGAGGGAGATGGTCCTAAACTCATTGAATGATTCAGGATTATCGGACTTGGGAATAAGGGCTAAGAAGGTGGTATTGATTAGAGCCAACATATGACCAAAATATCTAGAGTATGCCAGAGAAGGTTGTCTCCAATAATGTCCAAGAACTTGATGTAGAATTCAATGGGGATACCATCAGGGCCTAGACTTTAATCATTTTGAAAACTATGAAGAAAATTTTCAAACTCATTCTTTGAGACCTCAAATACGAGGGATTCATTTTCCTCCTCATCTATGAATCTTGGAAAATGTCTTGCTACAAAAATAATATACTTGATTGTAGACATTTATTCTTGTTTGAAAATACTTTTGAAGTATGTGCAACCTTCCTTCGATATGTCAAAGAAGGAAGTGGCGAAAGACCCAAAGGGACCAATGATTCCATGAATGGTGTTTATGGTCTTCCTATGATTTTTGACCATATGGAAATATTTTGTATTTTCATCACAAAATTGGAGCCAAAGGGATCGAATCTTTAGTCACACTTCCTTATCATGTTCTGGGAGGATTTTCAGCCTAGTTTTCTCCAACTTGGAAATTTTAGCATGAAGGTCTTCAGGGATATTCTCAGAGGAGGATTGATTCCACAAGAATTGTAATTAAGATTCAGTGTCAGCCAAAATTTGGAGGTATCCTCTCTTTTCTTTTTTATAATTTGCTAATGATTCCTTTGTATTTTTTTAAGTTTCACTCAAACTTGAGAGAAGGGGATTCCAAAGAATGAGGGAAAATATGGACCAATTTTTTTTTTAAGAAGGGAGATCATAGAGGTGTCATCCAAGCAAGAAGAGTTTAGTTTTAAAGGGCTAGGTGTAGTTGAGGGGAAAGGATCCAAATCAGGGAGAATTGGGACATGATCATAATCACCACTGATTTGGAGGGAGCAGACGCCAAAGCTCTAGATTCAAAATCTTCCATAAAAAGGTTGGCGACCATCGGCGAGAGCGGGGAACCCATGGCGACACCACAGGTTTGCTCATAAAATTCTCCTTCAAAACTAGAAAAGGTAGAGGTGAGGCAAATCTCCACCAACTTAGCAGTATCAGGATCAGTGATACATTTGACTACTTCTACGGCCTCCATGATAGGGATATTCGTAAAGAGAGAAACAACATCAAAACTAACCATAGAGTCATTAGGTTCGCAAACCCAACCTTTTAACTCTTGGACAAAAGAAGAAGAATCTTTCACGAAAGAATCTGACTGACCAACCAGAGGCTTCAGCTTGCGGGCCAAATACTTGGCTACGAGATAAGTGGGCCCACCAATAGTATTAACAATGGGTCTAAGAGGAACACCCTATTTATGAATCTTAGGGAGCATTAGAAGATTTTGAATCTCGAGCTTTGGCGTCTGCTCCTTTAAAACCCAAGGTTTGGAAACGGTTTATGGATGACACCTTCATAAACTGGTCTCATGGGCGTCAAGAGTTAGATGCTTTTCATCAACACTTGAATAATCAATCTGAATCCATCAAGTTTACGATGGAAACAGAGACTGATGGGAGCCTTCCTTTCCTTGATGTTATTATCTCTAGAAATAATAATGGCTCTTTCTCGCACTGTATTTTTCGGAAGAAGACGCACACTGAGCAGTATCTGCATTCTGGCTCTCATCATTTTCCTACTCAGAAGCTTGGAGTTCTGAATAGCTTAGCCACGAGAGCCCTTAGAATATCTAATAATGATCATTTCGATGAAGAAAAGGCCCATCTCCTTAAGGTCTTCAAAGAAAATGGTTATAACAAAAATCAAAGTTTGAGGGCTTTCATGAATGCTAACAAAGGTCCTAATCAGAAAAAGTTAAAGGATGATGTTGTTGGTAGGGTTCATCTAACTTTTATTCAAGGTACCACTGACAAGATCGCTCGAATTTTAAGAAAACATATCTCTTCCTCTTTTAAACCTTTAAACACCATTCGGAGTTCCCTTAAATCGGTAAAATATCCTTTGGACCCAAAAAGCATGAAAGGGTTTTATTTGATCCCATGCTCTAGTGGGATTCCCTACATTGGTGAAACTGGTCGGTCGATTAGTAAAAGGATCCAAGAGAATTCTACAGATATTAGGCATGGTAGAACTAAGTCCTCTGCTCTAGCTGAGCATGCAGAGAAGACGAAGCATCACATCTGTATGGAAGATGCTAGAGTCCTTGCTAGGGTTGGTCATTTCCATCATCGTAAATTTAGGGAGGCGATTGAGATTGAGAAGAGGTCCCACACATTGAATAGGGATGACGGATGGAAGGCCAGCAGTTGTTGGATCCCTTCTCTTCACTCCCTATAGTGGTCGTTCCTCTAATGGTCCTTTCTTTTTTCTTTTTTCTTTTATTTCCATATAATTTATCTTCTTCTTTTTTAATTTTTTTTTTATATTTATGATTATGTTTACTTATATTCTATTATTGTTATTTTTTTAGTTTTATTTTTATTTTTATTTTGTATTTTTTATTTTTTATTTTATTTATTTATTTATTATTATTATTATTTTATTTTTTATTTTATTTATTTATTTTATTTCATATATTTCATTTATTTAGTTATTTTATTTTATATTATATGTATTTTATTTTATTTTTATTATTGTTATTAACTTTTGACTTTTTGACTTTTTTGGATTTAATTCTTGTTTTATTTTCATTTTTATTTCTTGGGGGTAGTTGCTTTTTAGTTTTTATTTGTGGTTCTATATTTTTATTTTTTGACTTGGTCCTTATATAAATTTTCTAGGTTAATTCGTAGCTTTTAAGGTTGAGGGATTTGTATTTTTTGATTTATTTTATACTTTTATTTATTTTTATTTTATTTGTGAACGTTTTTATTTTATTTTTGAACGTTTTTAACGTTTTTAATTGTCTTTGGGTTTTTAACCGTTGCTTCTCTCTTCCTGGTATATAAATGGATAGTCTGATCAGCCAATCTTCATTATCTTGATGATGAACTATAGTTGGTAGTTCGAAACGCGTTGGTTTCAAAATTTCTCATGTGATTTCCCGGAAGATTTAGAATAAAACTAGTGGAATGTAAATTGCGCAGTGGGACAACATTCTAACTCAATGATCATCTAGTTAACTTATTAATCAACCCAAAATAGCTAGTGCATGCAAATAATTTGAGTTTTCAAGATGTGGTGGAGATTCCAAGGTAGTGTAACATCATTTGTATACTATTTGTGAGTGTACATGTGTTGCATGCATTCAGATGATCAACATGCTTGGGAATTGTGCAGTGAATTGGAGGTAAATTCCTAAAAATAGGGTCCTAATTCCTCAGGATTTTTGCAAGGAAATAGGGGCTCAAGCAGAGGCATAAATTGACTAAGTTTTGGTCAGAGTTTCTAAGTCAGCAGAGAGATAGGTTATTCACTTGTGGGTTGAGCTCATATTGAGCTAGCAATTGTAATACATCTCAATTCATCAAATTAATGCAAGCAAGAAAAGGGGTTTTTAGTAGATTTCTTTCCCACGTAAAAATAATGTGTGCATGTGTGTTATTTCTCATTGCTAGTTTGTGAATGTTCTAAATTGTGAATTGAATTCCACAGAGTAATAGAGTAGGATTGTATCTTGTGATTTAGATTAAAATTTCATGAGAAGTTACAACTATACACCACAATTTGTACAATTTCATTTGGTTCAGAAAGGAGGAAAAGTGAACATTCGTTCCCACTACTTGGAGATCTAGTGCTCTTCCAAAATTCGTTGGTAGATGGGGGATAAAACCCCTCCCAAAATTTACTCAAGCGATGGCAACAAAAGGTGTTTGGTATCTCATCCAAGGGATTGGGATATGGACTCATTGCATGTTCCAAAAATACATAAGGCCTTTCTCCACTCTGGACTAGAAATATTCTCCTCCAAAACCGCATTGTAATGGATTTTTTGTTTAGAAATAAATCCTAAAGGATTTCCCTATCGTGTTGGTGGTCACCTTTTTTTTATTGTGGGGAATAAACAAAATGTTCTCTTAGGAAGGGATCCCTAGATTGGCAGTCTACATTGGTATCAAATCCTTAACCCTCTAATACATCTCTTGGCTAATCAAAGGAAATTACCTTTAACCCATGTATCTCTCCATGCTCCATCTATGGGTTAACAGTATTGTATATCGACCACATATCTCCAATGTGAAGGAGAGGATGCAATTGTCTAGGAAAATTATATCAAAGCTATACAATTTGCAAATGTTACCATCTTTGAAAATATAGACTAGCTTATATGGACCAATATTCCTCATGGGAAGTATGCTCTAAAATATGGTTATCTATCTCAACTTCATGAAACCAAAAATCCTTCCTCGTGGGGTGTGAAAACCCTGATTATTTTCCAATTGTGAATGCATTGTAAATATTTCATGTAAATATTTGACAAAAGAAAGGGGGCTAAGTCAAGGGACATTGATTCCATAGGCTAGGGAGGTTACTTGCCTGGGAAAGTTTAAGGTTTCCTTGTAGCAGGAAAAATGAATTCCTTTATGAAAACCATTAAATTTTGGTTGATGTGTTTTAATGGATTGGTTTTTTGAATTATGGAGTTGAAGAAGGGTGATGGCCATGCTTTCCTCAGACAAATTGACAAGGAAAAAAGGAAAAAAAAAAAATATGAGGCATGGGTTGTGTGGGAAGCTAGGAAAAATAAGAGAAGTCAACCACGAGGTGGAAATACATAATTGGACTAGGAGCATGATCGTTGACAACACAATGAAAGTGGTCGAAAGGTGAAGGAAAAAACATTGGATGCAAGACCAGAGTAATGGAGAGATTTTTCGACCAGGGTGCAACATGAAAGAGCCCTACACATCGATAACACTCAGAGAAGACATACATCTTGGTTGAGAAATAGGAGCACAAAAATAATTCCCTTTAGGTGAGGATAATTTTTTGGGTGCCCTAGGGTTGGAGCGTGGAGATGGACTTATCTGGATTCCCTTGATAACCAAGGTGGAGAATTGATCCTTGGAATACTGGTAAGGGACGCTCTTAAGTTCTCATTTTATTTTTCATCTGGTTTTGGCTGTGATTTTTAGATTCCCTTCATTGGGTGGAACCATTGTGTTACATGTATTCATGGTGGAGGTGAAGCCTCTGGATCCACAAGAATTTATTGGTTGTGGAACATCTGAAGCGTGGAGGAAACAAGCCGACTCCCTATGATTTTTTTGACTGCTAAATAGTTGGTAGGTGGAGGTGGGAGAACCTTTGGGGTCCCTATTTAAACTAGAAATTGGAGTTTAATCCCTTGAGCAAAAAAACCACCTCAGTATTTGGAATCTGGTAACTGCAAGTGAGCACTAGCTGCAGATTTTCTATGGTTGGGTGGAGAGTTGTTGTCCTAGACTCAGTTTCCCAATTTTAACTCGATATAATTATCTTCATCTGTATCCCTTGCGATGAATTTTATGTTAGAATGTTAAATGAATCTTGTATTGGTTGCATGAAAGGTTCATGATCACCTTGTGATTATTAAAATGATTTGTTGATTATCTTCCACATAAAAATGTGAATAAATGGCTCCTTGTGTTATTGGTATCTGTAGGAAAAGACATAATTATATTAGTGTTGTATGCACAGAGTAAATGAAACTTTGGAGTGAGTGTGAGTAAGCATTGGAAAATTTATAATAACATGTGTTTATTTGAGAAAATATGGAACTTACCCTTGGAGCTTAACAATGATGGATTAAAACAACAATTAGCATGTACAAGGTGGTGAGCCCTAGTATTGCACCAAGAGTGCTACAACTCCCACATGATACTCTACTTTACTTTATCAACTCGGCTTTCGTACAAATTTGGAGGTGACAACACTATATACACAGCATATGCATTCCACTCATGCCATCCTCTTCTTAGTCCTATGAAGGGGTGCTACTACTAAGGCTAATTCTAGGGGATGAAGTCTGTCACACTTTTAAATGAAACCTAAGACTGTAAATAGCTCAATACCATCACTATAAAAACAAGACATAAACTATTCTAAATCATAAGGACACATCTAGCTATATGCAATAAAGGAAATCCACAATTAGGCTAAAGAAAGAAATAGAGTTAAACTAAGTGGCATTCATAAAGTAAATTGTTGAATTAAAATTGCAGAAAGGGAAACTGATCTAAGCACACATTATTGGGCCAAATGGATAATTAACCTCTAAATACTTGATGCTTGACTACTATGTTTTAACTATGCATCTATTCATGAGCTAACTATGCTTGTAAATACTTTGTTTTGCAACAAAAGAAGGAGGTGTTGAGGTGGCTTAAGAAGGTCTTGGACTCATGAATTCAGATTTGCAGGTGTCTTGGAGGTTGTGTCAGGTCTAGGTGAGGCAAGAGATGGTTACTGGGCTGAAGAAGTGGCTGACTGATGCTGCTACAAGATCTGCTCCTGTGTTTCCTATAGTGCTACAGGATGTCCTCAAATACTATAGGAAACAAGCCGAGGGTACTTTGAAGCTAGAAATGATGATGAAAGGGGTAGGAAAGGTGGGATGAAGGTGGAATTAGATGGATGTAAGGTGACCAACTGCCTTTCCAAGCTCAGAACTTCTTTCAAAGCCTGTTTTTCACCTCCAGGGTAACTCTCGGTGTTGTGGTGAAGATCTCAAAAAATTGGTCTGAAGATGATTTTGTTGAAAGTAGGTTGGTGAAGGATGGAAACTAAAGCTAGGGATGTTGGTGGAGTCCTCCTCTACTTCTCTACTCAAAATTACAAGCAAACTACATGTTCATGCAATTAAAATTGACAAATCTATGATGAAAATGGTGGAAGAGATGAGTTAAATTTAATAAGAAAAACTACCTATGCATTTGAATAAAAAACCTAACTCAGCATTCAAAAAATGTTCATGATAAATACAAAAACCTATCTATCCTTTCCTTGCTGTCTACTCTGAGCTTTGATTGCACAATCTTCAACAAAAATGGCATATCTTCGTGATTATCCTGCATTTAAACCATATTATGCATTCAAAGTATGACAAGCCTTAATCACCATCTACAGTAAGCAAAATATTACCATAATGTAATTAAATGTGATAAAGAGAGACTAATAAGGCTAAAAAGGTGAAAATTAACCCCTCAAAAGATACCTAATGATGGTTCTCATCATCACCCCCCTACCAAATGGTTGCTCATCCTATGAGCAACTCAATCCTCCTTCTTCATCTCTTTTAGTGCCTTAGTGGCCCCTCTGAAATCCCAAGGAAGAAGTGAATGAGTTCCCCGAGGAGGGTAGAATCTAATATTCTTTTATGCCTCTTCCCATTCGTTTTCTTCCTCAACTTGGTCTTTCCTTTCACCCAATCCCAACAGAAAATTTGGACAGAGTTTTAAGCCAAGCCATTGGATCTTCATTGTCTGCACAACCCTTTTGTACAATGGTGCCCTCTCTAGGGCATTTCTCAATCTCTCTGGGGTATGATAGTCCATGTTCCCAAGACTAAGGGGGAGGCCATTCTATCTTCTTTTACTTTCCATTACACATTCATCTCAAAACAATCTAGAAATTTCATAAAAATGTGCAATGACCTGTGCTTGGGTTCTGAGGTACTTGTCTGCAAGGTTGGAATCATGTTCTATCATGAGGTGATTGTTAATGACTCCCCTAGGGATGAATAACTCAACCCTTATGTGTGGAGGCTCTTTTTTTTCTCTTCTCATCACCCTTTTTACCTCCTCTTCCCCTGCCTCCTCATTGACCATCCAAGAGGCTAAAGCCATCAACTGCATATCCACCAACCTAGGGTTAGGGTCCCGAATATTTAAATCAGTCAAAACAAGATTGTGCATATAAAATTCTGCCAACTTGGCCTTGTCTCTTATGCTAGACTGATTGAAAAATTCAATAAACTGCTTGTATTTTTGAAAACACAATGATCCATGAGATGATAGTGTCTTAATCATAAATTTCAACCAATGTTCTTTTAGGTAGATGGCATAGGAGTTTGAAGGATGTATATGTTGGATTGACTCCATGCACAAATCTGCCATGGTGGTAATCTGTTCGTTCTTTTGCTGGAGTTGGCTTTATAACCTTGCATTTTCTTCTTGTATTTCTGGAAGATGCTCCTTTAACATGGTTTCACTAAGTCAGACATTAGCTAAATCCCTCCCCATTTCATTGACCTTTTCTTCAAAGATTCCTATATCATGCACACCTTTTTTTTTGCAATTTGCATCCAATGATGTGTGTGTGATATTTATTTCTCTAGCTGATAAAATAGGGGGATTAAAAGCTTTTGAGGAATCATTATTCCTCCTTCAATAAATGTATAGTAGTAACTTAGATTTGGTTGAGTACTAGGGTGTGAAATTGTTGAGATGTCTTTAGGGAAATATTTTGGGGAGGTAGGCTCCTCCTTTTGTTCCTTATCTTCCTCCCCTTTGGCATCTTACCCTTCAATATGTGCCTCTTTTTCAACATCATGGGCCTCTTGCCCTCCCAAGGGTGCCTTATCTCCCTCCCCCATGGTTTTATGCTCTGTTTGTGGAACTGTTGGAGTTTCTTGTAGCACAGGCAGAGTTTCCTATAGAAAACTATGTTTTTCCTATAGAAAACCCTCCTTTTCTTGTTGCATCTTCTTTTCTTCCTCTTGAGAGTTTATGGGGGTTGGTACATGTTTAAGGGATGCCAGCCTTGAATAATGTATCCTTCTATAGGTCACATGCATCCTCTTAGGTGAGGTGACCCCTTGAACTTTCCCTTCTTCTAAGATTATCTCCTCTTCCTTTTTGGGTGACTCCTCAATTTTTATATGGCTTTTGGTTGGAGTTTGTGGCTTCCCTTGATTTACCCTGGTACTCTTTCTAGTTCTAAAGTACATGGGGGTTTGTATTTTTCTTTTGGCCTTCACTGGTGTACTTAAAGTGGCTAAGGTAGAAGCCACTTATTTATCTTATATTTCTGGTGAAACGTTGGTCTGTTGGGGGATAGGTATCAGTGAACAACATAGGGTCTAATGTCTCTTCCTCCCCTACCTCATATTCCTTATTCTCTTTTGCTTCTTCCTCCTCTTTTTCATCTTCCTCTTTTTCTTCTTCTTTCCTTTCCTCTGTTTCTATGGTTTCTGTGTTTTCTGCTTTAGTCTCCATCTCTTCATCTTGTCATCTTCTCCTTCTGCCTCTTCAGTCTTCACTCCTTCTTCTTCCATTCCCCTCCCTCCAAGACTAGAGGTATGGGTTTGTCCAGTTTGTGTACCTATGAATGCTTCCCTATCCATATCTATGAAATTGGACTAAGATACCGGGGTGTACTATATATTTAGAGCATCTCATATTATAAGCTTGATGAGGCCATGGTGAGATAAGTGTTGGTACTTTCTCTCCCTCACCTTTTGGCTCATGTCCCTAATTGAATGTAGGAGAAAGTAGGGAATGTTCAGTCTTTGTTCTAGAGGGAGATATCCTTGGAACCTAAGCTCATTCAATAGTCTGAAGTGGTATCCATAAATCACATTGAGTCTGCCATCATAAGAAATGTATTTCATTATGTGAAATGCTACTTCATCCCAAGAGTATGGAAGGATTTCTCTTCTCACACCATTTTTGTCCTCGATGAATTATTAATTTGGCAAAAAGAAACTCTTTTCAGCTGTAGTGTTGGACACCCTATCTTCTCTATTTCACTTGACTCCAAGAGGAAAAGTGGTCACTATGATAATCAATTTAAGTTTAATGGTGATGGCTAGACCTCTGACTACAGTGGTGGCCCTATCATCTTCTTGTGCATGCAAGGCCACTGAAAATTATCGAGCCACCTCCTCATCAAATCCCTTGAGGAGCTTGAAGAATCCTAGCGATTAATGATTCTTAAAAATTTCCACCACCTAAGGGTGTAATCTGATCCTTTTGATATCTATGGGTTCCCTTATGTTAAAACCTCCTCCCATTTTATGGTCATGTTAAGAAGGTGGCTGAATGGTTTTTTCTGAGAATATTGGTGATGTGTGTCCTTAGAGGTTATAATTTTACATAAACTCAGGCTACCATGATTCTATTTCATCAATCAACCTCTTAAATTCTGAATTACTGTTGTGACTGTGTATAAATTTTCATGGAAAAATTCACAATTTTGGTGAGGTGACATCCACTTACCTCTGACCTTTGGTGTTTCTTGTGTGGGAGATGGTGGTTTTAGGTGTGAATACTACCTGTGAGTGGCTCTCACTACAATTATGGGCACTGTTCAACATTCTGTAAACTTTCCTATAGCATTATCATTTTCCTGTAGCATGGGGTTTGCATGCAGACTTCAGCCTTGGTGCGGAGTTCTTCAATGTCTCCGGTCACCCTCCTTCTCTAATTCTCTCATAATTCCTAATGAAATGAGGAGAATGATAAAAAACTTCCCTTTATGGAAACTTGAACGAATTTGGAGCAGAGTGATGACTTGGACTTCGGCATGAGTTTTCCTCTTTTGGACTGTTGGCCCCACTCCACTTAATCATTGTATTTTGCCTCAGAATCACCTCCATGTCCTCGTGAACTCACCCTTAACTGATTTGAATACCTAGGTGGCATGCATACTTCACTTCTCAGTTACTTTAACTTCACAAGGGTGGCCAAGTTAACTGACCATGTTTTTGCCTTTTTAGCCTCTAATTCTCGAAATTAATTTATTTTGATCAACATGATGCATATCGAGAGGATGAAGGGCCATACTTGAGCCTACCTATTTCTGAGGACATGAAGACATTATTTGATGCAGGGAGCTAGAGTTTGGTGATAACCATGATTGTTTTTCCCTTTGTCATGTTTTTTTTAATGCATTTTTCTAAGTGGGCAACTTATTTCTAAGTGAGTTGCTTAACACTTTTATTTTCTTGTTATTCTTGCAGGTATTGCATGGAGGTCCTCAGGTACTGTTGTTGGTGTGGTCATCCTCCTGGAGTCTTATGGTGGTCATTTGGAGCCATATCCATCAACTTCTTCTCACTTTTTACGCTTGTTGTGTCATGTACATGATTTCCATAAGAAGTGATCAACTTCCTGTAGAAGTCTCCTTTCTACTGCTTTGGAGCTCCTAGTTGCTGAGAAATGAGGGAATATAGTGTATGGAGGTTAGGTATGGAGCTATGGAGTGAGTGGAGTGATGGAGAGATGAGGGTAGAGGTCCTATGTCAAGATATAGGTGACCTAGTGGCTAGTGGTGAAAAATAGGGTTTAGAGAGTGGATACTCATGCATGGAGTGGAGTGAGGGTTAGGAGTGGTAGGTATAGGAAAAAAATTATTTTCATGCTTTTCTTGAAGATTAGATGCCCTTGAGAGAGCTTCATTTCTCACAAATTACTTTCCTGTAGTAGTACAGGGTTTCCTGTAGCACTACAGGAAATCCTATAGTAGCTAGAACATCTTGTAGCAATTACAGATAGGAGAAAATATGGGATTTTCGCTCACTTTAAGGGAGAAATGGGTGGATGGATGCATGTTGGGGTTTCTTATAGAGTGGGTAGGCATAGGAGAGAGAGGAGAGAGGAAAAAATTTGGTCCTCTTTTGTAAACCATCGTTGATCAACAACCTGCAAAACATAAAAAAGTGAGTGCATAGGTGTTGTTTTCATTTTTTTCTTTTTTCTCTTTTGTCTTTGTTTTTTTTTAAGATAGGTGGGTTGCCTCCATAAGGTTTTCAACCCACAAGCCTGCCTTGGGCACCTCAAAGAGGTTTTCACCCGAGGATCTTTTATTTCTTTGCTTTTTTTTTCACTCCAAGATCGCCTCATAGAGGTTTTCAACCCAAAAGTTAGCCTTGGATGCCACTGAGAGGTTTTCACCCATGCCTCTTTATTTTTTATTTTTCATTTTTTTCCTTTTTTATAGGAAGGGGAGGTGTTGGAAACTATGGAGCTTCCAATGCCATAAATCTCTGTGTTTATGGAATTAATAAACATAGCCCTAGAAAGTGGCTTATTGTACACTTTGAGCCTATAACCATTGACAAGCAGGGGGATACCCTCGTCATCTATTGTTATGATCTGAACAACACCTTTTTCATAGAAATTTTCCACTTGGTAAGGTACCAATCATATTTTCATTCATTTTCCTATGAAGTCCTTGAACCTTGAGTCATAGAGAAACACCGAATATCCTTCTTGAAATGTGTTTTCCTTAATGTGTTTTTCATGCCAAAACTTCCTTTGCAGCTAAATTACCTCTGTGTGAAGGAGTGCCTACATTTTGAACTCATCCAAACCACTTAACTGCAACAACCTTTATTTGTTGGGCCTTTGTGATATCTAGGTCTAACTAAGCTGCCATTCTCAAGGTGTTGTATTCAAATTCAATGGAAAGCAGAGCTTTCTTCCCATAGACTAAATCATAAGGATTAAACACCATGGTTGGCTTCCAAGCGGTATTGTGAGCCCAAGTGGCTTCCACCAATCTGTCTTCCCAACATTTTCTGCTGCTGCTCAAACCTTGGTGAGGATATTCTCCAAGGCTCTGTTTTTCATTCCACCTAGTCATTTTCTTGAGGATAATAGGCAGTGGTACTCTTGTATTTTATCTTGTGTTGCCTCAGGAGTTTTTCAATGATATGAGATGTAAATTGAGCCCCTTGATTAGTGACTAACACTCTAGGGTATCCAAACTTGTAGAACACATTTTCCCTCAGCAACTCAACTACCTTCTCCTCTGTTGCTACCTTTATAGCCCTTGTTTCAGCTCACTTGGTCAAGTTGTCAGTGTAGACTATGATATACCTCTTGTGTCCAGAAGGTGGATCAATGGGTCCAATGAAGTCCATGCCCCATTTTTCAAATGTCTCCAAAGCCACCTAAGGGTGAAAAGGAATTTAATCCTTTGGGGTAAGTCTCCCAATTATTTGGCACTGGTCACACCTATTGGTGTATCTCCTGGCATCTTGGTGTAGGGTAGGCCAATAGTAACCTACCTGCAAAGCTTTGAAGGTTGTATTTTTTGCAGCAAAGTGGTACTCAAAACCTCTTCAAGACCCATATTGAATATATTTCCACCAATCCAGGTGAAAGAGGCACTTTTCCTGATAATCTTCCACTTCTCCCTGGATGAGAGGTTTAGAGGGAACTTTTCAGCAATGAAGTAGTTACATATGTCAAAAAACCAATGAGAGAATGTTGAGATAACAAATAGGTTTTCATCCGGAAGTTGGTAATACACCATCCCTTCCTCATTTGCAGGTAGAGTTAGTCTTGATAAGAAATCTGCAACAACATTCTCCTTTCTTGGTTTATCGACAATTGTTAAGCCAAATTGATATAATAACAACACCAATATAATTATTCTAGTATTAACATCAGGTTTATTCATTAAGTACTTGATGGTTGCATGTTTAGTATGTACAAAGGCCTGATAAACAATAATATAATGCCTAATTTTTTTTAAGGAATGGACAATGGCTAAAATCTCCTTTTCTGTCACAGTATAGTTGAGTTCAGATTTGGACAAATTCCTGCTAATGAAATAGATGGAATAGGGAAATTTGTCTTCTAACTACCCCAAAGCTGCCCCCGCAACTTTTTCTGATGCATCTGCGTGGATGTGGAAAGGCAGAGCCCAATTTGGACCTCGGAGAATGGGGGTAGTAGTTAAATTTTCCTTAATGAGCTCAAAATCTTCTTGATAGAGAATGGACCAGAAAAAATCAGAATCTTTGGCCAATAATACAAATAATGGCAAAGCCAATTTGATGAAGTATTTAATGAACCTTATATAGTATCCAACCATACTTAAGAAACTTCTGAAATCTCTCTTCTCTTGAGGAACAAGCACCCTTTTTATGATAGTGTTTGTTTGGGTCTACCTGTATTCCTGCTTGTGATATTGAGTGGCCCAGGACTACTCCTTATCCTTTTAAGAATTCAAACATTTCCGAACTCAGGGAGAGATGCATCTCGATGCACCTTCTCAACACTTTTCCAAAATTGGAGAGAGCTTCTTGGAGGTCATCCCCATAAGGTGTTAAATAATCCATGTAGATTTCAACAGAGTCATGGACTAGCTCAGAGAATATGCTCAAGACTGCTCTTTGGAAAGTAGCTCGGGAATTGCACAACCCAAAGGGAAGAACTATGTAAGCGAAGGTGCCCCAGGTACATGTGAAAGTAGTCTTGTCCTGGTATTCAAGGCTAATTTGGATTTGGATATACCCACTGAACCCATCTAGGAAATAAAATAACTTCTTCCCTGCAAGGCCATCCAAGACTTGATCTATAAATGGAAAGGGGAAATTTTCCTTCTTAGTGGCTTTGCTTAGTTCCCGATATTCAACACAGATTCACCATTTTCCATTCTTCTTTGGTACCAAGATAAGAGGAGACACCCACTCATTTTCAGATACGGGATAGATGAAACCTGCATCCAATCATTTATATAGTTCTTCCTTCACTATGTCCTTTAGATTTGGGTTCATCCTCCTTTGGGGTTGGTGCACATGCTTGCATCCTTCTTTAATGTATATATGATTTTTTCACATTGAGAGATGCACCCCCTTCATGTCTTTGTAGTCTCAAGCAAATGCATCAAGTTTTTCTTTCAAGAGCTAGCATAACTGCTCTTCTTCTTTGGCTAAGAGGGATGAGTTAATTTTCAGAGATTTTGATGGGCCAAATTCCACAGCCTTGGTGGTTTCATAGATTAAATCAACTGAGTGCAACTCTGTCTAAGGGTGGTTTTCAAACTCTTTGACTAGGTCATCGAGTGGACTGTCATTGGTGGGTTGGCTCTGAATGATGTGGTCGATGAGCTCATCCTCATCAAGTTTCCTCCCTCTAAGTACAACATCTATGGTAAAAATGGGGTAGGGCATAGTTTTGTATACTTCTTCTTTTTCTTCATCATCCTCCAACCACAAAGGTAGGTCATGGTCAATGGAAGGTTGGGCAGGAGGATATAATACCAGCTGTTTAGACAAGGGCCCATTATTTACAGTCATGCTTTCTGCCCGATAGCTGATATAAGCATCGATAGTGGCTAACCAAGGTCTTCCTAAAATGACAACATATCCATTAAACTTGGTTTTTGGTTGGAGGACTAGGAAATATATAGGGTACTCCCAAGAGTCGATTGAAACCATAACATCCTCAACAATTCCTTTCAAAGCTACTGTGGACCAGTCTGCAAGTTGCAAAACCATTGTGGTTTTCCTCAAAGTCCCTTGGAGGTTAAGTTTAAGCATAGTTTCCTTGGTCATTATATTGATGGCAGCCCCAAGATCAATTAGAATATTGGGGACTATGACACCATCTATGTGTACATCCACAACTAGACTACCAGGGTCTAGGTACTTCAAGAAGATCACCCTTCCCAACATTAAGTCGGTAATTTTTCCTACTACATTGATGGTGGGGGTATATTTCTTCTTTATACTAGGTTTCTTAAAGAAATTTTCCTTGATGAGCCTATATAGGAACATTCTTAATGGCCTGGAGAAGGGGTATTTTCACACAAAAAATTTTCAGTTCTCCCAGAAGTTCAGTCTCCTCTGGGGTGTATTGACTAGAGTGGATCAAGCGCTCAGGAAAAGGAGGTTCTTAAATCTAAGTGTTACTCTCTTCCTTTTCCTCCTCAACCTCTGCAGTTGGAGATGGAGGATGATTGTCTAGGATTACTCTTCCCGACATGAGATTGATCTCATGTATCTCCACAACATAAGCTAGATAGGATGTCTCTCCACTGTAAACCTGATGTGCCTGCTTTTTGTTTGGATTCAAATTGGGTTGTATAGGCATTTGAGGCAGGTTGGGTGGATCAAAATGGGTGAGCCTAGGTTGAGGTTGGGGTGCAAGAAGTAAGGCAGGTGGTTGATTATGTTGGGGCCTCCAACATTTTGATGGGTTGCTCCACTGAGGTGGTTGACGAACATACCGCTGGAATGGTTGGTTCACAAGCTGAGGGTGATATGGACGGTTGTAAGGCCAAGTAGGAGTTGTCGGTCATGATGGAGGAGTGGAAGTGTACCAAGATTGAATAGGTGGATTATAATTGGTATAATAATAGAAGTAAGGTGCACCTTGTAGACCCTGCTAATATGACTGAGGCCCTTAAGGCCTTCTCTGATTTATGAAATAGGGTTGCTCTGGTCCTACTTCCCCAAATTGATATAAAAATTTGAGCCCAGGTAAGGAGGTAAAATTATCTTTGGCATTATTCTCTTCAAATACTAAGAAAACCTCTAAGAAATTTAGTGGACATTCATTTTGAGGGTGTTTTCTAGTACATCTAGGGCAAAAGATAGCCAAGGCCCTTTATGCTTCCTCTTGCTTCCTCTTGATATGCATTATGTATATTTACATAGCAAAGCTGTGAAACATCTCAATTTTGAATTCCTCCAACATATTTCCAATCTAATGCTTGTGGAGGTGGAAGAGGAAGTGGTGTTGGTCATGCTTTGGCTAGCTCTACCTTTCTTCCTAGTTGACCTAGAGTGATTTCTAAAGACAATTTTGATGTCCTCATAAGGCACCTGGTAGATATATTCTCCAGATAACATATTAAGGGTTTCTATCACCTCATCCCTAATCCCTCATAGAATTACCTATTTAAGTGATCCAGGATCAAGGGTCTAGTTGACCCTTTTTAATTTTAGCTAGAATATTTCTTCATAATCCTCTAGTGATTCATCAGGTCCTAAAGTCATCCTAAATATTTCCTCCTTAGTTTCTTTGGATCTATAGTAGTCCCTATATTTGTTGTTAAAGTAATCTTGCATCTATTCCCAAGTAGTGATGTTGTTCGTAGGAAAACCCATGAACCAGCGCAAGGTTGCATCCTTGAGGGTGGATGGGAAAAATTTCAACTTTTGGTCATCTGAGGCATAGTCATAGGTCCTGCAGACAACAATAAATTCGAACATGAAGGTGTCAAGATCCTTGGATGTAAGTCCATGGAAATTTGGAAGGGATGAGGGACTGATGTTATTCATCCTAGTTTCCTCGTCTACTTCTCTAATGGGAAAGAATCCTTGTGTCCTAGTCTCAACCATGGCTTGAATTGGTGAAGCAAGTTCCTCAGGTGAAGCAAGTTCTTATTCTTCTCCAATAGGTTCTTCAAAGTTTTCAAGAGACTCACCTATGGTGTGTTCAACCTCACAGTCACTGAAGAAGAGTGAAGGGTGACTATGGGGATATGAGGGTTTTTGGTAAAAAATTTCCTTGGTTATCCCTACTCCTAGGAGGCATGAAAGTCAAACTGTTTTTGTATTTTTCAATATTTTGGAACTGAATGTAAAATAAAAGAAGAAAATAATGCTAAAACAGAATCAAATAATCTACTTAGACACCTTCCCGACAACGACGCCAAACAGTGGTGAGCCCTAGTATTGCACCAAGAGTGTTGCAACTCTCAGAAGATACTATACTTTACTTTACCAACATGGGGCTTGTAAAAAATTGGAGGATACAGTGCTATATACACAATAGATTCATTCCACTCATGCCATCATCCTCTTAGTCCTACAAAGGGGTGTTACTGCTAGGGCTACTTCTAGGGGATGAAGTTTGTCACACTTCTGAATGAAACCTAAGACTGTAAATAACTCAAGACAATTACTCTATCAACAAGAAAGAAACTAGTCTAAAGCATAAGGACACACCTAGATATTTGCAAGAAAGGAACTCCACAATTAGGCTAAAGAAAGAAATAGAGTTAAAATAAGTGGCATTCATAAAGTAAATTGCTGAATTAAACTTGCAGAAAGGGAAAATGATCTAAGCACACATTTCTGGGCCAAATGGCTAATTAACCTCTAACTACTTCATGCTTGACTAATATGTTTTAAAAATGCATCTATTCATGAGCTAACTATGCTTGTAAATACTCTATTTTGCAGCAAAAGAAGGAGGCAATGAGGTGGCTTAAGAAGGTCTTAGACTCATGGATTCATAGCTAGAGATGTCTTGGAGGTTGTTTCAGGTCTTGGTAAGGTGAGAGATGGTTTATGGGCCGAATAATTGAATGACCAGTGCTGTTATAGGATATGCTATATGGTTTCCTGTAGTGCTACAGGATGACCTGAAATGCTACGGGAAACATGCTGAGGGTAGTTTTAGGCCATAAATGATGAGGAAAGGGGTGGGAAAGGTGGGATGAATGTGGAATTATATGGATGGAAGGTGATCAACCCCTTGGCCAAGCTCATATCTTCTTTCAAAGCTCGTTTTTTACCTCCAGGGTAACTCTCGATGTTGTGGTGAAGATCTCAAAAGAAAGGGCTGAAGGCGATTTTATTTAAAGTAAGTTGGTGGAGGGTGGAAAGTGAAGCTAAGGATGATGGTAGAGTCCTCCTATGTTTCTCTACTCAAACCTGCATGAAAACTACATGTTCATGCAATTAACATTGACAAATCTATGATGAAAATGGTGGAAAAGATGAGTTGAATTTAATAAACAAACCTACCTATGAATTTGAACTAGAAACCTAACACAACATTCATAACATGTTCATGTTAAATACAACAACCTATCTATCCTTTACAAGAAATCATAAACTGAAAGAAATTTTGGGTCTGTGGTGAAGATCTGCCCTCTTGAAGCTCCAATGATAGAGGTGAGAGAGGGAGGATTTGACACATAACTTTGGAGTTTTATATGCTATTGTACCATGATCTACAAGAGTCTAACTAAAACAACATGAAATGGAAGCAAACTAAACACATCAAAATGAAATGTAAGAAAAATAACTACAATGGCATGGAAAGTAAACATAAATACACAAGAGAGACTGAGGCCAATGGATTGGGCCCTAACCCACAAGCTCAGCTCTCTGAAACTAAATCAGAGAAGGATAAACTAAATACTCATTTTATTGCAGAAACAATCTCATTACATAGCCATGAAAGTCACAAAAGTCTATTACGAGAGCTAAGAGTCTCATAGATATCCCCAAAATTCGAATCCTAATGAGCTCTTTCTTTGCGCTATTTAACCTAAAGCATAACTACCAACAACTAGTTAAAAAGTAGGTGATTTGTCCCCTTTGATTGCAGAGAAGTGGAGCTTTCGTTCACTTGGTATTCCAATTTCTTGGCTGCCTTTGATTTCGAGTTGTTGGAGGGAATCTCGAGGATCCTTTGGCTGCCTTTATGAGTTAAGGAGGTGGTAAAATCCCCTATAATCTCTCCTTGTTGCCTACTATGAGCTTTGATTGCACAATCTTAAAAAAAAATGGCATATCTTCATGATTATCCTACATTTAAACCATATTAGGAATTTGAAGTATGACAAGCCTTAATCACCATCTACACTAAGCAAAATATGACCATAATGTAATTAAATGTGAGAAAGGGAGACCAATAAGGCTAAAGAGGTGACAATTAATCCCTCAAAAGATACCTAATGATGGTGCTCATCACAAGGAAAAGTGTGTCATATTTCCAACACTGATTAAAATCATCAGTAGGATTGATATCCTGAGGCATATGGACCTCATTGCCATGATTGTAAACATACATAAATTTTTTACATTATTGATTGATTGCGGGAGAAAGAACATGCCCATGAATTAGTAAAGTGCACACACACCCACACACACACACATAATTATTTATATGAGCAACATCGTTGAGTTGAGTTGTTCATGCTATGAGCTTAATGCTTAATATGTTTAGTCATGGTTACATGCACAATTAAAGTTATTAGATTCATGGTGGACATATAAAACTATGTAATTTGGACATGGCCTTATAAGATTAGTTATCCACGGGTGTATTAACATACACAATTATGCTTATTTCATATAATATATATATATATATATATATATATATATATATATATATATATATATATATATATATATATATATATATATATATATATATATATATATATATATATATATATATATAAACACATATATCAATATTTATACACATTATGTATATAAATACACGTTAAGAGCTCCAAAAATCGAGATCAGGGCTCGTAGGTGCCTAATGGGAGGCCTTAGCCTTGAGGGCCAGGTCGTAGACCATATGACCATATACCATGGCCAAAGGCGGAAATGTGGGCTCACAAATAATGACAAGGATTTATTTCTAATAAAAACGATCTAGAGTAATAACATGACTCTCCTGTGACGCTAGCATGGGGATGGGAGGGTCCCGCCTCAATCATGGCCATCATATGAGCCACAAGAGATCAATGGACAAGATTTTTGTGGGGCCTCCCCCCTGCGATGTTAGCGAGGGGAGGATGAGGCCTCACAAACCATTGCATGGGCAGGATAATAGTGGTCTGTTGGATTGTGGCCAGGAACCATGATGTATAATGAAAATAGCAGACCCCTCCTTTATGACATCAAGAAGGGGAGGGGGGTTCTATTATTGCATGTGATCCATTAGATTTTTCAATGGAATAGTGGACTGTTAGATTGTTACCTTCGAATCGTGAGGCAGACTAGGTTAGCGCCCCCCCGGCCCCCTTGTTAGAGTCAGCAGTAAGGTGGGGGAGGGGGAGGTGTTCACTATTGAATAATGACCGTTGATTTATGGGATGTTGATGGAAGAGGGTTGTATATATATATATATATATATATATATATCGAAAGAGAGAGAGAGAGAGAGAGAGAGAGAGAGAGAGAGAGAGAGAGAGAGATGTGTAATGTTTTATAGTTTTACGAGGGGCACCACATAATATATATATTTATGATTACATGGATGATACTCTCACAGGGATTGTTGGCGCCCTTAGAACAAGAAAGAAGGTAATGAGACCTACCATGTGGGGACCACATGGGGACTAGGTGGGTGCTACATGGTAGAGAAAGAGAGAAGACACAGGAAAACCTATAAAACTTTAAAGGGGCACAATTTGCTTCCCTAGAGTCCAAATTGGACAACATTTGTATCACTGGAAAAGTATTGCTAAGATCAATATGATGAGGACATACAAATTATTTTTTGGGGAACTGGGAAGAAGAAGAAAATCAATTAGCCCATTTTCTAACTGTACCGGGGAAGTTGGGTTAGCATAGTGAACAAAATCACATGGGAAAAGGGGGTGTGTTTATATGGGGGAACATACTTTGGAAATTGTGCTACCCTTCGAAGTAAAATTTATTCATGTGGCTCATGTTGAAAGGGGAAATCCCTACTTGGGAAACTTTCCAAAAAAGGTCATCCGAGGGTCCCAACATATGTCTTCTTTGCAAATTTGACATTGAATCCATAAATCAACTATTTTTTAAAAATCTCTTCACAAAAAAAGTATGGATCAAATTAAAACTCTCATTTCCCCATGCCTTACACTAGGTTGATGAGAACAACAATATTTGTTTGAAACCTTGGCTCTCTAGCCACCTTTCGATCAATCTTAAGGGAATTCCTCTCTGTGCCAAATGGGGTATCTGGCTTGAAAGGAATGTTGATATATTTGAAAATAGGCCCTTGAATCCTCTAATGCTTCCTCTCAATGTCTGGAAATTATCTCTTTATCTCCCTCATCCTCATATATTAGTCCTTTCTATTCTGTTGTTATGCAAACCGACTCACCATGTGCATTTTCTGATGGTGTTTCTCAGGGATCCCCCTCAACTGGAGCTGCAGGGGGCATTCTTCATATTTTTAATTTCATTATCTCTCCTTCTCAACCAATATTGGGCCTACTACAAATAACCTTGCTAAACTCTTCGCTCTCTACATCATCATCCTTCTTGAAATTTCCAAGAATGTAACTCCACATATATGGTGATTCTCAAGTGGTTATAAAATGGATGCAAAAGAGAAGTTCTCAGGAATTTCACCTTGCTTTTTCTCATAGAAAAAATAAAAAATATATATATATATATTATTTCTCATATACCTCTTATGATCACATCTATAAGCACTTAAATAAAGAGGTGGATTGGATCTTGAAAATTGGATTGAAATTGGACGGAGGCACATGCTTGGTCTCTAATATTAAAGAAGACCTCAAAACAAAATATTTTTTTTAACCCTCGAGTTTAACTAAACAATGGGTAATTATGCAGCAAAAGTGTTTTTTCGAGGTTTCATATGCGGGAGTTTTCTACTTAAAATGTTTGTTTGTTTTACACTCTTCACATGCTACATATCAACCATATGTATATATTTTGCTGGTGACTATATTGGAAGGAATTATGTCTTTTTTGGACTATATTTTAAGAGACAACTTTGTTGTTAATCTCTTTTTGTAAGGTCAAGGTAGCATGTAAATCAACACATGGTAGTTATATAATACCTATATCAAGTTTTTGTATAAACATATGAGAATTAATTTAAAGGGCTATATGCCAGAAGAATGCTTAAGCATCTACCAAATTAACATATTATATATATATATATATATATATAATATATATATATATATATATATATATATATATATATATATATATATATATATATATATATATATATATATGAATATATGATTTGATTTTCATGTAAGGAATGTTTTACAAATCTAGAGGGGTAGAGTGTGTATGTCTTCATAGTATTTAGCTCATGGAGGTGGGTTCCTCATAAAATTGAACTAAATTATAACTTTATTATTACTACTACTATTATTATTTATAAGAATAATTAAGTATGCACATAAACATGTTTATTTTGGAATAAGGCCTCCCGATTTTTAATTTGATAATCAATAATTATGAGGTGGATGGTAGAGATTTAACTTCCATAGAATATTCTAGAATATTCTTAGTAGCATTTTTAATTAATAAATTTAATTAAAATGGGAAAATGACATAATTACTTAGGATATAAATCTCTGCCTTTGATTTATGAATACTATTAAGAATATTCTAAAATATTACCTAGAGGTTAAAACCTTACTATCCACCCAATACTTATTGTTAGTTAAATTAAAATTCTAAAATCTTACAAACTAGACATTTCTATCAACATAAGTTTATGAAAATCTAATTAATCAACATCCATCGTAACTATGGATCTACCAAGCCTGAAGAGGGATCAAATCTCTTTTCACTCTAAAAGAGGTTTGCACCTCATGTGATTTGATCCCCCTTGATACTTGCTAGACAAAACCCAGAGCTCAAATATATATATATATATATATATATATATATATATATATATATATATATATATATATATATAGGAAAAACCATGGGCTATCAAAACCCAGAGCTCAAAAACCACAAATGGTAAGTTGACTATTTTACTTGAATTTTATTTTATTTATATTTTTATGTAATTTAACCACACAAAATGTTTACATAATACATGACAAAAAATTACAACATCTCTTCCATTTTGAGTTGAATCCTATCCTCAAAGTTAACACACACACACACACACACATAGTTTACATAACAAGACATAACAGGAAATTAGAACATCTATTCCATTTTGAGTTGAAGACCACCTTTCCTCAAATTAACAAAACTTTAACAAATTTTATAATATTCAAAATGTTAAAATTGATATAAATTTCACAAAACTTTAACAAATTTTATAATAATTTTTTTAATATTCCACAGTCTATTTTCACAAAATTTAACAATTTTTTTAATAATCAAAATATTTTTTTTTGGTAAGCTTGGTACATCCTTTTTTTTCTATTATTTAAAAAAACAAATTACAACCAGATAGAAATTTTGATCGGTGACCACAACTTTCCTTGTGCGAAACCAAGTTGGCCACCTAACAATATTGTAATCCATCCAAAAAAAAAATAGTTTGAGTCTTTCCAGCCACGCAAAATATGACTCTATGTCTATAAAAATCCTATCATATGTTTGCCTACTTACATGACTGTCTACACAGTTAAAAGTAAATGATATCTGCATGTTTATAAACATAAAAAAAAATTGCAAAAGGAAACATCATAATAACTACTCAGCTCCCTGAGCTGAGGCAAGTGCCACCGGTGTCAGGTATTGAGCAATGTACCTCGGGAGTTCAGTTGGAGAGAGAATGCATGGTAAATGATTTTCAATGCGGCACAACCACCCAACTTTCTTTTTAAGTTGAAATTGGAGTTTCTCGAAATCATTTTTATAATTCAGGAATTCGTGTACAACGGTGGCCATACTCACAACAACATGTTCCAGGGCCTTGCACAAGATTCCCTTCATGGACCAGTATAGGAAGATGGTGTGTTTGAATTGAGTCAGGTGTCCTTGGGTTTGCCCAGGGTCAGGCACCAGGTCCCTCCAGTCCTCAGCCTCAGTGTCCATTGACTCTGCATGGCATTTAAGACTCGCCTCCCATTCCTATATCAGATGTTGAATTTCCTCCTCTGTGCTTTCTTGGTAAGATTTCACAGCCTCCTTAATTATATGACCAATGGGTTTCTAACCTCTGGGATTTCCACTGGGTGAACTGGACCACCCTCAGCTTTTCTGTCTCTATTCTTCTTTCCTCGGCCCCTCAGGTCAGGGCTTCAGGATGGAGCACTAGTACGGGTAATCTTTGCAATTCTTCAGTCGGGGAGTGTGCCAACTAACAAGGTGCGAGCAAGAAGACCAAGCCGACTGTGACCTAGCTCTTGGGTCACGTTACTTGTCTACCCACATGTATAGAGACCAACATGCAAACGTAAAACCATGACATGGAGTTAGTCGACCATTCTTTTTCCATTTAAAATAATACCGAAATTCCTCAAAGATAACATGGGTTTCCTCAAATTATCCCTTGGACAGTGGAGTGGCATCACCCTGAACAAGAGAGTAACTACTCTACGGGGTTGTAGTATCCAAAAATGGGATTGCTCAACAATGCATGCATAAAAAACACATTTTTAGAAATATATGCTACAAAAAATGAAATCAACACTTGGATCCCTTATATATGAAAATATACCATCTAAATCCAAGAGGATATCAGGAACAAATCCAAGGAAAATTTTAAGGATGGAAATTTGTTTTAAAGTTTAGAAACCTTGGCAAATCTACCTAGTCCATAATATGCAATTTGTAAAAAATTTTGCAATAGTTTTGTACAAATATTCAAATTTCTAATCATTTTATGTAGTCTCTATATAAAATTTTGGCTATTTTTAAGTTAAAACAATTCTATACTATACAATTTGGGCAAATGATTTTTAGAAAAAAATGAAATTAGCGAATCCTTTTTTTGGAAAAAGCATGGAAAATTAGCCCACTTGCGAATATTAGCCCCTAAAATTTCCCCTAAACAAATCAAACTAGATGAGGTAAATAGACCTACCACACCTAGTATAGCTCAAAATTGCTAAAACCCCAAAACTACTGCAACATGAAATTACTGCATAAAGATACAACGCAGTCTAATGAGATTTTATGCACAAAATAGCTAAGACAAATAGATCTGATATTATATTAAACAATATGGCCCATGAACTGAGATCTAGTCTCCTTGATACAAAATCTAGAGAACCTGAGAAGGGTTTCTAGGAATACACCCAAATACAAATGGTGATCTTCAACACTAAGACTGAATAATCATTGGAAACTGAAGCACATGAGTATAGAAGGTTGAAATAATGTAGATCTGATGCAGATCTTATCACAGGTCTTCCCCATGAAAGGATGAAACTCTCAATCACAGGAAAACTCCCAAAAAGAACCACCGTATGCACTGTTGAAACTACCCTCTAAAAATAATGCAATTCTAGACTGAAATAATGTTGTAGGTGATAGAAATATATTGGCATGCTGCCAAAGATCTGAAATCAGCCCAAGAACCCTCCAAAATGATCTCCCAATAGAAGGAATCCTTCCTCCTATGCAAAACCAACTCAGAAAGTGGGTTTCTCAACCCTCCATTGCAACACCCTGCAACTCAACACATCCTCTTGCAGAAACTGCGCTGAAACTGAAGACTGAAGCTTGGCACCAATGCTGGATGTGTGGAATGATAGATCAGGTCTCCCCCAAGAGCTACTCAAAGGGAAGAGATGGAATTCCTAAACAGGAAAACCTTAGTGCTAACCAGCACCAACAATCTTAGCTAAACAAATGAAGAGAGCAAAATCTAAGCAGACACATCAAAATATAATTCATAAGCTAACCTCAAATGGCTACCATCCTCTTCCTTATAAACTAAGTGAGCCTTCTCACCTTGGGTCCTACTCATTAGGGTTTAAACCATCACATAATCAATCTCCCTCCAAAAACTACGTTGTACTTTCATCAAGGCCACTCCTCCATGACAATGCTATTTGATTTGGTCAAGGTTGACCTCTTCAACCTACTTCAGCCATTTTCACACCTAAGGGTCTTCAATCCAACTCACATATAGTTGTCTAGACTGATCCTCATTCATATTGAGCTATTTTTATTTATGATCCACTCCTCCTACATTTATGCTATTGACATGGTCAAACTTGACTTTGTCCACATGAAAATGTCCCTTTTCACACATGAGGGTGTGAAATCCAACCATGATAATGACCCCTTTTCACATTATGAGGGATTTTATTCCTATTTCTTAAATGTATGGGCCTCCTTACCCATTTATCCATCTCCTAAGTGAAATCAGCAAAAATCAATATTCCAATTAGCTGAATGCTAATTTTGGATTATGACAGTCCTCCCCTCCCAAATGTTGCTTGTCCTCAAAAACTGCAAAGATAAAACTGAGAAGAGTCCCCTCCTCTTGCTATAGCATCCACATATGATAAACTCCTCCAAGGAAAGATATGTTGTGTGATCAATAAATCTCCATATTGCCCCTCGCAAACATGCAAGCTAGCTGAATAGCTATCATCATGAGCAAGTAGAGTACTCAAGGAGTTAATAAGGTGTTGCCTAGAGGTCCCCTTGAGGCATGGGATCAGAAATATATTGGGAATAATCATTCCCATGTGGATCCTCCATCCCCAAGCAATCATCCATACAAAGTGAGTCACCTCCCAACATGGCAACTCCTAAAAATTCTTCTCCACCTTTGGCTCCTGCAAAGTAGGTGGGTTGAAAATATAAACATGGTAGGCAAAGAAGCCTACCCCACGCTGTCCTCCTCTCCATTTATAATAAGTGTAGAGTATCTTCTGATCTTGGGCTGCAATAAATTTTCCCTCAAGTGGAAAGAAAGAGACTATACCTCCAAATTTCTCCTCTTCAACATTGTGAATCAAGCTGGCCCAAATCATCCCATATGTGATGGATAGGAAATCACCGCCATGTGGTATCCCATCAATCTCATGGCCCACATCATAAAGAAACAAGTGTTTTGCTGTGGTGGTCATATTACCTCCCATGCTCCCTTTAGAACATGTAATGCAAAAAGTGTGGGAATACTCTTCCCCAAAGGACACACCCAACCAATGTGTCTCTCCCCCAACCATGCTCCCAATCAAAATAAGAACAACATCAAAAAATGGAATCATGATTAGCATCAAAATGAGGGAAATATTGAAGGTTTCATGTGGTGCTGGAAGGTACCAACAGTTTCCCAAGTGGTCACAGCGCAGTCTTCCCCACTGCAACTTCAGAAAATAGCATGACAAGTTGTTTCTTAGAAAATGGCTAGTTGTGTAAGTCATCACATCTACTAGGAAATAGTAAATGGCTGAGTGTATCAACTGAGCATACAAGAAGAAACCAAACACTTTCCCAAGGTCATACAAAATATGGTTGTCTCCATCATAATAGTTGGTCAAAATTTTTCCATGGAGCTCAATAATAAGCTTGCCCTCTTGCAGAGCAATGTACTGAATAGAAATGGTAAGAGTATGCAAATATTGTGTTAGACAATCAATAAATTCAAAAACAAGATTCTTACCATGTACTGGAAGTAAGAATATGTATTGATCCATGAATAAGTCCTCCATAGTGGTATGACATACTCCCATGAAGAGGAATGAATCATATGCTACATGAAGATCACCCTTATTATGCTTGGAAATCCAAGTTAAGAAGATCATATCTCTGTAATAGATGTTTCCATCCACTACTCCATCTCTCTCACCTCCTCCTTGTCCACCAAGTGCACCCAATGTGAAGTGATCCTGGGGATACTCCATCAATAAACCTTAGCTCCAAAGTGACAGTGTTGTTGGCCTATGCAAATAGGCTCCTGCCAACTCATAGCTCCATTCTTTGACATGTTAATTGTCAAAGACATCTCCCACAATGCTACTACATATAGGAAGTTCCTTCCAAGGTGGAAGTAACTCCTGATTATCCAAGGCTAAGGAGTAGCCCCTTTGCACCATGATAGTGCCATATCCTACTCCTGCAACATCATGCAAAGCAGGGGAGAAAATTTTCCCCTGCTCTCCCAAGAGCAACCAAAGCAAAAATATATTTTGCTGCCTCCTTATACCTCCATCATACAAATCATGTGATGAAAACATAATGAGTGATATGAAGAATGTCATATCAACACAATGCATCCATACTCCTTGTTTCCCTATGATGCAAGTATCCTGCCAAACTTTCTCCACCCACATACCCTTTGAAAGAGGATATGCAACATGATGGTCAAACTCCTTCAAGAGTAGCTAACGCAGCCAAGCCTCCTGCTACCCGATGTCATAAATCTGCCAGTATCTCTCTAGCCCCTTGCTCACCATCCACACCCATTCATACAAATGTGGGTGCCTCCCATCATGCTCTAACTTGGTACCCTTCCGATGAAGACTGCCATCCTCCCAAAACATATTTTTCTCAATGCATTTCATGGGATGTTGAAATGAAACTCCTTGGAGATCCCCTAGAAAAAATCTCACACCCATGACCATCTTGAATCCATAAGGATCCAAGTGAGCTAAAGGAAAAACCTCCTCAGTGCTGCTTATTGACAACGCTATTAATCTCCTCCATGGTGTTTTGGCTGTCCAATGTCCCAAATAAAGGATAAACATATGGTTTTGCATAAGTTTGTTTGGGACAAAGTTCATCCTATTTGTTAATACTGGAAAATCGTACAGCAAAAAATGACATCAATTAATGTCGAGCCTAAGGATTTACAGGACATGGATACATTTTGGAATCAAGAAGTATTTAAAATCTCTAAGGTTTTGAGAAAATCAAATTTGAACTAGTCATCAATGCTCAAATGCGCGCTTTTCCTTCGAAAAGAGAGCCTTCTATGCGCACTGGAGCTCGATAAGCACGCATTCCTGGAAGTGGAAAAAAATCACTTTCCGGGACCACAAGTAAGAAAAGGACAATTTCTCCTTATGTGAATGATGCCTAAGGACAACACCAATGCCTCCTTAGGCATTGTGTGAGCACAAAAAATCATATTTGAGCACACAATGGAATCATACCCCTCCCTTGGGTCACCATCCATCATGTACCAAGGGAGGGAAGGAGGATTTGAAGCTCACCTATATAAACCCACCAAGAGATGAACAAAGGGTGTTCACAAGGTTATGCTGGCCAAAGTTGCCCAAGAAACACTAGCAGTTTGTGTGACCCAAGGAGCTGGAGCAAGAGAGGACTCGATGGTTGGCCACCCAACATCTTAGTCCACTACAACAGAGAGAGAGAGAGTTAGACTGCGTCAGAAGGCAAAACTTGAGGGAAAAACATCCTTGCATCGGGACCTAGAGCCAATTCCTAGGGGCCCTTTGGAAAGTGGGTAAGATTTTTTTTCATTCCAAGCATTCAATAAGAAGAGGCCATTGAGCCATTGTTTACCTTGTTACTGTTTGGAACTCTCTATATAGCTTCTTTTGTGTTTTTATTTTTAGTTTTTTAACAGAGCATACTTTGGTGTATTACTTCATTTAAGTTTTATGCTTCTGAGCTCCCCCCAGATACTGCATGTTACCTATAGTTTAGAGGGTAGACCACACCCTCCAAACTCGTGCAATTTCGTACACCCATGTGTCGAATCCACCACAATAGGATTGGCGACTCCACTAACGTGTTTCAAGTTTATGTGGTTGTGCCTTATTTTGCAGGAGACCCTTAGTCTATGATGGAGTGGATTTGACAGTCCTCTGACCCATCTTGCAGTCCCTAGACTCACTGAGGTGAAATATTGAAGAAGGAAGCTCCTAATATTTTTTATTTGCAGGAATTTTGTGCGCAGTTTTTTCACACAGACAAGCAGGGCGCGCGTTCAGAAGTGACCTGCGCGCAGGAAAGTGCACCTGTCAGAGGTTTTTGCGCACAATTTGAAGAGAGATTTTTTCTCCCTATCTTTTGCATTTGTTTTTCTTGTAAGTGTGTTGGGTATCCCCTAATGTATCTGCCAACACCTGTGTTGATACCCTGCAGCTTCTGTGAACTGATTTTTGTTGCTTTCTGTAGGCATTTAGTTAGTTTTCATTTAAGTTGGTTTTTTGCAAAAAGTGTTCACATAGTTTAAGTAGGGGGCGAATTAACCATTGCTTTCCAAAAATTTTATGTTTTTTTCAAATTATGGTATGCACACTTAGTTTAACTAGTCCAAGTAAGTGGCTCATGACCACACATGCATAAGCTAGTGTGGAAATTGTTTAGTTTAAATTTCAATTTTTGCATTTAGGAAATTGCGGGACTAGGATTGAATCGCAAGTTAGAGCAAGTAATCTCTGTTGTCTTTGCACCATTGGGTGACCCTAAACAAGCATATGAACACTCTAGATTTGTGATTCGCCATCTCCCTTTAGTCACTCACAAAGACTAATTAGGAGGTTTTGGAAGCGGTCCATTATCCGCAAATGATTTTTATTTGAGCAAGGAACAACGTCACATAGTTTAACTAGGGGAATTTTGTAAAGGATCACAAATTTCCATATGTTCAAATTATGAGATTGTTCACCATACGCTCACACAAATTCACCGACTAAGAAAAGAAAGCCACCTAAAAATAACTTAAACCAACTCACTAAATTCTCCCCACAGGGGCCACAAGAGAAATTATAGATTAAGTTAGGATCAAGGGGGTAGGCATCCAATAAGCCGCCTTGATCACACTTCACATTTGAAACATAGAATTTGAATTTTTAGGGAGCTTTAAAATCCACCTATCAGCCCACGGAAAATAAAACCCAAGCGCGGCAGAGACCTGATTCAGAGGGGGTTAGGCTTAGGCACAGTGGGTGTGGTATCAGTTGGGGCTACCTGACCTGGCTGATACTTGGTATTGTTATCTGACTACCGAGAAGCCCAAGACTCAAACGCTCATGTGGGACGGTGGTTCTTAGTGGCCAAATCTAGGGCATCCTTTACCCTATAGGTGACGGTGCAGGCAAGCGCCAGACCCTTAGCCGTTGCTAGTTCTTTCAGGACGTTGTGCCAGCACTCACAAGAAATCCTCTCAAGGCCCAGTTACTTTTGAGTGTGTGAGGATGTTATTAGGTCTTCTAGGATTTTTTGAGTATCACATGCAAACAAACAAAACCATTTTTTTCTTGATTGCTCACATATATTAAGTTAAAGGAAAATCTATTTCATTTTTCGCTTTGTCTTATGTATGTGGCCATAAAATTGTCGTGATCACAAACTCAATCCCCTCAAAACTATTTTCCAAAACCCAACTTGGACAACCCTCAAGCAATTCCGATGGAACCTCGTCGGTCCAGGCATCCTTTGGACCTGCCCCCATTATCGGGAGGGGTTCCAGTTCTTTCGCCGTTTAGGCGTCAAATACAGAACATTGCCACAGTGGTTGGTTCCTCCTTTCTTGGAGAAACCTTATTTGGGAACCCTAGACAGTCTCCCAACACCACACCGCACATCACTCCCCCCTCGTCCCCTAGGGGGTAGAAGAGTGCATCCCATACGAGAAGCCAGCTGAATTCACAACCGGGTATGTCACATACTAACCCTCGTTCTAACCAGAACTTTGTGTCTTCACACGTTTCCATGGCATCAACCTCTCAGTCACCCTTCTTAACGGCGTTAAATCTACTGGATTTAACCAAGCTCACCAATGACCCCATCGCACACGACTCTAATTGGCCTCCCATGCCCATGAAGCTCCCTTCAGACATACCAAAGCTTGAGGGCAAGCAAGCGGAAGACCCAGGGAATCATATAATGACCTTTCACTTGTGGTGCTCATCGAATAGCATCATTGACGATACTATTTGATTGAGGTTGTTTCAACGCACTCTCACGGGAGTGGACGAGAAATGGTACGTCGAGCAACCCCCTACTTCGCATGGAACCTTTAGCGCCCTCGCTACTGTGTTCCTTACATACTTTCAGCTACCCATTCACCACGATTCGGGAATGGAGTTACTAACTCATTTCAAACAATCCCCCTCTACCCACATTTCTGAACATCTCCATGAGTGGAGACGAAATCACAGCTTATGCAAAGCACAACTCGACAACCAATTCCTTTTAGATTTATTCTTGAAAACTCTGACAACGGATATTTCAAAGGATGTGGCACAACGTAACCCCACATCCGAAGAGGGCGCAATCAGTAAAGCCCAACAGCTTGAACTGATCTATACACAATCAAGATACATATACAATATCCTGCCTAACACCCCGCGCCTGCAATCTTATCAAGAATTGCTAGGCACATTGAACTCTACAGATGGACTTATAGGGTCGATGACCCAAGGGTACCTAGGCAACAGCAGTAAGAATCCCAGTTACACACATGGTTCTACCCAGAACATGTCTCAGCCCGGATTTCAAAGTCATCATATGCAGCAGCAAAATTTGACTAATAGGGCACCATTGTATCACCAAGGAGGACCATACCCTCCAGCTGAGGGGGACCCAGTACGCAGGAAGAAAAACTCACAGAAGAACTCCCCCCAATGGCCAGGTGCAAACATGGGACAGCAATATGCTAAGTCCCAAGCACATAACCCACCAACGCAAAACAATGCACATGTGAACTTTGTGCAACCGTCCCAAAATCAACCACACCAGTATGATGAGGATAATTACCCTCCTAACGTGGCCAAAAGAAAGGTAAAAAACAAAACCAAAGGGAACCCTGGACAGGGGTGCAGCAACAAACAGTTCCCACCGTGATCCCGGGCTGGAGATAACTCCAACCGGAACCAGAACTAGGAGCCAAGCAATGCCCAAAAGCAAGGAAAGAGACCACCTCTATGAACAAACCATTCTTTTTTGATATGTGGTGAGTACGGGTACTATACTCACCACTGTCCTGAACTCCCTGAGCTTAAAAAGCTTCAGAGTAACCGAGGACAAGGAGGATCTTCCCATACAACTGCAGTTATGCAAATACCCTTCCTCCATCAAGGAACGATTAGCACTCAGCAGCAAAACCCCAATGATTCCAAGAAAAACAACCATGAAATTTACATGGCTGGGGAAGAAATGTTTTTCCAAACCCGGAATCACAGCTACGACACCCCACCAGAAACTGGTACGTCAGGGGCTAGTACGAGCACGCCGACTGCACCTTTGACCATTCCAAATATTCCTTTGGAACCATTGCCAAAAATGGTTAAAGAGCCTAATAGGTGAGCAGGTAACTACTCTAAAGCAGCCCACAATTATAGAATCGTAGACGATTTAGCCCAATCACCTGCTACTATGTCTTCTTTAGAGGTACTGCAGTCGTGCCTGAAGCAGCGGAAAGCCCTACTTTCTGCCTTAGGTGACGTCGACCCTTCCGACATGCGCATGATGGCTTTTGATTTAGACAAAGCCACCCCTAGGCTTCCCTCCATGGTCGCCTTCCAGATACCAGCATTGGTACAAAATATCACTTTTCACCGATGTGTCATTGACGAGGGTGCATCGAAATGCATCATGTCAAAAAATGTATGGCAGAAGTTAGGAGCCCCATGACTCAAACCTTCCATCATCACAATCAGAGCATACAACAGCTGACCCTTGACCCCTGTCGGTCTCTTCCAAAATGTACCGATCTGCTTAGCTGGAAAAATGGTACACATAGACATCAAAGTCTTGGACGCTCACTTGGATTACAATATACTCCTTGGGCAGAGTTACATGTATGCCACGTCTGCCATAGCATCCTCCATTTTCCGCATCATGATGTTCCCCCACGAGGATTGAATCACTACAGTAGACCAGATGAAGTACACTGAAAAGCATCCTTTGACCAACACAAATATGGTTCTACCCTATGTAGACACAGCCACAGATGTTATTTTACGGTATCAAGAATATGGCCCTGGCCAATTTAAACCGTCGTCAGTCCTAGGATCATTCCTAGGAGATCCTCCTATTATCCCTGAGGTATCACCCGATGCCACAGTGGCCCCGGTATGCATGATGTCTACATCAAGCGCTGAGGTTAGTCAGGACATGGACTCAAGCAGTAACGACACCGAGGTATCAGCTACTGCAGCATCCCTAGTCTATGCCGCCTCCCAAACTCCTTTCTTATACCCACCTCCTTGCTTCACCTCCCAGCAGGTCTTGGCAACTCTGGTACTACCCAACATATCATTGGCATTCCCAGTGTGTTATCTCATTCCCCCTCCAGGAATTCCATCTACCAATGTTACTGCGTTTGGGTTAAAGCCCCCCGGTCCTGAGGAGCCCCAACCTACCCAAGTAGCAGCCGAAACTACCCCCACAATGGAAATCCCCACTGCATTACCAGCAACCACAATAAATAAAATTTCCAAGAAAGGAAAGAAAGTGGTGACCCCCACCATACAGTGGGAGTCATCAGCCTGCGCTATATGTGATGTCACAGGACACCCTAATCACATATGCCCGGAGTTGGACGAATTAAAACCACTCCTCGGCTGCAAGGTAGGCACCTCAAAATGACATTCTCATAAGAAGTGACTTGACACCAAAAGTACAGGAAAACCGTTGCGTACCAATTATGCATGCACCCTCTATGACACCTATGGGCATTATACCCACCATTGTCCAGAAATACCATGATATAGGGACGCCTTACACATGATCGAGCGATCCTATCAAGAGGATCCCTCCATCCAGTCTATTAATGATGATCCGCACACCATCTTGTACTTACAAGAAGAACAACGGTCACCCGAACAACCCCCTGCCATACTGCCTTCCCCAGTCGAAAGGTGCGTACTTTGCGATGAACTTGATCATTTCATCATTGACTGCCCAACCTTGGAAATGTTCCAACAATGGTACCCAATCCATGTAGTGTACCACGCCAACATGGATATCCAATATTCATGCCAAATATGCGGGGATAACCACCCTGTACATCATTGCCACTACATACTGAGATTTCGCACAACTTTAGACTGTATGCGATCGACCATTGTCTGCATCTCCCAAGAAGACGGTGCAAACTGGGATTCCATGAACAGTTCAACGACCCAAGAGGATGTGAAAAATATGTCCACCCCATTAGGGCCATATGAAAGACAGGAAATTAGGGAGATCCATCCCCCTCCAAACGCTAACGACATGACACACCACATACGGTTCATGACATCATGCGTCGGAACCATGACTCGAGCTATCTGCTCATCTTCCATAGGTTTCGAGATAGTTGCAGCTACAAAAGTAGCTGGCCCTATGATAGTACAGACCCAACCTATCTACACTCTATCTACGACGTCTGGTTCCATCGCATCCACGATGGAGTCTTTGTCGTGTTTCTCAACTAGCTCCACCAGGATCACCCCCATTCAGTCTCAACCTAAGAGGGTACACTCCCCCTTCAAGACCCTCTTTCATTCGGATGAGGATATCCTGGAAACCATGACGGAGCTCGATTACCCATGGGATGCAATGCATCGCCGCTCATTGTTTCTTCCCAGGAAGGCAATCAGTCCTGAAAAGACAACCAAACCAGAGATCTATGCGATCGAATCAAAATACTTTCTACCATCAGGAAAAGTCGAATGGTTTAAAAACCCCATCCCCACGCCCGATGCGTTTGAGGAAGGCAATATGTTGAATATTTCACCTATCATCAAAGTGAACATATCTCAAATTCCATCAAAAGTCGAAGAAATCTCGCTAGGGGCAGCATCTTCACCAGAAGAAGTAGCCTCTTTTACCAAATTATTACAAGAGTATCGAGATATCTTTTATTGGGACTACTCAGAAATGCCTGGGCTTAGTCTTGCGATTGTAAAGCACCATATTGACACTTGGCCGGATGTAACCCCAATCCGCCAAAAACAACGTCAACTGCACCCATCAAAGGCAAAATAAATAAAGCGAGAAATCGATAAGCTTCACAAAGCTGGGTTTATTTACCCCATCGCCTACACATCTTGGGTTTCTAACCTTGTTCCCATCATGAAAAAACAGGGCAACATACGCATCTGCACCGATTTTAGGGATTTGAACAAGGATTTTCCTAAAGACAATTATCCCACCCCCTTCATCGACCAAGTTATTGATGCTTGTGCTGGCCACGAGGCCCTATCCTTCATGGATGGATTCTCCGGATATAATCAAATCCAAATCCGCCATACAAATCGATATAAAACTGCATTCACCACCCCCTGGGGCACATTTGCATACAAGGTAATGCCATTTGGCCCAAAGAATTCCGGAGCTACCTTCCAAAGGGCCATGAATTACATATTTCATGACTTGGCACACCTTATCCTTGCCAACTTGGATGACCTTACGGTACGCTCCAAAAAACGCTCCGACCATCTCGAGGATCTGCGATTGGTATTCCAATGATGCCGTCAATACAACTTGTGCTTAAACCCTCTTAAGTGTGTCTTCTGCGTCAACGCAGGAATACTATTAGGTTTTATTGTATCCCAGCAAGGGATTTGAGTTGACACTTTAAAATTTCAAGCCATTAAAGAGGCCCCCCCACCTCGAACCCTCAGGCAAATCCAAAGCCTGCAAGGCAAGGCCAATTTTCTTGCACCTCCTCCGCCAATACATCCCGTTTAAATGGGATGGTCATGCCCAACAAGAATTTGATGCGCTGAAAGAAACACTATCTTCAACACCACTTATTAGTCCCCCTGACTATAACAAGGATTATATCCTGTATCTATCAGCCTCTGACTCCAAGTTGGCTGGGGTATTGGTCCAGGAGGGCCCAGATGGAAGGGAGCACGTAAGCTATTACATCAGTAAAACCCTATCCAGCCTCGCATTAAGATATGAGCCCGAAGAAATAACTGCCCTAGCATTAATCCACGTAGTACAGAAACTTCACCATTACATCATCTTAAAAAAGACCACGGTCATAGCAGATACTAATCCCATCAAATACCTACTCACACGTCGGCTAATGAACCACAAGTACGCCTGCTGGATAGTAATTCTCCAAGAATACGACTTACAGTTTCGCTCTCCCAAAGGAAAAAAGGCACTTACCCTAGCAGAGTTCATTACAGACCTCCCAAGAGATTCCAAAGGGTCACCAGTAAACGATTCGCTACCAGATGAACACCTGTTCTTTATAGCAACCAACGACCCTTGGTACGGGGATATTCTCCTATTTTTACGAACCCAAAAGTTCAAACCTCACCTCACGCGAGATGACTGTCGGCGCATACGCCAACAATCCCCTTGATACCTCCTCATAGGATATGTATTATACAGGAGAGGCATCGATACGATCTTGTGGCGATGCCTCACTCACGATCAAGCAGAGCAGGCCCTGAACGATTGCCACGCAGGTGCTTGTGGCAGACATCTATTTGGAATAGCTACCGCCCAAAAAGTCCTACGAGCAGAATATTTTTGGCCATCCCTGTTTCGCGACTGTATCATGCCCGTTAAAAGATGCAAGTGGTGCTAATGGTGCGCCCACAAGGCAAGAGAACCACCTGTCCCTCTGCATCCTGTCATCGTAGCCGGCCCCTTTTGTAAATGGGGAATCGACTTCATGACTTGTAACCCAGCCTCATGAGGGAACCATAAATACATCATCATGGTTGTCGATTATTTCACCAAGTGGGCCGAAGCCATGCCCACATACGACAATACAACAGAAACTGCCACTCGATTCCTGTTCAACCATGTGATAGCCCAATTTGGCATCCCGAAAGAGTTAGTCTCTGACCACGGAAAGCACGTCAAAAACGAAGTCTTCGAGGAGCTATCTCATCATCTCGGATTCACCCATGAATTTGCTTCACCATATTACCCCCAGTGCAATGGACAAGTAAAGGCCATTAACAAAGTACTCAAAACTATGTTACAGCGCATGGTGAATAACCACAAAACCAACTGGCACCACATGCTATTTTTTGCCTTGTGGGCATATCGCACGGCAGTTAATACTTCCACCGGTTTTACTCCTTTCCACTTAGTATATGGGATCGAAGCTGTGATCCCCATAGAACGTGAGATCCCAAACTTGCATACAGCCAGCGAACTCCTTGATGACACCCAACCTCTAGAGCAACACTTAGTACAACTAGAGCTAGTTGATGAAAACAAGCGACAATAGTTGCAACACAATGAGGCCCATAAGAAAAGGGTAAAAGCATCATTCTACCACCACATCACCCCTCTCTCATTTACTGAAGGAGAGCTAGTCCTTCGCTATGATGTCAGAAAAGAAGCCTTAGGGCCAAGAAAGTTTGAAACCCTGTGGAAAGGATCCTATATCATCAAACATTGCCTCCGACAGGGGGCATACATCTTGACGGAACCGGATGGGACCTACCTCACTAACCCCATCAACGGCCTTTACCTCAAGAAATTCTACCCATAAGGGCCCCTGTAGCCCTTATCCCCTAGAGTTAGAGTACACAAAAATCCAAATACCAAAATATTTTTGACCCAAAAAACCTAAACGCGCTCAAAATATAACCATGGATCAGAAACTTGAAACTTATTTCGGATTTGCTGATGGAGCATCACTTAGCTGCAATTTCCTGGGTCATCTACTACCCTGATCGATCGCCACTATGTTCAAACGGCGTGTGCATCGGTTCAAAAACCAACAATCAAGCAAAATATGATGCTGTTATCGGACTTATGTGCGAGGCCCTCCACCAGGGCATCTGCCATATACATGTCTACCTTGACTCCCAATTAGTAGTCTCACAGTTAAACCAAACATTTGAAACCAGGGATGCAAACCTATTTAGAAAATATTTGCGTGCCAGAAGATTAAGCAGACAATTCGATTATTTTAAATTCTCACATGTATCAAGGAATCAAAACCAAACAACTGATTGCATAGCTAACAATATCCTAGACTTGAATGCATCGCGAGAAAACTGCCATACATAAAAGGCCAAAAACATGTTTATCCATCAGCATAACACAAAATGCATAAACCGAAATAGACACCACACCATGTAGAGCTGCAAAAAATATCTCTCATATATATATCAAAAAATATGTGTATCAGAGTACAAAAAATAGTATCACTGGCCCATTGGCTAGCCCAAAAATACAGAGGTCGTCAAAAATAAGGGAAGCATCCTCATAATGGTTGTTTTCCCTGTGTACAAAACTACTCTAGGGGGGTGCCCCCTCAAGAGGAGCACCTGGGCCCACCACTGCTCTTGGTGCCGCCACCGGAGCTGTTGTTGCCACTGCGATAGCTACCTGTCGTAGAGTAGGCTGGTAGTCCCTCTCATGGGCCATCACTGTCTCTAGCCATACCTCTTCGAAGTCATCCATAAGACCTCGAGTAGGCATCCTATGGGTCAAACGGTCCACTCGAACTCGGAAGTCCTCTAGAGCCTCTACCTGAGCTGTAAGTGCTACGATGTGTGCCTCAGCCGCATCTGCATGAGCTCTCTTAGGTGCTACCTTAGCTACACCCATGCTTCTACCCTCACTAGAAGGACCAGCACCATCCTCGCGAGGTCTACTAGCACCCCTGCCCGGTCCACCTATGGCACCACCTCCCAGGTGGTTGTGGTGTAGGGTTGTGACCCACCAGTCGGGCCACTCGGCGTCCCACCTCACCAACATCTACACAAGTCACCAAAATAATGCAATGTCAATAAAAAACACTCAAGAACACAAAAAATCGAGTAAATTCAGAAATATAACACATACCTACGGAACCCCAAACATAACCAAAAGGGAGACCAATATCTGGATCACCCTGAAAGTCCATCCCCACGTAAGGGTATGGAAAAAAAATCTATGGATTGGCCTCAAACCAGGCCTTCGTTGTGCCATTCCAATAACGACCAACCATGCCACCACTGCCCCATGGCATCACCGGAGCCCACCTCCTCATGCGTGGCTCCCTCAGCCCCCCAATAGGCACAACCACCACGGGCCTCAGCAGCATGACCCTCTCGTACATAATGCTACACAAAATGCTAGCGTACGCAAATGATTTGGATCCACACTGGACTCGGTTCAGTTGCGACACCATACCATCAAAGCAAAAACGGGCAAAATCAAGGAAATGCCCATTCCTCAAATGGCGTAAAACCCCCACTTGTGGGCCCGATGCCCGATGAGGCACAAATGACCCCGGTAGTCGCACAATAATGGCCAGAGCACACCGCTCGGCCACATCTATCACTGAGGCGATATTGATGCACCCCTCAGTAAGAGGTGCACCACCACAATGCCTCCTCCGGAACCTGTCCATGTTCACTCGTCCAGCAGGAAGTGGATATCTCAGCACCTCTCCTTGAGGCAGTAATCTGGTCACAAAGTAAATATCGGTCTCTGGATGGATAATCAGGTTCATCCCGCTCAGAAAAAACATGTTGCACCTCCTGCGCCAATGTTGTATGATATAACTTAACAAACGGTCCTGTGACCGAAGGAACTTGTTTTCAGAAAATTTCAGGAGGCCCCATGCAACCAACTGACAGCACGCCCCAGCATCAGCAGCCAGAGCAGTCCAGATCTTCGGCCAATCTCGTTCTCTCCATACCAACCTGCCAAGTAATAGGCACCCATCAGTACAAAGGAGAAAAATCATAAGGGCCAGCAAAAAACCAAAGATTTTTTTTTCAAAATCATTGCCTTTGCACACCTGTTTCATTCACAGGCGCGCCCTTGCGCACAAAGAGGTAGGAACAACACACCTTCACATGGCTGTACCTAAGAAATATGTGCAATGGGGGCACCTATTTACCTAGATCACCCTCGCAATCTAGGACAAAAATCCCCTTTAATGACGTACAAACCTAATTTGTACAGCCCCCGGCGTCACCAAACTGGAAAAATTAAAATGCAAGACGTCAAGAGAGTTACCTTGGCATAATATCACTAATCCCCGGTTACATAGGCTGACCACAAATGCAAGAAAGGCTCTTTTATCACCTCTGATCTCCCAAAACTCAGCAAGTACAAATTGATAGGATTAGGGCCATAATCCCTTATTTATCGCCCTTTTTTAGAACTTCGGAGGTCCATAAAAGGAGATCGGAAGGTCCATTCTGCAAACTGTAAGTTGCACCATTATCAGTATACCATGACGAATGAAAGAGATGCCCCACATTCGCTTTTCGAAGAAATATTTTTTCAAGAGTCGGCAGGTATGCACCCTCCCATCTTCCTTTCCAAGATTCATGTTTTTCAATAATATTGAATGAAAAGAAGGTGCTTTCACTTGAGGTAGTTGTTTTTTGCAGGAAGAACCCACAAACCATTCACAACACCCACCACCGAAAGTTCTGGAGCAGGTATCATTCTACCCTTAGCATGATAGAGTCCTAGAAAACTTTGCATATCCTGACATCATTTCTCCATCAGAAATAAACCATAGGGTCCTCATACCTGACCACATTTATCATCACCTCACCCTGCATATGATAAACGTCCGCGATGGTCGGTAGAACCCCCACTCCATGGTGATCGTCATCTCAAGTAGACCATACATCACCCCACCAGTGACACCATGGCCATACCATTTTTAGTCCGGGAAGCACCTCATGCCCATCCATATACCATGAATAAGGTTAAGTTCACCATTTAAACTAACCCCCTTCTCGGACGATCGGGTTGTATAAGCAGAATGAAAGCGCACCTCTGCGCACCGCATTTGGCCCACCATACCTCCATCAACATTAACCCATCTGTGATATCTTCCGCTTCATCAACCCCGCACATGAGACCAACCAATGGGACCCCTACCCCCAGCAAAACACCATCCTCACACCATCAACTGAGCAACCCTCTTTCATGTTTTGGGGTACCCATCTCTGTGTTTTTTACAAACCAAACCCCATTATTTTATTCTTTTGGTAAGTGTACAAAGATCACAAACAATTCCCTTTTCCTCTTCGCCCTCATATTGTACTTTTCCTCCCATGGCAGCAGTCCCCCATCTCCCTTGGTCGAAGTATTTCATACCCCCCATGCACGCACCATTACGACAATCATAGCCGGTTCATACCCGCCCTGGAAGTCCTACCAACTCCAAGAAATTTTCCCTTCAGAAATACCTATGACTGCCTCCAAGCTGCTCAAATATACTTTGACCTTGGGCCACTGAATCCCCATCATCTGTTTTCAGCTACCGCTCACCAACATGCCTATGCTACACCCATTATGGTTCAGTTAAGGCTTCCTTTTTGTCAACATCAACACCTCTTTTCCAAAAAGGAAGTGGTACCTTGGATGACCCCTCCCCATGCAAAGGGGTATCCTCGTGTGGCACTATGGGAGACATCATTGTCCATATATGTCATTGATCCTCTTGACATTTTCCTACAACAAAAGCTTTCATGTCACGATGGTATCATACCTTACAACCATTGCACTTTGATCAAGATCCGTCGAAGACCCGTGCCTTTATAAGCGTCTCTGACAAACAATGCTTACACAGGAAGGTCCTAGCCAGTACATATGCATACATTATGCAGTGATATGCCATACCAAGATTACACATATGGGTACCACATTCCACCTATCGTCAAAGAAAAAATGCCCCTTAGGGCGTCAGCAGTCGTCGTCAACAACCACCAACATCACTACCACAATAGTGGCACAGACAACACATGTATCTATCAATTTTGTTTAACTAGCCATAGCATCAAGAGCATGGGACATGCCCGCCTCGTTGAAATTTTAAAAATATGTTGTATATTTTGTCTGCTTGCAGGGGGTCCCTTAGGCCATGGTTATCTCGAAAACGGTGCAAGGTGTTGTCTATTATACATGCAGGCCTCGCTCTCTCTCTCTCTCTCTCTCTCTCTCTCTCTCTCTGCATACGATACAGAAAATAAACTATAATGTATTTCGGCTATACAGTTCTTCCTAGACCTCACACATTACGGGGCAACTGTTAACACTGGAAAATCGTACAGCAGAAAACGACATCAATTAATGCCGAGCCTAAGGATTTACAGGACAGGGATACATTATGGAATCAAGAAGTATTTAAAATCTCTAAGGTTTTGAGAAAATCAAACTTGAACTAGTCATCAATGCTCAAATGTGTGCTTTTTCGTTCGAAAAGAGCGCCTTCTATGTGCACTGGAGCTCTAAGATAAGCGTGCATTCCTGGAAGTGGAAAAAAGTCACTTTCCGGGACCACAAGCAGGCAAAGGAAAATTTCTCCTTATGTGAAAGCCGCCTAAGGACAACACCAGTGCCTCCTTAGGCATTGTGTGAGCACACAAAATAATATTTGAGCACACTGTTAGTCATCAGTATTTTTCACTTGTTGGTGATGACTAGTTGTAACAGCCAAGTTTTCCAACAACCGATCTAAAAATTTGTCAAATTTCCCAGCTGGGAAAACACCCATAAAACTTTTTTCCCTCCTACCTTTCAGTCCGCCCATGATGAGATGAAACCTCATTATCAAATCCTACCTAGCCTCAGCCATACTGGTCTACCCTTCAGCTCTAAAGAGACAATCCAAATATGTTCAAAAAGTATCCCCTGAGTTAAGAAGTGGCGCTTTAGGGCATTTCTCCCTTGGCAAACTATCCAAGAGCCAAAAAACCTCCATATGCTATAGACCAGCCATAACAGACCTTCCTACTCTACTAATGAAGTTGGTTACAGCCCTAGGTCGTGCCACTAATACACCCTTAAGTCTCAGCAATACATAGACCACAAGTCAAGTTGATTATTAGGTGTTTTTACAGTGATTGATGGATCTTTCAAGGACAAAAACATACCAGCATCTTAGAAGACAATTTTTGGCTCCACATGAGAATACAGCTGCTTGTCAATGTGATCTTGAGCCTGAAATACAGTTACAAAGCAAAGAGTTCTTCATCAAGCTCTTGCGACCACATTCAAAGCCTGAAAGGACAGTAAGAGAAAAAACAACACTGTCAAGAGACTGATGATATGACATGACTAAGAACCTCCTTCATCTATAAGCAAAGGGTTAAGAGCACCTCCTTCATCTACAAGAAGAGGTTCAAAGAGGTTGAAATAACATCGGACACTTTGTCAAGTGAAGGGCATCCTTCATTCATAAGCAGAGGGCCAGGGCAGTGACTGATTTCAAGGTATTGACTGATCAAAAGATGAGTGGTAAGAACAGTAAGAGATAGTTGAAATAGAGAAATAATGTGAAAGGACAAAGAAGGAAAGCAGGGGTACCACTGCAATCCAAAGGGTTTAAACTTGTCTCTTATTAGGGTTTCTTTCAAAAGGCAGTCTGAAGCCCAAATAAAATTATTTTGCTGATGATTAAGGCATAGGTCATAACACAGGCCAATGATGATGATTATGTTTCGAAGGATACTGATCTTCCTACTCACAAAGGAATGTCTTTCAAATTACTTATCATAGTGGACAGAAGGAAATCTGAGCTCATTTCCCCAAAAGGCAATACAACTGAACACAGAGGTTCATAATTGCAAGAAGGACTTTGGCATGTTTTTCAGATTCTGGAGAAACTTTCAAAGCAAATATAGGCTTTTTCCTTATAAAAAGGTCGAAGGTACCCTACTGATGCATTTTGAGTAAAGAAAGAAATGTTAAAAGAAATTCCCTTTTAATGGACAGAGGATGGGAAGACATGAGTAAATGCAACTGATTTCTCTGCACCCACAGTTAGAAGAGGAAACTTCAAGGACACCTAACAGTCAAATCATTTTCACAGTAGGGCATCATTTCCTCCAAATCAGCTAGAGCAAACACTTTAGTTTAAAGTTAAAAAGGGTAGATCCACCTCCTTGCAAAATGGCAAGGTACTTTATAAATCATTGGTATATTTTTTAGCGGATTCTCCATTTTGAAAAGGTCACCGAAGGGACAGCAGTGGCCAAAGTCATTTTTCGAATGTATAACACACAGTGAATAGAGTTGACCCTTGGAAAGAGTCATAACCATTGCCACTATTCGAATAAATACACAGACCTTTACACCAACATGTTTCAAAATGTGGGCCCTTCTTGACACATTCAAAAATCTTTTTGTGCCCTTTCAAATGACAAGGCAATGGTTTAAAAGGAGAAAGCCTTCCAAACCCTTTCAAGTCACACTCAAAGATATTTTGGTTTTTTTCGCTTTCAAAGGAGTTAAAGACCATTGAAAATTCATTGTGCAAACTCCAAAGCACAAGCAAAGCTTCCCCTTGCTGATCACTGGACCGAAGGAAAATGTTTGAACGAAGTTCACAAAGTTTTTGGGCTTGAAAAAATGCGCGATGCGCCTGTACAACCGCGCGGCGCGCTCAAGCGGAAAAACTACACAAGGTTACAAGGCTGCGCGGCACGCTTGTAGGTGTTGGTCCTGTTGGCCCGACAGGTGACCTGACACCCTTTCCTGCATGGTGCTCTTCCATACAAACGTGCCGCGCATCTTTTAAAGGTTCAAACACCTCCGACATGTGTTGAAAATGGCCCAAAGCCTTCGAACAACGCCATCATCAAGTCTCAAGGTATTTCTATGTGCCTCCCTTAGTTTTTTCAAAACTGTTAAGTGGTGGATAAGGGTTAAAGATCACAGTCTAAAACACAGTTTTGAGTTTTGTGTGAAAACGAAATTTGTTGTGGTTCTGTTGGCTTGAGGTGAAAAATTAAAGGGTCTTGAATTTGCATTGATATGAAAAGCCATTGTAGCTGCCCTCAAAACTATGATGAAAGATAGGAGCACAGGGCTTTAAAGGGTGAAACAGTAGGTCAATTTTCAAACACATTGATCATTAGATGAGCATTTTTGGCCTTCCAAAAGTCTCCTCTGTATGTTAAAAAGACAAAAAAAATAGTGTTTGGCCTGTCAGTTCCATATAGCAGAGTCAGTAAGGAAGCTGCCACTACAATTCGAAGGTGTTTTTGTCAAACTTTGTGTAAAGAATAGTGAAGTATAAGCAGGGCAGTGTTTTGATTGAAAGGAGTTTATTATTATTTGACTGCTATAGGACTGGTTGTGACCACATCAAAAACAAAATAAGCTCTGTTGCCTTACCCTATTACACAATGACCTTTGACTGTGTATATAATTTTTGATTGATTGTGTTTATGTTATTGAATATATTTGTTGAGCTGCATACAAAGGGAGCAGTGTTTTGGTCAAAGAAGAGTTTTGATTGTTTAAACTCCTATAGGTCTTTGAGCTCACACTAGACAAAATAAGCTCTATCACCTTACCACAAAACACAGGAAAATCACTTTGACTGTGTTTTTGTTCTTAAGTCTACTTGTTGAGTGACATACCAAGTGAAAAGCATTGTTTTGGAAAGGGCAGAGAGTTGTGTGTTAAAAGGGCATTTCACACTACATTTGAAACTATTGTTGCTTGATCAAATAGTAAGTTGACAGGTTGAGACAGAGTTTTGTTTGAAGAAGGCATTTCAAAAACTTTGAAGCATTTTGGTATTTTAGAAGCACATCTAGAACAAGATGCCTCCCAGACAGGATAGCAGGAGTGGGTTGCACAAGAGGTATGAGCCTATCTCCACCAAAGAGGTCAATGCACACCCATCAATCTTATTCAATTTCCATGAGGTGGGGTGCTTGGATTTTTTCCAAAGGGTACAAGAAGTCAAAAATTTCTCTCCTTTAACACATCTGTGCGCTTTTAGGTTCAGAGACAAACATTTTCAATTGGCATGCCTTGATTTCAAGTTCTCCCTGAGATCCATATCCAAGGCTACTAAAATTCCCTATATTGGCGAGAAATGGTTCAAGCAAAGCTATTTGGACTTAGATGACTACAAACCATTCCTCAAGCCTGAACACCGAGAATCATGCCCTACTATTTTCCCTTTCTCATATCTTTTAGCCAGCTATGCCCCCCTCATGAAGATTATCATGAAGTATTTCACTTGTGAGGGGAGATTCTCTCGAGTTTATGTATATCACATCCAACTGTTGATGCACTTCACAAGGACCAAGCAATTGAATCTTCCTTTCTTCTTGTACAAAAGCATTGAGAAAATGGCCTCCTCTATCCAAAAGAAGCCTTCGTCACAACAAATAGCCTCTCTATTCCATCACTCTCTCATAAAAATTATCATCCTTCACCAGCTTGAAAAGAGAGAGGTCTCTTGGGATGTTTTCATCAATCACCCGGATTTCTCCACTGTCCCTCCAGTCCATACATCCCCTACATATCCTACTCATCGCCCCTCGCCTTCCTCTAGCAGACCTACTCCTAGAAAGCTCAAATTCACTACAGAATAGGCAAAAGAGCATGGAGAAGGAGAGGGAAGTGGCCAGCAAGAGGAGGAAGGACATGAGCATGAAGAAAAAGATGAAGAGCAGCAAACTGAGGATGAGGGGCAGCAGCATGACAGTGGTGAAGGTGAGCAGCAGTAGGAACAAGATGAGGAGAGTACTGAACAGCAACAACTCAGTGGTGATGAACAACAACAAGAAGAGGAAGGACAGCAGTTTGAGCAAAAGCATAAGGATGATGATCAAGGGCAACAGCTTGAACAACAGAATGAGCAGGAAATTGAGACAGAGCAGCAGCATGATCTTGACGACCAAGGGTAGTAGGAAAGTGAGGCAGGGAAACAACATGATATTGAGGAGTAGGGGCATCCTAAAGAAGACACACAGCAGCCTCCTCAAAATACATAGCAGCCTCAAGAATAAAAGCAAATTCAAGAGGATGACAAGCAAGATGACAAAGGTAAAGGAGTCATGCCTTCCTATCCTGAAAAGGCCAAGCACAGGACAGCAAGAAAGAGAATGCCTAAGGTTGTCACTACAAATGTGACAAGAGCTCTCCGTAGCAAAGGAAAGGTTCCAAAGAAGACTATCATCAACTTGCCTAGGAGGAAGAGCACAAGAATAGCCTCCCAAAGAAAAGGGAAAGGCAAGGTAGAAGAAGGTCATGAGAATGAGAGCGCATTTGATGTCATCCCAATCCAAAGCGAAGACAGTGATAACGAGGCACGGATTCTAGAAAACCTCTTAATCCATAGAGAGGGCCAAATTGATGCATTGAAGGATGACCTTCATCGGGCAAGGAATTTCAATCAATTCTTGCAAATCCAAAATAGGCAAATGAGTTTCCATATGGCTGTCTATGAGACATGAGCGACCAAGTACAAGAAAGAGGCCGCTAAAGCCCAAGCAAGGATAGATGAGCTCATAGGCGATTTTGATGAAAGTGAAGAAGAAGACCATCCTAGGAGAAAAAGGCCTAGAACCATAGGGCTTAAAAGAGCCCTTGAGAAACAAAAGGAGGAGGAAAATGCCCTTCTCCAATCCACCCCTCTCACAGCATTGTTTGAACAGGAGATAGAAAATAATAAGGAGGCGTGGCTTGAAAGAGTCAATGACCATTTGGAGAAGAAGTTGGAGAGGGAAAACAGGGATTTAGAGCTGCAAAGAAGAATGACGAAACATTACCAAAAGTTAAATCAGTTTGCCCGGCGCAAATTAAAGGCTGCCCAAGAAAAGCTAAAGGGAAGCGCCCGACACAGAAAGTGAAGAAAGACACATCAGGACTTGATATTTTGGCCACTTCTTCAGAGCATGTTGCTAAGGACCCTTGAGGTTCATACACCGATTTTGGGCAAATTTTGACATACTTTGGTTTTTTGGCATTTTTAAGTTTTTGGTAAAAACTCATGAAATTTTCCATTTCAGTTTGGGGGATCGTCAAAGGAGGAGAATGGTATCATTGGATGCCATAATTTCAGGAGCACACACTCAGAAATTTTCAGGACATTTGGAGATCATTTTCTCCCCCGAAATGGTGAAAAATGCTCGCTTTTTGCACACTCTGCCCGGTCTATCAGCAGACTGTAATTTTTGTTTTTTTACACACAGGTTCAGTTTTGGGAGGCTTCTAGGCATCAGATTGGGAAACTTTTAGTTTTTCCAAAAATTAGACACTTAGAGCTTTCCAACGAGCTATCATGAGCCTCGTTTCAACATCGGGAAGGCTGCCAAATGTTGCCAGCAAGTCGGGGGACCTTTTGCTGATGTAAATTTTGAACCTTTAAAAACTGATATTTCCTCATGTGCGTTTAGCTATTTTTGCACATGAGAAGTTATGAAAAGTCAATTTAATTCCATTTTTTAGCATTTTTTAGATATTTTATGAGATATTTTGTGCCTTGGGCTTTGCAAATACTCAAGGACAAGTTTAGATATTTTGATTAGGCCAATGGGATGGCAAGTTGAACCATGAGGTTTTCCTCACTTTGGCCTATATATTCCAAAGGATTTCATTGTAAACAAGGCTGACCTTGATGATAGAAGCAATATATGGTCATATAAGCTTTGGAATAAATACTTGTCTCATGCTCTTGGATAGTCTCTTGGATGTTCTTGGATGATGAATAGAGGATTGTTGTTGGATTCCAAAGCGGACGGCACTTGCAGGTTCTTCTTTGTTTTGTCTCTAGTTCTGTCTGCCATGTTTTGTTTGCTGTGACGGAGAACAATGAGACATGCCCATGGAGGCACCTCAAATTTCATGTTTCTTCATAGCTTCTTTGTTTTCTTCTTTCTAAGTAACATTAAAGAATTCTTGACTGCTCTTTAATAATTTAGGATATTGTTGTTTGTTTCATTCATGGTTTTATACATGCTAAGTATGACTTACGGTACGCCCTGCTTACCTATGGCTAGCTATAGTTCCATCCATGAAATTTCTCTTTGACTGATTAGATTATCATTTTGTTGAACCAAGGAGGCCTAGTTCCGATCTAGCCCTTTGTCTAAGACTATGAAAATCTTGTTTTCAAAGTGCCCAATAACTTGAAGTACTGTGTTTAGGCGTTCCGACATAGTGTTTTGAGTTGTTTGTCCATCTTAAGTGTTTTCCCCAAAGTCTAATAGCCATTTCCCGAAGTTAGAGAGTTATGCTCCTCTATGCATGGCTTGAATGTTTATTTCTATGTATTGATTAGATTATAGTTACATTTCTCATGATTAATGGTTTGCCCTACCATGTTGATGTCTGCTATTAAACTAGTTATGCTTGAAATCCTTTGTTGTTCACAAACTTGATGTCCATTACCTGGCTGAAGATCCTTTTACTTAACCACCGTCTTTGCTCTTTTTCCAGCCACGTTCGTATAGCTTTCTTTGACCTTTTCGACTCCCATAGCCCAGTTAATCTGACATCTTTTTACCTATCTTATATCTTTGATCAGTTTCATCCCTCACAACCTAAAAACCAAAACCAAAAAACCTACTTCATAACTAGCCTAAAATCAGAACACAATAAGCAAACACACAGATATCCCTTACATATAGAGAGAGCCCTCTCTGAGTCCAGGAAGGCTAGGTCCTTGGGCTCCAAAGCTTGGTTTGATGTTACACTTTCATTTGGCTTGCCAATTAGCCAAATCACGGGACCCTAACACACATGGTCCACCAACGCAACGCTCTCATCCATCGTTCAGTGAGGAAGGAGACAGTCACCGAGGAACCCACCAGCAGACACCAAGAGATCACAGCAGCCATGGTGTTGGCTGAAGAAGAAAACAACAGCAATCAAAACAGTCACTGGAGGACAGGAAAGACCTCATGGCTGGGCTACCCAACATCTTATTCCACTACAAACAGAGAGAGAGAGTTAGATTGTGTCGTGGTTGCAAAACTTGAAGGACAAAGACCCTGTATCTGTCCAGAGCTAATCTAGGGGCCTTTGGCAAAGACGCAGCTGTTCAAGTATTCACGCAAGAGGCCATCGAGCCATTGTTTACCTTGTTACTATTTGGAACTCTCTATATAGCTTCTTCTATGTTTTTATTTTTAGTTTTTTAATAGAGCATACTTTGGTGTGTTACTTCATTTAAGTTTTATGCTTCTGAGATCCCCCCAGATACTGCCTGTTACCTATAGTTTGGAGGGTAGACCACACCCTCTAAACTCGTGCGATTTCGTAGACCCATGCGTCGAATCCACCACAACACTATCCTCCAAGAATTCACACCCCAACCCCAAGTGTGGAGTGCAGATCACTAGTGACTCATTAGGATGATGTTTCATCCCTTCCTTGATCAAGTCAAGGTTGCATAGCGCAATGCCATCCTACTGCTCCAAATCAGCAATATGTATTGACCCTTGGTCATGCAAAGCTATATTTCCACAACCTTCTAAAATATTTGTTGTAATAATAGAAAGTGGAAATTTAATCATACCTTGATGGAACTTGGGAACACCTTGCATGGCTGTAAGAGTTTCTTCCCCCAATTTTTTTGCTCCTCCAACTGATGATGTTGAGGGCTGCTCCTCCATAGTTGTTACAGCGTTGGTACAAGTCTCCTCTAATGGTGGTGATGGCATGTTCTCCTTTGATTTCTCTTTTTCAAATTTTCTAATCAACCTTTGAGTGAACTCAGCAAAAGCAGTCACTCTTGAATGACTCAAATGGCTGAACCACCAATTGTTTGCTTCACCCTCAAGGTGCAGTGCTACAATCTCTATAGCCTCTCTTTCTACCACTGGATGTAGTAGGAAGAATGCATCTAGTTTCCTTGCCCAAACCCTTGTTGTAGATGACCCATCAAAAGTAGACAATAGAAACATATTTCCCTTTATCCTCCCTTGGCTACAAGGTCTTATTTCTTCCTTCAATTGAATGAACTAAGGGAAATCTAGAGTCTCCTTGAAGGCTCTAGGTTGAGATTTGTACTCAACAAGGTATTCACTCAGAATCTTGTGATCCAAGTATCCTCCATCTTCTTGAAATTTGTCCTTATTTTCAAAAGGAAAGGGTATGGTCCAATTCTTTGGATCTCTTTGCAACACTTGTTTCATTTTCTTATCATAGGAAGTGCATGGGGCTTCCTCAAACCCTCTAGAAGTTTCACTGCTTATCTTTTCTTCTTTCTGTTTAACCTCCTTGGAGAGGTTCTTCATAGATCTGAAAATGATGAGAAAAAGCTCATTTTATCCATCATTCTAATCTTTCCTTATTATTATAGCATTTTGGCTTGAAGCCCGTAGGTTGAGCCAAAGATCTTGCTCTGATACCATTGTAGTATCCCAAAATGGGACTGCTCAGCAATGCATGCATAAAAAACACATTTTCAGAAATATATGCTACAGAAAATGAAATCAACACTTGGATCCCTTAGATCTGAAAATATACCATCTAAATCCAAGAGGATATCAGAAACAATTCAAACTAGATGAGGTAAACAGACCTCCCACACCTAGTATAGCTCAAAATTGCTAAAACCCCAAAACTACTGCAACATGAAATTAATACATAAAGAGACAGCACAGTCTAATGAGATTTTATGCATAGAAATAGTTGAGACAAATAGATCTGATATTATATTAAAAAGTATGTCCCATGAACTAAGATCTAGTCTCCTTGATACAAAATCTAGAGAACTCGGGAAGGGTTTCTAGGGATACACCCAAATACAAATGGTGATCTTTAGCACTAAGAATGAATAATCACTGCAAACTGAAGCACATGAGTCTATAAGGTTTAAAGAATTTATATTTGATGAATATCTGATCAGAGGTCTTCCCGATGAAAGGATGGACCTCTCAATCATAGGAAAACTCCCAAAAAGAACCACCAGATGCACTGCTGAAACTGCCATCCAAAAATAATGCAATTTCAGACTGGAATAACGTTGTAGGTGATGGAAATATATTTTCCTACTACAAAAGATCTAAAATCAGCCCAAGAACCCTCCAAACTGATCTCCCAATAGAAGGAATCATTCCTCCTATGAAAAACCAACTCAGAAAGTGGGTTTCTCAACCCTCCACTGCAACACCCTGCAACTCAACACAACCTCCTGCAGAAACTGCGCTGAAACTGAAGACTGAAGCTTGGCACCAATGCTGGATGTGTGGAATGATATATCATATCTCTCCCAAGATCTACTCAAAGGGAAGAGATGGAATTCATAAACAAGAAAACCTTAGTGCTAAACAACACCAACAATCTTATCTAAACAACTAAAGAGAGCAAAGTCTAAGCAGACACATCAAAATATAATTCATAAGCTAACCTCAAAGTGGCTGCCACCCTATTCCTTATAAACTAAGTGAGCCTTCTCACCCTAGGTCCGACTCATTAGGGTTTCCACCATCACATAATCAACCTCCCTCCAAAAACTGTGTTGTACCTTCATCAAGGCCACTCCTCCATGACAGCGATGTTTGATTTGGTCAAGGTTGACCTCTTCAACCTGCTTCAGCCCTTTTCACACCTAAGGGTCTCCAATCCATCTCACAAATATTTTTCTAGACTAATCCTCATTCATATTGAGCTATTTTTATTTATGATCCACTCCTCCTACATTTATGTTGTTGACTTGGTCAAACTTGACTTTGTCCACAAGCAAATTTCCTTTTCACACATGAGGGTGTGAAATCCAACCATGATAATGATCCCTTTTCACATTATGAGGGATTTTATTCCTATTTCTGAAATGTATGGGCCTCCTTACCCATTTATTCATCTCCTAAGTGAAATCAGAAAAAATCAATATTCCAATTAGCTGCATGCTAATTTTGGAGTATTACAGGGTTTATAATTGTGCATCCCATGAGTTAGAATGAGCTCATACGACACAATTCTATACACAGAGGTAGCGTCTAGTGGTTTTTCCCCTTCCCAACTCCACCTGAGGTTCCCACAACCTGACGGCCTCGACACCTTACAACAAACCCAGTGCTAATATAGATCACCCCAAGATTTATACAGAACCTAGAGAAAATAGGTTTCTCGGACCCAAGCATAATGAAAACAACCAGATATTAAACCCCTTTGAGATAACCAGACCTTGAAAAAAATCAAAACAAACATGAATTCCAGGTTTAAGACAAACATATAGCAAGTCCCAACAACAATTAAGACCGATGCATGAATAGTTTGAGCCAGACACAATCCATCCATGACAATAACTCATAGCTTCAAGCCAAAACACCTGAAAATTGAGACCCAAAGATAATTTTCCATGGAGACAGAGGAAAAGAATTGGATTACATACCAGAGAACCAACACTATAGATTGATGGAGGCTCACCTGTGTCAGACACTTTCCTTTTCTATTCTCATTGTTAACCACCTTCGCTTGAGATTGAACCAGAGTTTCACCTCTGCTGGAATGCATGCATAACAATGAATGCCTTGAATGCTTAAACTTGCCACCACCCTCCACCTTATTACATGTGATTGAATTGCCATCCTTGCCATGCTTGTGGAGGCTATTGGGGTTTTCCTTCACACCAACCTTCATTAATTATAATTAGTGATGCATGTTCGCAAGTCACACCCCGATTGGGGGATTAGATCAGTAGTCAAGGGGCTTCTAGAGGTATTGATCTTGTCCTACTCTAGAATATAATGAAGAGGTTCCATGCAACCATTTCTAGCCTAAAAGGGCCAATTCAAATCTATAGGTTCCATTTTGTGAGCACATCCCCAATTTTCCAGGAAGTCGGCTGCATGATTGCCTTCCCCTCTATCATGCGTCGTGATGATATAGTCAAATTTCTGGATTAAATCCCTCGGATCCTGAACCAACCTATTCGTTCTCCAAATGTGGCTAAGATTATCCCAAATACTCCCCTAACTCAATTTCTTGAGAGTTTTGATTACTATTTGGGAGTCTCCTTCCACTTCCAACTTTCTATAGCCCATCTTGATGGCCAGGATTAGTTCCTGCCGAACTCCCACAAATTTCTCTTCATTATTACTTGCATATCCACAGTGGTCTGCATATATGAGTCTGGTCTTAGCTTTGTGCTCTTGGAAGAGTCCCTTGAATCCCATAGGGCTTGAGTTTCCTTTCGAAGCTCTGTCAAAATTTAACTTAATGAATCCCTCCGAAGTGGTCGTGAATATTATAGCAGAATTCCCGCTATGTTGGATCAATTTTGAAGAGTCTGGGCAATCATTGCTGACATCAGATTAGGCGATGAAGGTTTCTAATCTCTTGGGGAGTAACTTTCCAATCATCGGGGGACGATTTCTCAGCCAGGATGGTCTCACAGATGTTCAAGACTACCCGTTCCCATACATTTTCTTGTTCATGTCCTCTATTTTGAAGATCTTATGGTTTATCTCTTTCCAGATGACCCAAAGAGTGAATCCAGGAGCTAGATATTATGAATGGTTGAGAATAAGGCTTGAGTATAGGTTTTGATGCCACAACATAATGGTTTATCTAGTGTTGTTGGGGTCATGATTCATTCTTCGAGATCTTCCACTTATTTCCATTTTCTAGTAGCATATTGGAACGAATTCAGAATATGTTCTAGGTCTTTTCCATGGCAGCCACAAAGGATACAATATGAGGGTCTGATCATGCCTCGTTTTTGGAGTCGGTCATAGTTAGGATTGTGCCCCTATAGACCAGCTAGAGGAAGAAAGCCACTTTCGGCCACAACCTACTTCCCTAGGATTTTTTCCAAATAATTTGTTGATTCTCTTTTACCCATCTTGCCTTTACCCTGTAAACCTACTGAATGGTGAAAGTTCCCCCTGTGGTGTATCCCCACCTTATAATATCTAGGCCATCCTGTCTAGTGATCCTTCTAGATTATATTTCTTTACCCCAACTATTTCCATTGATTCGTTTTCAGAGGCTCTGGCCAATACTCCCAGCCTTTCCATCTCCCCCATCCTTTTGTGGTTGTATATTCTTTCCAATATTGATTCACTTTCTGATATTTTCTGTCTAGGGTATAAAGGAAGAGGTCACTCAAATATTGTCTCCCAAAAATCCTTCCTCTTTGCTGCCAGGAATCCTGCCAAAACCAAGTTGTTTTTCCATTTCTTATTTCCCACAAGAAGTGTTGGTGGATAAGGTCCCTATTCTGAGTTGCCAAGTTCCATATTGCAGATCCTTTGGGCAGGTCACGGTATTTGAGGATATATTTCATGCGCCTGGGCATGCCATATTTTCATGTCCAAATCTGTTTCCATATATCAGCTCCTCCTCTTAATCACCTCCACCATAGTTTTTCTCCCATGACTTGATTCAGAATCAGGGGGTCTTGTATACCTAATCATCCTTCCATCTTAGGATTGACTAGGTTGGTCCATGATACCAACACCCATTTTTGTAACTGTTGAGCTCCTCCCCAAAGGAATTTTCTGAAGATGTCAGTCATATTTGTGCAAGAAATTTTAGGGGTTGCCATACCCAAGAGTTGATAGATCGGTATGGATTACAAGACTGCCTTGAGGAGGACTTCGCTACCTGCTATGCTAAGGGTTTTGAATGTCTAGTTGTTGAGTTTGGTTTGGATTTTTTGGAGGAGGGTGGTAAAACAGTTGGTTTTTAGGGAGTTTGAAGATAAAGGCCTCCCCATGTACTTGGTGGGGAGAGATTTGATTCTGAAACTGAGCACATGAGCCAGGAAGGTTTAGATGTTATTAGCCGTGTTGAAAAATAAGATGCAATAATTATCATTTTTTATCAAGGTTCCAGAGGCTTCCATGAAGTCATGGAGAATTTATTTTATATGACAGGCTTTCCTCTGGGAGACATGGTAGAAAATAATGATTCCATCAACAAATTGATGATGAGTAATAGGGAGGTCATTTCCCTAGGGTCTTAAACCACAGATTTTATAAGATTGAGCTTCCTTTTTCAGATATCTACCGAGGCCTTCAATAGCCAGAATGAACAAGAATGGTGAGGGGGGTTCTCCTTGTGTCAGGCCCTAGGAGGGGTTGAAAGTTCTGGAAGGGGATCCATTTAGTAGAATGGAGGAAACAGGGGAGGACACCAAGGAAAAAATCCAACTTATCCATCTTTGATCAAAGCCATAGGATGTGAGAATGATGGTGAGGAAGCTCCAATTGATGTGGTCATAGGATTTATAAAGGTCAAGCTTGATCATCATACCATGGTTTTTGAGATGTTTAAGGGAGTGAATAGCCTCATGGGAGATGAAAAATCCATCCAGTATCTGGTGTCCCTCAACAAAACAAGTTTTCTTCGGAGAAATGAGGCTAGGGAGCAAAGGTTTGAGGCAGTTGGAAATGATCATGGCTATAATATTGTAGATAAAATTACACAAATAGATCGGTTTGAACCCTCGTGGGTCCTCTGATTTAGCAGTTTTAGGAATTAAATCAATGAGCGTATCATTCAGACTCGGACATACCTTTGGTTGCATCGAGATTATTCCAACACTTCCATCACATCTTCTCCAATGAAGTTCCAGACCACTTGGAAGAACTTTGTTTTGAACCCGTCTGGGCCAGGGGATTTGTTTTTCGCCATCTCTTTTACTACCTCCTCCACTTCTCCCAAGATAATTATTTATTCAATTTAATGTTCTTAAATTGCTGACATAAATTATTGACTAGAGTTGGTAAAATTGTGAAGTGTAAGTGCACTATATATGCTAGAAGCCCCAAGTTATTAGTGTGATGGTTATATTCATAGAGATTAATTCTAAGGATTATTTTATTCATATTTCCTTAATGAAATTGATGGATTAAATTACAACTAAATTCTAAAAAAAATCAACTTTGCAAAGATCAATTAAATTCTACAGATCAACTAAGTTTTAAAAACTGAAACAAATCTGAAGAAGCCTCAACTAATTTATCTGTTATTATCCAAGAATTTTGACAATATAACGTAAGAAAATGAAATCAAATTCTAGAAAGAAAAGGAACTTTGATGTTTTTAGAAATGAAATGTTGTGTAAATGAAACTAAGAAAAGAAATGAAAAAGTCACTATTGTTCTAGATAGAAATCACTATAAAACTAGAAATCGTTCACACTCTTGTACCAAAAATTAAATCACTACTTGAAAGAAACTCACTGAAACTGGAAATAAAATCTTTCAATGTTCTCGGAATAAATCACACATGAAAAACTAATCTACAATAAACTATTATTGCATGGAAAGAAAACTAAGATTACTTATGCATTGAATCAAATAAAAAAGGAAGATGAACCTACATCAAATCACAAAGGCAAACCATCTAAGCATCTACTCTAAGTAGAAAAATGAAATTTTAGGAATGAATACAACATTTAACACACTGAAAGCATAAACTGAAGCTACATCAAATGATAAAAATAGAGCTATGAAAAACATTTAAATGAAAAACAAAAAAGAAATTAGAACCTTCTCTATTTGTCAGGGCCCTCCACAAACGAGTGGTTTCAATGATTTAATCCAACACTAGCTGCACATCAAACCTTCAGAATACTTCTTCAAAAAATAAATAAAACATAGTTTAAATAGTTTCACAATTGCATCATAATTTTGCACCATCAATACATTTGTTTTCCATGTATTTGTAAAAGCTTGTTCATTAATTGTTTCGATGCTTTTGCACCTAGTTGGAATAAGAAAATTATATCTTAAGCTTCTAACAGATAATAGAATTTCATTGCTTCATGATTTTATATTTGGATAGGAAAATCATGAAGCGTGATAGATTTGGAAGCTCGCTTGCTTGTCCAACATGTGTTTAACCGCTCCTTTAACTGCACAACTAGGAAATTCCTGCATGATTTGGATTGGATCGATACAAGGAAATCCATGAGAGGATCATTCTACACCTGTCCACATACTTCGTTGCTCAATTGGCACCTCAGAACTCAACGAACCATGGAGATGGATGCAGAAACATGCATCAGCTGCAGAATCACGTCACTTTTGTAGCTAATACAAACTTTAATCTAATAATAAGGAACATTACAGAAGATGAAATATAGGTCAATAAAATACCTTACCATGTCAAAAACTTGCAATTCAATGCTTTTTTTAGCTAATTATTATTCCAAAAAGGAGGAAATATAAGTGAAAGGAAGTGTCAAAATGAGGCAATCATGAGGCTCTACATTCCCCCACGCTGAGGTCATCGCATGTCCTCATGAAAAAACACAAAATTGATGGTCCTTTGTCATGCTACTACATTTTCCTTGAAAATTCTACTAGAATATCCAAATTTAACTTCTTTACCTTCTTTCTTGACACAACCATCCTTGGCTTCCTCATCAAGATCTTGTATTTCAGATTCATGACCTGTCTTTTAATATTTTTAATCTTTTTCTTCAACTCCTTACTTTTCTTGAACCATACGCCCAAATACAAAAGGATATTGTCATTTTGAGTTTTCTAAATTTTGTTCTGTAATTTTAAGGCTTCATGCTCTTATTTTGTATGCATGTTTAGTATCTCCAGTTCAAAGATCTCTTGTCTTAAAGTGTTTACAATTGGAGGTTTTTGTGGACTACTAGGCTGAGATTCTTCCCTTTCATCTAAGACTAATGTTTTTCTTGTATATATTTTCTCCAAAGATTCAATGTAGTCATAAATTTGTTGTTGTACATGATCAATTTATGGGGTCTTTCGAAAAGGACTATGAGTAGGTGAAATAATGGTGGGTGATGGAACTCTGGGTTCCTCTCCTAAATCAACATATTTTGTATCTTTTGGAGATGGTTCTTTTACTTCCTGGTTGAGCCTAACACTTCTTCTAACTGTTGGGGGAGGATTTTCATTTTTTTCCCTTTTCTTCCCTATCTTGGACTCCTCTTTTTTCTTGGATGTATTCTTTTCTTCTGTGTTGTCTTCCCTCTTATTAACACTTTGCTTCTTAAGTTTTCCTAAAATTTTTGCAATGGGAACCTCATCTTCTGACTGTTCTTGTGGGGTTTGTTGTTCATTTTCAACAGGGATTTCAATTTTTATTTTTCTCCCCCTTTTTTATTTTCTAATGTTGGGTTCTTCTTGGTCTCCCTCTTTGAAATGATTCTGAATTAGGAAATTTTCCCAAGTATCCCCTAAACTCCCAAGGTGAAACTCGATGATAATTTGAATGAACCCACAGTGATACATGGTGTTCTCTATAAATCAGATTCTCCTTTGAACATTTCCTGACATGTTTCTTAAACTATTCAACAAGAAGTATGGGAGATTCAACTCATTGCCTTAAAGAAAATTCATCAACGGTTGAACATGATAAAATAACATGCACCCAAATCTCCCTTCACAAGTGACAAATGTTTGAATTATTAATAGAAAATTCCTCCATTTACCTTTAAGTGTTGTGCTTGGTATTCCCTTTTTAAAGATGGTGATATCCATACCTAGATTTTTTAGAAATATTTTCCATTCTTCACCTTCAATTCATCTATTTTTGAACCACCATTCTCCAGTTTTTGGAAACCCGGTGGCTTCAACAATGAAAGACTACGTTACTACAAATTTGACATCTCTGATTTTGGCCTCCCTTCCATCAAAAGCCATGGAAAATGACTTAGTTACCTCCTTATTAAAACCTTTGAATTTCTCCATGAAACTAAGTCACTTTTCTTTCTGCAACACTTCTTTCACCTGTGGGTACCCTTCCATTAACTTCCCCCCTTCCAGTTATGTCCTCACTATGACTCAAATGGCTTGAGAATTTTTTCCTCAAGACTACCACTTGACAAGATATGAGTGAAGGTTTCAGTTGATGGTGCGAATGAGGGCTTTGGAATTAATGAGAGCATGAGTGAGGTTGAGAAGAACTGACTGTTAGAGTATGAGTTAGGTGATTTCAACAATGAAATCAGGATTTGATGTTGGAGCGTCTATGTAATGATGAGGAGTGAATGGTGGAGTTTTTAGATTTGATTTGATTTGACACGATCAACTCTTAGAAATAATGTTTTTGAATTGGTGGTATATAATGCCCATATAATTCATATGCTAATGTTTAAATCCTTATCATAAAATTATTATTTTTTCATTTGCATACCTTTGAATTGTTGTTTCTAACCCTTGGTTGTTTCTTTTTGCATTGTCTTCAGGTTCTCTCAGTGAATGCTTCAATTGCTTCAGTCAAAAAAGTTCCTGGAAAACATTAGTTGCATAAATATATCAGAGCTATATAATCTCAGTAATTATGCAGTTGTCTTATTCTAGAAAAAGAAAGGCATGCAAAGAAAATGGGATTTTAAGAATAGGAATAAAAAAAATTCAAGGTGCCAAAAATTTTGGTTTTCACCTTAGATTTTCTGTATAAACATCCCAACAATTGTTGGTTTTCATGCTTATATATATATATAATTTTTTCTTCTCTTTTTTTATTTTTTTATTTTTTTTTAGAGTAATAAAATAAAAGAAGGCTTCTAAGTTGGAGAAGAAGAAGAATTCTTCTCAACCAATTTTATATTAGAATTGTCTTGAAAAATATTAACAAATTCCTTCTTTGTTAATGGGTTGTGATATTTTCCCAATTGATGTCCATTTACAAGGAAAGGAACTTTTTCTTCATCAATAGTCCTGATTCTTACTACTCCATTATCAAAGACTCTTTCAGTCTCATAAGGCCGAAGCTAGTGGGTTTGAAATTTTCCTTGAAAACCTTTGAATTTGGAGTCAAACAGTAGTGCCCAATCACCTGCTTGAAATTTTATTTCCTTAATATACTTCTCATGCCATCTGGATCTCTGTTGCTGCACTAGATTGGTGTTTAGAATAGCATCTTGTATTATTTCATCAAGCTCCTTGAGTTGTTCCATTCTATGCTTTTGTGCTTCTGACAAGTCAAGTCCCAATTTAACTGTTGTCTTGAAACTCTTTATTTGGAACTCAATCAGAAATAGGACTTTCTTCCCATAAACAAGTTCATAGGGAATATGTCTTGTAGTGCTTCTCCATGTAGTTCAATACGGCCATAAATCTTCTGGAAGCTTTTCTTCCCAGTCCCTTCTATGAAAATGTAAAGTCTTCGTGAGGATTTCTTCAATCACTTTGTTAGTAGATTCTACTTGTCCATTTGCTTGTGGATGATATGGAGTAGAATTTATATGCTTGATTTTGTATTTCTCTACTATCTTTTGCACCATCTTGGATGTGAATTGATTACACTGATTTGTCACAATTTCTCTTGGGACACCCAAACGAGTAAAAATATCCTCAAAAATAAATGAAACTACAATATTTTCAGTAGCAAAAGAAAGTACTGTAGCTTCTACCCATTTAGTAACATAATCAATGCACATAAGAATATACCTCTTTTGGCTTGATGGTCGATTAATTGGTCCGAAAAAATCTAGAGCCCACTTTTCAAAGGGTTCAATCAGGGAAAATTTTAAGGATGAAAAATTGTCTTAAATTTTAGAAACCTTGGCAAATCTTACTAGTCCCCAAATTGTAAATTATAAAATATTTATTGATATCTTTGTAAAAACATGCAAATTTCTAATATTTTATACATATTCTTTATACAATTTTTCGATTTTTAAAGTAAAATAATTTTATACTATAAAATTTGGGCAAATCATTTTTAGAAAAAATGGAAATTAGCGAATCTTTTTTTTGGAAAAACCATGGAAAATTAGCCCACTTGCGAATATTAGCCCCTAAAATTTTCCATGGTTTCAATAAGTACCTGAGGTTGTAGAGATATTTCATCTGAAGCAACATGTTTCCCCATTATTTGACAACTATCACATCTCTTAACATATTATTTGGCATCCTTAAAAAGGGGAGGCAAATAATATCCCAAGAGAAGGACATTATAGGCAGTTCTTTTATCAACAAAGTGTTCTCCACATGGTTCATCATGAAATTATTTTAGTATCTCAAGTATTTCGTCCTCTCTTACACATCTTCGAATGATGAGATCTAGACCTGTCTTGTACAATAACTCATTTATCCATGAATAATATGCACTCATTTGAATTATCTTTCTTCTCTCTAAAGGAAACAAATATGATGGTAATTTTCCTGTAACCAAATAATTAGCAATATCTGCAAACCATGGAGATTTAGTGGATATTGCAAAGATATATTCATCAGGAAAATTATCTTCTACATGTATATCATTGTTATAATTTTGGATTCTAGATAAAAAGTCAGCAATTGTATTTTGTTTTCCAAGTAGATCCGAAATAGTGATATTAAATTCCTATAACAATAATAACCATCTTGTGACTCTTCCATTAGTAATTGGTTTATTCATTAGATATATAATTGCAGAATGGTCTGTATGAATGAAAGTTTCATAGCCAATGATGTAATGTTTGAATTTGTTAATGGCATGGACAACGACTAAAAACTCCTTTTTTGTAACAATATAATTTAACTCTGCAAGAGTCAAATTTTTACTTGTATAGTAAATGGCATAAGGAGTCAAGTCCTTTTTTCTTAACACGGCTCCTAGAGATGTGTTTGAAGCATCAGTTGAAATATGGAAAGGAAATTTCCAGTTTGGTCCTCTTAAAATGGGTGCTTCAGAAATCTTTTCTTTCAAATTTTCAAAGGATTTTTGACAATCAGGATTCCAATTGAATTCACAATCTTTTGTAAGAAATTTGAAGAGTGGAGATGTAATTTTTTTGAAGTTTTCTATAAATATTCAATATTATCCAGTGAAACCAAGAAAACTCCTAACATCTCTTTGACAAATTGGAACCGATAATTTAGAAATAACTTCTACTTTAGAGGAGTCCACCTTAATTCCATTTCCTCAAATGTGGTGTCCTAAAACAATCTCATTAGTAAACATCATATAAACATTTTTCATGACTTAATTAGAGATTTTATTCTTTACATCTTATGAGAGATTTTTATAAATTGTTAAGAGCTTCTTCAAAATAATTTCCATATACTGTGAAATCATCCATATAAACTTCTACACAATCATGAATTAGATCCAAGAAAATACCCAATATTGCTCTTTGGAATGTTTCTGGTGCATTACATAACCTAAAACGAAGTACTCTATAACCATAATTTCCCCATGGACATGTAAAAGTGGTTTTATCTTAATCTTCTGGTGCAACCTGAATCTGGTTATACCCACTAAAGCCATCCAAAAATGAGAAATAATTCTTCCCTGCTAATGTATCTAACACTTGATCTATGAAAGGGAGTGGAAAATGATATTTCAAAGTAACCTTATTCAGTTCCCTATAATCGATACATACTCTCTATTTTCTATTATTTTTATGAAAAATTACTAAAGGTGAAACCCATTGAATTTTTGATGTCGGATAAATAAAATTTAAATTTTACAGTTTTTGAAGTTCCTCAACAATTCCCCTTAAGTTTGGATTCGTTCTTCTCTAAGGTTGTCGAATTGGTTTGGAATTCTCTTCAATATATATGTGATGCATGAAATTTCTAGGATTAATTCCTTTCATGTCAGTGCATTCCCATGCATATGCAGAAGAGTGTTTTTGTAATTTTTCTATTAATTTCCTCCTTTGAAATTCTTCCAGATTTTTGTTAATATTTAAAGTTTTTCCTAGAAATATTTCTATTGAATAAATGCCAAATTCTTCCATGGAATATAAAGACATAGGTTTGGATGATAAATATTCAATGTTGCATTGTTCTTGAACATTTTGACTAACCTAACAGTATGAAGATGATTCATTATTTTTTATTGAATTTAAAATTTGATCTTCTTCAATAACTTGTGAGATAGTAAAAATAGGTTGGATATTATTATCATCATCCACCCATTCTTCATTTTCTACCTCTATAATTATTTTTGCAGGTGGATATAATGTGAATTTCTTTGTTGAGCTTTCATCTGAGATAAACATATCACCGAATCTACAACTAATAAAAGCATCGGTTGTAGCTAGTCAAGGTCTCCCTAAGATTAATGGATGTCCCCCCAAGTTATTCTTGGGTGTCAAGATCATAAAATCAATTGGATATTCCCAAGAATATAAGGATACATAAATTTCTTCTAACACACCATCAAGTTTGATTACATATCTATCTACTAGTTGTAATAATGTTGGTGTATATTGGAGATTAGGACATTTTAACTGGTACATATTTTGTTTACTTATGATGTTTATATATGCTCCTAAATCAATCAGCGCGTTTAGTATTTCAATACCATTGATGTTTTTTTTCACAATGGGACTTCCTAGATCCAAATATTTCAGAATTTTTTTTTCCCATCATGATATCTACAATTTTTCCAACTAAATGGATTATTTTGACTTCTTTTCTTTTTCTTCCTGGTTTTTTAATACTTAACTCCCCTTTTTTTTTTGCAAGAATTGGAATTCATTTGATAGCTTGTAGAAAAGGAATTTTTATGCAAACAATATTCATCACATCTAACATATCATAATCAGGCATTATGATATGTTTTTCTACGCCTTTATCAATTTGTAATTTTTTAGGGAAAGGTGGTTTTGAGATAGATACTGAAGATTGTTCCATAATGGGAGTTGATTTTATTGGAGTATTATGTGTAGGAGTGGTTTGTTTTTGGAGATTTTATTTCTGATGAAGAGATGTCTCTTCTTCAGAATAACTATTTTTCTTTTGAGGATTTTTGTTTTGATGAAGAGATATATCTTCCTCATAATGATCATAATTTTATTTTTCCTGAATAACAATAGATGGTGACTTATTTTCTAATATTATACCAAATATATTTTGAACATTGTTAAGATCTATTGGAGTTATCATGTAAGTCTGGAAATTTTGTCCCTCCATGTTGTAAACAGGTTGTGCATTTTTATTACCTGGGTTTGGAAGTGGTTGAGAAGGAAATTGATTTGGTCAATGTGTAAATGGTAGTGAAAGTTGTGGATTTTGATTTTGAAATTGAGATTGAGGTTTTTAACTAGACTAAGGAAAATTGTGTGGTGGAAAGTTTGGATAAGGTTGTGTATATTGGTGATATTGAGAATATCTACCATAAGGATTTTTCCATCCTTGTGTCCAAGGTTGAAATTTATACCAAGGCTTATATGGCATTGGTGTAGTCCAATTATTATGTGGGGGTTGAGTATACATTTGAGTGTTGAAACCTTGAATTTGTGATCCTTTTCATGGTCTTCTAGCAACAAAACAACGAGGATCCATTTGATTTGGAACCACTTCCTCTTGGTAGACAATTTTAAGACCTGGTATTGAAGGGAATTTTTTTGTGTCATGAAATTCTATACATATAACACAAGTTTCTACACTTTTTAAATCAAGAGGGGATTCTCTCAAAGCATGTTTCTTTTTGAACTTAGTTCAAAAGTTAGATAAGGCGTCACTTTCAACTCTTTGCTTGTTTTGTAATTTCAAGGTGTCTATTTGTTCACTAAGACTCCCTAAAATGTTTGTTTTAAATTAATCAAGAAAATTGCCTATTTCAACCCTACTTACAGTTCCAGTTGCATATTTATTAATTATAGAGATAACAAGGTCTCTTGGATTCTTTCCAACTCTTGACTTACGTCTTGAAAGATGTATGCATAATTCAGAAATTTCAGGTAATGATAACAGAGAAATATCTCCTTTTCCCATCATGTTAAAGATATCTATCCATTCATCTCTAATGGATTTTAGTAGGAGAGATTGCAAAGTATCTTGATCCAAATTCTCCATTTTATCCCTTTTAAGATTATAACTGAATATTTTAATTAAATCCTAAAGATGTTCATCTTCTCTCTGCATCATTTTAAATACTTCATCCTTTCGGTTATGAGGCATGTAACAATCATTGTATTTTAATAAGAATACGTTTTACATTTCCTCCAATGTTCTAATAGAATGTGTTATTAAACCCATGCACCATTTTAATGGTGCATCCTTAAGATTTGTTGTAAACAATTTCAACTTTTGAGAATCGAGTAAGTAGTCATATGATCTACATAAAACTTCAAATTCAAAAAGAAATGTTTCAGGATCCTAATTTCTTAATCTTTGGAAGTTAGGAAGGATAGAGGGTGATATATTTTTCATTGTGTCTGTAGTATCTTCATCGAGGATAGGAAATACAAAAGGATATGGTTCTACTTGGTATTCTCCTCCTCTTCCCCCTCCTCTACCTCCATCTCTTCCTCTACCTCCACCTCCACCTCCAATACTAGTTCCACCTCCTCCAATTCTTAAATGTTCATAATTCACATTGTGTACTTCCCCTCTCCTTCCCCAGCCATTGTAGACTCCTTAGAACTAATATAAGGTTACAAAATTGGATTTTTTTATTCTTATTCTGATTCTTCTGGTTCCTCTATCAATGATATGTTATAATAGATTTCTTCTTCCCCTTCTTCACTAGGGATTTATATTTCTTGAGCTAAAAAAATTCCCCAGTTTTAGTTTGGAATATTATTCCTTTTTTTGGGGATGTAGGATCTTGTTCTTCCACAACTTATTCGGTTGACGAAGTTGGTGAATTCTAGGTTGAATTCCATATCTTAATACCTCAGGAAGTCTACGTCTGCCTGAAAAGGATGGTATACACGTTTGGGTGGATGGTGTGGCACTACGACGTCTAGATGGGGTGAGTGGTGTTGTTGGAATTAATCTTCTACCTCTAGTTACAAATCTACCCCTAGAATCTCTTTCTCTATCAATATCATTTTTCTATTTTTATTATAGGTGTGTTGTGTTTTTTTTTAGAAAGGAAAAAGTCTCCTATTTACACTTCCCCGACAATGATGCCAAAATTTTTAGTCAATTTAATGTTCTTAAATTGCTCACATTAATTATCGACCTGAGTTGGTAAACTTATGAAGTGCAAGTGCACTATATATGCAAGAATCCCCAAGTTATTAGTGTGATGGTTATATTCGTAGAGATTGCTTCTAAGGTTGTTTCTATTCCTATGTCATTAATGAAATTTATGGATTAAATTACAACTAAATTCTAAAAAAAAATCAACTTTTCAAAGTGTTAGTCTCCACAACGTCCCAAGGATGATGAATGGATGTCGACAGAGGTAACCTCAAACCAAGCTTTCGGTTTGGTAGCTAGCCCTACCAAACCAGAGAGGGATCTCTCTATGAGATCACAACCAAAGGATTTTCCTGGATGAAGAGTAGATTTTAGTCGAGTTAGGTCAGCTCTAGGGTTTTGAAAGTTTGATAGTTTTTTTGTTGGATCAGGGATGAAAACTAGGTAGCTAGGTCAAATGTATCAAAGGGTTACAACTGCAAATATATAAAGGAGCAAGATATAAATGCTTTAGTGATGGATTATGGTTTTTTCAGTGTATAGTAGGGTTTGAAAGAGTGAAGAGGATCACAATGAGAATGAATCATGAATTCATTAAAACTAAAGGAAACAAACATGAAATGATGTTCCCAAGAAAAATAGAGCCACGAAAGAATTATGCTTATCAAAATTTTAGGAAGATCACTAAGGAAAGAAAGGCATGGAAAGATAATATATATATCATTCATAAAATACTATAACATAGAAGAAACAAAATCAAAAACTCATTGCACATGAATTCCTAGATAATAACTAAATCACAAGCTACAATGGTCTCAAACCTCTGATGTACAACTAGTCAAATGACTAAGAAAAGCATATATATAGACAAAATATCATTTCCCCTCTCTCAGGGGTCGAATCCTAGTGTTGAGGAACTGATCACATGATTCTCTCACCTAAAACCTAAAGACTTGGGAGCTTAACCAACCTCTCCCCAAGATAGAAAAATTGACACCTTTGACCAAAAATGACTTTACAAGAATGTATCTACCTCATGTTTACTCTATCCATCATATTTACACATGTTTACATCATCAAAACATCAAAGTGAAAATTTACATCAATGGAGGTTGAAACTGGGCCAAGTTAATAGAGAAAATTGACCAACAGGCACAAACGCAGCAAATTTAGGCAAAAATACAGCGTGCATGGAGAAAACGCAACATACTTGGGAAAAGTGACTTTTGGACGCTTTCCCGAAGTCCAAATTTTGATATGAAAATTTTTAGAGGTAGATATTCCAATTGGCTACATGATGGAGTCTAAAAGCACTAAACTTTAATGAATTTAGCCCCTCTGATGCAAGGGCATTACGCCCAAGAAAATACTTGGTATTTTAATAAACATAGGGGGGTCTTATGTTTTTAATTTCTTATGTAATTATTATTATTTTGAATAAATATAGTGAGGAATTGTAAATGTTCTCGAATCATTAGAGAACACGAGGGGAAGTTTCTTAGTTAGGAATGTGAAGAGTCAGTTTCAGTAAATATAGAGATTTAGGCTAAATTTAGGACCTTGAGAATTCCAAAGAAACTGAATCGATTCATTTGTGGGTTTTTGTATAAATGTAAGCCCAAAGGCATCAAGAGGGAAGAACAAGCTAGAAAGACAGAGTTAGAGTAGGTACATAAAATAGAGTTCTGTAAGCCTATGGGCAATTGAAGAGGGCCATTTTATTCGAAGATCTAGCCGAAGACAAAGGGAGTTTTTGTAAATTGATTACATTCGTTTATATAAAGGAGTTGATTCTGAATTATATGTGTGTAATGATTTATTTTATTTATTTCTTCTGTGAGAAAATTACTCAGAGTCTAATACTCAGAATTTATGAGTAGAATTTGGAATGAAATTCTGTGATAGGGGTTATAAATCTGTTTGAAGAGATTTGATAAATGTGTAATCTGGTCATCAATCTTTGAACAGATCGATGACACAATGATAATTAAATCCATGCTATGAATTCGTTGTGTAAGTGAAACACAAGGTCTGTGATCATTATGAGTTAACGCATAAGCGATGCATTCTATTCGAATGAAAGAAGTAAGGCAGAGGGTTTAAGACCCATTTGAAATTATTGAGGACAAATACTATAATGCAAATTTTGTGTCTTTGAAGAATTGAATGGAAGCATAGAGCCATAAGTGATGGCGCAGGTTGAAGAGGAGCGGATTTGGTTAACGAAACTGTGAGCAAAGTTGAACCAGGTATGTTGCTATATTGAAATGTTAAATGTGGCAGAGATTTAACATATGAAGAAACGTTGTGATGAAGGTTAAGGTTGAGATGTATTGACACCTAATTCATGAAGAGGGATACAGCGAATTTGAAAATGCAATTTGAGCTGATAGTGTTGGGGAACACGAAACCAAGGGACTGATTGCTGGCGTGGAGGTGCGTTGGAACCAAGAGCGTTAGAATCAAGAGAAATGGTGAAGAATTGGAAGCTAATGCGTGCAAGTTAGTGAAGTAAAGCAAAAGGCGGAACCTTGAGTCAACGATGGTCGGAACATGAAGAGCCGATTTTGAAATCCTAAAACCAAGAGTTTCGCATCGCCTCTCAAGTGGTAAGTTGTTTTGTGAAAAAAATGTGATAGCATCCAGGCTTTGACACGTGGTATTGGCGGTTTTAAATTACAACCTATTTCGCAAAATATTTTCGTGTTAAATCTCAGTGGTGAAAAAAATGCGATTCCCGTCCGATTTCTAGCCATCAGAGATCGACAGTGTTCGCATCATGAAGTTTCATGATGATTAATGGAGGTGTTAAACAAGCGAAGAGGTAAGTATTAGTTGCTGTGGGCCAGAGTACTATATGAAGTTCGGGGTTTAATATATGTTGTGAGGTCTAGTTATATGGCAAGTTGTGAACCGAATTCATATGATTTATTCCACAGTCAGTGGAGGAAATGTTGTGTGGTCCAAAGGTAAGGTGAGTATTGTGGGCCTCAATTTATATGGTTCGATTTTAAAAAATCGACTTTTGAATGAGAATGAAATATGGGGGCATGCTAATAAGCTGTGAGGTCAGAAATAAAAGTTATAGTAAGGATATTTGAAAAGGGTCCTTATTTAGGGAATAATGAAAAGAGAGAATCCTTTGATAAAAATGATTACTATGGTTCAAATCACAGTTAAAGTAAGGAACAAATTCTACGCATAAGTTGTATTGATGGAGTTTTATAACCATAAGAGAATTTTATTTCAATATTTCAAATCAGAGATTTGAGATATAGAAGCTTCCACAAAATTTATTTATTTAAATTTCCAGTCCAGAAAATAGAATATTGAAATTTCCATATTGAGAATTTGTATTGGATTGAAATTTGGGAATGCATTCTTACATGCATAGAGAAGAAAAATTTGGGTATTGGCAAGGTACCCCACCATCAAGTGGTATCAGAGCTGGAATAGCTCGTTTGAAAATTAATTATGGAATGCATATGTGATGAAAGAAATATGTTTAAGAGTGGTTGTAGATTTGAAGAGGTATGCAGTGAAGGTATTCAGGTTTTCAGAATCTGAATTTGAAGGAAATTTTTTGAAGATTGCCAGGTTATGTTATGAAAATGTGAACACAGGTGTGATGGTAAAGATATCAGATTTAAATCTGACAGGACAACGTACAGTGCAGCAGAGCATTGGGAGAAATTGCAGAAGAAATTACGAGTGGATGTTGAACAAACTCTGAAGGTGATTTGATGAGAATTATTTAACTCTGGTTTGAAGAATTGTTTGTAGAGTTCAGATTGCAGACAAGTGAGAAGCGTCTCAGCAAGAAGATCACAGCTTTGAAAAGCAGTGATGAAGGAAGCCAGTGAAGGTTTCTAAAGAGAAGGAGTGTGGCAGAACCTTGAGAATTCCCAACAAAGGTTGGATGAAAGGAGAACAAATGTGTTCTTGAAAGGGTGCAGAGAGTGAAACCTGAAGGAGCAGAGAGGAATGCTCAGAAGGTTCCTGAAGATAGAGGAACTGTACTTGCCAAAAGACTGGATCTAGAGAGAGGATTGGTGAGGTAAGTTGTGACAAGGAGGACTTGTTACTGTAGAGGTTTCATTTCACCCCATGATGAGTGAGTGAGAACTCATGAAGGAGAAGATGGCTACTGATAGCCATAGCAGATATTGCAGAGGTTCTGAGAGAGGCCACAACAGAATGAAGATGAAGAAAGAGGATGCCAAGACAGATGGCATACAAAGACAGTTAAGAAAAGAAGAGTATGAGAAAGAGGTAGCTAAGATCAGGGAGTAGTTCAACAAATTGGAAAAGAGATGATGATAGTGACTGGAAATTTAAATACCAATCTAAAGAATTTTTGAAGGCAGAGAACGAAGAAATTGTCACAATTGACAATCAGGAAGATTTTTTTTGTAGCAGAAAACAAGAGAGCATGGATGGTTGGGTGGCAATAGGAGCTCAGCAGGTAGTAAGGACTGAGCAAGTAAAAGCTCAGCAAGCTAGCGTAAGGGCTCAGTAATTAAGAGCAAGAGCCGGAGTAAAAGTAGCAATAAGAACTCAGCAAGCAGAGGCAAGAGTTAAGCAATCAAGAGGAAGCAGTATCCAGCATTCATAAGATAAATTAAATCAGGAAATTGAATTGATAAGAAAACTGATGGTGAAGGTGTCTTAGAATAAGACAACAGCAAGAAAAAAAAGAAGCGGAAGCAACAGCAAAAGAAAGACAGAAAGAGAATGTAAAGTGCAGCCAGTGGAGAAATACAGAATAAGATATGGAAGCCTAGAGAAGTGCAGAAGAAGAATATTGCAGCAGATGATCAGTTGCAGAACAAAGTGTGGGATCCAGGAGGCAAAAATTAAAAGCACATGATCAGGAGATCATGATTCATTTTAACCTTGGGAGTCTGATGCAGGGGCATTAGGCCCAAGTAAATACTTGGTATTTTAATAAACATAGGGGGGTCTTATGTTTTTAATTTCTTATGTAATTATTAGTATTTTGAATAAATATAGTGAGGAATTGTAAATGTTCTCGAATCATTGGAGAACATGAGGGGAAGTTGATTAGTTAGGAATGTGAAGAGTCAGTTTCAGTAAATCTAGGGATTTAGGCTAAATTTAGGACTTTGAGAATTCCAAAGAAACTGAATTGATTCATTTGTGGGTTTTTGTATAAATGTAAGCCCAAAGGAATCAAGAGGGAAGAACAGGCTGGAAAGATAGAGTTAGAGTAGGTACAGAAACCAGAGTTCTATAAGCCTACGGGCAATTGAAGAGGGCCATTTGATTCAAAGATCTGGCCGAAGACCAAGGGAGTTTTTGTAAATTGATTACATTCGTTTATATAAAGGTGTTGATTCTGAATTATATGTGTGTAATGATTTATTTTATTGATTGCTTCTGTGAGAAATTTACTCAGAGTCTAATACTCAGAATTTATGAGTAGAAGTTGGAATGAAATTCTGTGATAGGGGTTATAAATATGTTTGAAGAGATTTGATAAATGTATAATCTGGTCATCAATATTTGAACAGATCGATGACACAGTGATAATTAAATCCATGCTATGAATTCGTTGTGTAAGTGAAACACAAGTTTTGTGATCATTATGGGTTAACACATAAGCGATGCATTCTATTAGAATGAAAGAAGTAAGGCAGAGGGTTTAAGACCCATTTGAAATTATTGAGGACAAATACTATAATGCAAATTTTGTGTCTTTGAAGAATCGAATGGAAGCATAGAGCCATAAGTGATGGCGCAGGTTGAAGAGGAGCGGATTTGGTTAACGAAGCCATGAGCGGAGTTGAACTAGGTATGTTTCTATATTGAAATGTTAAATGTGGAAGGGATTTAACATAAGAAGAAATGCTATGATGAAGGTTAAGGTCGAGATCTATTGACACCTGAGTCATGAAGAGGGATACAACGAATTTGAAAAGTCAATTTGAGCTGATAGTGTTGGGGAACATGAAACCAAGGGACCGATTGCTAGCGCGGAGGTGCGTTGGAACCAAGAGCGTTAGAATCATGAGCAATGGTGAAGAATTGGAAGCTAATGTGTGCAAGTTAGTGAAGTAAAGCAAAATGCGGAACCTTGAATCAACGATGGCCAAAACATGACGAGCTGGTTTTGAAATCCTAAGACCAGGAGTTTCGCATCGCCTCTCAAGTGGTAAGTTATTTTGTGAAAAAAATGTGATAGCATCTAGGCTTTAACATGTGGTATTGGCGGTTTTAAATTACAGCCTATTTTGCAAAATATTTTCGTGTTAAATCTTAGTGGTGAAAAAAATGCGATTCCCGTCTGATTTCTAGCCATCAGAGATCGACGACGTTCGCATCATGAAGTTGCATGATGATTAATGGAGGTGTTAAACAAGTGAAGAGGTAAGTATTAGTTTCTGTGGGCTAGAGCACTATATGAATTTCGGGGTTTAATATAGGTTGTGAGGTCTAGTTATATGGCAAGTTGTGAACCGAATTCATATGATTTATTCCACAGTCAGCAGAGAAAATGTTGCGTGGTCCAAAGGTAAGGTGAGTATTGTGGGCCTCAATTTATATGGTTTGATTTTAAAAAAGTCGAATTTTGAATGAGAATGAAATATGGGGGCATGCTAATAAGCTGTGAGGTCATAACTAAAATTTATAGTAAGGATATTTGAAAAGGGTCCTCATTTGGGGAATAATGAAAAGAGAGAATCCTTTGATAAAAAATATTAATATGGTTCAAATCACAGTTAAAGAAAGGAACAGCTTCTACGCATAAGTTTTAGTGATGGGGTTTTATAACCATAAGAGAATTTTATTTCAATATCTCAAATCAGAGATTTGAGATATAGAAGCTTCCGCAAAATTTATTTATTTAAATTGCCAGTCCAGAAAATAGAATATTGAAATTCCCAGATTGAGAATTTGTATTGGATTGAAATTTGGGAATGCATTCTTACATGCATAGAGAAGAAAAATGTGGGTATTTGCAGGGTACCTTGCCATCACCCTCAAAATTCCATTTTCCCACAGACACTTTGAAAACGCAACGTGCTCTTCAAAAAGGAGGCAGAAAGGTCATTTTTTGGTGGTTTTTTGAATTGTTGACCTGCTAGAAGGGGATGAAGTGAGGATTTGGTTTGCTAGGATGAAAGTAAAGGTAAAGAGGAATCCATTTATGTATAACTTGTGTCATTTGGAGGCCTCCATAAAAAATGCAGCTTGGCCCATGCTACATTTTTTACCTAGTCATTGTAAAAAATTGTCAAAAACTCATAAATTTTCTACAAACATAGGGCTCAAAGGTAGGAAAATATCTCTCTGACCATAACTATTTTTGAACAACTGCAAGAGGTTTTTGTTATTTGAAATTTAATTAAGAACAACCTCCTTCAGTTTTCAAAAATACTTTTCCTTTTGGTCAGAATCAAAGTTTAAATTTGATCGCTCAAAACTTGGAAAAACCGAGCATGCGTGGAGAAAACACAGTGTGCTTGGGAAAAGTGACTTTTGGAGGCCTTCCCGAGGTCAAATAAATATATGAAGGTACCATGGGAAATATTATTATTTCATATACACAGTGGAGTCATCAAGAACTGTAAAAACCTTCTCCAAACCCCTGAAAAACTGTATTGAAGTCAAGTTGTCCAGAAGTGCAAAAAGCCTCCCGTAGCAATTGTATTTTTGGAATTTCTCACAAATCATAATACCTATGTATAAATTGAAGGAGGTTTTTGTTCCTTGGTCTATGATGGACAAAACATCTTTCACTTTTGCAAAATTCATCTATATTTGTTCAGAAAAACATTTTGAAGCAAAATTGTCCATGTGTGCAATGTAAACCCTATGTAACCCATATCTTGGAAAGGTGAAGCTATGATTCCTCAAAATTTTGTGGGTTCATACCTCATGATATGACCTCACATATAAATTAATTCATAATGAACCTCATCAATGGAGCAAACCTATCCAACAGTTGACCAAAAGGAAACACTTTCTTAATGGTATCTTTGCAGTGACCTTTGATGAATGATTTGTAGTTTTGCATATCAAGATCAATGCTCTTAAACCATTTTTCACCACTATTAGATATCCATGTAGCTACATATATGGCTTCAGTTTGAGATTTTGAAGCTCACCCCTACAATTATGACCTTGTTTCCTTTAATATTAGTGGCAAACAAACTTGTGAGTTTGGCATGGTATTTGACTGTTTGAGCTTGCTCACAAAATATCATATACCCAACATTCTGAAAGAATTTCTTGGAAAGTGGAGAGGACATAATCTCATGTGTTTTGAGTGGTTCATATCTTGACATGTGGCCTCCCTTTTTATAGGTTTTTTTTTCTCCTTCCATGTTTCACAATTTACAAGGTAAACCATAGTGGGAAAAAACGGGGGTAGTGAGTGATGGGAAGGGATGAAGGGTTTAGGGAAGGGGTATGAGGATGGGAAAATTTATGGAAGTGGGCAGGGGTTTTAGGGAGCTATGGGAAGTGGAGGGGGTGAAACAGGTATAAGGAATGGGCTAGGAAAATTTAACACATCCCAAACCCTAGAATATTCCCAAAACGCAGCGTGGAGGTAGGGTTTGGGACTTGGGAAATGGGAGTAGGGTAATAAAAAGGTTATGGGAGTTGTATTTGAGTGTGAATGAGCATGCAGTATGCTAGGGATATGGATTTTCACCTTAAAAATGTGAAAACAAAGCCTCACCCACAAAAACGTAACGTGGGGAAAATGGAGAATTTCACAACCAAATCAAGGAATGAAACTGATAGGAGGAGTGTCAAGCCTTCAACTTACTTGTAAAACACTGCTGGAGCCTTGAATTTCCCTGAAAAATACTTTGAAGCTTTATTTTTTACTGAGAGAAGGAAAACACGGCGTAGGAGAGAAAACACAACATGTTAGTGAAAGCGCAACGTGGCAGCTCCAAAATGCAGTGTGACACCTTGAAACTGCTTATCTGGAGTCTTCTTGGATGCTGAGAGTGCTGAGGTTGTCTTTGTAGGTGAGTGAGGTCTCTTTATCAATGAAATTAATGAGAGAAATGAATTTGATGGTCCTTAATAGTATTTTTCTTCATTTGAGTTGTGGTGGCCCACCAAGTGTAATTCACTTATGCTTTTGAAAACTATGCATCTTTGAACATTAGGAACTTATTACATCATAATTGAATAAAATTACATATGAAACAAACTTTATTAATAAAATCCCTATTACTACTCCTTCATTTTCCAGTTTTATTAATGAAATGACTGATTTTGGTGACTTAAACCCTAATGACCTAATGGTGACACTGACCTGAATGAGACTCATGCTGACTTGATTGAGATGCGACTGATGATTTTGTAATGATGACTCATCCAAATGAGAGAAGGCAGTGACCAAAACAAAAATATTTTTGTATGGAATAGTAATGGACCTAGACACACTAGCCAGTGACCAAATTGTTATTTGAAGACCTACTGAAACCATAAAAATTTGACTCGACACCCTAACAAAAATTTTGAAAGAACACATTTGATCACCGGTGACAGGAAAAACTGACTGACACTAACACAAAGATTAATTAAATTCTACATATTAACTAAGTTTTAAAAACTGAAACAAATCTGAAGGAGCCTCAACTTATTTATCTGTTAGTATCCAAGAATTTTGACAATCTAACATAAGAAAATGAAATCAAATTATAGAAAGAAAGAGAACTTTGATGTTTTTATGTTTTTATAAATGAAATGTTATGTAAATGAAACTGAGAAAATAAATGAATAAGTCACTATTGTTCTGGACATAAATCACTATAAAACTAGAAATAATTGACACTCTTGTACCAAATAGTAAATCACTAAATCACTATTGCTTGAAAGGAACTCACTGAAAATGGAAATGAAATCTTTCAATGTTCTCAGAATGAATCACACATGAAAAAATAATCTACAATAAATCACTATTGCATTGAAATAAAACTAAGCTTACTTCTGCATTGAATCAAATCACAAAGGAAGACGGAGCTACATCAAATGACAAAGGAAAACTATCTAAGCATCTACTCTAAGTAGCAAAATGAAATTTTGGAAATGACTACAACGTTTAACACAATGAAAGCATAAACTGAAGCTACATCAAATGATAAATAACAGAGCTATGAAAAACATGTAAATGCAAAACATAAAAGAAATTAGAACCTTCTATGTTTGCAGGGGCCCTCTAAAAAAAAGTGGTTTCAACGATTTAATCCAACACTAGTTGCACATTGAACCTTCAGAATACTTCTTCAAAAAATGAATAAAACTGAGTTTGATGAGTTTCACAGCCGCATCATAATCTCACACTGTCAATACATTTGTTTTCCCTGTATTTATAAAAGCCTGTTCATTAATTGTTTTGAGGATTTTACACCTATTTGGACTAAATAAATATATCTTAAACTTCTAATAGATAATAGAATTGAATTTCTTCACGATAGCTTTGGGCTCTCGCAAATCGTGAAGCGCGATAGCTTTGGACTCTCGCTCGCTTGTCCAACACATGTTTGACCGCTCCTTTGACTACACAACTGGGCAATTTCATGCACGATTTGGATCAGATGGATAGGAGGAAATCCATGAGATGATCATTCTCCACTTTTCCACATACTTCGCTACTCAGTTGGCACCTTAAAACTCGTCAAACCATAGATATGGCTACAGAACCATGGATCATTTGTAGAATCACGTCAGTTCTATAGCTAATACAAATTTTAATCTAATAATAAGGAACATTACTAAATATGAAAGATAGGTCATTAAAATACCTTACCATGTCAAAAAATTGCAATTTAATGCTTGTTTGAGCTAATGATGATGACAAAAAGGAGGAAATATAGGAGAAATTAACTGTCAAAATGAGGCAATCATGAGGCTCTACAGTAATTTTCCTCATCGAGACTAGGTTCTGATCTTTGGAGACAAAATGGGGTATGTTTTGGGTTATTCTTTGAATTTCCTTGGCCCTATCTTTCCTTGGTTCCGAGAGGAGAGAGTGAAAATTGTTCACAACCAAATCCTGCATTCCTTCATGCTGAAAAATTATGTTCTCGACTTTGTCCTTAAGAGAGAATATCCTGTTGTGTTGATGGTGTTGGATCATCGCTTTATGAAAGAGTCGGGTGTTTCTTTCCCCTTCTCGGAGCCAGTTGACACTTGACTTATATTTCCATAAGATCTCTTCCTATTTTCTTTTTTCCTCCAGCTGGTTGACAATCCTCCCTTATTCTTCCACTAGCTGCTCCTCTCTCCATTGCCTTATGATTTGTTGTTGAATTATTTCCATCTTATTAACTAGGTGTTGTTGGTCCCTCATGATGTGTCAAAATTATTCCTCGTTCCATTTCTTAATATTTTATTTTATCTCCTTGAGCTTCAATTGGAATGTGTGCATGTGGTTCCTACCAAGTTCTTAACTTTCCTTCCACCACGTTTCTACTTTTTGCATTAACTTAGGGTATCTGAGCAAGAAGGAATCAAATATGAAGGGGTGGTTTCTGGGTCTTGATTTTAGGTCAATCTCCAACTGAATGGGCCAATGGTTGGATCCCATGCATTGGAGAATGGAGTCCTGACTAACAACAAATTTTGAGATTAGATATCGATCTAAGTGAGAATAAATCTGATGTTGACCACCTCTTTAGTTATTCCAAGTGTAAACCTCGTTATTTGTCTACATATCTACCAGGTGAAGCCCGTTGATTAAGTCCCTGAACATCTCCATGTCTATTTCATGACGTATGATTCCTCCCTTTTTATCCTCCAAGGATGTTATCATATTGAAATCTCCCCCGATGATCCAAAGGTTGTTTGGATACTCCCTTCTCAAATTTTCAAGGTTTTGGAGGAAAACCCATTTTTATCCTAGAATATGAGGCCCATAGACTCCTTTTAACAAGGCCCGGTCTCTAGATCCTATATGAATAAATATTCTTGAGAGAATTTTGGTTCAACTTACCTAGTCTTCAAAAACTATTTCCCCTTGGTTCCAGATAATAACGAGGCCACCTTCACTACCTTTGGCATCCTAGGCTATTACTTCATAATGTGGCTTGAGGGTTTTGATGATATATTTGAGTTTTTCTTTAGGAATATTGTTTTCTTGAATTTATCATTACAGGCTTGTCTTTCTTGAGTCGATGTTTCAAACAATGTTGCTTGCCTTTGCTGCTAAGGCCTCTTATATTCCATGACGTAATTATCATTTGGATTATTTGTTGAGTTGGTAGAATATTGTTGAGAGGGACACTACCCTTCCATAGTTCACCAAGGCTTCCCCTATCATTTGGATGGTCTCATTTATATTTTTCCTTCCTCATTTCTTTCCTCCTTTCCCTAGGTTTCCATGATCACCTCCCTGACTGGCTTGTGATCCTAGTTTCTCCAACTGCCCTGATCCAACAGTCCCTTGCTTTTATTTGTATTGTTGAAAGGTTTGTTTGTAGATTTTCTTCTGATCTTATGGTATGAATCTCTCATCCAGATGTCTCCACTCGTGCAACAACCTACGTAGAGCTTTTTCCTCACTTCTTATATCCTCTCTTCGACTGTCAATTTCCATGTTGGTGTGCTCCATTGGTTGCTTCGTCACCTCTTTATCATATATTTCTTCCTCAACCTCTCTTTTTGCGTTGTTTCACTCTTTATGTCGTGGTTGAGTGCCTGGGCCTGAAGTTCCCATCTGGCCTTCCCCGGCCTCATCCTCCTACAATATTTCATAATGATTGTTATTTTTCAGGCCTTTGTTTGGCTTTAGCTGAGTCGGGGCATGGGGATTCTTTTGGGTCCACTTCTTCCTTTGTACTTCCTAAAATCCCTTTTCTCCTTCTTGTGATTTCCCCATGCTCGTGGCTTTATAAGGTTCCTAGGTCTCGATCTGGTTTAGCGGGCATTCCCGGAATAGATTACCATGTTCGTGTCATATGTGACATATAAATGGGATATGCTCATAATCAATGGGTTGTTCCATACTTCATCTTGATATTCTAATTCGATGTATTTCAGGAGTGGTTATGTTATATTCATGTACAGACAAATCCTTGCATACGAGGTGTACCTTCCCCTTCTCATGGATTCTTCTACCTTCAAAAAGCTTCCTATGGAGTTTCGAATGCCTTCCAATATATCTGGATCCCATAAATCCACCGGGAGCCCAAATAATCGAACCCAGACTGGGGCCACTAAGAATTTTTCCAGATCTGGGTTATAACAATCCTCCAATTATCTCATAAATAGTCCTCAATTATTGAAAAACTATGGGTCGTCGTGAAAAACCCATTCCTTATCCTTCAAGTTAGAGAATATTACTATAAAAAAACCCATGGCTCCTAGTTTCATCACGATGTGGCCTTTTGGTTGCCATTTGTGTTGGATCCAATTTACCAGATCTCTTTCTGTCGGCCAGACTCCTATAAATTTGCAGATCATTGTGTGATCTTTCATGTATTTTATGGATATCTCTAGTTTGTTGCTGGGTATGACAAAGCAAGGATTCTTTGTAGTCCTTGGAAGGCATTGACCCCACATGAGGTTCTAGAATTAGGCTCCAAGGATAGGGGATCCTTTCCCGGGGTTGTTTTGCGTGCCTGCCGTTTTAACGCCCCGTACACTTGTTTCGCCCGACACTATATTGCGATAGGAGGGGATACCTCCCCCCCCCACAATAGGTGTATTCATCCCTTCCATCAGTGCAACAAATGGAATCATGGTAGGTGATCCACAGCCAGAGCTCCAAACCAAGTAGGTGGCTATGCTCAGAGCAGCATTGCATGTATCTCATAACCCTTGTAGAAACCCTAGTAGAGCACTATATTGGAGCCAATTTCCAATATTCAAAATATTAAATTTAATAAAAATTTCACAAACATTTAACAATTTTTTTAATAATTTTTTTAATATTCCACAATCTAAGCGATGAAGGAAACATCATATTACTTGGGGACTTCAATGTTAGAACCGCTACTAACCAAGCTACTCTATTAAGTAATAACTCTAACCCTAACGCCCTATGGTTTGATGAGGATTGTGAATTAGTTAGTAGATTCAAAATAAATTTCGAAGACATAACCGAAAACCTATTTGGTATCAAGCTAATCAAGCTTTGCAGTTCCCAAGACTTTATTATTGGTAACTGAATCAATAAGTGGCCCACATCTAGTGAGATAACTTGTATCCATGGGCTTGGAAACAATGTTGTGAAATATGCGATATCTGATACCAAGATTCTCAACTGTATTATCAACTTTGACCTTCTAAATGACCATGAGCCTGATTTTGATGAAAAACCTATATCCTTAACCCTAACCCTTGATATGCACACCATCCACATGAAAAAGAAACCCTAACCCTTGATATGCCTACCAACCCCATGCAAAACAATGGTGAGATTGAAAGGCGCATTTATTTTGAAAAAAGTAAAATGGATCTCTTCTTAAAGGATTTAACGAGGGATTTAGGTCTCTTAACATATAATGATAAAATTGATCATATCTACCACAATTTTACTACAACCATTTCCACTACCATTAAAAAAATACTCTATCGAGGTATCATCTAAAAAGAAAAAGAAAAATTCCAATCCTTGGTAAGGAAATGATGGTAAATTTTCCAAGAAAACAATTAGATATGATCCTAACAAAACTGTAAAGCTTGGAAAAATAAGTGTGTATAAAACTATTATCAAAAGTAAGAAAAAGGTACTATACAAATAAGAGGCAAGAGCGTCTTCTTCACCTCTCTAAAGTTGAGCCTAGAATATTTTGGAGGAATATTCGTGTCTGTAAAATGAAAGAAAATAATTCGATCCCAATAAATGAATTAGATATTTATCTTAAGAATGTTTATGAGTCCCTGGACACCTTGGGAAACATCATAAAAGCTCTTATAGAGGAATATATCTTGTCCTTGGAAGACATGGAGTTTTGAATTAAGAAGTTCGCTAATGAGAAAGCTAGGTATATAAAAGATTACCAAGCTGAAATTTTCAAAATGGGAAGGTCTATCCTCATCCCTCATATACACAAACTCCTCAATTTTGCGATGAAACATGATTTCCCTAAGCCTTGGATGCAAAACCTTATTATGCCTATATTTAAATATGGGGATAAAAACATTCCCTCTAACTATAGGACTATCAAGATTAGCCACATCTTAGCCAAATTGTATGGGCTCATTTTGAAAAAGAATATTAGCTTCTCGATTGAAATCCATGGTAAAAGAGCTAAAGGGAAAGCTCGGTTTAGGATAAATCACCCAACTATTGACCACCTTGTCACTCTTAGGACCATTTCCGAGGATTGTGGCAATAGAAAAATTGATCTCTTATGTTGTTTTGTTGACTTTAGAAAATATTTCTACACCGTTTCTTGGGAGAAGTTACGATAAAGACTCGATGAGATAATGGTTCCTCTCGAGATGCAGGTTGTTGTAACTAGGTTATATGAGAATGTTATTGTCAAGATTAATACCATCAAGGGTTGGTATGAAGAGATTAAATGAAATGTTCAGAGTTAAGAAAGGATGTTCCCTATCCCCTACCTTTTTGGCATTTACATTGATAATCTGGAAGAGTGTTTAGAAGTTGCAGGATGCGATGGACCCAAGCTCATTGGTATAATAATTACTCTTATCCTTTATGCTGACGATATCATTCTTCTAGCTAGAATCCATGATGATCTCAACAAGAAACTTAGAATCCTCCATTATTACTACTCCAATATGAGTGTCAATGTTAATAGCGATAAGACTAAAGTCATGATAAGTATATCCAAGAAGATCAGTTATGATAATTTCATTTATGATAACAATTACTTGGAAAACGTTTCCTCATACAAATATTTAGGTATTGACATCCATCATCAACTCAAGTGGAACTATAGCATTGAGAAAATAATTATAGGAGGCTGGAAAGCTTACTATGAGATTGAAAACAATTATAAGTTGGTAGATCTTAAGGTATGGAGTAAAATAAAGTTCCTCTTCAAGGCACTCGTCACCCTTGTTATTTTATATGGATGTGAGATTTGGGGCTGAAATATATCTAGAGAATCATAGAGGAACTTTGAGTTGATCCAAAAGAAATTCATAACTTACGAAATCAAGAATAAAGGGGACACTCCATACCCTATTCTCTTGATTGAAGGTAAAATTTCTCCCATTGAATGCATGGCTATGTTTAGGAATATGATGTATAATAAGAATATTTAAAACATGGAAGCTAAGAGATTCCCCAAAATTGATTCTAACTCTAGTCAAAACCATTACCTCCAACTCAAGTGAGGTTGGCATAAGGATGCCTAGTCCTGGCTAAATCATTGGGGGATAAAGGAGGAGATAATCATGGAGAATAGGGATAATATTAAAAACATTATTACTTCAAAATTCAAGGATAATTTGTGGAATGATAAGGAGTTAGAGGGAAATAGGGAGCTAATAATATAAGGAGGTGTTCAACCCCACTCTTGCTAACCAAAAGTTTATTTATGTCTTGACTAGTGCTAAGAAAAAATTGAACATTGCAAATATAAGGACTAATTCTCATGAGCTTCGAAGTGAAATCATGCACTGGTATATTCCCAAAACATATTGGGACAAAAGAATATGCCCTCTTTGCAATACTAAAAGAGTTGAAGAAGAAAAGCACTTTATCTTGGATTACTGAGCCCTTACTCACATTTGTTCTCCTTAAATTCAAAAGATTATCCACACTACCAATATTCTTGACTTGTTAAGTCTACAAAACTACAATGATCTCATAACACTTCTCTCCCTTCTTTTTGATCATAGAAATAAAATATTAAAGAGCCGTAGTTAATCACTTACTTTCTTAAGGTTCGATAGACCATATTGTTGTTAGTGTATGTTAATCATCATCATCATCATCATCAATATAAATTTCAAACAACTTTGATAATTTTTATAATAATATTTTAACAGATTATTGTAACTAAAATTAAACTAACTAAATTTAAATTTAAATTAATTGCGTCGTTCTCAAGCTAGTATGGAAGAGATGTTGTAATTTAGTGTAATGTTCTATAAACATTTTGACTTGATCAAAATAAAATAAAAATAACCTTATATTAAAATAATAATAATAAAAATAAAAATAAAAATAACTTTAAACTAAATTAATAAAAATAAAATTTCTTTAATATTATTATTATTAATAATAATAATATTTTGTTGGGTAGTGAAGGTAAACTTGACTTGGTCAAGTTACTCGGGGGTTTTGAGCTCCAAGTTTATGAGAACCCATGGTATTCATATGGAATATAGCCTATATTAATGGAGAAACTAAACCAGCCTAGATCCATCTTATCTCCAGATCTACCAAGGGTCGAGAGGGATCAAATCTCTTGAGATGAAAACCTCTTTTAGAGTGAAAAGATATTTGATCCCTCTCGGGAGAGTTAAGATGGATTTAGGTTGGTTTTAATCAAATTCAATCTCATTGTCTTAACCTATGATAATAGATAATAAAAGTAAGAAAATTTATAATTACTTCCTCCATTATAAAATCTGTATATCTTAGCCACTCATTAACAAGTAGAGTGGATGATAGGAAAAAAATATTTCAAACAAGGTTGCAATATGTATTCATTTTTATTATTAGTCCGTGCCATTACAGGGAGTATAAAAATCGATTTTTAGTCAAAATGCTTTGTCTTTTATTCCTAACAAAAAATTATAATGTTTTCAACTATTTTGTAATATTCTTTTATTAAAGCTCTTTTTTTAATTTAATATATTTTCTAAAATTAGCAAACTACTTTATGACTAGCTATAAATCTTGATTGGACTAATTACCTATGGTTAAATGTGACATTTGTTTAAAAAAAATAAAAATAATATGAAATATTATTAATCTATTTTATGATTGGTTATAAAGTTTGATTGAACTAATTACCCGTGGTTGAATGTGTTATTTAAAATACATAAATAAAAATGAAATGAAATAAAATTTTAATACATTACACATAATCCCTAGACTAAAAATAACATTTAATAACTACATTGATTGATGCCATTGAATATCAACCATGCACCCATCAAATCATTAAGACAAGTTAGAGTTTCAGAGAGAGATTTTGATTGAAAGGTATGACATGTAAAGAGATTTTATTTATATATATTTTCTCTTGTAATTCATTAATGGAATTTTTTCCTAGAGCAAAGATCATCTCCTTGTATTCTTTTAGCTTTATAAGAATTTTGGCTTTTGCAGATCTATTGCATTATATTTACCTTTTGTTGTTTCAGTTTAAGAGTTTCTTGACAATTTAAAGTTCTTTGTCTTATTTGAGATTTTAATAAATGTTTTTTGGTTGTTGCATACAAGAATGCCTAAGAGGGTTCACTATTACCAATAAGAATTTAGTTTCTCATCTTTTTCTCGCGTACATTTATCAAATTTGATTTCAATTAGGGGTTTTGGAATTTTCAGTCGTGTCTCTATTTCTAGGTTGTTATTGACGTTCCTATATGTTTTATGTAGCATTGTTATCTATGACATCTTAGGTTTTATGGGCTAGCCTTCATCATATCTCATGACTCTTTTTGCTGCATGTTTTTTTATTAAAAATACTTATCTTACCTTTTTAAAGGTTTTCTATTCCTAGAAGTTCTTTGGGATTGTTTGTATTTGATTCATTAATTTTAGATATCATATAGGGTAGAGAGGGGATTTTCATTTTCTATTGGAGCTATATACTGCCAATTTCTTTATCTTGTAAATTATCTAAGCTTTGATATGATGTCTTTATTGTTCCTGATAGTGTGTGCTTTAACAACTATATTGTGATGTGATGATTTTTAGGTATATTTGAGTGGTGGATAGAGTTGCAAGAGCAGATAAATCTATTCAATTGCCATGATTATGAAGTAAGTTTCCCTATATCATAGTTTTATAAGGTGGGATAACATCGTGTCTAGGGTTTTATTGTCGGATATGTTGATCTATGAAGGTTTTATTGGGATTTTTCTGATGATTTCCCTTATTGTTTCTAAATAATTTATGTGGTGTGTTTTTTGGCCTATTTTCATGCACTTTAAGATACTATATTCCAAAATTTGTACTAGATATTTTCATTTTATTTTCAGGAAATTCCTTTGGCTTCCCGCATTTCCATTGTTGTCTGATGTACCTTTTTTGAGTTGTATCCACTGATTTTTTCATTTGTGGAAATTCAGAGAACCTTTTTCCTTTCTTCCATTATTTTATGATTTTTATATACAAATTATGTTGTTTTCTCCTATATAGCCTATTTATCTAATACTTTTTCTTTGTCCTGTATCTTTCCAATATTTGCAGTACAAAAATTTTCCACTTCAGCGGTTCAAAGATATACCTTGGAAAGGGTATCAAGTTTTATCAAATTCGATTCTTAGGTTAGCAGATATTATGAACCTCCGCATGTGGTTATGTTAAGACTCGAGAGTGTATCGGTCATAAATTGTTAGATGTCTTTATTAAGTTATTAGAGGTTGTTTGCAAACTGTGTATAGTGGATTAAGTATGCTTTGCAAACTATGTTGGTCTGCAGATTCACACAAGTTGATGGTGGGTATTGGGCATGTTGAATTTTTATAGAGAGGGTAATTTTAAGTACTTTGCATTTAGAATATTGTTTTATTATGTGTATTCTTAGATCTTGTGGAACATGTAATAATTTCAAATTTTCAATTATTCTTTCTTGGAAATTGAGAGGTTTTCTTGTTTGGTTGTTCTAGATGTACATGGTATTTTCATAATCGTCTAAAGGCATCCAATCCTGCATGGAATGTTATATATCAGAAACAACATAAGAGGATGGTTATAGTACCTTTCAAATTTAAATGAATTGATTAACATTGTTTGTGAAATGGAGAGTAACTCCATGAAGTATTGTTCCTAAGTGATTTGAAGAAAAAAATTTACTTCAAATTTTGCAAATGACATTATGTACAATGAAGCAATCAATCATAATTATTGTGTTAAATCCTCCTTTATTTTGGAAAATGAAATGCACATCCTAATATGGTGTTAAGATAGGAGTTGAACAAAAAAATTTATTACGGTTAAGCCCAACTTCTAGTTTGGCAAGTGGAACATGTTTAGATAGATGCATTCATCATTAATTACAGAATTATCTATTTTCAAGTTGTCATCTTTCTCATTGTTTCACCTGTAGAAACACAATTATTAATTAAATATATTGTATGCCAAATATAAAGAAATATATGCAGGGACCTTGATGTTTTAAACTATGATTGTGTAACTTAAACATATGCCACTAATTTATGTAAGTAATGCATATGTAGTGTTAAAATTATGCAGTAATTCTATTTATATGCATATCAAAGATGAATCATTTTTAGAATTTACTTATTTTCACTAAAAAGAGGGTACATGGTGCAAGACAGTTGAATTGGATATCAGAAAAGGGCTTTGGTGTTATCATTTAATATAGACCTAGTCATTTGGTATAAAATTTGAATTACTTATTCTAATTTATTGTATCCACGTGAATGTGGATGGAGTTTGAAGATACAAATTATCGTTGTTCTATTGTTTTGGAAATGTTTTAGATTTTTATTTGTTCTTTTTGGTATGTATCATTACTTGATCTTGTAGTTTTTTGTAAAGTTTCAGTAGTCAGAACCTGGAATTTCTTAATTTTAGGTAATTGTTTATATGTTTTAATTTTTGACCTATTTTGGTAAGATTGCATATTTTAGTATTCATTGTTCTTCATTTCTTGTGTCAAATTACCAAGTTTGTTGCAAGTTAGCAGTAAGAGTTGTAGATAGGTCAGGGTTTTATTTCTATAATGATTTTAACAAATTCATGAATTTAAGGATTATGTTGGAACAGGGTCTCCTATAAAGTTGCGAATCTGGTCCATTTTGTCTATTTTTTATTATATTTAGTCTAACGCAGGGGGTTTTGGGGTGGGTCAAGGCCCCCAATGCATTGTAAGTGGGTCAAGGGTAGACCAAGAGTCCGTAAACCACAGTTTGCGGACCATTGGATGCATAGGCTAAAGTAGTATAAGTAGTTGAACCTTTTTTGAGTTGTAAGGCAATGAATTAAGACTAGTACGAATCACGAATTAGTAGATATGTTTTGGGTTATTGGGGAAAGGACTCCTGCTGATTGTGTGCACGGAGATCCTCAGTCCTGCTGTGTGCGGACCTTGCTGCTGTGTGTGTAGGTTGGGTTTTGGGTATTGTAAAAGGATCTGAAGTATTAATGAAAGCGGAAGGTTGTTGGAATATCTGAATCTGTTAATGCGGCTCTATGATATCTGTTATGTTATGCATGGTTCTATGTTGAGCTCTGAAAGTAACTTTGTTATTTTCTTATGCTATGTTGACATTTGATCTGAATCTGTCTATTATAATTTATGCAAGAATAGTTGTGATAGTTTCTTTATTGTCCTGTATATGTTGTTTACTATGATTATAAGTAGTATTGCACACGTGGATGCGAAGGGACCAATAGATCTAGGTTCTATGATATACGATCTGATATTTGTGAAGTTGAACGCAGCTCTTCCTGACTTACCTACCCTCTCCCAGGGTGCGGAAACCTAGTTCCAACACCCTCTCATATTGCTTCGACTAAGACTTTGGCCTGCGCAAGTAGGTCACTGCCGAAAGGGCCAGTAGTATAGGGGTTTGTTGGCAAACCTTGACCTCTGAACCTGGGTCAGGACCCTTTGAGCCAAAAAATGGTTCCATTTTCAGGACCGGGAACATTTTGAGACAGGGATTAGGTAATGCCAAGGCCATACTGGAAGCCTGAAAGAAAATAAATTGATGAATGGTTCGAACATCAAGTTCAGGAATTCGTAGTAAAATAAAACCGCAATAAGAGGTTGACCACCGAAGAGTGGAAAAAATTATATTTTCACGGAGATCTACGAGATCTTCTGTGTAACCATTGCGATAGAGCTACAGGAGTGGCTTGCAAGGTTGGTCAAATTCCAAAAGTGTTGGAAGAACGAGTGGGTCACACAGTGGACCCTAGAATTGATCCAACAGTTAGAAGAGACTGATAACACCATCACTCGCACGGTGGACCACTGGGTGGAAAACGTGCTAGGAGGGTTCGTGACAGAATTTTCCATCGATCAGTTTGTCTCCTACTCTGAAGCAGAGCAAATGATCTTCAAAGGATTCCGGGGTAATTTTCTAAAGACCTTACCATTGCTAATTAATATATTACTTTGCGAAAAAAGTATTATGTGTAGCCACACCAAATGAATGACCTCTGATCTAGATGGGAGTACAACACGAAGTGGAAAATACTATCGGACCAACCAAGAAGGAGGTAGATCTGTCTACAACCCGGTAATAGAAGCCACTGCGCAGAGTCCGCCAGCCACACCACTTTCAAACAAGCGTAGGGGTAGGAAATCACCTACACCTCCACCACCACCGGAAAACGACATGGTTGCGCACATGAAGTTGCCTACCTTTAAGGGTGTAGGAGATGAATACATGGATCAGTTCTGGTTTGTCACAGAATCAGTATGGACTGCACATAGCGTAGGTAGTGATGCGATGAAGAGGGCACAGCTATCCCTTTCCTTCGAAGGAAGAGCTTTGGACTAGTACATGGGATACATTGGCCAGCATGTGAACACAACCATTGAAGAGATTAAGAACGCCCTGAAGCAACAATTCAAGAAACCTAAGTCCTACTCTCAAATAGTGGTTGATCTAAAGGATTTCAAGCAAGGGCCTTCCGAGTCGGTGTGGGAGGTCTATCAGCGACTGAAGAAGGTGATCAGAGAAGGAGGATTTCTGTACGATGACAGAAAACACACAGAATGTTTCATTGCTATGCTGCTACCTCACCTGCACGTACCGATGGGTCACCAAACTTTCGAATCGCAGGAAAAAGACCTGGAAGTTGCTATGAAGTTGGAAGTTGCGCCCAGAGATGATACTCAGTTGGGCATCCATCATATCCAAGGACAACTAGAGGCGATGCACATAGAGATCCAGAATCTACGAAAGGAGCGAGGAGCAGAGGCTAGCCCTGAAAGATGGTGCATACAATGCAGGACGAATGGTCACACCAAGGATAACTGCCCTCTATTAGCAGACTATATGCAGGCCGGGGGACCTAGTCCATTGCACCCTAAGGAAGTTGCAGGATCAAGTGGTTCGATGCTATGGTGCGATGATTTCCACGTTGCAGGGTTGCACGACACAAACCACTATCCCCGCCTTGCTACGTACATCCAAGAAGTAAAGTAGAAATGGTGCATGTTATGCAGGTTGGTAGGATATGATGAACAGAACTTCCAGACGTATGATTTGATGATCAATCGAGGGAACCTCTGTAGGGTACAGTCGGATCTGTCCTCACCAAGATCCCTCTCGAGCGCAGGGGCTCCCCAGCCAGGGGCAGGGGAGGCGGAAGAGGTGGAAGCGCAGGTCGGGGATGAGGGAAACTAATTTTTTATAACTACGGAGAAGTAGGACACTTTGCTAGGGACTGTCTAAACCCTACAAGGCAATCCTGTCAGTATTGCAGACAGCTGGACCATGTGATTGAAGACTGCCCCATCTTGATAACAAAGATGCAGGAGAAGCCGCTGACACCTACGTAGAATGTACAGAGGGTTAAGTCTGAACTAGGAGACAAAGATCCAAGCGTGAATGTCATAACACGTAGTGGGATGTCCACTAGGGGGCCTGGGGAAAAGACTGCGACTGAGCCTCTGATCCGATAAGCAATTATCAAACAGGAAGGTTTGGATCTAAAAAAGGAGAAGGAAACATTTGTCGCAGCCCGCAAAGACTTTGCTGAGGTATAGGCACCTACTTTGTAGTCGCCTGAAGACCTCAAGGTAGATGAGGAGGTCAAACCCTTTTTACAGGCATGTATGAAGTTGGAATGGCATTAATAGATAGTTTCACAACACGACCTAGCCTCCCTCTGGAGGTCAAGGACATACACAAACTCCATAGATATAAGAAACGCACTGGTAGGGAGATGCGGCTGACTGCGCAGATCGATGATTACGAGATGGATCAGGTTAATTTGGACCTAGGATCATATGCGAGTGTATTACCTAAATAGACTTGGCAACGAATGGGGGAACCTAAGTTGGAATGGTCCACTATCCAGCTACGTATCGCCAATCAACAGAAGATCATACCCTTGGAGAGACTATCGAATATCATGGTGGATATTGCAGGGGTCAAGGTCCGGGCTGATTTTGAAGAAATTCATATTGTAGAAGATGCAGACCCTTACCCTGCGCTCCTAGGCTTGGATTGGGCCATCGATATGGGGGGAATCATTAACCTAAATAAGATAAGCATAGTATTCGAAAATAACGGTACAAAGGCAATAGTACCATTAGATCCTGCGGAAGGCGAACATTACACAGAACCAGTGCGCGATGAAGACGATGTGGATCACATCTATAAGCTGGCTACGTGGGATGAAGATTGGATCAACCCCATGGCGGAGGGATTACTCTGCTGGGAAAAGGACAGTGAATGTTTCTCCGACTCTGATGGGGAGATAGAGAATTGGCAAAACCGGTTACATGATGTCTCTATGCTGCGATGTCTTCGGATCACAAAGAACTTCTGCTGCATCTCCTCAGAGGTAAGATATCTACCTTAATTTGATGGTTCTGGTAATGTTAGGGACTTTTTGTGAGCATTTGAAGCCGAGGTTCCCAAAGAAAGAAGGTTATGGGCCTGTAAGCTGGCCATGCGTGGGTCACCTACGCAATGGTGGGAAATGCATGAGGAGGCGTTCCAGGATTTGGAGGAGTGTTAGGATATGATGATCCTACAATTTGAGGACCCAACTAACATATGAATCAAAATGTTCCTTCGGTCCGAAGACCCACGCGACTATCTGTTCGCTTGGATAGAACAATGGTGCGACAGGATTGCCCAAGAGTGGGTTCATATGCTTATTCATGCCCTAGGACACCTTCCCACTACATGGTACTTAGATGAGGAGCTCCATCAGTGCACCCGCCACTAGGATATTTTGAAGGATGAATTTCTGGGAACATTTGGGTTAGTAGGTGGGACAGAGGTGCTTGACGCAGCTCTGCGGGACATAAACACTGTAGCATGGGGTGAATCACACCTGTATGTCGCACCTGAAGTGCCCACTTGGGAACCTCAGGTACCAAGCATGGTCAAATACTGTAGCCTAGCCCAAAAAGAAGGTAAGGATGATCCACAAGATTTTTCTGACTCAGAATTGGATGAGGTGTGCATGGTTACCGGACCACTCGGGCTGCAAATGGGTAGCATTAAGACGCACCCCACGTTGGCTAAGATTGGGGGTGAAAATATCATATATAGGCAAATCCTACAATAAGGGGACAACTACATTCACTTCTCGGCCATGCAGGTTATTACAGAAAGTTCGTTCAGAGGTATGCATTGATCACATCACCTCTGAAAGACTTCCTTATGAAGGCGACCCGGTTCTTTTGGGATGACACATGTCGGGCAAACATATCTTTGGTTTTGAAGTACTTCAGGATTAAGCCTGTGTTGGGGGAAGATGCGTTGGAGGCTCAGGTGTTTAACCCAAGCGTAGCAGGTATGCCAAGCGCACAGGAGGCGCGCAAACTAGCCGTTGGCACAATAACATCTGGTAAAAAGAAAAAGTTACAGTTAAAAGGAGCAGGTGGCTGGCATTTAATGGGGCAGATTTTGGGGATTTTTTATCATTTACCTGATGGTAAGTTCCAGGTCAAGTTTACCCTACCATTGGACACCCGTAGGCACTATAAAATGGGCCGAATAGCTCAGAAAAGGGTTCTTTATCACTTGCATAGCTTGTACTTATCCTTTTTATCTCAAGCGAGCTTGAGCTATAAGATTTTTTAGTTCTGCACTGCAGCTTTCATGTCGGATCAACCTCCCCCTTCTGATAGTAGCCATCCAGAGTTGAGATTCATTTCCGTGCCAGGATGACAACCACTAACCTTGCTGAGCCCTCGGTACCTACTGCCCCAGAAATTTAGGAATTAATGGATATTGGGTCTAAGGATGAAGAAGTGTTCTCGATGTTGGTCACAAGGAAGGGAAAAGAGCAGGCACAGGACTCAGGGAAGCCCCCAAATGCTGCAAAATGGGCCACAGGGAAGCCTAGGACCTCCCCAAGGCATGCCAAATCCCCACGAGCAATGCCTCAGACTCAGGCTGCGCAGGAGGAAGCCCTACCCGCCAATCCGATCAACTGGTTACCTCCCTTCATCTGCCCATGTAGGCCCTTGACATGCACACCAAAGAACCTCGATGGCCTGCTTACCTATCTGTAGATGCCGCTAGCCCTGGGAGAGGTCCCTATCCTGAGGGACCCCTGCGGGAAGATCTATGAGGTCAAATTAGATGATCACGACTTGGAAAATTACGAAGCCTTCCCTGAGCTAACCCCCGCATTGTACTTCGACACAATTTATGTGGATGATGGGGTCACAGTCGTTCCTCAGCGCTGGTTAAGCGGATTGGCCAGATCCGGGCTTTTGAACCTGTTGTGGATGCCCCACTTTGGCCATTACAATGTCACGGATCGGCTGGCCCGACAGCTGCTTGCCTTAATTCACAATGGCTACCTATGGATTCAGGACGAAGTCCCCATAGATGCTACGTTGGTTCACAGAATTACAGGCCTTCCCATGAACGGGCCGCACCCTCTGTAGCGTGTGGGCAAGAAATATGAGGGGGGCACCGTTGAATATGTGCGTAAGACCTACCATGTGGAAAGGAATATGCGGGGCTTCATCATCAAATCTATCAGCAACCCTGCTACACATATGGCTACCATATTATTAGCCTGCAAGCTAATGCGAAAGTGCCAGGTCGCAATCATCCGTGCTTAAGTCATTCGGCTAGCCGGTCAGTGTCCGAAGGGGGTCTACCTCAATTGGGCCCAATACTTATGTGACGAGTTCTTGACCAATGCCCGTGAATCGCAGGAGTAGGGAAAAGCCTTTTTCTATGCCTAGCTACTATTTCTTATAGCCCTAGTTGCTTGGGAAACCCCTACGAAGTCAGTCCTCCCCGAGCTCACCCCAGATATGTGCGAAGGGGCTCAGTATGCCCATTTGTGGGATTCCAAGGACGTGCAAGGCATAGAAGATAACCAAGTCTTCTGGGTCCTCTTCCAGAGTAGCATGGCTGCAGCCATCAATTCTCAACCTTGGTTGTCCCCCATAGTATATTAAAAATACAAAAATACTGCAGCATTCCAGGCTACCACGAACAACATTCAGATCCACGACCACAAGGATAGAACATGGACGTCACTTCCTTATATGGTAGCAGACGAGGAAATTGACAATGTGATTGCGTTATGGCCTCCCTCCTGGAAGATAGGCTTCAAATCCAGTGTAAGGGACACTGCAGGTACTAGCACGACATAGGTGCTGCCACTCGTTATCGTCAAGGAGACTGGAGGCATAGGAACAGACTCAGGCACAGCCACGAAAAAGGACACATAGCCAAAGCAGACCACCACGAAGAACACCGAGGCTGACACCCAGGTCGATTCACAACCAGATCTGTGCATGGAGGAAGTAAACATCAAAGGTACAAAGTGAACAGGTGAACCTGTCAAGGGACCCCGAAAGAAGCAACGCACCCAGCGGAAGGAACGAGATAAGACGGTTACGTTGATTGAAGGAGATCTCGAACAAATTGTAGATGCAGTCACACTGGCCACAGAAGAAAAATGGGTAGCTTTAGAGGAACAACAGAGGGCTACGATCAATGCCTTCTAGGCCGAGCTTCACACCCTGCAGTTAAAGATAGACACACTACATACCAGCATGGTTCAAGGATGGATCCCCTTAGCATCTAGCAATGTTAGCGACGGAAGAAAGCTGACTCTGTTCCTTACCGAACACCGCCCTTGTGATCAGTTCGCCGGACCAGGGTATACAACTCCAAGCAGGTGCAGGGGTACAGTTCAATCTAGCCAAGCTGCCCCATGACGTATTGCAGGGTCTCCACACTACTGTGTTTCAGGAGATTCACCATCAGGACCAGCAAGTACACCAACAACTCGGCGTGGTCAAACAGACCATCGCACAGCAGAATGCAAAGTGCTCCTCGCTGTCGCGCAGTAAGTGGAGCTCAAAACCTTGATCCATCAGCTCTGCACTGAGGTTATGGAAGTGATCCTAGCCGTAGCCACCCACCGGGCTAAGGTTGAAGGATTGGTCGCAACTTTGAAAGCTTCCAGGACAGAAATGTAGGTCATTAAGACACAGCTAGAGCATCAAATAACTGACTTACAAGCCAAATTGTAGCCCGAAACACCCTCGGAGGTATGAGCCCAGCAAGCTGCACTAGTGATCGCAGCTACAAGCACCATTATAGGGCAGATTTCTCAGGGCGCCTAGTTACTAGATACCGCCATGCAGCTATGGACCAAGGTCCAACGCGATCCGATCCTCTGGCAAATAAATTAGGACTTGCAGCAGAAGGAGGAATTTTTTGAGCAAATCGAGGCTACATTACCCACCTTGGTTCCTGCACAACGTTTGGCGCGATTAGGGACTAGCAACACCCTCTAAGATGAGATCGAGGAACTCCACCATAAGAAGCATGTCATCAGAGAACGCTTGAAGTCTTGGGCTACCGCAGCCCTCCAACTCTCACAGGATGTTGATGTTGTTGTTAAGCGACTAAACCAAACATTGGAGAGTGTCCCTGCTGCGACAAAAGGATCGACATCACAGAAGCTCGTAGATATTGCACAGAGCATTGCTGCTCAGAGTCAAGAAGTGTTGCCTCCAACCTGGTCGAGCCATCACTACACTGTGCGCACAGGTGGAGACTCCACGACCACAGTGACTCGGGATGAGTCACAAGATTGTGTTGGGGGACTGTTGGAACAAGGTCGCCTACAAAGCTGCGAATCTGGTCCATTTTGTATATTTTTTATTATATTAAGTCTAACACAGGGGGTTTTGGGGTGGGTCAAAGCCCCTAATGCATTATAAGTGGGTCAAGGGTAGACCAAGAGTCCACAAACCATGGTTTGCAGACCATTGGATGCGTAGGCTAAAGTAGTATAAGTATTTGAACCTTTTTTGAGTTGTAAGGCAATGAATTAAGACTAGTGCAAATCACGAATTAGTAGATCTGTTTTGGGTTATTGGGGAAAGGACTCCTGCTGGCTGTGTGCGCAGAGATCCGTAGTCCTGCTATGTGCGGACCCTGTTGCTGTGTGCGCAGGTTAGATTTTGGGTATTGTAAAAGGATCTGAAGGATTAATGAAAGCAGAAGGTTGTTGGAATATCTGAATCTGTTAATGCAGCTCTATGATATCTGTTATGTTATGCTTGGTTCTATGTTGAGCTCTAAAATTAACTGTGTTATTTGATTATGTTGCGTTGACATTTTATCTGAATCTGTCTGTTATACTTTATGCAAGAATAGTTGCGATAGTTTCTTTATTTTCCTGTATCTGTTGTTTACTGTGATTATAAGTAGTATTGTGCACATGGATGCGAAGGGACCTATAGATTTGGGTTCTGTGATATACGATCTGATATTTGTGAAGTCGAACGCAGCTCTGCCTGACTTACCTACCCTCTCTCAGGGTGCGGAAACCTAGTTCTAGCACCTCCCATACTGCTTCGGCTGAGACTTTGGCCTGCGCAAGCAGGTCATTTCTGAAAGGGCTAGTAGTATAGGGGTTTGTTGGCAAACCTTAACCTCTGAACCTGGGTCAGGACCCTTCGAGCCAACAAATTATATGTACGACATTTCCACCAAGCTTTTGATTTACTTATGTGATGAATTTGTATTTTATTAAATTGCATATCTCTTACATAAAGATGATGGCAATTTACAGTAATTACAAAATGATAATTTTATTTTCTATTTTTTTAGTAAAAATGAAGGGAAATATGGATATATGGGTTTGCGGTGAGAATCAGAGAATAGAGAGAAGAGGTTGTGGATGTGTTGAAGCCTTGAAAATTGCTGCTTCAAACATTGGGGGAAAACCACCCGGTTGGGACCATAGGATAGCTCCTTTTCCATTTGGTGTGGTGGCTTCGACTGGATTTACAGGACCAGTTTACTAATAACTAAATGGGTTGGTGATGGAATAATTGTATGAGTGGATAATGGAACTAAAATGACTAAAATAATCTATCTAATTTAATCTATAACTTATAAATAATTCTAAAACTTAGCCCGGGTGTTAAATATAAATACAAATTAAAGATTGTTTCAATCAAATCAATAACCATGAAAATGTATTATAATTTAACTGAAATATGCAGTATCAAATAATGATAACTCTATTTAAGAAATTAAATAGAGTTATAATAACACATTGCATTCATCATTTTATATATCATTTGTATACACTATGAAAGATAGATATTTCTATACACTCAGAAATGATATGTATAAAGAAATATTTGTAAAGCAAGTACATATAAATGATAGCAAATTTAAAGAGAATATCTCATAACATAGAAAAATAACAGTAAATTGATAGAAATACCAGATTCATCTTGATATTCTTCCTGATGCAATTCAATATCCAGATCTAGTGCTTCAATGTAAAGCAAGCTCTAAGGTACAAAAATGCAATTCTCAGAGGTAATTTGCCATAAACCACCAGATGTGATCCTTTATAAAAATATAATAGTCGATGGAGTACAAAAATGTAACATCCAAGTCAAAAATATTACAAACTCAGGACCATTTCTCCAATGCACGGAAAGGGTTTAAATAGGAAATTAATAATAATAAAATAACTAAAACTATTGCTACAATCTATCATCGGAAATCCGGAAACAAAATTGCGATATTAAAATGAAACAAATTCATTGATTTTCTCCTACATTCAATGTGCTGAGGTGGCAAATTTTGAGCATATCTTTGACCTCTGCTGGATGACTTAGCCTCGAATGTAACTGACTAGTATACGTGGCATCAGAAAATTCTGGAATGATACAACTAACGGCATTGGAAAGGCATTTGATTGCCATTTGTTGACTGTGTGGCTTGATTAGATATGTCCACATGATGTCCCATGAAATTCCTTTAAGTTTGCTGATTTGCTGATTCTTATTGACTAATTATTGCTTCCACCTAGAATCAGTCTCTTTTACCTTTGGTAATTTACCTGGGATACAATCTGAAATTAAATTGGTGGCATATAAGCTATCATTAACCAACTGTGTTGTATTATTCATCATAGTCTTGCCTCTTGATGTGGCTCTTTATCCTTTTATCAACTGCTTTTCCCATTCAGTAAACAGAATTTCTTTGTGTCTTTCTTCAATCCTGGGAAGGTTTGCATTCCTTCCCTACTCTGAGTCTTGCCATGAAAGAAATTCAGAAATTTTCTCATCTGCATCATCAAATTCGAGCCTGAGGCTGATTCCTTCATCTATAAGAGATGATGTTATTTCACATAAGGGCTCAGTTTGTGCCATCTTTTGACATAGTTCATTCAAATTCTGAGCCAGTATTTTGTTTGTTTCAAGAGCTTCAGTTTTAAATTGATCTAATTTAGGATAATCCCTAAATTTGTCCAATCTTGCTTGGAATATTTTCTCATGTTCAACCTTAGCATTTTTTTCATTTTGCAGTAAGGTTTGTAACTTTGCCACCTCTTGCTTTAACTATTGCTGCTTATTCAAATCTTGTTGATCAATATTTTTCTTTTCGATGCCAAGTTGCTCTTCCAACTGTTTAGCTTTGAGCTCTTCTTCTTGCAACTGATGTTCCAACTACATTATCTTTTGCTGATTTTCTATTGCTTGTTCTTCCAGCATAACCATCTGTAAGTCCTTTTGTTTCATCATTTGGGAGACTTCAGAAGAATTGTCTATAGTGGTTGCACTATAGGCACCTACATATTGTGACAATTTGGTGAGATCCTCTGAAGGATTCACCTCAGTATTTTTCCAGACAATGTTCATAAGTTCAACTTGTGATGTTGAAAGAGATTCTTGATCTGTTCTTCTTCTCTTCCTCTGCTTCCTGACAACAACCCTATGCTTAGGACTGTAAAATACATCTAGAGGAGGAATATCTTCTACTTTCAACACAATTTCTTCTTTAGGATGCTCAGGGATGATTTCCATATCTTGATCTTTCAGAATGTCAACTTGAGGATTATTTTGTGATCCTATTTGTTGAGAAAATTGTTCATATTGACTTAGAAATGGGAAGTAATAATAACTTCAGTAGAATCCACCACTTTTTCCGTGGCCTTTTCTCCTTCAAGTTGATTATCTGGCTTATTACCAATATTTTCTTTTTCTGCCTGAACATTAGCCTTGCTACCTATGTTTTCTTTCACAGTCTGCACATTAGTTTGAATGCCTGTGCCTTATTTTTTTGTTTGAACATTAGCCTTGCTAGCTGTCTCTCCTTTCTCAGTATTTACATCAGTCTTGCTACCATTGTTTTCATTCCATTTATTAGGCTTAGTTCCTATGATTCCCTTCTCAGTCTGTACATTTATTCTGCTGGTAGATGATTCTTTCTCTGCTTTTCTAGCTGCATCTTATTTTTCTTTCTGTTCTATTTCTATATTTTTAGCTCCTTGCGAATGGATTCTTAATTGGTCAAGAGGAGATTTTAGTAGTCTCTGGCTTTGAAACAGCATGAATTTATTCATATCTTCAGTATGAAACTTGGATTTATCCAAGTTATAGACTTGGGAAAATTGATCAACATAAACAAATAAATCGTCGAACTTACCGGCTCATGCTCAAACCAAGCAATTAAAACTGAAGTCGTGAAATCAAATGCTACTTTTCTCGAGTCATACTGCTTGCCTGAGACTGTTGAGAGCTTAAGAGTATAATCTCCACAATGAAATGGAAAATTAGGCCACATCAATTTCTTGTTATTCTTTAGAGACCTTGACATGCCTTCTACTGTCAACTGGTAGGAAATTTCTTGTGCTAACAATTTGTCAGGAACATACAAAGGTAAAATATGGGGCTCCACAATTCTCCCAAAAACTCTGACATAGGTAAATTTCTCTTCTCCAAACCAGTCACCAATCTAGGATATATCATTCTTAGATTTTTCAGAAATTCAGGGAGGAAATTGGTTAAAAATGGTTTGATAGATAGGAATCCGAAAACCGTGACAAATTCTATATACATGGTTTTTAAAATGAACCTTCCATAAGAGCTTATGATAAATATGTATAGGAGCAGGATCTTGGGGGGTCCATTTCCAACCTAGAATGGGAAATTCAGAATTGAAACATAGGGCATCTAGAATGTAGGCACAGAAGTAAACCGGGGTTGTATTTCCTGTGTCTTTATCCTTTTTATACTCTAGGATTCTATTGGCTATCTTATCTGAAAGGATAACTGACCAGTCCATGATTTCAGAATTCACAGCAGAATGGATTAATGGTACCATTTTAATTGAAAATGTAGCAGAATTATTGTTTCCAAAAAGCTTACACATCATCACGGTAGCATAACAATATGGGGTCGAAAGGGACTCCACGGAGTACATACCTGATGATTCATTTTTATGCTTCTCTGGAACTTTTCTCCATTCTCTGATTGGTTCCGACTGAGTCTCATTACTTGCAGCAAAATCCTTAATGAAGGCTTTGTTGTAGAGTTTATGAGGGTCTGAAAGATGGTACATTGCCTTAATATCCTCTGCTCTGAAAGACCCAAATATTGTTCCAACAGCTGAAACAAATGTTCTGTTTTTAATGGTGACATTGTCTATTACCCATCGAATTACATCATAATAGGGAAAAATGTTTGCCCGAGCTGCAGTTTTGTAGAGGAATGAATTTGCAAGGGCTTTAAGAGGATCCTCGGAGTCAGAATCAGAGTCTTCTTCGTCAAGAACTGTCGCCTTCACCTCAGTGACCTTAGGGTTTTCTCTTTCAATTAAGTTATATACATCTCCCCAAGAGGATTTTCCAAGACCTTGACATGATGTGTCTGTAACCAGTTTAATTTTCGCTGGTTTTTCTTTTGGTACTATGGGAATAGCAGCAAAATTTGCAGCGGCAGCAGCCTTTGCTTTCTTAGACCTCTTAGACATCTTGTCGTCTGGTAATGTTTCACTTGCTCAGCGAACGAAAGGATTGGGTGTTCTGTGGTTCTGCAAATGAGAAAAGATTTTAGACGCGGTAAAAATGAAATGAGGAGAACAGCTATATGAAAATATTTATTCATTGATTTCAATTTATTATCTTCGTGTTTAAACTTAAATTCCCTCTATAAGAGTCACACTCACGCATTCAAAATAGAATCAATCACCATCATTCATTTGATTTTCTATTTAATAATAAACGTACAATCGGAGATCGGCAATTTTGAAATGCGAATATAAAACTTCCCTTTTGAATTTTTCGATTGCGATGAATAAATAACATATGCGTAGTGTAAAAATTAAGTATCGATCGCATCAGAGTTTATCAAAAGGGACAACAAATAACATTTCATGATTTCCGTCGATTTGTGATTGCGATGATGGCGTATCGCATCGGCTCTTTCTAAAGGAAATAAGTTGCAAATGATATTCGCCGATTTGCGATTGCGATTACTGTGGGGTTCATCACATCGGGATTTTGGTAACATGAGTGAACATGATGTTTGTTCCTCCGAAGTGCAATTGCAATAAATCGCATCGCATCGGAGTTTTGCAATTGACCAAATAAAGAGTTTGTTTTTTTGTTTTGTGATTTGCAATTTGCGATGGGGTTGATCGCATCGGAGTTTATAAAACAAGTACATGTAATATTGCTTCTCTGAAATGCAATTGCGATAAATCGGATCGCATCGGAGTTTTTTAAAACAAATGTAAAACTTTAAGATATCTCCGATTTGCGATTGTGATTACTTTATCACATCGGACTTTGTTCAATATGAATATTTTATGTATTATGTTGATGCAATAAAAGACTTTATATTTCATCGGATCGGAAATTTTCAATGTTGCATTTGTTTATATTCGCTTTGTGTTTTGTGATATGTGACATATGCTTTTCTAATCAATGAAATTTTTATTGTTTTATTCAAAATGATCGGATTTCCTCTAAGTCTTTTATTCCTATCTTAAAAAGAAAGGGGACCTATTTCTAAATGAAATTTATCCTAAAAATTTGAAATGGGGAGGGTTGTTGTACCATACAACAGGATGTTAACATTGCTAATGCATAGGAATTATAAATAGTTGTTGATTTATTTTATTTGATCCAATTTCCTAGGTTTCATGTGTATTTATCAACATGAATCTACTTCCCCTGCTATATGTGAGCCTCTTAGCAAGTTGGTAAAGTGTTTGGAAATCTTGGTATATTCGAATTTTTAGATATTTGTATTTCAATGGAAAAAAAAAATTTCTAACTCGACTTGTTTATTTGTTTTAGAATTTAATTTCACAGTGTGACTTCTTAGATTAAAGGAAAGTGCTTCTCTCTTGAGTCTAGAGTCACGTTTTGTGTTTCCTTCATTGTGAAATATGTAACACACAATATTGGGCTTCAGAATTTGTGGAAATAATTGATGTGTTCTTCTAACTTGATCCATATTATTCAATCTAGGCACTTGATCATATCCTCTATATATGATCATATCATAGGTCCTCCAAATTTCTTCTTTGTGCCCAAATTTGTACATGAAAAACAATAACCAAAGAACTTATTTTCATACCTAGAGATATAGGGTAATTTTGATCTTCAAAAGTTGTTTCTTGGAGGAGCCTCATTTGTTCGTTAATTTCCAACATCTCCTTCATCGTTGTTTATGGATAATTTTTGAAGATTCTCTATCATGGGGGTTCCCCTATTTCATTTTGTTTCCTTTCCTTTTTTGAATTGAATGTACCTTGTTTCTTCCTAGCATCATCCTGAGAATGATTGGACTGAATCGTTATTTTCATAAGATCTTCACGAGAGTTGTTGTTGGATGTAATGAATGTATGATAGAGCTTCTTGGGATGACCTTCATTTGATGTGTTTGCAAGACCTCTATTCTTGGATGTTTCACAATTTCCCTTATAACCAAGTCCTATTTTAATGAGGGGATTTTTTTGCATGCTAAGAATGTGATCTAGAGATTTAGTCCATTTATGAATCTTAAATTTGTGTTTGAGCTACTCCACTTGTTCTTTCAAAAGTGAAACATCTTTTTCTAATCTTTCTCAAAGTTGTTCGTTCTCGTGTAGTTGTTCTGGAAAAGCTTCCTTTATCCTTTTGTCTTCTTATAAATAAATTTTGAGAGAAAAAATGTTTTATTCATTCAATTTTTTTTCTTGGAGTTGTTGAATTAATTGGCCTTCCCTCTTTATAAGGGTCTTTATTTCCTTCAATGCACTTCTAAGTTCTCCTTCATAATCTATTTTTGCTTCAAGTTTTTCTGTTTCAGCGATGAACAATATTTCACCTCTTTCATCATTAGTTACAATTTCATTACTTACATAATCAAGTTCTCCCTTTGAGTAGAAATTATTCTTATTGTTGGGTTGCTTCTTCTTTTGATGCTTAGACTTTAATCTTGGTTCATCATCACTATCATTCATTTTAGCATAAGAAAATTTAGAAGCATAATGTAATATCCTACCACATTCAAAGCACTTAAAAGGGAGGTTACCTTTGAACCTGTGAGTTCCTATTTTTAGCGTTTAGACAAACCTTTCTTCTTCTTTATCAAAGTTAGAGTTTTCTTGATTTTCATGCTTTTTCTCTTCTTTGGATGCTTGGAATGTTTCTTCCTTGATTCCCGATTTGTCCTCCTTTATCCTTAGGTCATATGCTAAGAGTGTTCCATGAAGTACATCATTCCATAATCATTTTATCTGCATCTGTTAGTTCTTCAAGAGATGATACTTTGGGATTGGATCTTGATAGAAGATATTTAAATATTTGTTGAACAGCATCACCATCCTTGGCTTCTTTACCAAAACCTACAATGGAGTTGGAAATATTTTCCACTCAAAGAAAATATGAAGAAATATTATCATCTTCTTCTGTATTTAAACTTTTGAATTGGGCCTTGAGAGATTGTAGCCCTACTTCTTTTACCTTCATGTCCCCTTCATAATAAGTTTTAAGCTTATTCCACACATCTTGAGATGAATTGCAATGCATTACTTTGATAAATTCTGAATTTGATAAACCACTTATAATAGCATGCTTAGCTTTTGAATTGGATGTACAGAGTGCCTTACTAGCTACAACTATTGGAATAATATCAAGAAATTTATCCTTGGTCTCTACGATTTCCCAAATATTATTTCCCAAGGAGATGAGATGGATCTCCATTATTATATTCTAGAAAGCATAGTTAGATCCATCAAACAAAGGAGTCTTTTCTACTGCTCTAATCATGGCCATATTTTCTTGAGATCAATCTTCCAATAGTTAACTGTTCCTAAAGGAACCCACTTCAAATACCACTTGTTAGACCAAAGAAAAAAACTAAGAGGGGGAGGTGAAAATTTGTGGATTTTTTTTATCTTTTCAAAACATTTTATCAATGAACAATAATGTAGAAATGTATCATAACCATTTGCATCATATCAATAAATAGAACAATGCATCAAGAAGTCATCATCACACCAAAAATACATCAAGAAGCCATCACATCAACACAAGAGGACAATTTTTTTTACATGGAAAATTTTCTGGTAGAAACCCACAAATTCTTCCTCTTCTTCTTATTCTTTAATTAATTACATAGATTTTCAAGCACTGACCTATTAGAGAAACCCACCCCCAAAATATGCAAGAAACTACTTTCGGTAGGCTAGACCCTGATTGAGGCACCAACCTTAATAAAGTGAAAGTAGTTACTTACTATAGGCTATAACCTTACTGAGGTATAAACCTCATAAATTAGCAAGATTTGACTTGTTGTAGGCTTCAACCTAATTGAAGCACCCACCTCCTTCTTCAACTTATTTTGGAACACTTTTCATAATATTTCAAACTAGATCCACATGATCTTCAATCAATATAATTCTTAAAAGTGATCAAACTACTATTGTTACACTGTTTTCATACCCTTTCCATACTTTGTTCCAACATGTTCATTAGTCTGGTCACATAAAACCCTTCTCCAAACTTGTTCTTTACATAAACCCAAAATCAACTGCAACCTTCTCATAAGATCCCAAAACACATAACATATATTTTGAACATAAAAAATATATCATCAAAACTTTTCATGCCTCTAGGATTTTCCACCACTAAACCCTAATCTTCATGCTTCTTATATAATCCAATTTGGCCTTAAAATGAGCCCAAAAACCTCCAAACATGATATAGAACTATATAAAACCATACAAAAATTAATCATTCTACAAAATGACAGATTTAGGGTGCATTATACAAAACAACACTTTACGAGCTCTAAAAAATGACTAACTATTCAACAAAATGGTTAAATCTAGCATGCCACAACCCATATATAAAAAAATTGTCCGAGTTTGACCAAACTTGAACCATAACCTACACTGAAAAAACCATGCCACATAACCAACTTTCCCATTGAGTCGTGACCTATGGGAGATACCTGTTTTACATATTCATATTGTTGCACCTGAGACAAAAAATGGGAATCAACCCCTTCATAGAACCATTCATCAATACAAAGCATACACATGTCTAAAGGGTTGAACCCTCAACTAGTCGTATAACATATTAACCATGTCGTTGCTACAGACCTTTAACTTCGGCTCGGTCAAATAACTCTTGTGGTTGAATGTGTGTTATTCATTGGAGACTCATCACAATATATATATATATATATATATATATTATATATATATATATATATCACTTACATAATATCGAGGCTTTAAGGGTCGACCTTGGAGCCGACCAACACCCAACATAACCTCCATTCAAGCTTGATTCGCCAGTAAGCTAGGGCTTAACCTCTCCATTAGACCCTATCCTTGTGACCTTAAAATTTGTGCTCAACCCCTTTCGTTAGACATGTGATTGTACCATGTGACCTTAAAATTTGTGCTTAGCCCCTTTCCTTAGACCATGTGATCATGCCATGTGGTCCTATCTTGGGGTCCATGGTCACTCACATGGTGACATCAACCTGATATCATCATGCCACATGGAAACTTGGGAGGGGTGCCACGTGGCACCTCATTTTGACCAATGTGACCTTAAAATTTAGGCTCAACCCCTTTCCTTAGATATGTCACTATGCCATTTGACCTTAAAATTTGTGCTCAGACCCTTTCCTTAGACCATGTGACTGTGCCATGTGGCCCTGTCTTGGGGTTCATGGTCACTCGCATGATGACATCAGCATGACCTCCCCATGCCACATGGTAGCCCTTAAGGGGTTCCATGTGCCACCTCATTTTGACCCATGTGACCTAAAAATTTGTGCCCAACTCCTTTCCTTAGACACGTGACCTCAAAATTTATGCTCAACCCCTTTCCTTAGACCATGTGACCTGCCATGTGGCTCTGTCCTAATGTCCATGGCCATGCACATGATGACATCATCATGCCACATGGCAGCCCATGAGGGGTGTTGCGTGACGCCTCATATTTAGTGATTGACCAACTCAAAATTGTTATTTGGACTTTCCATGTGGCAGACCCTAGAGGTGCCACATCATCCACTGATGTAATCATTTCTATACAACTGGAAAGCACCACATGTCACATCAAGGATGGCTCACCACTAATCAATCTGACTGCACCACATGTCATAACAGGATTGGCCACTGTGACGAGCTGTTCCTAGTTAACTAGTGTACATGTTGGCATACATCTTCCATATGATATGAGAAAGGTGATCGACCTTTGACCACATTAAAATTTGTGCATGTTTGTTTAACATCCACTATGGATTTAATTAATGAATCATGGATCTGCATGGAAGTTGCACATTTTTTAACAAATTGATGTTGGTTAGTTTTTTCCCTATAGTTTTGCTCCTTTACAAGTGTTTATTTTCAAATGGCCATAAATTATCATTTGGGAGGATTTTTTCAGAGTGGGATATACCATTGGAATGGTCTTAACCAAGGCTCCCCAACCATGTTTATCATAGGATATTTATGGTATCATAACCTTGCTAAAATTTCAATAAAATTCATACCTCTTTTGACTTCACCTGATGAGGGTTAGTTGTCATACTGATTTCTTTGATACATGAATGAAAATGTTGTTGTCTTGGACATCCCCTTTGACATCAATGACACTTGTTGTCATCAATGAAACACTATGTTCAATAATTTTAACTTGTTTTTAATGCACCCACCATTTCACATGAAGAGAGTATCATTAATGAAAGACATGTGAAGTTGGTTGTTACTAGTTTCTACTATGATTATTCTAGAATTGTAGTGTTCCTTCCAGATCCACCCTTTTATAACTATATGGGGGTTATTTTTTCTTTGGAGGCTCTTATATATTTGGATCAACATAACTATGTTGAGCGCATTGAACATCACACTCAACCATTCACGTGTCTTTAGTTGAGAGTCAGTCTTAACACTAGTACACAGGACCATAGCTTATGAATGAGTTTTTTTAACACTTCAATGTTGAGGCTAGCACTTGTATATGTGACCTCTGATGATGAACACGATTCTTGGACTAGTTTAGCGTTAAGGAGACCATTTATACATGGGACCCTCATTTCCTTGACTACTATAATGTTGTGATTAGAACCCATACATGAGACCTTGGTTTATGGTTGTACATCATGGCTATAATTGTTTAGAATAAAAATTCTCAAAGAGAAATGAAATGGTGGGATCCTTCTTAGGGGCATAATGGGGGGCAACAGGCCCATTAGATTTAATTATAATATAGGTACAACTGGAAATTAATATAATCTGGACTGGGTCTAGTTATACTAAATAAGACCCACTAAGTAACTAGCATTGAATAAATGTATATGACCTCATTAAAGAGGGACCACTAGATAATTACCATATGGTTATGGTTCGTTAAGGAGATTTTGAGGTTAAAAATAGGTCTAAAAACAAAATATATACTATCAAAATAACTTTAAAACAACCAATATGATTCGATATGGTGATGTCAACCATAAGTGTAAATATTTTTAGAGGGAAAGGAAGAAACCACTTTTTTAATTGTAATTTTCACTTATTTCCTTGTATGTATACTAAAATTTCAAGTGTAGGTGTAAGAGCACACACTTCAAATTTGATTAAAACTATAACGATATAATCAAAAATAGGATTTTTTTTTTTTTTTTTAAATCTTTCTTTTCCTTTAAAAATCCATCTCTTATTTTATTTTCCTTTTCCAACGATTATTTTATTGTTTTCATTATTATTTCATTATTTTCTTAGGAAGTTCATTTAAGACCTTAATTTCCCCCTAATGAGTGTTTTCTAGATAATTATAAATACATATGAATTCCTCCTCATGCAAGCAAGTATGGGATTATTATTGTATTGGAGCTTAGCTCATTGGGAGGTTGTCCCCTCAAAGTGGAAAGTGAACATGAGTTGTTCCTTCCATAAAAGGATTATTGTATGGTATTACTCTACTTAGGGGTTTTGATATTGAATGAAGCATTAATTATTTCCAATATATTGTTTATGATTCAATTTTAAGGGTTAAGGTTGATAACACCATTTGATTCTCATGTGGTATGCACAAAATAGATAGATTGGTTGGGTGTTGTAGAGCATATTAAGGAGGCCACCATTAAAAATTAAATATACACATTTAACATCAAATGCCTCCTTCCCCTTGATTTTTTCAATAGGTGCATGGTGTTTGTGCCTTTGAAATGTTAGTGTAAATGATTTTGACTTTAAATTTGTGATCCAAATTTTATTAGGAAAGGATTTTCATTGTATACACTATCATATATGCAATTTGGAGTGAGGAAATTGAATGGAGAAGTATTTTTTATTTTTTTAAATTATTAGTTGGTCATGTTGTGTTTGTTGAATGATTTACCAAAAACCTTTGTCAAATAATTATTGTTGTATGAGTTTGTTAGTGAGATGTGCTAAGAAATTTGATTGGAATCCAATTATTTCTAAGTATGGGTCTATTAGAGAACTTATGCAATTAAGTAAGTGTGAGCTCCAAATTTTGGTAACATGCATGGAACTAATAAAATAATAAACTGGAGTCAGCAAAATAGCATTAAGTCCACACATAATCATATGAATACTGACTAGACAAAGAGAAAAAAAAGACTTAGTCTTATGCACCTAAATTCTCTTCAATCCACCTTTGTATTATTTAAATTTAAAAAAAAAAATACTTAGACCTTAAACCCTACCTCTTTATTTATCAAGATTTTTCGAAAGACTCTACTATGATCATCTAATACTCAACAAAAAAGATTGAAGTATGCCTGCATTCTTCATAGAAACATCAATAGGCTCCCAAAGACATTGTCATTTGATGATCATTAAGCCTTAACAACGTATAGGTTTCACAAGTAGATTTTTTTTTGTGGATTATTATTTAAAGAAAGGCCATTCTCAAAGTTTAGTTGCAAATATGAAGGTGCAAATCTATGTGCTAGCATGCACATATAAAATTTGAGGTTGAATTACTAGAAAAATATGATGTTTATTCATATTAAATGTTGCAAACTTGTGTTCGTAAAAGAAATGATAAATTACCATAGATGATAAATTAAGAAACGATAGAATTGAGGTAAATAATATAAATATGTAAATAAAACTATTAAAAAAATGTAAGAGTCTTGAACGAAAATAAAGTTAAAATAGTGTTCATTGTGGTTGGTAGGTTGTAGAAGATGGTATACTTTTTATTTTCTCTAGAAGGTTGCGAGGGATGTATTATTTTTATTTATTGTGGCCTTCCAAATTTACAATTAAGTGTTATGACATGTACTTTTGGGGTTATTAAATTAATTTAAGTTTATTATTGGTTAAACTTTGCGTGTCTATTTTTTCGCATGTGGCTAATAATTATGCAATTTACTAATTTAGTTATTGCCTAAGAATTATGGGTGTATTTACATTCTAGATATTTCTATTCATTTTTTTATGATTTTATTCATAACCATATAATGTTCCAATCAAGTTTTCAAATTAGTAGTGGGGACATCATTCAATGTTATCCACAAATACAAGTTGAATCATGATCATGATTAAAGGAAAACCATGTCACCTCGAGTAATTTGTTGGGGGTCTGTAAGGGGTAGGATTTCACTCCCGGGGAAAATTTTAGCAGCTAATATTTGCTGATGGCCTAATTTTCCATGATTTTTCTAAAAAGTGATTTGCTAATTTGCATTTTTTCTAAAAATTATTCACCCAGAGTTTATATGATAAAATTATTTTACCTAGAAAACCACCAAATTTTTATAGACTATAGAAAATCATTAGAAAGTTGAATATTTTTATAAAAGTATCACCAAATATTTTATATTTTACATATTATGGACTAGTAAGATTCGCCAAGGTTTCTAAACTTTATGATAAATTTCCATCCTTAAATTTTTCCTTATTCACTTCTACAAAATGTTGAGTTTAGGTTTTGGGTCGTTAACTTGTTTCCTTACATCTGAAGAAGATGATCTATTAGCTGAGCAAAAGTAGTAGTTTGATTTCTTATTATATACAATCAATGATGTTAAAGTATTTAATTAAATCATTTATCATTTTTTATATAATAAATGATAAAATATTTAAACTATTAAACTATGTTTGATAATAAAATAAATTTGTGTTTTGTTAATGAAATATGTATATACGATCCATGAGGTGTAGAAAATTTGATTTTTGCAGAGCTTAGTCCCCACCACATCATTGGTTCAAATCTTATGGGGATGGGTTGAGGGTGGGAGATGCATCTGCAGCATAAAAATTGTCCCACAAGGCATCCGAGCTCGAACAAGGCTCACAAAATCCTGGTGACAACATCTCACATATGGGTAGACCATTATTCCACTCTTGGTGAGAACATAATTGGTGGAATAGGTGCCTATAATTGTAGCCTCTTAGAGAAATAATTTCATTGGAATGACTTTTATTGCACTCCCATGTGGAGTTAGGCAATCTAGCCACATCATGATAAATAAAAGCCAAAGAAGAAAATGAGTCATCTATTCATGTAGCAAACTTCCCTCTAATTTTTATTATGCAACCAAATATAAAGTTAGAGTTCCTAATAATTTGAAATTTAATGATTTTGGTCAACTCAAATTTGGGGAAAACCCACAAGGACTTTTTTCCACCATGCATGGCTCTTAGATTATGGCATATTTCTAGTTTTATTTGAAATTTATGTAGGATTCTTATCCAATTTGTGACTAGAAAGAGGTTTTTTTTGTTACATGATTAGCTTATAGCTTCCTACAATGATAACTTCATGTACTACCGTGGGTTGTCATTGTTTGATAAGAGAATATTGTACAATGTGATGTTCTTTTTCTTATACCTATTGTTCATAAATTTATTTTGCACATTAATATTAATAATATCCAACGAGTTCATCCAAGGATATCCAAGAACAATATCCACATCATCCATAATTATATCATAAAATTTTGATTTCCAAACATATTGATCCATAATAGTCTTCGAATATATAAAAATTTCAACAGTCTCACCTTCAACTTGTGTGCTCCCAATACGCTTTACAAGGACTTGCAATATTTTGCAGCCAAGTAAACCTTAGTGAGATTATGCTTACTAATATGGTTTATGAAAAAATGACCTTATCTTACCAAAGACATTCAAAAATCTATTGCAATGTTGATTTTCTAAATGAAAAGAAGCCTCTATGACTCACTTTTTCTTTCTATAATCCCAAGACCACTTATCTAAAAATAAATTTTCATTTTATTCATCTATAAGTCTCAACATATTCTCGAGGTTATGTGACTACCACCATATGTAAGCACCATTCCCAAAACTAAGGTTTAGACTAATTTTCTAATTTCTTGAATATGGTGAATCTATGTAATTTATAACACCTTCAATACTAGGACCATCAAATCATCCTATAAAATGCATCTTCCTTCATAAAATCTTGAAAACGGAACTAACAACTTACTTTTCAAGTGAACCCCTTGTGTCATTAGGATTCTAAAGAAGTGAATTTAAAATGGCCATAATATCCTCAATATTGATCAAATTCACTATTTCCCATAAGGGTTTTGATGCCTTTAATTGAAATGGGTGTAACCTTTGTGATACCCTTGGAATCACTATTAGGATCCTAGTTATGAAATGTCACAACCACTTTACTTCTAACGGCATTGGTTGGATTTTGATCTTGGTGCTCTATTAAAAGATATTCTCTCTGCAATGCCCACACCTATGGTGACAAAAAACCCTACAAAATCAGATATTTTTGAATTACAATATCTCCTTTGTTCAACCTTTAATTAGAACGGCTTTTTTTAATTACGTATTTTTGTGAGATGAGATACATCTTATAATTTTTTTCTTGGAATTCTATAGAAAAAATAAATGATGGTGAACAAATTTGAGTATCATGGTTTCAAATATTTAAGGTATACCAACACCATCAATTAATTCTTTTAAAAGAAAACATTCTATAATCCATGCTTGCTAAATATAATATTCAACATGCCCAATACAATAATATGAATTCATATATATACTCTCCCATGAGTATTCTTAGTGCCCTATTCCAGTTACACTAATTGTTATTGTATTATCTATTAACTACTTAATACTCATTGTCCAATAAGTATGACCCATTTTATTATTCACGATTTCACACATTGATAGCTCAATGAGCCTTCCTTCATGAATATTCTCATATTATATTAATTATCCTTCTTGTGTACCTCCCCCTAATACCACATTAATGAGCAGCCTAAGTACATTACCTTTCATACCCCTTCACATGTTTCATCCTTGAAACATGAGTTTAAGCCATATAATACGATGTATTGAGTAATTTAGTCAATTGTTATTGAACACAAGCATCCATCCATCCTAGTGATATGTAGACATGGGGTCCAACTTCTTCCTTTCCACCTTGATATGGATTATAGGGCTTATTTGGTTCACTATTTTCATTTCACTACTCTAATATCTCTACTCCTTTTACTAATCCATGTACCTTTATAATAGGCGTCTTTCCAATTATATGTGAATTCATTGTAAGTTTCTGATCTTGATCACCTTACCTTGATGGCCATTATTTCTCATGGTGGTGTGGGTGGTTACCTTAGCTATTGGTTATTGTTCATGGATATTGTATAAAGTATTAAGCATTTATTCTTATTTTTTGAGATAGAGTTCTCCTTGTGTACTTATGTATAGGATTATTATTATATTGGATCTTAGCTCATTGTGTGGTTACTCCCTTAAAGTGGCAAGTGAACAAGAGTTGACCCTTCTATAAAAGGATCATTGTATGGTGTTACCCTACTTCAAGGGTTTTGGTATTGAATGCATCATTAATATTTTTGATATATTATTTGTGATTCAATTTTATGGGTCAAGGATCATAACAAACTTTTCTTCGTATGTATGTGTCATGGATAGATTGATTGGGCATTGTACGATAATTTGGAGAGGTTTCCATTGAAAATTCAACAATATCCATTTGATATCAAAGGCCTCCTTCCTCTTGATTTCACCAGTAGATGCACGGTGTTCATGCTTTTGACATGCCAGGTGAAATTCCTTTAATTGAGGATTTGTGGTCCAAGTTTGATTAACAAAGGATTCTCATGGTATACATTGCCATATATGTTAGTTGCTGTGAGGAAATTGAATAGAGAAGTATTTTGTATTTTCTCAAACTGGTAACCTGCCATGTTGTGTCTTTTGAATAGTCTAACAAAAATCCTTTGTTAAAGCATTACTGTTGTATGAGTTTATTAGTGAGATTTGGTGGAGCAAATTATTAGAATCCGTTTATTTATAGGGGCGGGTCTATGAGGAAACTTATGTAACTAGGAAGTATGAGCTACAAATTTTGGCAACATGCGTGGAACTAAAAATATAATCAATTGGTGTTAACAAAAAGACATTAGGTCCATAAATAAACATTCTAATACTTAAAACACAGAGAAAAAACACCCTCATCTTACGATTTCATATTCTCTTCAATTGACCTTTGTATAATTTGAAGTCTACAAAGAAATGCGTAGACCTTAAACTTGCTACCCTTTGGGTTATCAAAAGTTTTAAAATTTCTCTTTAACATGAAAAAAAATCCATACTTCAATTTTTCATATAAATATCAATAAACTCAAAAACACTTAATCCTTTAATGATCATTAAACCTAGTCAAAATAGAAGTTTCATAAGTCTCTTTGTATTTGTAAATCCATTATAAAATTTTCAATTACATTTTTACAAATTCAAAAAATGAAACAAAAATTTGTGTTAACATGAGAAAAAAATACTTGAAATTAAGACATTACATTGGGTTACCACGAGAATATTGCATTTCATCCATATTCAATATGGGAAGCTTGTAATTATACACCATGATAATTATCATAAATGATAAATTAAGGAAAATAGAATATTTTTTTATAAATGATAAAATGAAGAAAATAAAAGTAAATAAAAAAGAAATATTATTTATATAGGTAGGTGGATAGATTCACAAAAAAATTTCTATAATTATCAAAAGAGGGGGTGCAAGTTTTCTATTTACTCTCCATAGAGAGATACTTATTCCTTACCCAATGACTTTTTATTAGTAAATTATTCAAAGTTTATTCTTTGTTGTACATCTTTATCTACTTTTTCACATGTGGTGTAATAGTCATGCAACCTACTCTTCTAGTTACTTGAAGACTTTGCTTAACAATCTCGGGTTTATTCTATTCATTTGCTTTACGCTTTGGTCATAGCCGTACATTTTTCTATTTGCATCACGCTTTGGTCACAGCCGTACAGATGTCGTATTAAAGTTTGATTTCTTATTTCCAATGATGTTAAAGTATTAAATTAGTTGATTTATCAAAAAATTTAATATAATGAATGATAAAATGTTTTAAATTATAAAAAGGTTGATAATAGAGTAAATATGTATTTTATTTCAATTTGGTCTCGAGCTTGGTCGTGACCTTAAAAATAGACTATTATTATCATTATTATTATAAAATTTGTGACCAAAAAGAAAGGGTTTATTTGCTACGTGATTAGTTTATAGTTCCCTTACACTGACAACTTCGTGTGCTACCTTGGGCTCTCAATTTTTGAGAAGAGAAATATTGTACAAAGTGATTTTCTTTTTCTTGTACCTAAGCTTTAAAAATTTGCATAGGTATGCATATTTTCTCGAGATGCAAGAAGAGGTAACTAGGTTCATAAGAGGATGCATGCTTTATTGTACCAGTAAGCCTAGCAACTGGAAACAAGGTCTATATCATCCTTTGCATGTACTCACTCATCCTTCGGAAAACATTTCCATGGCCGTTGTGGGCAATTTTTGGGTAATTTAATTGACCTTAAATTACTTCATTAATTGTCAACCAAGTTTTGTGTACTTATGAAGTGTATGTGCACCATTTATGCTAGGAATTCTATCTTTGGATGAAAATTGTTTTAAATATGGATAAGTGTTAAATGAGATTAGAGAGTTGTCATGCACATGATCTTTCCATTAAAGCTACATCAAAATCAAATGTCAAACTGAATTGAAATCTATTGCTTCAAATCTCAGCTTATTCTAATTGCATAATTGAAAATCTATTTCTAATTGCAAAATTTAAAGTCTATTTTTCATTGCCTAAAGGAAATACTAATGCTTGATTGCAGAAATGAGATTTAAATACTAATTGTAGAATTGAAAATTTAACACTACTTTGCAAAAATAAATCTTAACACTAAATGGACAAAGGGAAACTTAACTTCTATTTGCATAAAAGGAAATTTAACTATAGTTGCAGAAAGAAATGCTAATGCTAACTACTTGCAGAAGGGAAATACATCAAACAAGAGCTTGTAACTTCAAGTGATTATTGATGTGTGTAAATAACTCTAAAAAGACATTTCTTCAGCATCCACGAAATTAACTGAGTAATGAAATTAAATTTTTGGAAGGAAATGCATGCTAGAAATAAATCTTGTTGGTATTTTCTTTTATGGGCGCTTTGGAAACAAAACAACAGATGATTAAAACACAACTGAAATGTAGCTATTCAAAGAGGAAAACTTCATGAAACTTATATGCGATTGAAAACTATTTATGAACCAATTGCAATGAAAATGAAACTAACTATCCTTACTACTCTCCAGGGGGGCCTGCCGTGAGTGTAAGTCTGTCACTGTTCAAACAATAGATCAACCACAAATTGGAAAAGAACAAAGTATTATATTAATTCGAAAAAAATTTTGCAAAATACTGGAAATGAACCACAACTTAAATTAACTAATTTGAAGTATATTTTTGGTTTCACCTTATGACTTTTAGACAATTCTTCATCAAACTAAATTAAGAGTCTTATGTCGATAGACAATGAAATTGTTCTGCCATATAAGAAGAAAAATTAAATTGAAACTTTATCTCCTCATGATTTTCTACTAGGAGAGAAAATCATGAGGGCTTCTTCTCGAATCATATCTCCATGATCGAACAAGTCTTCTGCACACTCGTCTGATCTCGTCGCGATCTCCTGTCGAACTTCCCTTGACTGTTGCACCATCATAACTAGAGTTTGACTCTTAGATCTTTCGATCTCTATAACTTGTTAGATCATGTCGATAGGTGGAAATCCATGAGGGGAACATATTTCATCTACAGGTACCTTTCATTCCTTTATTGGTGCATTGCAACCTGTCTAATCATGGATATGGCTGCAAAATTCAATATTAGTTGTGGAATGATCAAGATTTTGTAGTTGTAGAGATGTTTTCTTTATAATTCACAAAGAAACAATAGATTCTAAAACATATATGATTAATACCTTTTATAAGCTCGAGTAAGTCTGAGATGAACTTGATTAGGATGAAACTGCTTCAAAATGGTCACAAAAAGATAAATGAGAGGGAAAAAGGTAGTAAAAAAGGAAACAATTTCAGACATCAGCACTCCCCAACACCAAAGGTCTTGCATGTCCTCATGCATCAAAAACTCAAAATAGGTTCTTATTTCTTCTTCAATGTATGATCTCAAAAGCTTTTGCAAGCACATCCAGACTAATGATTTCCTTTCTCTTTTTAATGCTGAAGATTTCCCTTGGTCTCTTCATCAAAATTTTAATCTGAAATCCCCTGATTCCATTCTTAAGGAATCTATTATTTGCTTTGAGTTTCTTGTTTTTCTTATACCAGTGGCATAAATGAAAAAATGTGTTATCAGTCTGAGTTATTAATATTTCATTTTGTATCTTTGTTGCTTCTCATTCCTATGTAAGATGTTTATTAAGAAATTCTAACTCATATATGTGTTGTTTCAGAGCATCCTCAATTTTGTGCTCTTTTTCAGGAGTATGTTCTGTCAGAGGGGTTTCATCAAATACATTATCTTTATCTGAGAAGAGAGATTTACCTTTTTTTGCACTCTCTGTTTCATAGACCCCACATAATCATATATTTCCTACTAAACTGGATCAATGTATGGTGTTTTCCTTACCTGGCTCATTGTTTGAGGCAGTGTCTTGTATCCTTCTTCTTCAAGATAAATCATTTCCGGAGACTCTGTATTTGATAATTTTGAAATTCTTTTGCTTCTTCTCAGTTTTACTCCCTATTTGGAAGGGCCCAACTTGGTCTAATTTTGGGCTAAAGATTCCACATTTTGAGGAAGTGGAGTGCACGATCCAGCGAAAATAAGCCAATCGTGTGGAGTTTAAGAGCTTCACGCGAAGTTCTAGAGTTTGAAGGGCTTTGGGGCGGATCAAATCCCCTCTTTTTGTAACGAGATCAAGTTGTTTTTTAATATTTTAAGTTGTGCCCATGGTTTGCGGACCATGGTATTGTAAGATGTAGAGGCTATATAACGTGAAGTCATGTTGAGTCATAAATAGATATGAATGACCTATTATGATTGCATGAGCGCAAACTGAATTATCTATGTTTTAGTCTATTTTGGGTCTTCGGAGAAGGCTCCGTAGCTGTGTGCGGGCAGGGCTTGGTTTGCAACTGTGTGCGCAGACCACCCACAGTTGTGTGCGTGGGTCGAAGAAGGATTGTACTGAAAGGACACATTATTAATAAAGAGAAGGAAGCTTTTGAAGTATTTCTATGTAATTGCGCAATTCATCTCTGATTTATCTTTAATGTTGTTTTATGTATCACGAAGTCATTTATGATTGTTTATACATAGAGAAGTATTTTATGATGTTTATACATGTTGTATTGGATTGATTAATGCATAAAACTGATAAAGGCACAATGCATGATATTAGTAATTGATGAATAGGGCATAAATTGTAAAGGTAGATAATTGCATCTGTGTAGTTCAGGAAAGCATAAGGAAGAATCATAACAGTAAATCCATGTCCTAATATCCCTCTGGATGCAAAAACCTAGTTCTAGCATCCTCCAATATTACCTCGGGTGAGACTGCATTCTGCGCAGCAGATTGTTGCCGAAAGGGCCGGTAATAGAGGGTTGGCAGCGCAACTACTCCAAACCTCGGTCTAGACCCCTTAAAGGATACAAATGGTTTCGTTGTCAAGACTGAGATCTGATTGAGGGATATGTGGATGTGGAGTCCGATAAAGACAAGATATCTAAGATTGGGTGGATATGAAGGAACGAGAGTTTGCAGTGCAAGAGAACAAAAATCCACAACTGTCAACTGAAGCTTGGTTACAAAGATATCTTTTTACAAAGAAACACGAGATTTTTTTCTCAACATTTGCGAATGAACTACATGAATGGTTGTCAAGGTTGGATGAGAATAAGACTTGTTTTAAGAACGATGAGCCTACTGCATGGAGCCTTGAATTGTTGTAGCAACTCAAGAAGATTGATAACAAGATCTCCAGAGCTGTTGATTTCTGGATTGATATTATTTTGGGAGGATTTATAAATAATTTTTCCATAAACACATATGTATCCTACAATGAAGCTGAGCGAAGATTTTTCAAGGGTCTGCGAGGTAAGTACTTGAATTATTTAAAGATGTGGATTAAGATGCTTTTATGTGAAAAGGGTGTATTATGCATGCAATCAAATTAATGTTTCGAAGAAGTAAGTTTGGGTCTACGCGAAGTGGTAAAAGATTCAGGGTAGATCACGAAAACTTCATTGAGACTGATTACAGTACATTGTTGAGTGAGTCTGAAATCAAATAAGAACAAAGTAACCCCATAACCCCTAGAAATACATTGCCGTTAAAATTCAAAAATCATCAAAGCGCCTCTGGGATTCCCCCATCCCGCCACTCCCCTCAATCCACATCCCCATCCCCATACTTTGAGGCATATTAAGGCATATTACTTTGAGTTACCACAAGAATATTGCATTTCATCCATATTATACACATAAGGATAATTATCATAAATGATAAATTAAAGAAAATAACATATTCTTTTTATAAATGATAAAATAAAGAAAATAAAAGTAAATTAAAAGGGAAAAATTATATATATATAGGTAGGTTGATAGGTTCTCAAAAAGTTTTCTATAATTATCAAAAGAGGGGTGCATGCTTTTTATTTACTCTCCCTAGAAAGATACGTATGTACTCTCCTTATAATAGAGAGACACGTATTCCTTACCTCATCAACTTTTTATTACTAAATTATTCTAAGTTTATTCTTTGTTGTATATCTTTATCTATTTTTTCACATGCGGTGTAATAGTCATGTAACCTACTCTTCTAGTCACTTGAAGACTTTGCTTAACAATCTCGGGTTTATTCTATTCATTTGCTTTACGCATTGGTCATAGCCGTACATTTTTCTATTCATTTGCATCACGCTTTGGTCACAACCGTACATATGTCGTATCAAGTTTGATTTCTTATTTCCAATGATGTTAAAGTATTAAATTAGTTGATTTATAGAAAAAAATTTAATATAATAAATGATAAAATGTTTTAAATTATAAAAATGGTTAATAATAGAGTAAATACGTGTTTTATTATGAAATTTAGATATTGTTAACCTCCCTATTAAGATTTAAGTCTCTCGAATGATAAAATTTATGATTATGTTTGTATTAGTAGTATATTAGTACTTGTTATAATAGTTGAGGGCAATCACAAGTGGAAAAAATACCACTAACATGTAGTTTTTAAGCTAAAGAATTTTGTTGGAATATCATTTATTTTATATATATATATATTTATTTTGGTGGAGTAAGATAATCTAGTTACACCATGATAAAAGGAAATTGATGAAAAAATGACTTCTTTAATTATGTAAATTTTTTTCTAGTTGTTGGAATTTATGAATACAGAAAGTTGGAGTTCCAATCAATTTTTTGAGATTGTTCAAATTTTAATGATCATGGCCAATTTAAAATTGGGCAAATCCTAAAAGAAATTTGTTCCACCATACATGGCTTTTGGATCATGATATATTTTTGGATTTTAAAAATTTTGATTTTTTTTAAAAATACAACTTGAGTGGGTCTAATGGTTGAAAGCATGTGTTTCCAATTAAGAGGTCGCAGATTCAAAACCAGAAAGGGGTAGAGTGTGTATACATCAATAGAATTCAACAATTAAATCGTTGCACAGAAGCGGGTCCATTATCCCACAAACAAAGGGGTATCATACACCAATTTGGTATCGAGCTTGGTCGTGACCTTAAAAATAGACTATTATTATTATTATTATCAAATTTGTGACCAAAAAGAGGGTTTATTTGCTACATCATTAGCTTATAGTTCCCTTACAATGACAACTTCATGTCCTACCTTGGGCTCTCAACTTTTAAGAAGAGAAATATTGTACAATGTGATTTTCTTTTTCTTGTACCTAAGCTTTATAAATTTGCATAGGTATGCATATTAGCTCGAGATGCAAGAAGAGGTAACTATGTTCATAAGAGGATGCATACTTTATTGTACCAGTAAGCATAATAACTAGAAGTAAGGTCTATATCATCCTTTGCATGTACCCACTCACCCTTCAGAAAACATTTCCATTGGCTTTGTGGGAAGTTTACCAACAACAAGGAAGAGACATCATTGCCTATTCGTTGTAGTTGAAATATTCAACAAGATGTGTGTTCTAATGCCCTATAAAAAGACCATTATCATGAAAGAAGTAGCAAACTTGTTCTTTGGACAGGTCTAGGTGCATCTTGGGATACCAAGGAGCATCGTTTTAAATAGGGGCACAATATTTCTTAGTGCATTTTGTACTACATTTTGGGAGAAGATGGACATGAAGTTGAAGAGTCCTACATCATTCCATTCACAAACAAATGGGAAAATAGAAGTAGTCAATAGGACTTTGGTGCAACATTTGATTGGTTACAATCAAAAGCATTCGAAGACTTGGCATGAAAATCTAATATATATACAACACCCTTACAACAAAGTAGTCCACGCTTCATGTAGTAAGTCTGTTACACCAATTTTTGGTCATCTAACCTGTTATTATTAGATGGACTAAAGTACACCATGTAAGACCAATTTTACCATAGTAAAATTGCTTTCACTATGAAAAATAATTTAATAACCCATAGTTTATTAAGTTATTTATTGTCTAAACAAGAAACCCCATGAGGAATAATTAAATAAACCTTTATTTGTTTGATTTCCCTCTAGGGATAATTAATTAAACCACTGTTTAATTAATATTCCTGGTCATATTTAACCCAAACCATGAAAATTAATTAGATAAATCATTATTTATTTTATTATTTTCTAAGAATAATTATTTAAATCATTATTTAATAATATTCCTTGTTAAATTTGAGTAAATCATTTATAAATAATTGAATAAATAATTATTTATTTAATAATTACATAACCACATTCTTAAAATAATAAATAAATCATTTATTTATTTATTATTTCTAAATGAAGGGATTTGACCAAATTCAAATTTTTTTTCCCTCCAACGAAAATAATAAAATATTCCATAAATGTTGGATCTAGATTTGGTTAATAATATTTTAATTATGCACCAATATCTAGACTAACTCAATATTTTGTTATAAATATAAGGGTTTTCCATTCATTCACTACCTTTTGTTACCTAGAGATCACTCTTGATCTATACTTTTGGTGTAACTTTAATCCTCCCATCATTGTCATATTTTTCTACTTTTTGCTTGTGAGCTCCCTTTGAGTTCCATTTTTGTCTGAGTTTTTTGCACCATCAAGAGAGAGAGATCTTAGATCTGAAGCGTTGAGGACATACATGAACCCATCCCATTGAGGGGGACTGGTAACATCTTTATGTGTTCCCTTCCCAGGTGTCATAATGCAATAAATTCTTTAAAAACTTGTCTTGTTCATTGGATGCATGGAGAAACTCTTGCTTATTATTTGATGTTTAATGTCTTTAACTGCATAGATCTGGATTTCTGTAGCATTTATTCTGATCACTAACTGTAGATCTAAGGAAATTGACATCCATATTTAATGTTAGGGTTGTTTTTTATGCACAGCTAAAGTGAGCTTTTTTCGTGCGCTTGCGATTAGAATTCACACTAATAACTGGCGACTCCACAAGGGTTTATAATTACGATCGCTGTCATTTTTCAAATCCCTGCAAGACCAGCTGCTTCAACCCCTAGTGTTTTTCTTCAACTTCTTATTTTTCATTTCTTGATGTTTTTTTTAACCTTTAAAACCCTAAAACAATAAAATTCTAACTTCTGTGTGTTTCCGGGCCTATTGTGCAGGTAATAGGTATTAGTCGCAGCAGAGACGTCACTTTTTTCTCAAACCTGCTCCCGAGACAGTCGAAAGTGCAAGTCACACTTTTTGGGCCAAAAACTGCGACCTCGGCTCTCAAGTAGTGGATAACAACATGAAAACTGTGACCTCGTCAGAAAACAGGTCAGAAACTGCGACCTATAATTTTTGCGGGATTTCTTCTGTGATTTTTCTGGGTTTGTCTGGGGCATTGTTCATGGTTTTCTAACCTCCCTCTTCACCCATATTGGACCTGTACTTGCTTAGTTTTACTCGTCTAAGTAGGAACCAAGCCCCTTAGGGCTTCAGTATGCTTCCACCTTTTTAGGAGGAGTTTAGCTGAAGTAGGTCCTTTGAGATTTCAATGTTTTTCAGCCATTTTTCAGATCTGAACCTGTACTTTCAAATCCATTTTAGATTGGTTATTTTTCCATCCAAAACACCTCTTTTTAGTTTTGTTTGGTCCTCCTTTAGGGTCCTCTTCATTGCCCTTCAGTTTGTAGCCTTTTGCCACCTTTTCCCTCTCGTTTTTTGTTGTTTTTTGCACCTCTTTCCAGCAGATTTGACCTTTAGATCTCTGACCCTCTCGAATTTATATCCATTTGCCATTTTGTGTGTTTTTACTAGATTTATCCCTCCGATAGACTAGTTTTAGGGAAGCCCTCGTCCTTGGGTTTAATTGATGCATCTTTAGCTGTGTATTTTACTGTCGCATTCAGTTTCCTTTACTGCCATTTTTAGTTTTATTTAAAGTTATACAAAATATTTTTTCTTTTTTCTCTACACATGTCTGGGCTTAATTAAAATTAACACACTTATCACATACATGCACACCCTAAGCGAGGAGCACCTAGTTTACAATGCCAGGCCAAGACTTAAACATTGTAATCAATTGATCCTGCACCTTCCTGCCCTTGTTTACCTCTCTCCTTTATTGGGTTTCGTGTCTATTTTCCATCATTGCGCCCCCAAGGTGTTTATCCTGGAGACTCCAAGGCCTTCATCCTTAGTTTCCATTAGGAAGACTTACCCTACCGCGTAGGGTTCATGCTCGTCCTCCACTGAGTCCTTATTCTGACTCTGATTTTGGTTCATCGAGTTCCCCTTCTGGTTCTATGGCTCTCCTCCACATTTCACCTTCATCATGTCTAGTTCAAGACCTAACGCTGGTGGTGGCCCTGACCCTAATACTGGGAACGCCACTAGTGGTGTCACAAAAAGAACTATTCCGACTGCCCCCTTGCTTCCTTATAAGGCAGGCCTAAGCCTTCCCAATTTTAGCCAGTTGATTAATGACCCCATACACCATGATATAGGTTGGCCTGCTATGCTAAACAAGATTCCTTCAGACATCCCCAAGTTTGAAGGAAATGCTGGAGAGGATCCTACCAACCATGTATGTTCTTTCCACATGTGGTGTTCATCTAACTCCATCACCGATGACTTTGTTCGTCTCTGGTTATTCCAGCGTACGCTTACTGGAGAAGCTTCCAAGTGGTATGTCGACCAGGCCTCCTCCTCTCATACTAATTTTGTGACCCTTGCTAAGGATTTTCTATCTTACTTCCAGCTTCCCCTTCGTTATGACACCAGTACCGAACTCTTGACCTCTTTCTGTCAAACTTCTGCTACCCGCCTATCTGGCCATATTCAAGAATGGCATAGAAGGAAGAGCCTATGTCGAGCCCCTGTTTTCGAAGACCATGTATACATGGACTGGTTTCTCAGATCCCTTTTGCCTGCTATTGGTAAAGATGTCACATCTCACTTTACTCAGACCGAGGAAGCTTCCCTCCAAATTGCATTGAAATATGACTTGATCTACGCACAATCTGGTTATGTTTATATCGTCTTACCTGATCTCCCTAGACCTGGTGGTGACAAAGCACTGGGGGCATCCCATGTCGTCGATGGTATCGTTGGATCCCTTTCATATCCATACACTCATCCTCCCATGGGTTATGTTTTTTTTCAAGGAGGGGCCAACTCCTCCAACACTTTCCCCCCTCCCGGCAGCATGTGTCGAGGATATGGCATGCCTCCTCCTTTTTCCCAACCTGTTTACCCCAATATTTCCCATCCTCCTTATTATCCGTACCCACAGCCTAGTGCTCTAGCTCTTCCAGCACAAGCACCTCAGCCTCCCTTGCCTTCTCAAACTCCGCAATAGCAGCCACCCCCCCTCAGGGGCAAGTGTATGCACAGAAGAGTGCAACTAATCCTTCCACTTCCATAAAAAAGAGGAAAGGAAATAAAAATCAATCCGCTCCAGGTAATCTTGGAAACAATCCCCAAGGGAATACATCTAATGCTGCAACCCAGCAACAGGGCGCTCAACCCAAGTAGGACAGGCCTATTTTCACGACTCAGCTTTGTTCTTATTGCGGTGTCTATAGTCACTATACCCATGAATATCCCCTTTTACCTCAAATGCGTCAAATGTGGGAATCTCAAGTAGCATCCCAAGGACAACAAGCCTCCCCTTTGGTTCCTCCCAATGCTGCCCCTACTCAACCGACTGTGTTTACGAATCCTTTCCCCCGGCAAGGATATGTGGCTGCCCAACCCCCTAAAAGTCAGGTGGCCACTCAAACTCCTCCATATGGTACCTCTGATTACCAGATCCTCTTGATGAACTTTGACCAACCCAATACTGCTGACCTCAACCTTCAGACTTGGTCTCGCTAGTATAACAAGCCCCCCGCTACGTTTGTCACCGAGCCCCCCTCTTCAGGTCCCACAGAGCCCCTTTTGACATCCAATGGTCCTTTAGAGATTCCTTAGCTTAAGGGAGAGGTTCATACCAAGATCTCCAAGGGACCATTATGCCAAAATGTTGCTTCTGGTAAAGCCGTGCACTCCTACAGTATAGTAGATGACTTGGTGCAATGCCCTATCGCCATGTCAATGCTAGAAGTCCCCCAGTCGTGCCCTTCACAAAAAGAAGCTCTACTAACTACTATGGGTGATTTGGATCCTTCAGATGATCGTTTGATTGTCTTCAATGTTGAAAAGTCAGAGCATCCCCCCCTTCCTGTATCTGTCGCCTTCCAAATACCTATCAAGATCCGAAATGCCAACGTGTCCCGTTGTATCATTGATGAGGGGGCATCCACTTGCATGATGTCTGCTTCTTTTTGGAAGCAACTTGGATCACCTGAGTTAGCCCCTTTCACTATCACCCTCCATGCATGGGATGGCCACTCTTCTCAGCTCCTTAGCATGTTCTGAAATTGTCCTATTACTCTTCCGGGCAAGATTGTTTGTGTTGACGGTGAATTCATTCATGCCCTCTTAGAATGCAACATTATATTTGGTCGTAGCGACAATTATACGATGTCTGTTGTCCCAACTACAGTTCATCGTAAGATGTGCTTTCCTCACAACGGAAAGATCATCACCATCGATCAGTTGACATATTACGAACTGAAGTCTCAGACCTCTCCAAAGTCCATTATTTCTTCGGTGGCCAATAAATAAATAGTCGAACCTCCGATCAATGTCTCACCCAGAGTCTTTAAAGATTCCTCTTTGCTTGGTTCATTCCCTGGTCTCCCCCCTCCTATCTCTGACCTTAGCTCGTCAAATGTTTGCATGATGCAATCGTCTTGGTCCGACCTCAAGCGGACCGGTTCGACTAGTCAGCAGCCTCGCCCTCCGCAACCTGCTCCTATTACTTTTACTTAGCCTTTAGGACCTCCTCCTCAAGGCCCCTCATTTTTAACTGGTGTCCATGATCCTATCTATCCTCCCGGAATGGTTCCTCCTGGCCTTAACCATCCCGGCGTTGTTCCGCTTGGCCATCACCCCTCCGGTCAGATACAATTTCTTGCTCCCCTTGCTGGAGTATTTTCGGTACCTATCATGGCTACCTTGGCTCTTCCCAACATGACCTCGGGGATCCCAGTCTGGTACATTGATCCCCCAACCAATATCCCACCTGGTCAGCCCAAACCTTATACAGCTTTGACCCCAGTCCAACCGTTTGCCATGACCCCTCCCTTTGTTTGTGTACCTCATCCACCTCAAAAGGAACCTACTCCTACTGTGAAAGCCTCGGGTGAGGGGGGGAAAGTCAGACAAAAGGCACCTAAGGACAAGGCTGCCTAGAAAACCCCTGCTCCTCAACCTCCAAAGCATACACCTTCATGTGCTTTGTGTGATGTTGTCGTCCATGCCACCCATAATTGTCCCAAATTTCCTCGTCTCAAGCCCATGGTCAATGAAGCATTTCCTGAGTCTGATATCCATAAGGTTCATGTTACTTTACATGATTCAACCCTGAAACTCAAGAATTTGCACACAAATCATCCTTGTGCTTTGTGTGATTTCCATGGCCACTATACTTACCTTTTTCACCGCCTTGAAGTTTACCACACATCCTTGGAAGAGGTTCACCAATTCGAGGCCAAGTGCAGCGAGTCCACCTCTCCCTTACTTGTGAGTTTTTCTTCGACAGAACCAGAGGACACATCCGCTCCCATTGACATACCCCCTCCCGATGTCGAGATGATGGACCCTTCAGTCACTATCCTCTACCTGTCATCATCTCTGAGATCCACGGTGGAAGACCCCTCTGGGGTATCCCCCTTTGTTTCGCTTGACATCCCTTCAGCAATCACCTTGGGCTCAACATCGGTAGATTCTTCATCTACTTGTTCTTCTGTCACCCTCCATGACGATGCACATGTGAACCTCACTTCTCATAATGATGATTCAGGTAGCTTCGTCGCACCGGTGGTATTTCTTCCACCGGTCACCCCATCTTCTATTACGATGACGACATTATGGATGCAATCACCACCCCTGACTTTATCTATCCCCCCTTACATCAAACCTGTGAATTTGATCCACATACACCTTGTGGCCATTACATTGACACCCAATGTTTGGGTATGGGGGTATCCATATTTGAGAGTACAGAAGAAGAAATTCTCCATGACCCTCCTAATGCATCTGGTCGTGTCGACTCTAGTACCATTATTCTTCCCCATTTAGAAGAACCTCTAGAGTCCCATATCACTTCATATCACGCTAGGGATGATCCCCCTTGCCATTCCTTCATCTTACATCAACAACCCAGTCCCTTAGACATTTTTGTTGACCAACCTGTGTGTTTTCTAGGTGAGAACCAGTTCATTATATCCTAAGCCACTCTTTGGGATAGTGACACCATATATGTGAACCAAGAAATTTAGTCCATTTTCTTCATATATGCAGTGCCAAATGAGATTGGTAATCCTCCATTTCATTTCTCTAACTGCATCTACCCATTCTTCCCATAGAAGATAACCATAACATAAACAAATGGTGAACCACATCATTAAAATGTGTTTAGATTCCAATTTTCTAAATACATTTTGCATGACCATAGAATGCTTGGGGGCACCTCTGCCCCTATACCTTCTCATCATCCTCTTGAGGATTTAGTGCCTATGACACTAAATTATTGAATCCTTTATTTTAGCACTTGGAACACCATGGCGCTCCACAAAATCCTCTAGCTAGGGGCATCGTTCCCACCTCTGCATACCAGATCAGTCCCCTCCATCACATATGCTTGGGGGAAGTATCCCATGCTTTTGGGCATTATGGCACCTCTGGTCACCTTCTTACTTGATTAACCAAAGTCTCGGCTTAGACACACCCGATCTATGTATGGTCGATTATCCTCGCATTCCTTGGATAGCTGGACCTACCGGCCTCTCCAGCGAGCCGTATATCATAGATGTTTGATACCCTAGCTTCAAATATTCTACTTTGTCTGATATCATACTTACCACTTGGTCCCTCTGATTGAATTGGTGGGTGGGGATGATTCTAGACCTTCTCTAGCAGTTCATTCTCGTATTATTTTCTTACCTTGATTCTTCACCAGGACCATCCTTCCAAGAAGCATTAAGGAAATCCTTAGACAAGTAAGGCCACCTACCTGAAAGTCCCGAATCTTGATTCCAATGGTTTGTTTGTCTACTACGATTGTCACAAGATTTAGGGCTTTTTCCTCCTCTCCACATTCACCACAGCTACACTTGCAAATGAATCAAATTGGAGGGAAAATGCCTTATTAAAAGAGAAACCCCAAATTTTTCTTTCGATAGTTGCGACCAAACCGTATCTCAGTTTGAAAAACTGTCAGAACCATTGGAAAGCTCTCATTGAGCTCTCAAATGGGTATCCTTTCATTTTTGGTGATTTGATACATCACCCAGACACATTTTTTCCAAGAAGCGTCACTTCACCGCTTCTCAAAATCGAATTTCTTCACTTGCGAAACTTGTACTTGGGGCACCACTTTGCCTTCATACTTGTCGATGCTCGTGTCAATTTTTGTCGTAAGTAACCATCTTATACTCATGTTTCTTTTGGTCCCCACCGGGCCTATTCTGTGTGGAAGCACTATTGATTCACCATTTTTTAGAGCATCCGAGTTGAGTCATCATCACATCCATGGAGTCTGTCTCGAGTCCCTTTTGTCTCCCACCACAGTCTTCCATCCTTAATTTCTTTGTACCTCTCTTATGTCACACATTTTGGCTCCCATTCATACTGTCTCCTATCCCCTCTGGATTAGAGTCAGTAGCTGCCAGGTCATTCATGCCCTTTATGCTCTAACAAGGGAAGTCGTCAGCCCACTACTCAGTACCCCCCATTCTACCATCATCCCTGGTGTCAGTCTATCAGTCACTCTACTATTATCCCTCATGCATTTGTTGAGGATTACTTATTGCCTCACCTATGGCAGACCTCCTTCTGTTGACATCAGCTTATTCATTCCATAAGACAGGTCTAGAGGGCGGTGTACCTTGGTTCCAACTTCCACTCTTGTTCGTCTTCTCGGATTAGGCAAAGGGACCCTTTTTCGCCCTTTAACTTTGTTGTTTCTCAGTTCCAGCTCCTTATAGCATGATCGATATCCGTATACTTGATATTTCAGTGATGCAGTAGATGGTACTAGTGATTCCTGGGCATGTGTGAGATGTTTCAGACCTCATGAGGGGATGGCCCTTCAGGTAGCCCCCCCACATGCCTGGATGACCTCTCTACTACAACCTTGGATGCAACTCCATAGATTTTATGGTTCTGGCCTCAGCCGTTTGGAACACCTTTTTAGTTTGCATATCTCATTTAGATTTTCAAAGCCCTTCCCTGTTTTACAAGGCCTCTTTGGTTTTACTTATATCTTATGTACTCAGATATTATTGTATAATTCCTGGCTATTGTCCCAAACATAGTATGTATGTGGGATCCATTATCATGTTTTTTATCTGGCCCATGTTTATGCCAGCATGTACTATATAGTTCAATCCCATGTTTGCTGGATGCTCCATTATTCTTTTCACTTTGTTATCTCGGTGTGCATAGGTATGCCTCCCCTGCCTCATGTAGAAAAGGTACTCACTCATAAAATAGACTTGTCACACATGTAAGTATTACCTCCTCATGGTCTTGTCCTCTCTTGCTTCAGTCTGCCTTACATTTCTCTCTCTTTGACTCCCCTTCGATGTCTAGTGATTGAGTTCTTACAACGTACTTCGTTCATATGATTAGCTCCTAATGCTCGCACATTGGGGGACAATCTGTTACACCAATTTTTGGTCATCTAACCTGTTACTATTAGATGGACTAAAGTACACCATGTAAGACCAATTTTACCATAGTAAAATTTCTTTCACTATGAAAAATAATTTAATAACCCATAGTTTATTAAGTTATTTCTGGTCTAAAAAGGAAACCCCATGAGGAATAATTAAATAAACCCTTATTTGTTTGATTTTCCTCTAGGGATAATTAATTAAATCACTGTTTAATTAATATTCTTGGTCATATTTAACCCAAAACTGGAAAATTAATTAGATAAACCATTATTTATCTTATTATTTTCTAGGAATAATTATTTAAATCGTTATTTAAAAATATTCCTTGTTAAATTTTCTAAATCATTATAAATAATTGAATAAATCATTATTAATTTAATTATTACTTAACCACATTCTTAAAATAATAAATAAATCATTTATTTATTTATTATTTCTAAATAAAGGGATTTGACCAAATTCAAATTCCTTTTTCCCTCCAACAAAAAAAATAAAATATTCCATAAAAGTTGGATCTAGATTTGGTTAATAATATTTTAATTATGCACCAATATCTAGACTAACTTAGCATTTTGTTATAAATACAAGGGTTTTCCATTCATTCACTACCTTTTGTTGCCTAGAAATGACTCTTGATCTATACTTTTGGTCTGACTTTGATCCTCCCATCATTGTCATATTTTTCTACATTTTTCTTGTGAGCTCCCTTTTGAGTTCCATTTTTTTCTGGGTTTTCTACACCATCAAGAGAGAGAGAGATCTTAGATCTGAAGTGTCAAGGACATACAAGAACCCATCCCATTGAGGGGGAATTGTTGGATGTGGAGTCTGATTATCTTCTTTATTTTGTATTACAGCATTGGACCCCTGTTCTTAACGGGACGACAACGCTGCCCATAATTGTATGCTGCCTAGGGGGTCTAGAGGGGGGCGACTGCGAATTTATAGAGCCCCACCTGGCAGGGGGTTTCGGGGGAAACGCCCCCGAAGCTAAAAATAGATGTAAAATTTCCTTGTACAAATATTGTAATTTATAGTCAATCTAGGTTGTTCATAAGGCAGTTGATCTGACGGTAGAGGTTATGCTTAATTTAGGGTTTTTCGCCCTAGAAGGAAACCCCTCTTTTTGTATGAGGGTATTGTATTGCGGTTGTGTATTGTATGTGTATTATAAGGGTGAGAAATAGATAGGGGGACTGTGAGAGAGAACATAGGATATTTCAACGGATCTGTTGTAGGTTGTGTCTCTTCATTTTACTGGATAATATAAAGGAAGGACTGGCAGTTTGGGGTGGACGTAGCCCAAACTGGGTGAACCACGTATATCTGTGTCTCTTTGGTTTTATGTGTTTTCTGTGTTTTTGTTTTCCACATATTTTATGTGTTTTAATGCTTTGTAATCTATAATTTTCTAACAATGGGTATCAGAGCCAAAGATCTCTTTGGCCGATAAACTTGTAGGAAAGAAGGGTTCCTAGTTCAAGTGGGAGCAATGGCAGAAGATGGTAAGTTTAGGGTCGAGAAATTTAACAGCCAAAACTTCCTACCGTGGAAGATGCAGATGGAAGATTATCAGTATCAGAAATATCTATACCTACCATTGAGTGGAAAAACTAAGAAGTCGATGACTATGACATACGCAGAATGGGGGATTCTTGATAGAAAAGCACTTGGAACAGTATGGTTGTGCCTTGCGACGTCAGTAGCCTTCAATATTTTGAAGGAAACAAAAACAAAGTGTTTGATTAAGGCATTGGAAAAACTTTATGAAAAACCCTTGGCCTCAAACAAGGTATTTCTTATGAAACATTTATTTAATATGAAGATGCCGGAAGGTGGATCTGTTGCTGACCATTTAAATGATTTTAATACAGTTACCAGTCAGTTAATTTCTGTAGGGGTAAACTTTGATGATGAAGTTAGGGCTATGTTATTTTTGTGCTCATTTCCATAAAGTTGGAATGGTTTAGTTATGGCCATTAGTAACTCTGTCTATGGATCTATTACTTTAAATTTTGATGGTTGTCGGTGCTATCCTTAGCGAGGAAATGCGACGGAAAAGCTTCGGTGAGACATTGGGTAATGCTTTGAGTGTAGAGTCTAGGGGAAGAAAAATGGAAAGAGGAAAGAACTCAGGATATCGCACTAAATAAAGGAAAGTCAAATCCAAGTCCAGATCGGGGATAGTGTGCTGGAAATGCGGAAAGAAAGGACGCCTAAAGAAAGACTGTAGATCTCGGAAGGGAAAAGAAGGAGACACACAACAAGAAAACAATCATGAAGCAAATGTGATAAGTGATGTGCTACAAGATTCTTTGATTCTTTCTTTCAAAAATGTTACTAATACCTGGGTGGTAGATTCAGGGGCCTCATTCCATGCCACACCTGATAAGAAATATTTTCATGACTAAGTTCAAGGAGATTTTGGACAATTTCGTTTGGGTGATGATAAAACTTGTAAAATTCTTAGAATGGGTAAAGTTCTTGTAAAACAACAGAATGGAAAATAATGGCTATTAAAGGAGGTAAGGCATGTTCTAGATCTGAAGAATAATCTGATTTCAACAGGGCAGTTAGGCGGTGAAGGTTGTGTGAAAACTTTCACAGATAAAACTTGTAAGGTCACCTAAGAAGCCCTGGTAATAGAAAAAAGTGAAAAGGTTGGTACGATGTATTTATGCAATGGTATTTGTAACTCTGTTAATGCTTTAAATTCCAAAGGAGTAGATGAAAAATTATGGCATCATAGGCTCAGACACATGAGTGAGAAGGGGATGAAGATTCTTCACTCAAGAAATTTGTTGTCGGGTTTGAGTAATATTGATTTTAATTTCTATGAGAATTTCACTTATGGAAAACAAAAGAGAGTTAGATTTCTTAGAGTTGGGAAAGAAAATAAGAGAGAAAAATTAGAGCTTGTGCATACATATGTATGGGGACCTTATCAGGTATCATCTCTCGGAGGCTCTCGCTATTATGTTACTTTTATTGATGATGCAACTAGAAAAACTTGGATTTATTGTATTTAGAATAAATCTGATGTATTTGATACTTTCAAGAAATGGAAAGATTTGGTTGAGATTGAGACAGGAAAGAAGTTGAAGTTTCTCAAATCAGACAATGGAGGTGAATATTGCAACAAAGAGTTTGATAGGTAATGTTCAGAGCATGGAACTCGCAGAGAGAAGATAGTTCTAAGAACACCACAAGAAAATGGTGTGTCAGAAAGGATGAACAGAACAATCGTGGAGCATGCAAGGTGCATGCGATTGCATGTAAGATTGCCTTTAAAATTTTGGGTAGATGCTGTAGATACTTCTGTTTATCTAATAAACAAAGGGCCTTCAATTTCCTTGGATGGTGGTAATCTTGAGGAGGCATGGACAGGTAAAAAGGTAAACTACTCTTTTTTAAATATTTTTGGTTGTGAGGCCTTTTTCCACATTAATAAAGAAAATAGAACAAAGCTTGAGGAAAAATCAAAGAAATGTACCTTTATTGGATATGGTGTTAATGATTTTAGTTATCGCTTATATGATTATGAAAATTAAAAAATAATTAGGAGCATAGATGTAATATTCTACGAAAAGGTCTTGTATAAGAATCGGTTGTAGGAAATGAAACATGAAAAATAAAACAAAGAATACACAGTTCTTGATAAGATCACAGAAAAATTAAAGGTGCCTGAAAATAATAATAATCAACAACCACAACAACAAAAACCATCACAACAAAAACAAGCACCTAAAACACTTGAAAGTGGTGTTAGAAGATCTACTAGAATAAGTAGACCCCCTGAATGTTACTTTCCTTAATTATATTATTTATTGTTGACTGATCCTGGTGAACCTAAATGTTATGAAGAAGTAATGCAGGTTGAAACCAGGAAGAAGTGGGATCTAGCCATGAAATAAGAGATGGACTCCTTAAAACATAACCATACTTGGGACTTAGTTAGGCTGCCTGCAGGTAAAACAACATTGCAGAATAAATGGGTTTACAGGATCAAGGAAGGAGATGGAGGAAAACAGAGGTACAAAGCTAGACTTGTGGTGAAGGGGTTTGCACAGAAGAAAGGCATTGATTTTGATGAAATATTTTCTCCTATTGTTAAGATGACTTCAATTAGAACTATTTTGAGTCTTGTAGCAGCGGAAGATTTTCATCTTGAACAGTTAGATGTAAAGACAACATTTCTCCATGGAGATTTAGAGGAAGAGATCTATATACATCAACCAGAAGGATATGAGGTCAAAGGGAAAGAAAAATTAGTGTGCAGGTTAAATAAGAGCTTGTATGGCTTAAAACAGGCTCCAAGGCAGTGGTATCTAAAATTTGATAGGTTTATGTCTGAACAAGGTTATACTAGATGTCACTCTGATCATTGTGTTTATCTGAAAAAGAAAAATTATGGCTACTATATTATATTGTTATTGTATGTATATGACATGCTTGTTGCAGGGTCTAACATGCAGGAAATAAATGTGCTCAAAAGAAATTTGGCAAATTCATTTGCAATGAAGGAAATGGTAGCTCCAAAACAACTCCTTGGTATGAGAATAACTAGAGACAGGAAAAATTGCAAATTAACATTGTCCCAGAATGAGTACATACAAAAGGTGTTGAAAATATTTAATATCCAAAATGAAAAACAAGTTAGTACACCTTTTTCTAGCCATTTCAAACTTAGTAAGGAGATGTGCCCCAAGACCCAAGAAGAAATGGATTATATGTCTAAAGTTCTATATGTATCAGCAGTTGGAAGCTTAATGTATGCAATGGTTTGCACAAGGCTTGATATTGCACATGCAGTGGGAGTTGTAAGTAGGTACATGAACAATCCAAGAAAAGAACATTGGATGGCAGTGAAATGTATTCTCAAATATTTGAGAGGTACCAAAAATCAAGCATTATGATTTGGTGGTTCAAACATTGCTCTACAGGGATATGTTGATGCAGATATGGCAGGTGACATAGATAACAGGAGGAGAACTATAGGGTATGTATTTACTCTAGGTGGAACAACTTTCAGTTGGGTTTCAAAAATCCAAAGTTTTTTTGCACTTTCAACAACAGAAGCAGAGTATGTTGTTGCTACAGAGGCTAGTAAAGAAATTATTTTGTTACAAGGTTTATGGATGAATTGGGTAAGAAGCATGATATGGGCACATTATACAGTTCCATTCATCTTGCAAAGAACTCATAATTTCATTCCAAGACTAAACACATACAACTCAAGTACCATTTCATATGGTCAGTGTTGGAAGATGGACAATTGAAGCTGGAAAAGATACACACTAGCCAAAATCCTGCAAATATGCTAACAAAAGTTGTAACCAGGGAGAAACTGAGATTATGCTCAATTTCAATTAGTTTTCAAGTATGATGATGAAGATGAGAAGCATCCAGGTCCAAAGTGGAGTCATTGCCCAGAAAATGAAGTAGCGATGGAGTTGCTACAATCAGTCTCCAAGTTGGAGATTGTTGGGTGTGGAGCCTGATTATCTTCTTTATTTTGTATCATAGCATTGGACCCATAACAGGGCGGCAACGCCACCCATAATTGTACGTTGCCTGGGGGGTCTAGGGGGGAGGCAGTTGTGACTTTATGGAGCCCCCTGGGGGTAGTGCCCCCGAAGCTAAAAACAAATGTAAAATTTCCTTGTAAAAGTATTGTAATTTGTAGTCAATCTAGGTCGTTCATTAGGCGGACGATATGATGGTAGAAGTTATGCTTAATTTAGGGTTTTTCGCCCTAGAAGGAAATCCCTCGTTTTGTATGAGGGTATTATATTGCGGCTATGTATTGTATGTGTATTCTCAGAGCGAGAAATTGATAGGGAGACTGTGAGAGAGAAAAAAGGATATTACAACAGATTTGTTATAGGTTGTGTCTCTTCATTTTTTTGGATAATATAAAGGAAGGACTGGTTGTTTTGGGTGGACATAGCCCAAACTAGGTGAACCACGTATATCTATGTCTCTCTCGTTTTATGTGTTTTCTGCATATTTTATGTGTTGCATTGCTCTGTAATATATAATTTTATAACATGACTGGAAACATCTTTCTATGTTCCCTTCCCAGGTGTCATAATACAAAAAATTCCTTAAAAATTCTTGTCTTGTTCATTGGATGCATGGAGAATCTCTTGCTTATTTGTTGTTTAATGCCTTTAACTACATAGATATAGATTTCTGTAGCATTTATTCTGATCACTAACTGCAGATCTAAGGAAATTGAAAGCCATCTTCGATGTTAGGGTTGTTTGTTATGCATAGCTAAAGTGAGAGTTTTTCGTACACTTGCTATTAGAATTCACACTAACAATGTCCCCATTTGGAACTTGTTTTGGATATCTCCCACATTCACCTTTAGATATTGAATATGGGAAATAAGAAGGGATGAGGGAGGATATTTCAAGGGATTCCTTAAGCGCAGATTTTTTTTTTTTTTTTCTATATATAAGATTAGGAAAATCCATATACAATTATAAGAGACATTTTTGAAGTCATAGGAAAAATATACCGCAATGCATGGTTAACACAAGATAACGAAGTGCTTCAAGGTGTGAGACATAGTATGGTTACAGTTAAACAAGGAGAGGCTATATGGTCCTCATAATAAAATCAATACTATATAATAAGGTACATTTGATATACTAAATAAGGTTGGAGATAACACCTATATACTCAATTTACCCCCATCAGTGGTGAATGCAGAGAATCTGAAACTATATGAGCCTTCCATGCTAGATTAGGAAGAAGAATAGGTCCTACCTTTTATAGAGCCTTTGGAACCCGATGCTTAGGAAGAGTTGACAGAAGATACAATTTTGCAAAAAAATTATAGACCTATCATATTCAGGTAGCATGAGCTTTGGAAAATTGGTTAAAAACATAGCTTCCAAGTAAAGCTAAATGGTACACTCGAGAGAAGCTGGAGTAAAATTATCCTCACCTCATTTAGTAGGATATTTTGGAGACAAAAATCCTCTCAAAATGAGGAGGCGTGATCCAAACTAGATCATTATATTATTTCTCATCCATTATTAAGCTTTTAGAGTGGAAAAAATGGAGGAATAATGGTGAGTCCAGTATTTCACAAAGAGTGTTGCAACTAACAAGGGCTACTCAACTCTATTTATCAACCTGGGGTTCATACAAATGTAGAGGTGACAATGTTATATACACAACAGATGGATTCCACTCATGCCACCCTAAACTAGGTATTTTGATAAATAGTACTTCCAGGCCATTACTTCCACTGAATTAGAGTGAAAAATAGATGTAGACGCAATGTATAACTACTCCTAACCAAAAAAAGGAAGGTTATCAATTTCACTCGCAAATGTTAATGAAACAAATCATGAATAAGCAAGATCTAACCTACTTTGTAGAAACGAAATTACACTATCTTGCAATCATCTATCTATTTATATAACCTACTTGTAGTAAAGGAACACATTTCTCTTGCATAACCATAAATCAATATTATATCTACTTTCTAACTAACTCGCACTTGCATGAACATTGCTCTATGAATTCTGTGATAAAATGATAATGAAATTTTTGTTTGTGTAGCAAGGGAAATGAGGGTTTGGAGTGGCCTAAGAGTCTTTACTGGTAATGAAATCATAGCTAAGGGTCAATAACATCCTAACCTAAGCTCAAATGGAAACAAGGATAAAAAATTGACCAATAATGAGGACCTACAAGAGGCTACTACAGGAGCTCTGATGTATTGCTATAAGAAGCTATGAAATTATACAAGAAGGAGGTTGATACGGTTCAAAGGGTAAAGTGGATGGGAGAAAGGTGTGGGAAGGTGGAAGGAAGTGGAAGTAGGTGAGTGAGGGGTGACCAACATCTCCATCCAATCCTAGAGCTCTTTGAGGGCATTTTTTTCACTAGGAGTGCTGCTCATGGTGGTCATGGATATGATCTCATAAAAAAAGGATTTGGTGGAAGAATTGAAGGTTGGAGGGAAGAGTGATGATGTCCAAGATGACGGTGATGAAGGGGTCCTTTCCTACATCTTCAAATAGTCCTGCAACCATTATGTGCATCCATCCATTGATTATTGACAATATAAAATAAGTATAAGTGGAAAAGATGAGTTGAATGGTGCTGTGGATAATTCAGATTATGCAATTAACATCTAAGGTACAGATTGGGTATGGTGTTGCATGATACACTTAATCTTCTTCCTCATCCTCTAGCCACAAAATTAGATCGTGTTCAAAAAAGGGCTGAGCAGGGGGATATAATATCAGTTGTTTTGATAAGGTCCCATTCTTTATGGTCATGTTCCCAACCCTACAATTGATATAGGCATCAACAGTGGCCAAACAAGGTCTTCCTAAGATAATAGGATAACCATTAAACTTGGTCTTTCGTTGAAGCATCAAGAATTCAGTGGGATACTCCCAATAGTCAATGGAGACCATAACATCCTCTACAACTCCCTCATGAGCTATTGTGGATCTATCTGCAACTTGCAACACTATAGTGATATTTATCAAGGCTCCTTGGAGGTTGAGTTTCAAGATGGTTTCTTTATTCATTACATTGATGGTAGCCCCAAGATCAATTAGTGTATGAGGGAAAATGATACCATCAATGTGCACATCCACTACTAGACTTCTAGGGTATAGGTGTTTCAGGAAGATCACTATCCCTGACATCAAATCATATACTTGACCAACAATATTGATCGTGGGGGTGTCTCTCTTCTTTCTCCCAGGATTTTAGAAGGATTTCTCCTTTATAAGCTTATTATAGATGGGAACATCATTAACAACCTCAAGAAGGGGTATTTTGACACACAAATTCTTCAATTCTCCCAGAAGTTCAATATCTTCTAGGGTGTGTTGGTTAGGATGGATCAATCTCTCAGGAAAAGGAGGTGGATTTACTTGAGGGGTACTCTCTTCCTTTTCCTCTTCAATATATTCAGGTGGAGATGGTGGATGGTTATTTGGGAGCACTCTCCCAGACCTAAGGTTAATATCTTGGATATCCGCAACATAGGAACGGTAACATGTCTCTCCACTGCAGACCTGTTGTGCCTGTGTTTTATTTGAGTTCAGATTAGTTTGAGTAGTAATATGAGGTTACTTAGGTGGAGCAGGATGAGTGAGGTGTGGTTGAGGTTGGGGTGGAGGCAGTAAAACAAGAGGTTGATTGTGTTGAGGCATCCAAACTTGTGATCATTTTCTCTAATGAGGAGGTTGGGAAGAATATGGATGAAAAGGATGGTTGATAGGTTGAGGAGGAGATAGGGGAGCATAAATACAAGAAGGAGGTGTGGGCCATGATGGATGAGGGGAGGAGTACCAAGGATACAAAGGTGCATTTTGATTTGAATTGTAGTAAGAATAAGGCGCACCTTGCATGCCTCATTGGTATGGTCGAGGTCCTTCAGGCCTCCTTTGATTGATGAAGCAGAGTTTCTTTGGCCCACCTTCCACACCTTGGTATACAACTTTAAGGTCTGATAAGGAAGGATATTTTTTTTTTGCAAGGTTTTATTTACAGAATGAGAAAAATTCTATGTTATTCATTGGGAATTCATTCATAGGGTGTCTTCTAGTGCATCTAGGGCAAAAAATAGCTAGGGATCTCTCTCCCTCATCTTGTTTCCTCTTGATCTACATGGTATCCATTTGGAATGAAAAGGTGTGAACCATTTCACTCTTGAAATCCTCCAAAATTTTCCCTATCTCACTTTTGATAGATGAGGTGGAGGAAGAGGTACTCGCCAAGCCTTGGTTACTTCTACCCTTCTTTCTAGCTACCCTAGAGTGGGTTTTTAACACATTTTTGATGCCATCATAGGAGAACTGATAGATATCCCCTCCAAATAGCATGTTGAGGGTCTCCAACACTTCCTCCCCGATCCCTTGGAGAAGAAATAACTTAAGTGATCCAGGATCAAGGGTGCAGTTGACCCTCCTGTAGTTAAGTTGAAACCTTTCCTCATAGTATTGTAAAGATTCATCAGGCCCTAGGGTCATCCTAGAGATTTATTCCTTGGTTTCTTTGTACCTAAAATAATCTTTCTTATTTTTTATTGAAGACTCTTGCATTTGGGCCCATGTAGTGATGTTTCCCCTAGGCATACCCATGAACTAGCACAAGGTTTCATCCTTAAGGGTAGAGGGTAACAACTTCAACTTTCACTCATCTGAGGCATAGTCATAGGTCCTAAAAACAACAAAAAATTCAAACATGAAGGTATCACGGTCTTTAGAGGTTAGGCCATGGAAGTGTGGGAGGGTTGTAGAGCTGATGTTCTTCATCCTGGCCTCCCTGTTAATTTCTTTGATGGGAAATATCTCATGGTTTCTGTTCTCAGCCATAGATTGGATATGTGAAGTAAGTTCTTCTTCTTCCCCAATAGGTTCTTCAAAAATTTCAGGGTGCTCACCTAGAGGGTATTCTAAATCCCTTGCAGTCAAAGAGGGAAGCTCATAGTCACTGAAGAAGAGTGAAGGTTGACTGTGTGAGGATGTGGGGGTATTTGGTATAAATTTTCCTTGGTTTTCTTTACTCCTATGAGGCATGAAAGAAATATTTTTGGTTTTTCTCACTTTTTCAAAACTTTAGGCAAACAAAAAGCAGAAAACAATGCTTAAGAAGAAACATTCATCTACTTAGACACCTCCCCGACAATGATGCCAAAAAGTGGTGAGCCCTGGTATTTCACCAAGAGTGTTGCAACTCCCAAGGGCTACTCAACTCTATTTATCAACCCGGGGTTCGTACAAAATTAGAGGTGATAGTGCTATATGCACATTAGATGGATTCCACTCATGCCTCCCTCAACTAGGTGTTTTGATCAATAGTTCTCCTAGGCCATTCCTTCTACTGAATTAGAGTGAAAACTAGATGTAGATGCAATGTATAACTAATAAATTAAAAAAACGGAATGCTATCAATTTCACTTGCAAATTCTATTGAAACAAATCATGGATAGGAAAGAGCTAACCTACTTTGAAGAAAGGAAATTACACTATCTTGCAATCATTTATATATTTATTTAAGCTACTTGCAATAAAGGAACTACTTTCTCTTGCATAACCATAAATAAGTATTCTATATACTTGTTAACTAACTCACACTTGCATAAACATTGCTCTATGAATTTTGTGATAAAATGGTAATGATATTTTTGTTTGTCCAGCAAGGGAAAGGAGGGGTTGGAGTGGTTTGGGAGTCTCTACTGGCCATGAAACCACAACTACGGGTAAATAACATCACAACCTAATCTCAAATGGAAAAAAGGATCAAAACCAGACCAAGAATGACGATGTACAACTATGCAATAGGAGGCTGCTACATGAGCTTTGTATTGCTACAAGAAGCTCTCAAATTCTATAGGAAGGAGGTTGAGAAGGTGCAAAGGGTAAAGAGGATGGGAGAAAGGTGTGGGGATGTGGAAGGAAGTGGAAGCAGGTGAGTGAGGGGTGATCAAAACCTCCATCCAAGCCCAAAGCTCTTTGAGGGTCTCTTTTTCACTATTAGGGTTGCTCACGGTGGTCATGGAGATGATCTTATAAAACAGGGTTTTGGTGGAATAATTGAAGGTTGGAGGGAATATTGATGGAGTCCAAGATGAAGTTAATGAAGGGGTCCTTTCATACAACTTTAAACAGTCCCACAACCATTACATGCATCCATTCATTGGTTATTGAGAAACTAAAATAAGTAGAAGTGGAAAATATGAGTTGAATAGAAATGTTATTTAACCTATACCAAACTCTGATCTAAGCAAAAAATAAAATTATAACCTAAAATAAACACATGATAAACAAGATAATCACACTAATTCTCTTTCCAAGAAATCATAAACAAGATTTTTTTGGGTTGTGGTTGGAATTCCTTCTACTCATGCTCCCACGAGAGAGATAAGGTAGAGGCTACAATCACAGTTTAGTATATTTTTCTGCTACTAAAATGCGAGAAACTAAACAATTTACTGAAAATTAAAGATAGAATACAAGTACACAAGAGGTACTTAGCCAATGGATTTGGGCTTATTAGCCACCTATAAAAATTTGTCATATCAAATGGTGGCTAGATCTTTTTAGACTTCAAGAAACAATTTCATGGCCATATTGTGAGTTCTTAAAGTCCTATGAAGATAAATTATCCTTTAGTTAATCTTCACTGCTGTTTCCCTCATAATTCTATAAAATCTACTGTTTACAAAGAGAAAAACTGCTAAAAAAACCCATTTTCCCCTTCATTTTACCCCTCCTTTCACTCATAAACTGACCTCCATTTTCATCCCCTTTTTCTTCATAAAAATCCTTCCATAAGCCTCATATTGACCTTCAAAATCACTTTAAGACCCTTTTAAAACCATTCGGTCTCCTACCATTTGGTTTAAAAAACCTTCTTTCCTCTATCGGAACCCTCAAATTGGCTTAAAACCCTCTTTTTAGCCTAAAAACACTTATATTACATTATATAGAATTTTAGCCCCCGAGGGCTTAACTTCTATAACCCCCGCCTCTCATGGGACCATAAGCCCCACAACCGGGCACTAAAAGTCCTTTAAACCCTTTCCCGAAACCCAACTTTCTTTTATTTAAACGTAAAAACCCGACTTTCCTTTGATTTTTCATAAACCCGATAGTTTAAAGTTTCGGTGAATACTGACCACCGATCTAAACCAATCAACGATCATCGACCAATCGCATCACAAGTTTCCAACTTACCCTTTGTTTTTTCCCTCCCCGTCGATGGGATCCAGTGATCAATTCCTGACCGTTGATCTGATTTATCGTGCCCAGATCTGACAATCCATATCGCTCCCCGTTCAAAACCCGTCCTTCCACCTTTGGCCTTCACGATTAAATCTTGACTGTCGATATAGTTTTTATATCAACGGTCCTTACTCCATCGCATCACAAAATTTCTTTTGTCTATTCCCTTTCCCTCCTCTGATTGCGATCCTGCGATTTAATCTAAGCCGTTGAAATCCACAAGAACCAACGACCTAGATTCAATCGCACTCCGCCATAGCCCTCCAACATTAAAACTCGTTGATTCAATCCCGAATGTTGATCTCTCCTAGATCTAATGGCCTACGCTTAATCACATCGGCGCATTCCCTTTGTGCCTTCCCTTTGCCTCCGCCGATTTGCGACCCTGCGATCAAATCTGAGCCGTCCATTTCATAAATAGTACGGTCCAGATCAAACCTGAATTCCCTTTGATTATTTCATAAATCCTGACAGTGTAATTCCTCAGTAAAGATCCATCGTCGATCTTTGTAGATCAACGGTCCACATTTCACCCGATCTCCGCCCGACCCCCTGCCTCATATTCCTTTCATTACCCCGAGATTAAATCTGAACCGTCCATCATTCAAATCCCATGGTCCTTATTGAACCCGATAGGCCCAACTCCTTTGGGACCTACCTTCCCCCTCGAAAGATCTCAACCGTCCATTCCCGAGATCCAACGGTCCAGATCTAAATCACCTTGACCCTACTCACCATTTTCCTCCTGCGCATCTTATCTTATCGCGCTCTCATTCCCACTGTCGGATCTCCCCGCCTCTCATCCACCATTCTTCCCAGAGATTTCATCAAAGTATCTCCCCGTCGATCTCTGTTAGTTAATCTAATCCAACGGCCCAGATCATTCTGTGACCCTAAATTTCATTTAACCCCATTTCACCTCTGCCAACGATTTTTTGCCCCTTTCATTACATTTTCCTCCATTCCGTTATAATGTCACCCCCTCTGCATTATAAAATCCCGATTGATCTCGGACGTTGATCAATCTGATCTAACGGCTCGAACTTAATCTAACTCTAATTCACCCAACCACCTCCCCATTTGACCCCAACAAGCAATCCCCACCGTTGGTTGATTTCATCCAACGGTCATGATTAAATCTGAGCCTCCAAAGTAGTTTAAACCTATCCCCGCAAGATTTTTTTTTTAAATTTTCTGCGTTTATGCAGATTTTAAAGGTTTCTCAACTATTTTAAAAAAATCCATGGCCAGGGATGACGATCCCCCAGGCCATTATCCATGAAGACAAAAAATCCGCAGGGTTCAAATTATCATTTTATCATGCCTCATGAGCACTGATAACACTATAAAACCCTCTGCGCACCTACAAAGGCAACAAAAACACAGTGAACCTTAATCAGACAAAGAGTATTAGTGTTAAAGGATAAAATCAACGCAGAAATGAAGAATTAAAGGTTTTAACACAATTTTTGAGGGATTAAGGCATGAATTCAACTATCAAAGGCATAATCCATATAGTTAAAGACAGTATGAAGACCTGAAGACAAAGATTAAACTTAATCAGGCCTATAACACAGGATTAAAGCAAATTAACAGTGTTTTAGGGAAAAATAATGAGATCTATCAGTCCGAGAAGCCACCACTGGCACATTAGAGGCTAATTGAATCCTCTCCAGCTACCAAAAGCCACCTGTAGCCTCAAAGAAATTAGTAGAAAGCTTAGTTAATGCCTATTTCAAAGATATTTTTTTAAAGACAGCTGAACATTTAATACAGCCAAAGAAACTTATTACAACTGTCAGCAAAGTTATTATAAAGATAAGAAACAGCCCTGAAGTCAATCTTCTCATCCATTAAGTCTTAAAAAGCCGAACAAAGTTATAGGTCGAATGCATCCCTCCGTTATGCCTTGCATGGTTTTCAAGGCTGAGGATTGCATTTACTATGGAATTAATGATACTTAAACCCTAGAAATTCTTTCACCTCCTCATCCTTCTATAAATACTTATGTACAAGATGAGATAGAGGTTGGTTGCTGAACTTTGATGTAATACTTGTGCTTTTTGAAGATTGCAACAGGAAATAGTGAAGGAGACTTTCTGAAACATCATTCCTGATCCTAGTTGGAAAGTGATCACCTAAACTAGGTGGGGGCCACACAGGTGATTTTTGTCGCAAAGTCTATTTTTAGAATATGTCTATTTTTCGACATATGGATCATGTTCTATAAGTTGCGGGATGCTATTTGTGGATGGTTGGTCAAGTTGGAAAAATAGATGGATTTTGTATTTTTAGACATATTGGGTGGAATCTATTTTTAGATTGCCAGTCTAAAAATAGATATGTCGAATATTATTAGCTCTTAATAATATTTGGACTCTAAACATTATCTTATTCTCTTGGAGCACTTCAGTTAAGTGCACAGATGTGGCACAGGAGCTTACAAAAGGAATTACGCTATTCCTAAGGGTTATGTGGAGCTATTGCATGGAGACTTCAGTTAGAACTCATGTGACAGAGTTTGGTGGAGTTGATTGAGGAAGTTAATGGAGTTGTGTTAAGTTTAACTAATATAAACATAGTTGAGCTATTTGTATCTAGTTTAACTGATTGATACAATTAGTGAGAGTGGTGTGAATTAATTATTAATTAATTCACTAATTATAAACTCATTAATCAACTAAAGAATACATCAGTTAACTTCAGTGCATGGACAGTTTCAGTGGAGACCAGTGCAAAGATAGGTGAAAGGGCAAGTGTGACTATCAGTTGTGACTATAAGTGATGCATGGTTTGCATCCAAAACTTAGTAGAGATGCCTATAAAGACTGTGTGAGCAAGGCTAGGGTAATACAATTCTCATCAAGAGGCATTCTTCAGCAGGGATTGCGCAGTAGAGGCACGCTAAAGGCTGGCAAAGATCGGTGCATGGGATTTGCAAGATCGGGCCTGATTAGTGTGTAGCAAGTGGAGATTACATTGAGAGCTTGTGAGGAGCTTTGTATGATTATTTTTACATGATCTCTATGACATATAATATACAAATAGTTGGGGGTTTTCAGCTTTAAGCTTTCCCATTACATACTGGGTTCATATGTGTGAATTTTTATGGTTTTAATGTGTGCATGCAATTGATTTTATTTCCGCATGTGATGATCAATGGTACAAGAGATTCTGTATTGTGCATGAAGATAAAATAGTGTGTGATCAAGAGAATCTCGATGAATAATATATCAGTTATTCAAATTTCTACATGGTAGTGGAGCGATATTGATCATTGGAGCAATTGAAAATCATTGAAGCGGTTGAGTTTTGTGCTGGTGGAATTCAAAATTGCTATAGTGATTTCTTGGTGTCAAATTTGAGATGTCTTTCAACAAATTGTGATTGGAGTATGCCCTTGAGGGAAGCTCGAATTATATTGCATGCAAGGACAAGATGGAGGTGGTGCTGGATGACAATGGGTTGAAGGAGTTCATAGATGCAGAAATTCCAAAACCTACTTCTAGTGATGCTGCCGTACTTGACGCATGGAAAAATAAGGTAGCAAGGTGTCGAAGGATTCTGTTGCAAGGTGTGAAGGATCACATAGTGTCCAGCCTTCATGGTAAAGCTTCTCCATTCTTGATGTGGAAAGCTTTGACAAATTTTTTCCAAAGAAAGAGCGACCAGAGGAAGTTGGCGCTCAAGGATAAACTCAGGAAAATAAAAATGGAGAAGAATAACACTATTCCGGTATACTTTACAAAGTTTGTCCACTGCAGGGATGCGCTTGGGAGTGTAGGAGTTAGTGTGGATGAGGAAGGAAAAGTCAAGAAGTTTGGGATTCAAGCAAAGAATCTCTACAGACTTGAAGTAGATGGGATGTCTACGGAGCTTCCTACTGTTGGGAAGTGCAAGAAAGACATGCAATTGAAGCTTGAGAGGGATCTAGATTTGCATGCAGGTAAGAGTGAACCTCAGGATGTGGAGCAGCCACAAGATGAGGATCATGGAGTGGGAGAAACCACTCATGCAGATAAATTTCGTGCCAGATGGGCAGAGGGAGTGCATGCAGCTATACCACCAGGTGAGAGGTGGGGCGACATGCATGAGTAATCCCAAGGGGAGATTTCTAGGCAGGATTCATGAGATGGTGTGGATTTCATGAATTGAACCTGGCTATGAGGTGCCCACAACGTAGCAATAGCATGATCAGTTGGATTGATGCAGGCAGATCAAAATGACAGTGTCAGATACTGGAGCGCAAATTAGAGTTGACAGCAAGTGCAGAGTGCATGGGTGCAAGAGTTCAACATCGCAGTGGTTCCTGATGACATGTGCAGTTGGTACTAGCAAAATTCGAAGACTTTGATGATAGATGCATTAGACTGATTGAGTTTTTTGGAGCCTATTCAGTTCAGAGGAGTTGCAGAGCAGATGCATGGAGTTGCATGGCGCTTGTGAAGGTTGCATGGCGAATGTATGGAGTTACATGTTGCATGCAAAGACAGTCCTTTCTTGTTGAGAGGGAGTGTTGAAGATTGCAACAAGAAACAATGAAGGAGGCATCCTGAAACATCATTCCTGATCCTAGTTGGAAAGTGATCACCTAAACTAGGTGGGGGCCACACAGGTGATTTTTGTCGCAAAGTCTATTTTTAGACTATGTCTATTTTTAGACATATGGATCATGTTATATAAGTTGCAGGATGCTATTTGTGGATGGTTGGTCAAGTTGGAAAAATAGATGGATTTCTATTTTTAGACATATTGGGCGGAATCTATTTTTAGATTGCCAGTCTAAAAATAGATATGTCGAATATTATTAGCTCTTAATAATATTTGGACTCTAAACATTATCTTATTCTCTTGGAGCACTTCAATTAAGTGCACAAATGTGGCACAGGAGCTGACAGAAGGAATTACACTATTCCTGAGGGTTATGTGGAGCTATTGCATGGATACTTCAGTTAGAACTCATGTGACAGAGTTTGGTGGAGTTGATTGAGGAAGTTAGTGGAGTTGTATTCAGTTTAACTAATCTAAACATAGTTGAGCTATTTGTATTCAATTTAACTAATTGATACAATTAGTGAGAGTGGTGTGAATTAATTATTAATTAATTCACTAATTATAAACTCATTAATCAACTAAAGAATACATCAGTTAACTTCAGTGCATGGACAGTTTCAGTGGAGACCAGTGCAAAGATAGGTGAAAGGGCAAGTGTGACTATCAATTGTGACTATAAGTGATGCATGGTTTGCATCCAACACTTAGTAGAGATGCGTATAAAGACTGCGTGAGCAAGGCTAGGGTATTTCATTCTCATCAAGAGGCATTCTTCAGCAGGGATTGTGCAATAGAGGCAGGCTAAAGGCTGGCAAAGATCGGTGCATGGGATTTGCAAGATCGAGCCTGATTAGTGTGTAGCAAGTGGAGATTATACTGAGAGCTTATGAGGAGCTTTGTATGATGATTGTTACATGATCTCTATGACATATATAATATACAGATAGTTGGGGGTTTTCAGCTTTAAGCTTTCCCATTACATACTGTGTTCATATGTGTGAATTTTTATGGTTTTAATGTGTGCATGCAATTGATTTTATTTTCGCATGTGATGATAAATGGTACAAGAGATTATGTATTGTGCATGAAGATAAAATAGTGTGTGATCAAGAGAATCTCGGTGAATAATATATCAGTTATTCAAATTTCTACAGTGCTCGAAACTTTCTACATTGTAAATAGTTTTCAGAGGCTCTTAAAGCTTTGTTTGCGATCAAAGAAGTTAGGCTGAGAAGAGAAGATGATTGACGTACTGAAACATTGGACTTGAAGAATGTAACTGGATTGACATCAATATACAAGATGATTTTTGGGATCCTGGTCTATATCATTGGTGAAGTACCTCTTACTTTGTTATTGTTTTCCTTTCATGTATGCCATTTTGTTCACTTTTCTCTGATAAAGAATAACAAATATAGAGTTAGGATTTACTGTTACAGTACACTTCTTTGAATGATAAGCTTTGTATTTATGTTTTCCTCCAATTGTGTTTTTAAGAATGACTTAAGTTAAGTGTAAACATTATCAAGGAATATTGGTTTGTCCCTGTCTTGATGTGCAAAACTTGAAAGGAAGTTCTTGAATGATATTTTCATTATATGCTGAGTAGAGTTAGACTGGAAAAGTTTATGGTTTGCCCTGTCTTCTAGTTTCTTTCTCCAAAGGTTGTTTTGAAGGTTTCCCTAAGAGTATGCTAAATCAAGCTTATATTTTAATGTATCTTGCTTGATCTCAAGCTGCACTTTGTTTTCTTATCTGTTTTCATCCTTTCTGAAAGTAGTCATGTGGATTGTTGGATTGTTTGTCTAATAAGCTAGCTTTAATACAAGCTTGTCCAAAGAAGTTTATGGTTAGACCTGTCCTTTGGTTGGTTTTAAACAGTTGCTTAAAAAGGCTTTTCTTGTATGGAAAGTTGATAAATCCTTGTTGAAATGATTGAATTTTTCCACCTTCTCAACACTTTTAATGTTCCATTCCATAATTTTAATCTAAAGGATATTTTGATATAGATGACTTGCCCCTTGGACCACTCTTGAAATTGTTGCACAATTAAACCCTTTTATGACTCCATAGCCCAATGGACTAAGTGCTGTTTCATATCTATCCTATCAGTTGAATCTTCTTCTGATCATTTGCACCTTCACTCCTTTGAAACTCTTTCATTTTTAGGACTTTCCACTCAACTAAAAATCATGCTCAACCATAAAAAACAAACAAAAAACCCTTGTTCTTAATAACTAGCCTAATATCATACCAAAAGCCTTGAAGATAAACCAATCTTTGCACTTATAAGAGAGATTCCTCTCTGGATTCAGGAGGGCTAGATCTTAGAATCCCAAAGTGGTTCATAATGTTGTCTCTACAGCTTTAGTCTTACCAATCTTCTAGAATTACATAGGACTAACATTTCTGGTGACTTCGCTGGGGACTCTGAGTGAATTTCATCTTAGATACCCTTAAGACCTCAAGAAAAACCCTTGATTCAAGAAAATTGTTCAGTATAGTATAAGTAGCCCTCTTCAAGCACTACCAAGCAAATGGTAATCATGATAAAAATTATTTGAATCAGTGAAAAACTAAGGAACCCTTAGGATTCTCATAAAAGATTATCAAACCTTGAAGGAATCAGCTAGCTTAGCCATAAGAGTAAAATTTCTTTGTCTCATCACCGTAGCTAAGTATCTCTTAGTCCTTCCTTTACCTCTAGTCAATCTTCCACAGGATTATCAGTCCAAGATACCATTGTATGATGCCAGTAGTGCTACTACTACTTCAAAACATGTGGATAAGATGAATGACTACTTTGACAGAAATGATATTGATGATGAAACTGTAAAACTTATATTATTTTCTCAAAGTTTAGGGGGAGAAGCAAGAAAATGGTTTAAGGGCTTAACCCCTCACAGTATTAATGATCTCCAAGCCTTCCATCAGTTATTCTTAAACAAATTGGAAGTTAATAAAAACCCTCTCCAAATACTTTCAGACTACAAGAATCTCCAAAGAAACACTAGGGAAAGTGTTCAAGCTTATTGCACTAGGTTCAATAGTGTGTACAATGCACTTCCCCAGATCTGAAACCTCCACAAGGCTCAGCTTTAAACAAGTTTCCTGAAGGATTTGATCCTGAAATGGCCTATCATCTGAGAGAGAGATATCCTTTAAATCTTGAAGATATGCAAAAATGAGCTCTTGCTGTGGAAGTTGATTTAATGGAGAAAAGAGCAAGAATGAGGAATGAGAAGAAAGTGTCATTTAGAGAGGAATCTGCACCTTCCACATCTAGCTCTAAGATGGAAAGAATGATGGAGGAAATAATGAAAAAGATGATCATACTTGAGAGAGCACAAGCTAGTCAAAATCAATCAGCTCCTCAAAACAGAAATCAAAATCAAAATCAGAATTTTAGGAGAAACCAGCCTCAAAACAGAGAAAGGGAGGATGATAAACATATTACTCCTCCTTTTCATCAAAACTATGTATGTGAGGTTGAAGAAACAAGTGAACAAAAATAGGAAGATGACATAAACATGTTGGGCATAGAAAATGATGATTTTGAAGTTCATTACCATAGAAAACAAGGTCTATACACACCCTATTATGATAAAAGACTAGAGGATGAATATTACTATCAAGAGCTAGAAAATGTCATCATAGAGACTCCAAAAGAATATGACCTTAGGAGTAAAAAGAATTAAGAAACTCCCAAAACTAAAACCTCTGACAATTCTGCAAAAAAAAACCCTGTAAATAAACCCAAAGTTACAAAATAGAAAGACAAAACAGTGGCTGCAAATTCTGATAAAAACAAAGAAAAGGGCAATCAAATTAATGAAAAACAGAGTGCAAAACTTAGCAGCGTTAGCACCTCAGATAGTGCTCCTACTAAAACAATTTTAACCAATGTAAATAGAGAAAATCACCAAGCTGATTTTGCTGAGAAAATGGTGGTTAATAAGGCTGAAGCAAACATTGTAAAAAATCAGATTCCTTTTAGTTTGGAGTAGGAAATTTCCAAGATAAAAATCTCTATTCCTCTTACTGAATTAGCCACCGAAGATGTATATAGATCACAAATTTTGAAGGCTTTTAACATAACAGAAAATAATGACACTGTCAATCTTAATGATGACCAACCAGAGCTCTTATTTGGTCCAAAGATTGAAGGTAGATATCAAGAAGGGCTAGTTCCTCCTTTTTATGTTAGTTTGAAGATTCATGACAAAATTTTACACAATGCTATGCATGAATTAGGGGACTCACATAAATTAATGCCCAAATCAGTAATGGAGAGCCTGGGCCTTGAAATTACCAGACCATACAAAGATCTATACTCCTTTGACTCCAGTAGAGTGAAATGCCTAGGTTTGATCAAGAACCTTTGTGTAAACTTAGCACAAATTCCAGCCAAGTGTTTAGTAATGGATATTGTAGTGGCTGATGTACCCCCCAAATATGGTATGCTGTTATCAAGATCTTGGGGAGCTAAGTTACAAGGAACAATGCAAATGGACATGACATATGCTACCATCCCTGTTTTTAATCAAACAAGAAGAATTTATAGGGAAACTCATATGCAATACATGGTTAGTAGCCAAGATAGACCACAAAACTCTCCTCTTTATTCTATACATATATGCCTTGACTCATTCATTCTTTTTAATGATGAAATATTTAATGAGCAGGAAACCTTAACCGATTTAGTGGCCACTTCTCACTGTAATGTAGTGGCTGATGTAGAAAAGGAAGGAGACTTAACAGAAAGGTCAAAACAATGTGTCAAAACATAAAATCACTGTAAACTAATCACATGTCGGGAGCTACAAAACAGTTATCCATTGCTTGTTAACTTTGAGAATCGAGAGAAGAATCCTCAACTTAAAGGAAGAACATGAGGAGCTAGAACAATTTCAACACAACACTAACTGTCAAGAACAATCTGAAAACACAAAAGATAAATAGGATAGTAGCCTAACTAGTAATTTTGAAGCTAGTCCTCTTTGGAGTATGAATTTTGATGGGTCTTGCACTAAGAACAATGCAAGTGCAGGAATTTGGTTACATAACACTGAAAATAATCACATTGAAGGGCATTCATACAAATTAAATTTTCAATGTTCAAATAACATAGCTGAGTATGAATCCCTCCTTTTAGGCCTACACTTGTTAAAAAAATTAGGAGCCAGAATGATAAAAGTGCATGGAGATTCATAATTAATTGTTAGGAAAGTGAATGGGGAATATAGTGGCAAACACCCTAGACTTAGAGCCTATAGAAACGATGTCATGGACTTACTAAGAACATTTGATGAATCCCAACTTATATTTGTCCCAAGAGACCAAAATATCCTTGCCCATAGTTTAGCCTTTGCTGCTAGAACATGTTTAACACCTTATGGAACCAAACATTCCACTACCCAAATAAAATTTAGACCAGTTGTACCAGACAATGAGAAATACTGGCAAGTGTTTGATGGAGACAAACAAATAGAAGACTTCCTATAGTCCATAAATGAATTTTAACTACCAAGTTCAGATTCAGATTATGAAGATGACTGTTCTACTGAAGAAAATTTACTTGATGAAGAAGTAAAGTCTCCAGAGATTGCTGTTATAAATCTGAACATAACACAGACATTAGCACAGATTTAGAAAAAGAAGACTCAGAAACACTGCAATCTAACACTCAAAGTTTGCCAAAAGGTCTGGTCCCTTTAGAAGAGTTGTTTGATTTCAATGATGTTGCCAAGAAACCAAAGCTAGAGCATGTTAAAACTGAAGTAGAAGAGTGTAACATAGGCAGTGAACTAAAACAAAAAATGATCAAACTGTCTAAAACTTTGCCAGCTCATATCAAGTTGAAATACATTGAGCTATTTAAAGAATTTTCTGATGTTTTTGCATGGAGTTATGAGGATATAAAATCCTATGACACAGAAATAATTCAGCACAAGATACCCCTCAAAGAAAACCAAAAGCCCTTTAAACAAAAATTGTGCAGAATCAACCCTGTTCAATTGCCTTTGGTTGAGAAAGAAATCAAGAAAATGTATGAAGCTGGAATTATTGTCCCTATTAGATATTCAGAATGGGTGTCTAATCTAGTGTCATTTAGGAAGAAAACAGGAGAAATAAGGCTTTGTATTGACTTTAGGAACTTAAACAAAGCTTCATTAAAGGAAAACTACCATTTACCTAATATGGATCATATTTTACAAAGGGTAGTTGGTTCTAAAAGGATTTCTTTGCTAGATGGATTCTCAAGATATAATCAGATTTTAGTTCATCCTGATGATCAACTCAAGACAGCTTTTACCACACCTTGGGGTACTTTCATGTATGTGAAAATGCCCTTTGATTTGATGAATGCTGGTGCTACATTTCAGAGAGCCATGGATATTGCATTCTCAAAAGAATTAGGCTACTTCATCATTATTTACCTTGATGATATCATTGTTTTTTCCAAACAGATGAAGAGCACCTGGAACACTTGAGAATAGTCTTTGAGAAATGCAGAAAATTTGGGTTATCTTTAAATATGAAGAAAACAATGTTTGGTCTCCAAGAAGGTAAACTACTTGGACACATCATATCAGAAGAGGGGATAAAGATAGACCCAAAAAGGATTGAGGGTATATTGCAAATCACTCATCCTAGAAACATCAAGGAACTTCAATCTTTCATTGGAAATATTAATTTCTTGAGAAGGGTCATACCCAACTTGGCTAAACTCCTTAGAAACATAACAAGCATGTTGAAAAAGGAACAAGGAGTTAAATGGACCTTGGAAGCAAAGAATTCTTTTGAGCTCGTAAAACAAGCATTAACAAAAACACCAGTTCTTATTAGTCCTGACTTTTCAAAATATTTTTTCATTTTTTCATTTGCATCAAAACATACAGTGGTTGCTGTCCTATTGCAGAAAAATCCATAGGGACAAGAGAAGCCCATTGCATTCTTTAGCAAGGCATTGAGAGATGCACCTCTGAAGTATAATATTATGGAAAAACAAGGCTTTGCCTCAGTCAAAGCCTTAAAAGACTTCAGAGTTTACATTCTACACTCCCACATAATTGCCTTTGTCCCAAATTTAGTTGTAAAGGACATTCTAACACAGGACCCAAATGGCAGAGAGGTAAGTGGATAGCTGTGATACTTGAATATGATTTAGAAATCAAGCCCACTAAACTCATAAAAGGCCAAGGACTAGCAAGATTAATGGCTGAGTATAATTTTGAATCTCTTGATATAAACATGATAAATGCATTAGATGAACACGAGGAATTGTCCACTCCTATCGTTGAAGATTATTTTTTGAATTCATCTTGATATGCTGATATTTCATATGTTCTGGGAATTTGAATACACCTCCTAGTTTGTCTAAGACAAAGGCAATATTTTTAAAGTTAAAAGCTGTTAACTACTGCATTTTAGATAAATGTCTATATTGGAAAAATGCTAGTGGGTTGTTGCTTAAATGTTTGCCTGATAATGACGCAGAGAAAATCAAGCATGAGTTCCATGAAGGAGAATGTGGAGGCCACCTCTATTGGAAGACAACTGCCAAAAAAATCCTTAGAGCTGGTTACTATTGGCCCACCCTCTTTCAAGATGTCCATAAAATGATTATTTCCTGTCATAAATGCAAACTCTTTGAAGGCAAAAGAAAATTTATTTCGTTACCCTTACATCCAATCACTGTTGAAGCTCCTTTTCAACAGTGGGGTCTAGACTTCATAGGAGAAATCCATCCACCCTCATCTGCCCAACATAGATGGATTCTCACTGCAACTGACTACTTTACCAAATGGATAGAAGCCATCCCTTCTAGGAAAGCCAATGACTTTGTCATCATAAAATTCCTTGAAAATCATATCCTATCTAGATTTGGCTGCCCTAGGAATATTATCACTGACAACGCTGCTGCATTTGGATCCAAAAAGATGGTTGAATTCTATCATAAATATCAGATTACCTTGGGCCATTCTACTACTTATTACCCTCAAGGTAATGGGCTGGCTGAATCCTCAAACAAAATTTTGGTGAACATAATCAAGAAGTTGCTGGAGGAAGATAAGAAATCTTGGCACATAAAGCTAGTACATGCACTATGGGCTGACAGATTAACACTTAAAAAATCAGTTGGAATGTCACCCTACCAGCTTGTTTATGGAGTATATGGAATTTTTCCAACCAGCCTAGGAGTGCCAATCATGAAGATGATCCAAGAAGTACAGTCTGAAGACAATGACATGATCAAAAGAATTAATCAGACCATACATATTCAAAAAACCAGAGAGGAGGTCTACAACAGAGCATTACAAAAGAAAGAAAACATCAAGAAGTTGTTTGATAGAAGGACAAAGGCCAGTAATTTCAACATTGGTGACAAAGTGTTAAAATGGGATTCCAAGGGAGAAGATAAGGGCAAGCATGGGAAATTTGATAACTTATGGCTTGGCCCTTATCTCATTCATTCTACTATTGGTAACAATGCCTATTTTCAGCAAGAATTAAATGGAGCTGAACTCTTTGGGGGTCCTGTCAATGGCAGGATGCTCAAACATTATTTTTCTTGACCATATCAGTTTGGAAGCCTATTTTTTTATTATTTTTCATTGTGAATATCATACTCATCATTGCATTCAAAGTTAGAATATAAAAAAGAATACAAAAACAATAGAAAAGAAAAGAGGGCAGATTTTAAAAAATAAGAAATGTATAGCCCCATACCAAAAAAAAGAAACAAAATCTAAAAGTGTGCAAGCTTAAATGCCACTCCTAAGAAACACACTCCTAGTTAGTCATACAGCCTAATCATGACTAATTAGTTTTCAATTTACTGTTGATAGGTTAAGTGAAATAGATTTTCCAAACAACTTAATCTTGGCTTATCAGTTAGGTAGATTAGGATAGAAGAAATAAGGTTCAAACAAGCTCAAAATCTGAACCTATGAGTTTCAAAAAGATGCATGGCTCTAATCTGTTTAAATCCTGAGCCAAAGATACGTAGAAAACTGGTTCTAATATGCACAAAACTTGAACCAGAGAACAAAGATAAAAACAACTCAAACAAGCTTAAAAATAGAGCTGAAGAAAAGAGAAGGAGGTTCCTAAACTTTCAGATCTTAAGGGTTCATCATTTTGATTTAATTTTCTGCAAATAAATAGTCTATGTGTAGCTTGTTTTTATGCCATAGATATGCATCAAGTCAAACTGCTTAATCTTTGCTTGACTACTTTTAATTTTCTATTTTAGAAATTAGTGAATAAAAAAATCTATCAGATAGTCTAATCCTGACAGATAGTAGTTAGGTAGAGAAGCTTATGAACTCAACTGCTTAATCTGAGTTCATGGAGAAATAAGGGTAGAAATAGAATAGTTTTATTCTTTCAAAAGAATAAAATGTATTAAAAAGAGTTTGCCAATCCAAATTCACTTTGAAAGAAGAAAAAATGTCAAATCATTAGGATTGGGTAATTAGAGAGCTTGTTTTGATAGAATTCCAATGTTTTTAATGGCTGCTAACACTGTCAGATCAAAATAAGACCAAAAAAGGAAAGGAAAATTACAGCCCAATGGATGAGGCATTAGTCAGCTTCCAGAGAAGACATATCTAAAGTTCTTGACACCTTCAAGAAGGTGCCATCCCCATGTGGAGCCACTGTTAGCCACCTATAAAAATTTGTCATATCAAATGGTGGCTAGATATTTTTAGAATTCAAGAAAAAATTTCTTGGAAAAATTGTGAGTTCTTAAAGTCTTATGAAGATAACTTATCCTTTAGTTAATATTCACTGCTGTTTCCCTCATAATCCTAGAAAATCTGTTGTTTACAAGGAGAAAAACTGCTAAAAAAACCCAATTTCCCCTTCATTTTACCCCTCCTTTCACTCATAAATTGACCTCCATTTTCATCCCCTTTTTATTCTTAAAAAACCTTCCATAATCCTCATATTAACCTTCAAAATCACTTCAAGACCCTTTTAAAGCCATTCGGTCTCCTACCATTTGGTTTAAAAAACCTTCTTTCCTCTATCGGAACCCTCAAATTGGCTTAAAAACCCTGTTTTTAGCCTAAAAACACTTATATTACATTATATAGAATTTTAGTCCCCGAGGGCTTAACTTCTATAACCCCTGCCTCTCATGGGACCATAAGCCCCGCAACCAGGCACTAAAAGTCCTTAAAACCCTTTCCCGAAACCCAACTTTCCTTTGTTTAAACGTAAAAACCCGACTTTCCTTTGATTTTTCATAAACCTGATAGTTTGAAGTTTCGGTGAATACTGACCATCGATCTAAACCGATCAACGATCATTGGCCAATCGCATCGTAAGTTTCCAACTTACCCTTTGTTTTTTCCCTCCTCGCTGATGCGATCCAGTGATCAATTCCCGACCGTTGATCCGATTTATCGTGCCCAGATCCGACGGTCCATATCGCTCCCCTTTCAAAACCCGCCCTTCCACCTTTGGCCTTCATGATTAAATCCCGACCGTCGATCTAGTTTTTAGATCAACGGTCCTCGCTCCATCGCATTGCAAAATTTATTTTGTCTATTCCATTTCCCTCCTCCGATTGCGATCCCACGATTTAATCTGAGCCATTGAAATCCACAAGAACCAATGGCCCAGATTCAATCACACTCCGCCATAGCCCTTCGACATTAAAACTCATCGATTCAATCCTGAATGTTGATCTCTCCTAGATCTAACAGCCCGCGCTTAATCGCATCGGCGCATTCCCTTTGTGCCTTCCCTTTTCCTCCGCCGATTTGTGACCCTGTGATCAAATCTGGGCTGTCCATTTCATAGATCTTACACTCCAGATCAAACTTGACTTCCCTTTTATTATTTCATAAAGCCCAATAGTGTAATTCCTCAGTAAAGATCCACCGTCGATCTTTGCAGATCAACGGTTCACATTTCACTTGATCTCCGCCCGACCCCCTGCCTCATATTCCTTTCATTACCCCGAGATTAAATCTGAACCGTCCATCATTCAAATCCCACAGTCCTTATTGAACTCGGTATGCCCAACTCCTTTGGGACCTACCTTCCCCCTCGATAGATCTCGACCGCCCATTCCCAAGATCCAACGGTCCAGATCTAAACCGCCTTGACCCTGCTCACCATTTTCCACTCGCGCATCTTATCTCATCGCGCATTCCCACCGTCAGATATCCCCACCTCTCATCCGACGGTTGCTATCCCATATCACGTAAATTTGTGCCCGAATGTTAATGCCAAAAAATTACGCGATATGGGTGGTTTTAAAAGGACACATGTCAAGCGCAGACCCATATCGCGTTGTTTTGGAAAAATTCTAAAACCACTTTGGAGCAACGTGAAACCAGCGATTTTTTCAGCCGAAACCACCTTTCCCCATCACATTACATTTTCTCATTTAAAATCTCTGTCGTTCGTTCTTTTCTTCCAATGGCCCAGATTGCATCTAACCATTAAGCCATCGTCCTCCACCATTCTTCCCAAATATTTCATCAAAGGATCTCCACCATCAATCTCTGTTAGTTAATCTAATCAAACGGCCCAGATCATTCTGCGACCCCAAATTTCATTTAACCCCATTTCTCCTCCGTCAAAGATTGTTTGCCCCTTTTCATTACATTTTCCTCCATTCTGTTATAACGTCACCCCCTCTGCATTATAAACTCCTGATTGATCTCGTTCGTTGATCAATCTGATCTAACGGCCTGGACTTAATCTAACTCTCGTTCACCCAACCGCCTCCCCATTTGACCCCAGCAAGCAATCCCCGCCATTGGTTGATTTCATCCAACGGTCACGATTAAATCTGAGCCTCCAAAGCAGTTTAAACCTATCCCCGTGGGATTTTTTAAACTTTTCTGTGTTTGTGCAGGTTTTAAAGGTTTCTCAACTGTTTAAAAAAAATCCAGGGCTAGGGATGATGATCCCCCAGGCCATTATCCATGAAGACAAAAAATCTGCAGGGTTCAAATTATCATTTTATCATGCCTCATGAGTACTGATAACACTATAAAACCCTCTGCGCACCTGCAAAAGCAACAAAAACACAGTGAACCTTAATCAGACAAAGAGTATCAGTGTTAAAGGATAAAATCAACGCAGAAATGAAGAATTAAATGTTTTAACACAGTTTTTGAGGGATTAAGGCATGAATTCGACTATCAAAGGCCTAATCCATACAATTAAAGACAGTATGAATACTTGAAGACAAGGATTAAACTTGATTAGGCCTATAACACAGGTTTAAAGCAAATTAACAGTGTTTTAGGGAAAAACAATGAGATCTATCAGTCCAAGAAGCCACCATTGCCACATCAGAGGCTAATTGAATCCTCTCCAGCTACCAAAAGCCACTTGCAGCCTCAAAGAAATCAACAGAAAGCTTAGTTAATGCCTATTTCAAAGAAATTTGTTTAAAGACAACTGAACATTTAATACAACCAAAGAAACTTATTATAACTATTAGCAAAGTTATTATAAAGATAAGAAACAGCCCTAAAGTCAATCTTCTTGTCCATTAAGTCTTAAAAAGCCGAGCAGAGTTATTGAACAGAGTTATAGGTCGAATGCATCCCTCCCTTATGCCTTGCATGGTTTTCAAGGCTGAGGATTGCATTTACTATGGAATTAATGATACTTAAACCCTAGAAATTCTTTCACCTCCTCATTCTTCTATAAATACTTTTGTAGAAGATGAGATAGAGGTTGGTTGTTGAACTTTGATGTAATACTTATGCTCGAAACTTTCTACATTGTAAATAGTTTTCAGAGGCTCTTGAAGCTCTGTTTGTGATCAAATAAGTTAGGCTGAGAAGAGAAGATGATTGCTGTACTGAAACATTGGACTTGAAGAATGTAACTGGATTGACATCAATATACAAGCTGATTTTTGGGATCTTGTTCTATATCATTGGTGAAGTACCTCTTACTGTGTTATTGTTTTCCTTCCATGTATGCCATTTTGTTCACTTTTCTCTGATAAAGAACAACAAACATAGAGTTAGGATTTACTGTTTACAGTACCCTTCTCTGACTGATAAGCTTTGTCTTTATGTTTTCCTCCAATTGTGTTTTTAAGAATGACTTAAGTTAAGTGTAAACATTATCAAGGAATCTTGGTTTGTCCCTGTCTTGATGTGCAAAACTTGAAAGGAAGTTCTTGAATGATATTTTCATTATATGCTGAGTAGAGTTAGACTGGAAAAGTTTATGGTTTGCCCTGTCTTCTAGTTTCTTTCTCCAAAGGTTGTTTTGAAGGTTTCCCTAAGAGTATGCTAAAGCAAGCTTAGATTTTAATGCATCTTGCTTGATCTCAAGCTGCACTTTGTTTTCTTATTTGTTTTCATCCTTTCTGAAAGTAGTCATGTGGATTGCTGGATTGTTTGTCTGATAAGCTAGCTTTAATACAAGCTTGTCCAAAGAAGTTTATGGTTAGCCCTATCCTTTGGTTGGTTTTAAACAGTTGCTTAAAAAGGATTTTCTTGTATGGAAAGTTGATAAATCCTTGTTGAAATTATTGACTTTTTCCACCTTCTCAACACTTTTAATGTTCCATTCCATCATTTTAATCTAAAGGATATTTTGATATAGATGACTTGCCCCTTGGACCACTCTTGAAATTGTTACACAATTAAACCCTTTTATGACTCCATGGCCCAATGGACTAAGTATTGTTTCATATCTATTCTATCAGTTGAATCTTCTTCTGATCATTTGCACCTTCACTACTTTGAAACTATTTCATTTTTAGGAATTTCCACTCAACTAAAAATCATGCTCAACCATCCAAAACAAACAAAAAACCCTTGTTCTTAATAACTAGCCTAATATCATACCAAAAGCCTTGAAGATAAATCAATATTTGCACTTATAAGAGAGATTCCTCTCTAGATTCAGGAGGGCTAGATCCTAGAATCCAAAAGTGGTTCATAATGTTGTTTCTGCAGCTTTAGTCTCACCAATCTGCTAGAATTACAAAGAACTAACAGGGCTTAACCCAAAATCATCGGCCCTCTTAAATCAACTTAGTAATGGATCAAACAACAAATTCTCATTATAATTGCATCAAATTCTAATACATCATGTGCCAGTAAAAAAATAATAATACTGAGCTCAAGAGCTACATAGATGAAAAAAAAGTTTGAATCCTAATGAGCTCTTCTACATGTTTATTTATACAAAAGTGTAGCTACCAACAACTCCCTAGAAAATAGGAATCTGGTCTCCTTAATCTCGAGAAGAGTGGAGCTAGTCTCCTCATAACTACCACTTGCTTGGCTTCCTTTGAATTCGAGCTGATGAGAGAGATCTTGGTGCGATATTGGGATGATTTAGGGAGTTAAGGTGGTGTACAAACCTCCTACAATCTCTCCTTATTGTCTACTCCGAGCCCTTATATGGAAATTGTCTTAAAAATGGATTCATTCCCTGAAATTAAATCATATTAGGCTACATGACATGAAAAACATCTTTCACCCTTCTCACTAAGAATAATATAAAAAAAAATGTAACTAAATGTGTGAGAGATATAGTTAATAAGCTCAAAGGTGACACTGTGACCCCTTAAAATGTACCTATTGATGAGCCTAATCATCACCCCCTATTGAAATGGTTTCTCATCCTCTTATAAACTCAGTCATCCATGTTGATCTCATTCATAGCCTTGATAGCCTCCCTAACATCCCAAGGTAGCTCAGAGGAAGTACCTTCTGCTGGGTAGAATCCTTCAACATTTTCTGCTTCAAACCACTCCTTTTTTTCTTATGTCTGATCTCTCCCTTCGCGCAACCACAATAGCAATGGTGGAATGAGTTTCTATCCTATTCATTGAATTCTCATTCTTTGCATGGATATTTTATAGAAGGGAGACTTATCCATTGCATTCCTCATCCTTTCAGGAGAGTGGTATTGTCTATGTTGCAAGCTTAGTGGTAAAGCATGCCATCTCCTTTGGCAAGCCTGCAAACTATCCTCTACCAACAATATAGAAGTATCATCAAAATGGAGAATGTCATAATCCTAGGTTTCAATGTATTATGCTGCCAAAAAACATCACTCGAAATGAGGCTATGATTTCTCGTGACAATCCTAAGGATCATTAGCTCAGGTATGATGTATAAGGGTTCCCTCTCTTCTTTTGTTATCACCCTTTTTACCTCTTCTACTCTTGTTTCCTCACACACTAGACAAGATGCTAAGGCCATCAATTTCATGTCATCTAGTATGGAATTAGTATCCCAATGGTTTATGTCAGTCAATATAAAGTTTTGCATATAAAACTCAACCACATTTTCTCTATCCCCAATGCTAGCTTGTTTGCAAAAATAAAGAAATTTTATGTAACTTTGAAAAGGAAGAGAACCATGGCGTGCCAAAGTTTTAATTTGAAATTGTAACCATTTCTCTTTGAGGAAAAGAGCATAAGACTTTGAAGGTTGTTTGCAATGAAATGTCTCCATGCTGAGACTTTTCATGGTGGAAATTTGGGTCTGTTTCTCCTGTAGCTTCTCTATCAACCTCAAATTTTATGCATGTAGATGTTCTTGCACCATAAACTCCCTAAGTCTCAAATCAACTAATTCCTTCCCCATATCTCTGACTTTCTCCTCCATCAAACCCACATTTTCCACATTCTTTTAATTGAAAATTTGCATCCATCTGTGGGTGCCCCCTTTCTCTATATCCAACTCATATAGGAGGGTGATTGTGAACTTTTCAGGGATGAATCTCCCCCTTCAATTAACTTGTAATAATATCCCAAGCTAGGTTGTGGGGTAGGTTCGTTAATTTCTGTGATATATTTTTTAAAGATATTTGGGGAGGCTGCTACCTCTTGTGGTTTTTGTTTTTCAGTTTGTATCTCCTCTTGCACATATTGACCCTCTATTTTTGCACTCTACCCCTCTATTTATATACTCTGCCCCTCTTTTTTCACATTTTCCCCTTCCTATAGCATGCCCTACCCCTCTTTTTTCACATTCTGCCCTTCCTGTAGCATGCCCTATCCCTCCTGTAGCATGTTATGTCCCTCCTATAGCATGTTATGTTTCTCATGTAGCATGCAATTTTCTTCTTGTTGGAGTTCTGTGGGTGCCTTTGGTTTCTTGAAGGAGGTTGCTCTAGTGGTAGGCCTCCTCACATAGGCTATGGGAGTCTTTTGAGAGCCGAAAGCCTCAATTTTTACCTCATCTGGACCCACCTCCTCTTTGTTTCTCGGGGACTCCTCAATTGTAATTGGGACTTCTATGGGAGTTTTTGGTCTCCCTTATTTGACTCTAGTGCACTTCCTGTTCTAGAAGTAGAGAGGGTATTTCCTTGGTATATTATTTTTGGGTTTTACAGGAGTGCTTAAGGTGGCCAAGTTGCAGCTACCTCGATTTCAATGTTTCCTGGAGACATACTTGTTTACTATGGGGATATATCTGTCTTCCTTATTTCAATAGTCATTTTAGGACTCGAGGCTTCCTCTTATATTTTTTCTCCCTCTTCTTCCTTATCTTCTTCTCCTTCTTCTTTTGCCTATGTTGCTTCTTCTTATGTTTTCATCCCTGCCTCTTTTGATGTTTGCTCTGTTTCATCCTCCTCTATTCTTGTGTACCTACCACTAAGGCTAGATGTAGGAGTTTCCCCAGGAGTAATGCTCTGGGTTCCTATAAATATTTCTTTGTCCATGTCTATGAATTTGGACATAAAGACAAGAATATTTTTCTTATTTAAGAAATCCTCCACTATTAGTTTGAAACGTCATTGTGGGCTACGTATTTGTGCTTTCCCTCTATTAATTTATGGCTCATGTCCCGGATGGATTGAAGGAGGAAGTATGGCACAAATAATCTCTGGGAAAGTAGAAAATATACCTTGAATATGAGTTCATGCAATAGTCTAAAGTGTTAGGAATATACTAGACTCATTCCTACCCTCACAGGAGATGTATTTAAAAATATAATAAGCAACCTCATCCCATGGATAAGGCAAGCTTTCTCTCCTAACTCCATTCGTGTCTTCCATAGGTTTTGTAGAAATTATACAACAAGCATGTATATCTTGGATTCAACCGATCTAACAATGTGCTAAAGTTAAATATTGAATCACTTCTACAAATATTTTTCGGAATTAACAACATAATCGCTAATCACATGAACATGAAGAAATATCAATCACACACAACATAGATAATTTTCCGGGGAAGGCTTACAGCTAAAAACCCCACTATATTGTATTGTATAATAAGCAGGGATCATGAAAAAATTACATACAAAAATCTTCTCACAATAGCCCTCAGTACATCAGCTAATTGTCTCATGTTGTCATATGCAAAAATGACCAACACATAGCCAATTCTTAGCCTCCAGACAACTTGCCTTGCTTGCGCAATCCCTGATGGTAAAGATCCCTAAAAGATAGGAATTATTTCATGCCTTGACTACCCAAGTATCATGGGCTTTCAAATGGGTGTTTTCATACATGTGTGCAAGAAGATAATCCTAAAACTTATAGTCAACCTCCCTTTCACCTAGAACTCAACTAGGTCTCCATTGGATCTAACATGCATATAGCTAATAATAGTAAATCCTCAGTTGCATGTGAGATCGCTAATTTTGAATTAATTAATATTTAATTCACTTGATCTCTCACTAGTGTATCTCCAGTTACAACTAGCACAACTGTGTTTAACTCACGTATTTGAGATAACCTTTTTACAACTTGCACCAAATCATGCACCATTTCACTTCTAAATTTGTTACAACCATAATTGCTCTGCATGTCCTACCAACCAACCTCTAACTCGAAATACACTAGCTAACTGAATTTATCACTTTCATTTAACTCATTCAATTCCACATTGAGAATATATTACAATTTAATGTCCATCTAAATTAAACGATAATAAAAATAGACATGCACCTAAAAATAGCACTGTGGGCCCCACTCTGGTTTAGGTGCTTAATGAAACCAGGTACTAAATGCAACTAGGTACTTAATGCACTAGGCGTGGGTGTTGAATCTTCTTGTTGAATCTCAACGGGTTTCTCTTCAGAAATGAAGAAATTGTTCTTGGAAATGACATTGGTGGCCTTGTCTTCCCTACTCCATTTTATTCCTAGAGGCAGGGTGGTCACTCTATTGATTACTTTAGGGCTTATTGATATACATAACCCCCTCACAAAAGTCGTGGCACTTTCCTCTATTTGTGAATTTAAGTCCATGGAAAAATCAAAAGAAATTTCATCATCATATACCCTTTCAATAATTCAAATTATCCTAGCCATTGATTTCTCCTAAAAATGTCTACCACAGGATGGTGTAAATGGATTCTCATGGTATCTGAAGGATCCCTTCTGTTAAACCCACCCTTGATCTCTTGTTTGTTTCTCTTGACTAAGTGAGGGAAAGGTGTTTCTTTTATGGAGTTATTTTCTAATTCAGTGGTAGTAGTGGGTCACAAAGCTCTTATCACTCCAATTTTTATGTTTTAATCACTATTCTCTTCACATAGGCCCTTTTAATTTCACAATTTTATCACCACCCTCTATAGATTTTTTAGGAGAAATTGTATGAAATTTTAATAGAGGTATGAGGGTGGTGGAAAAATTAATTCTTTGGCAGGTGATCTGAGATGAAGATGTCAATTTTATGAACCAATTGGACCCTTTGTTGCTCGTATTTATCCCCCATACTTCGTATAAAACTCCCTCGACATTCCTACTGCAATTACAATGATTTATGTAGCACCTCCCTGTAGAGGTAGCAAGTTGAAGTTCAAATCTCCTCGATGGATTAACAAACTCATCCTCTCTCTAACTCTTCTTGGAATGAGAAAATATGCAAATGAAAACGTGCCCCAGTACATTATATGCCATTTCTGAGTTGGGATTAGAGTTGTGTTGAGTTGTCCTTCACATGAGGTTTCCTCATTTGGATTGTTGGCCCTACTCTAAGTGATTATTCTCTTCTCCTTGTAATCGCCACCCACTCCTAGTGATCCTAATTCGGTTGATGTGACATCTCCACGTTGCATGAGGACTCTACCAATCACCTTAAGTTCAATGGCCGAGGGTGGCCAAGTTAACTGGCCACCTTCAGCTTAGTAAAACTTCTCCTCTTGACATTCATTCCTTTTACTTAATTACACATAGGGAGATGGTGAGATAATTCCATACCTAAGCCTACCTCATGGTCGATGTGTTGCAGGGCCTTGCATGCTGGAGCTGGACCATTGTATTGGCACCAAGAGAGTTTGCCTTACTTTCTTAGTTATTTATGGATGTCTTCATTCTCCTTGTGGTGCTCAACTATGTTATTTGTTGTGTATGTAGGTACTTTCCTAAGGGTCAAGTTGCTGCTATTGGTGGATAGTCCTCCTAAGAGTGCTATAGCTTCTCAGGGTCATCTCACAAGTTCTCACTGGTTTCTTGGATGAGTAATAAAATAATACAATGTTTTTCTGGTGATTACATAGGATTGCTACAGGAGGAGGTTTCTTCATGTAGCATCCCCTTATTGATATTTTTAGACCTTCAATTTGCATGGGGTGATGAGAGGAGAGTGTGGAAAGGCTTTAGGCTAGTGATAGGATCATGAGGGAGTAATGTAGGCCTATAAGAATGCTGATAATGATCGATATGTTTTTGTAGGAAATGTTTTTATAGGTACGATAGAGTGAAGGTTTGAGTGAGAAATATTTTTGAATGAGATAGAGTAGTGATGAAATGGTGATGGGTAATGGTAGGAAGACCCTCTTCATTATTTTTCGAGACCATGGGATCCTTGGTGGGCTTCCCTTTCCCTCAATTCTCCCTCCCATATCTTTTCAGAACCCTCCTGTAGCACCAAAGGGCCTTCCTGTAGCATCACAGAGAGGGTTTGAAATTTTGGTTTCGAGCTCATGGGACGGTGGAGAGAGATCAAGAGATGAGTAGTGGTGGTGGATAGGGAGTGAATAAATGGAGTGAAGGAAAATGGGAAAATTCCTTTGACTTGTAACCACAACATGCCACTGTACATAATACCACAAAACAAAAAAGGTTAGCGGTCATGGTATCATCTAATGTTGTTTCTTCTTGTCTTTGTTTTTTTTTGTTTTTGTTTTTTTTTAAAGACAAGTGGGTTGCCTTAGAGGAGGTTTTCAACCCACAAGCATGCCATGGGTGCCTCATTATAGGTTTTCACCCAGGGATATTTATTTTTCTTCTTCCTTTTTTCCTCCAGAACTACCTCAGAGAGGTTTTCAATCCTGGAGTTTTCCTTGGATGCCTCAAAGAGTTTTTCACCCAGGCCTCTTTATTTTTTCATTTTTATTTTTTCTAGGAGGGTTGTGGACTGGAAGCTATGAGCTCCCAATTACATTTACTTCTCTGATGGTTGTACTAATGAATTCTACCTTAGACATAGGTCTCTTGTATACTTTTAGCCTATAACCTTTGAAAAGTAGAGGTATCCCCTCATCATAAATGTTTCTGATCTAGAAAATTTCATTGTCATGGAAGTTTTCTATCAGGTATGGGCCCAACCATATTTTCATCAATTTTCCCTTAAAATACTTGAACCTAGAGTCATATAGAAAATCATAATCCCCTTCCTGAAATATTTTCTCCTTAATGTGCTTATCATGCCAGACCTTCCTTTGCAATTTCATAACTTCAGTGTGGAGGAGGGCCTACATTCTAAATTCATCCAAGCCATTCAGTTGAAGCAACCTTTCTTTATGTGCTCTTGTGACATCTAATCCAATTTGGTTTCCATTCTCAGAGTGTTATATTCAAATTCAATGGAAAGAAAATATTTCTTCCCATAAACCAGATCATATGGAGTGAACCCAGTAGTTGTCTTCCAAGTGGTATTATAGGCCCAAGTGGCATCCACTAATTTGCTTTCTTGATCCTTTCTATTGTTTCTCACAAAATTGGTGAGGATTCTCTCCAATGCCCTATTTGTAACCTCTACTTTACCATTTTCCTGAGGGTGATAGGAAGTAGATGTTATGTGCTTGATATTATGCTACCTCAGGAGATTATCAATCAAATGTGTTGTGAATTGGGCTCCCTAATCAATGATTATCTCCCTTGGATACCAAAATTTGTAGAAATTTTTTTCCCTTAAGAACTCAACCAATTTTTCCTCTGTTGCTGCATCGAAAACCTTTGTCTCATCCCACTTTTTCAAATATTCAGTGCACAAAATAATGTAACTTCTCTATCCTGATGGTGGGTCAATTGGCCCAATGAAATACATGCCCCACTTGTAAAATGGCTCTAAGGCCACTTGAGGTTGTAGAAGCATCTAATCCCCGGGTGTGGGTTTCCCCATCCTCTGGCACTGATCACATTTTCTACTATGCCTTCTTACATCTTGATGGAGAGTGGGCCAATAGTGGCCAGCTTGTATAACTTTGAAGGTTGTCCTCTTAGCAAAAAAATGACCCCCACAGGGCCCATTATGACATGATGAGAGGATGTCAAAGAATTCCTCTTCCCTGACACATCTCGTTAAAATATGATCTGGTCCCAGTTTGAAAATATTTCCACCAATCCAAGTTAAAGGGGTGCTCTTTCTCACAATTATGCTCTTCTCCCTAGATGAAAAATTTGGAGGAAATATCCCAGCAACTAGGTAGGTTACTATGTCAGCAAATGAGGGAGACCGAGATAGAAAATAGTTGTTGATATGGAAGCTGATCGTCTACCATCCCTTCATCATCTGTAGGCAAAGTGAGTCTAGACAAAAAAATCTACAACTATATTTTCTTTCCATGGCGTATAAATGATAGTCAAATAAAATTGTTGTAACAATAACACCCACCTAATAATTCTACCATTCAAATCAGGCTTATTCATCAAATATGTAATTGTTGCATGATCAATATGCACAAAAGTTTGGTATCCAGTGATATAGTGTTTGGATTTTTTTAGGAAGTGTACAACAACTAAGATCTCTTTCTCACTAATAGTGTAGTTCAATTCAACCTTACACAATTTTTTACTAATGAAGTAAATGGAATAGGGAGAATTATCATCTACCTATCCTAAGGATTCCCCCACATCTTTTTATGATGCATTAGTATGAATATGGAAAGGAAAAATCCCAATTTGGACCCCTAAGTATGGGTGTAGTGGTCAATTTCTCTTTTAAGATATCAAGGGCCTATTTACAACTACTTTTCGAACATAAATCCGTGTCCTTGGCTAGAAATCCAAAAAACGGTGAAGCAAATTTACTAAAATCCTTGATTAATCTCCTATAATAACCAACCGACCCCAATAAACTCCTAATTACATCTCTCTATTTTTGAGGGGTAGGGACCCTTTTTATGATAGAAATCTTGTTTGGGTCTACTTGTATTACTTCCTAAGATATGGAGTGGCCAAGGAAAATCTTTACCTTCATCAAGAATTCAAAATTATCAAGGCTAAAGGAGAGATGAATTTCAATGAATTTCCTCAATACTTTACCCATATTAAGAGGGCCTCATGGAAATAACATCCATAGGGAGTGAAATCATCCATGTATATTTACACACAGTCATGGACAAGCTCAAAAAATATTCTTAGAAATTATATTTGAAAAGTGGCAAGGGCATTGCATAGGCCAAATGGGATAACTATATAAGAAAATGTACCCAAAGGACATGTAAATGTAGACTTGCCTTGCTCCTCAGGGCTAATCTAAATCTAGTTGTAACCAATGAATCCATTTAAAAAAGAGAAGAATTTCTTCCCTGCAAGACCATCCAGAACTTGGTTAATGAGGGGTAAAGGGAAATGGTATTTCTTGGTGGCCTTGTTAAGTTTATGTAATCAACAAAAATCCTCCACTTCACGTTCTTCTTTGAGACTAAGACTAGAGGTGACACCCATTCACTGTCTGAGATGGGGTATATGAACCTTGCATCCAGAAAAATTTGTAATTCTTCCTTCACTATGTCCTTCAAGTTTGGTTTCATTCTCCTTTGGGGTTGGTGCACAATATTGCATCCTTCTTTGATGTAAATATGGTGAGTACAAACTGAGGGATGCACCCTTTCATTTCTTTATAGTCCCAAGAAAAATCATCTAATTTCTCTCTCAAAATCTTGCACAATTGTTCTTCTTGTTTGGTTGAGAGAGAGGGATTGATATTTAAGGTTATGGATGGGCCAAACTCTACAATTTTGACATGTTTATGCCTTGAGCTAACTGAGAATAGCTCAGTCCAATGACTTCTTCCACATTCTTTCACAATTTCATCAAGTGGAACAGTAGTGGGGGGTTGTTTCTGAAGGATATGGTCAATGAGGTCATCTTCATCAGGTTTCCCCCCTCTGATAACAACACCTACGATACAGATTGGGTATGGTATTTCATGATACACTTCATATTATTCCTCATCCTCTAGCTAGAAATGTAGATCTATATCAATAGAAGGCTGAGCAAGAGGACATAATATCATTTGTTTTGATAAGGACCCATTCTTGATGGTCATGTTCCCAACCCTACAACTAATATAGGCATCAACAATGGCCAACCAGGGTATTGTTAATATAAGAGGAAAACCATGAAAATTGGTTTTGGGTTGAAGCACCAGGAAGTCAGTGGGATACTCCCAAGAGTTAATGGATACCATAACATCCTCAACAAATCCCTCAGGAGCTACTATGGATCTATCTGCAAGTTGCAGCACTGTATTGGTCTTTATCAAGGCTCCTTGGAGGCTGAGTTTCAACATGGTTTGTTTAGTCATTACATTTATAGCAACACCAAGATCAATCGATGTATGAGGGAAAATGATACCATCAATTTTCACATCCACTACTGGAATTCCAGGGTCTAGGTATTTTGGGAAAATCACTCTCCCCAACATAAACTCAGATAATTGACCAACAAACTTGATGGTGGGGGTGTCTCTCTTCTTTATCCCATGATTTGTGAATCATCTCTCCTTTATAAGATTATTATAGATGGGAGCACCCTTAATATCATGTATAAGGGGTATTTTGACTCACAAATTCTTCAACTCTCCTAGAAGTTCAATCTCTTATGGGGTGTGATGGATAACATGGATCAATCTCTTAGGAAAAGGAGGTATATTTACCTTAGGTGTACTCTCTTCATTTTCCTCTTCAAGCTCTTCAGGTGGGGATGGTGAATGGTTATCTGGGAGCACTCTCCTAGACCTAAGTTTAATCTCTTGGATCTCCATAGCATAGGAAGGGTAATATGTCTCTCCACCATAGACCTGTTGTGCCTGTTTATTATTTAGGTTCAAATTAGGTTGACTTTGCATCTGATATTTCTTAGGTGGAGCAATATGAGTGAGTTGTGGTTGAGTTTGGGGTGGAGGACTTAAGCAGGAGGTTGATTATTCTAAGGCCCCCAACCCTGTGATGGGTTGCGCCACCGAGGAGGCTGGGAAGAATATGTTTGAAAAGGATGGTTGATAGGTTGAAGAGGATATGGGGAGCATACACCCAAGAAGGAGGTGTGGGCAATGATAAATGAGTGGAGAAGTACCAAGTCTACAAAGGTGCATTTTTATTTGAATTGTAGTAAGAATAAAATGCACCTTGCATGCCTTGTTGGTATGGCTGATGTCCTTGAGGCCTCATTTGATTGATTAAGTAGAGTAGCTCTGGCCCACCTTACACCCCTTGGTATATAACTTTTAGGCTTGGTAAGGAATGGAATTTGTCTGTTGCATGGTTTTCTTCATAAACTGAGAAAAATTCTATTACATTCAATGGGTATTCATTCTTAGGGTGTCTTATAGTGCATGTAGGGAAAAATATAGCTAGGGCTATCTCTACCTCCTCTTGTTTTCTCTTGATCTGCTGTTAGGTCCCTATATTACTAGTATAGTCCCTTATTGTTGTTAGTGTAACCCCCTTATTGTTATTTTTGTACCCCTGTAACCCTCATATTGTTATTATTGTGCCCTTAAATTATTATTTTTAGGTCGGCTAGGACTACATTGTGGCCCCACTAGGATTACATTATGGCCCCATGGAATCCTATGTATAGAAAGGAGGTTTTGTCATTTGTATCATCCAATAATTGTTCATGAATTCAATGTATTGGAGGTTCCCCCCTCGAAGTGGCTTATTTCTAAGGTGTTGATATCTCTTTTCTTCTATTTTTGGAGTTGGTTTCTCAACATTCGTATCAGAGCTTTGGATTCTAGGGTTTTGTTGCTCCAAACAGGCCATCATGGAATTTTCGCTATAAAATTTTTTCTACGTAGGTTTAGAAGCTGAAATTTTTAGAGTGCGAAGCAGAAATCCTGAGGAACATCATCGCAAAATTTCAGATCTTGGGTCGACAAATTTTTGGAGATATGGTCTGTGGAAGTTAGATTTTTTGCAGGATCCCGAATTTCATCTCAAAGAGGTGATTGTGGGAAAATCTTCATATCTCTCTCTCTGAGAATCAGATTGGAATTCTGTAAAAATTGGCCATAAGTACACGGACTGTAGTTTCTTGTCTATCAATTTCAGACCTGAAGGAGAAAATAGTGACACGTGGAAAGTCATACAAGTTTGCTCTACTGAACCAGTCCATAATTAGGTCATCGTAGGATATTGGGCACAACTTTGTCTTCAAGAATCAAAATCAGGTCATACCTATGGAATTATAAAGAGAATTCAGAGGGCTACCTTAGTGCCAAATTTTATATATTGAAGATTTGAATCACAAAGATAATTCAGTTTCAATATCGAGCTCCTCAAAAGCAAGAAAAAGTTGTGTATTTTTTCCGAATTGTATAAGTCTTGTGTAAAACAAAATCAGTTTGAAGTGAATCCAAGGGCCTATTGAGCATATATTTCAATATTGGGTTCTGAAATGCCTCCTAAAAAGAATTCAACACCCATTAAGCCCTCATAGTACTATACTATGACTCATGAAGATGAAGAATTGCAACATGATCTATCAAAATTACAAGAGCAAGTGCACCAAATTTCGCTCTCGCAAAGAGCAACAAAAAATGAAATCGAAGTTTTGAAGAAATGCATGGAAGCAAAGATGGATGGTTTGAAGAATAATATGGATGGTTTCAAGAAAGGCGTGGAAGCTAAGATGGATGGATTGGAAGCTGACATGGAAGCTAAGATGGATGACATGGAAGAAAAAATGAAAGACAACATGGAAAAAATGAAGAATGATCTAAAAGCAGACATGGAAGGTTTGACAAAGTTGATACAAGAAATATTTCCTAGTGGCAAAAAGATAGTAGAGGAAACTCATGATGAGAACAAAATAAATGTTAATCGTGATTTCATAAACTCTAATGTTGGATGGAAGAACCACCATATTCCAAAGATGGATATGCGGAAGTTTGATGGCAAGGATCTCGTAACATGGATACTACAGATGGAGCAATATTTTAATCTCAATGATGTGCAAAACACACAAAAGGTACGCATTGCAACTTTACATTTAGAACAAAATACATTTGTATGGTATCGATGGCTTTTCTCTGGTAAAAAAATTGTCACTTTGTCAATTTTTACGGAGGAAATGATAGCACATTATGAGGATACAAAGGGCAACACCTTCTTTAGCCAATTGATAAATCTCAAACAAAAGGGTTCAGTGCCAGAGTACATTGAGGACTTCCAAAAATTGAATATAAGGATAACTGATATTCCAGAGGAACACAGGATTGATGTCTTCATAGGGACTTTAAAGGATAACATCCAACATGAAGTCCACATTTGGGAACTTGATTTATTGGAGAAGGCATTCAGGTTGGAAAGAAAAATTGAATGTAAAATTATGGTGAGAAGGAAGCCTACCACTCACATATATAACGATGGAAGCATTGCTACTGCTAGACTTCCACAACCTACAAGGTTGACACCACAACAATTGGAAGAAAAAAGAGAAAAAGGGCTTTGCTACAGTTGTGATAGAAAATACACTAAAGGTCATAAGTGCGCTGAGAAGAAATTATTTTACATAGATTGTGAAGAGGAGGAAGAAGATGAAGAAGAAACTTCAAAATTAGAGGATATACACCAGGAAGAAACCCTAGAAGAAGAATAAATGAGTCCGACCATATCTTGTAATGCATTGGCAGGAATTACCAGTCCTCAAACACTCAAAATAGAAGGACATATCAAGAAGAAAAAGGTAATAGTGTTGATTGATTCAGGTAGTACCCATAATTTTATTCATTGTAAGGTAGCCAAGGAATTGAATTGTTTCCTATACCCACCACCTGAATGTCAAGTGATGGTTGCGAATGGAGGAACTATAAATTGCTCTTGAAAATTCCATAATATCAAGCTAGCGATGGGGGAATATGTATTGAATAGTCCAATGCTTTCCATCTCAATGGGAGGTGATGATGTTGTGCTAGGAGTACAATGGTTACAATCTTTGGGGACGGTAGCTTTTAATTTTCAAGAAATTTTCTTGAAATTTTTTTGGAAGGAAAGGAAATTGAATTACAGGGTATCACAGGGAATATAGGAAAGATAAGAAGCTCTAATGTCATGACAAAGCTTCTGAAGAAAGAACAATGGGCAGTAATTACACAATTATGCTCACTGGAAGTTCCAACATCAAAATCATCTATTTCTCCAGATCTCCAAAAAGTCTTGAACAATCATACCAAGGTGTTTGATACTCCCAAAGGACTCCCACCTATTCGCGATCATGATCATGCTTTTCATTTGATTCCAGGAAGTGTTCCTCCAAACATTAGGCCTTACAGATATCCTTATGTCCAAAAGAGCGAAATTGAACATATGATTGCAGAAATGTTAGAGGTTGGTATAATTCAACCTAGTCAAATTTCTTTCTCTGCTCCAGTAGTATTGGTTCACAAGAAAGATGGATCATGGTGCATGTGTCCGGATTATAGGGAGCTTAATAAGCTCACTATTAAAGATAAATTTCCCATTCTTGTGATTGATGAATTATTGAATGAATTACATGGAGAAATTTATTTTACCAATTTGGATCTTCGTTCAGGATATCATCATATTAGAATGAAGATTGAAGATATTTCGAAAATAGCATTTCGAACTCATGAGGGTCATTATGAATTTTTGGTCATGCCTTTTGGCCTTACCAATGCACCTTCTACATTTCAAGGGTTGATGAATTCCATTTTCAAACCCTTCCATAGAAAATTTGTGCTAGTAATTTTTTGATGATATACTAATCTACAGTAGGTCTTAGAAGGATCATGTTCAACATGTTGACAGGGTGCTCAAACTATTGCAGGAGAAACAATTATATGCAAAAACATCCAAATGTTTCTTTGGAGTACAAGAGGTGGAATATCTGGGTCATATTGTATCTCACGAGGGTGTTAAAGTAGACCCTAACAAAATTAAAGCCAGTAAGGAATGGAAAGTCCCCACAACCATAAAGAAGTTGCGAGGATTTCTTGGGTTAACAGGGTATTATCACAAGTTTGTTAAGAATTATGGGAGAAAAGCAGCACCTATAACAACATTATTGAAGAAAGATACATTTTCATGGACTCCTGAAGCAACTAAGGCCTTTGAACATCTTAAAGAGGCAATGTGCCTAGCACCGGTCTTAGCTACGCCAGACTTCACAAAAACCTTTATTGTGGAGTGTGATGCCTCAGGAAATGGAATTGGTGCAGTTTTAATGCAGGAAGGAAGACCCATTGCTTTTGAAAGTCGTCCAATCAAAGGAAAGTATTTACAGAAACCTATTTATGAGAAGGAAATGTTAGCAATACTGCATGCACTAAAGAAATGGTGAACTTACCTAATGGGAAGACACTTCAAGGTAAAACTGATCATGATAGTCTTAAACACTTTTTGGAACAAAGACTATCTTCAGAAGAGCAGCAAAAATGGGTCACAAAGATGTTGGGTTATGACTTTGAAATCGTCTACAAAAAAGGGAAGCTAAATGTTGTTGCAGATGCACTCTCAAGAAAGGATGAAGAGGTGGAAGCATTTCTTTGTTCCATTTCAATTATCCAACCAGATTGGATAACTGAAGCAAGGGATGAATGGAAGAAGGACGAAGAAGTGTGGACTCTCATTCAAAAGTTGCAGAAATATCCTATTACATATGATACATTTAGTTGGAAAAATGATTCCCTATGGTACAAAGATCGTTTATATATTTTCAAGAATTCCCAACTAAAAAAAAAGATTCTTTTGGAATTTCACACTTCTCCTTTAGGAGGACACTCGGGATTTTTAAAAACTTACCACAGGGTGAAGAAATAATTTTTTTGGGATGGCCTTAAATCAGATATTCAAAATTTTGTGGCTCAATGTTTGGTTTTCCAGCAAAATAAAGTTGAGACAATTAAGACCTCGGGTCTTCTACAACCTTTATCTGTTCCATGTCAACGTTGGGAGGAGATTTCAATGGATTTTATCACAGGTTTACCTAAGTCCGAAGGAAGGAGTATCATCATGGTGGTAGTTGATATACTTACCAAGTATGCACACTTTTGTGCATTATATCATCCATTTAAAGTGAGTACAGTTGCTACTGCATTTATGGAAACAATTCAAAAGCTACATGGAAACCCAAAGATTATTGTAAGTGACAGAGATCCCATTTTTACAAGAAATTTTTGGACGAAATTATTTTCTTGTTTGGGTACTCAACTAGCTCATAGGTTTTCTTATCATCCTCAATCCGATGGTCAAACAGAGATAGTGAATAAATGTTTGGAAGGATATCTTCATTGTTTTGTATCTAATAAGCAAGCACAATGGGTCAAGTGGTTACCTCTCGCTGAATGGTGGTATAACACCTCCTTCCATACTGCAGCAAAAATGGCCCCATTTATGGCACTTTATGGATATCATCTACCATCCATCACATATTATTTAAGGGAAAATTCTAGGGTTCAAGCAGTGGAGGATCACATCGAGCATCAAAAATAAGTTCTCCAAATCTTAAAGGATAACCTAAATTTGGCACAAAATCGAATGAAACAAGAGGTAGATCAACATCACAGTGAGAGAAGTTTTGATGTGGGAGACTGGGTATTTTACGGCTACAACCATACAAACAAATTTCCCTCAAGCAAGCTAAGAAGGATAATAAATTATCGCTAAAGTAATATGGTCATTACAAGGTTTTGCAAAATATTGGTACTATGGCATACAAATTGGAGCTTCCTGCTTCTTCGCAAGTGCATCCAGTTTTCCATGTTTCATGCTTAAAAAAGGTTATAGGGGATAAAATTATAGTTCAACTCAACATGTTTCCAGAACTTGATGAGGAAGGGAAAACCATATTGGAACATGAAGCAGTCACGGAAACAAGAACTCAACAACTATGAAATCGATCAATTTCAGAGTATCTCATCAATGGAAGAATTTACCCACTGAAGATTCTACATGGGAGGATGAGAATTTCATAAAAAAACACCCGGAGCTACTCAAGCGTTGAGGACAACCATTTTTTGAAGGAGAGTAGCATGTTAGGTCCCTATATTACTAGTATAGTCCCTTATTTTTGTTAGTGTAACCCCCTTATTGTTATTTTTGTACCCCTGTAACCCCCATATTGTTATTATTGTGCCCTTCAATTATTATTTTTAGGTCGACTAGGACTACATTGTGGCCCCAATAGGATTACATTGTTGCCCCATGGACTCCTATATATAGAAAGGAGGTTTTGTCATTTGTATCATCCAAGAATTGTTCATTCATGCAATGTATTGAAGGTTTCCCCCTCGAAGTGGCTTATTTCTAAGGCGTTGATATCTCTTTTCTTCTATTTTTGGAGCTAGTTTCTCAACATCTACATGGTATCCATTTGAAACACAAAGGTATGCAACATTTCACTCTTGAAATCCTCCAAGATGTTCCATATCTCACTTTTGAAGGATGAGGTGGAGGAAGAGGTTCTGGCCAAGCCTTGGTTACTTCTACCCTTCTTCATGGATGTCCTAGAGTGGTTTTTTAACACAGTTTTGATGTCATCATAGGATAACTGATAGATATCCCCTCTAGATAGCATGTTGTGGGTCTCCAAAACTTCCTCGTTGATCCCTTGAAGAAGAACTAACTTGAGTGATACATGATCAAGGGTACATTTGGCCCTATTGTAGTTAAGTTGAAACCTTTTCTCATAGTATTCTAAAGATTCATCAGGACCTAGGGTCATCCTAAAGTTTTCTTCCTTGGTTTATTTGTACCTACAACAATATTTTTACTTGTTATTAAAGGAATCCTACATTTGGGCCCAGGTAGTGATGTTTCCCCTAGGCAGAACCATGAACTAGTGCAAGGTTGCATCCTTAAGGGTAGAGGGGAAAAATTTAGCTTTGTCTCATTTGAGGAATAGTCATAGGTCCTAAAAACAACAACAAATTCAAACATGAAGGTATCAGGGTATTCATAGGATAGGCCATGGAAGTGTGGGAGGTCTACAGGGCTGATGTTATTCATCCTGGCCTCCCTATTGGTTTCTCTAATGGGAAAGATATCATGGTTTCTGTTCTCATCCATAGATTTTGTATGTGAAGTAGGTTCTTCTTCTTCCCTGATAGGTTCTTCTCAAATTTTAGGGTGCTCACATAGTGGGTATTCTAACTCCCCTACAGTTAGAGAGGGAAGCTCACAGTCATTGAAGAATAGTGAAATTTGATTTTGTGAGGATGTGGGGGTATTTGATAGAAATTTTCTGTGGTTGTCCCTACTCCTACGAGGCATGAAAGAAAATTTTTTGGTTTTTTCATTTTTACAAAACTATATGCAAAAAAAGAAGAAGAAAATAATTCTTAAGAAAAAACATTCATCTACTTAGAAACCTCCCCCACAACAATGCCAAAAAGTGGTGAGCCTTGGTATTGCACTAAGAGTGTTGCAACTACCAAGGGATACACATATTTATTTATCAACTTGGGGTATGTACAAACTTAGAGATGACAATGATATATGCACATCAGATGGATTCCACACATGCCACCATCAACTAGGTATTTTGATCAATAATGCTTCCAGACCATTCCTTCTACTGAATCAGAGTGAAAACTAGATGTATATCCAATGTATAACTACTCCTAATTGAAAAAAGAAGAGGATGTGATAAATTTCACTTGCAAATGTTATTGAAACAAATCATGAATAGGAAAGAGCTAACCTCCTTTGAAAAAAGGAAATTACACTATCTTGCAATCATCTATCTATTTATCTAACCTACGTGTGGTAAGGGAACTAATTTATCTTGAATAACCATAAATAAATATGCTATCTACTTGCTAACTAGCTCACACTTGCATAAACATTGCTCTATGAATTTTGTGATAAAATTCTAATGACATTTTTTTTTTTGCAGCAAGGGAATGAAGGTTTTGTGGTGGCCTAGGAGTCTCTACTAGTAATGAAACTACAAATAAGGGTCAATAAGATACTAAAATATGCTCAAATGGAAAAAAGGATCAAAACTGGACCAAGGATGAGGACCTACAACTATGCTATAGGAGGCTTCTACAGGAGCTCTGCATTGCTACATGAAGCTCTAAAATGCTACAGGAAGGAGGTTGAGAAGGTTCAAAGGGTAAAGATCAGGATGGGATAAAGGTGTGGGGAGGTGGAAGGAAGTAGAAGTAGGTGACTGAGGGGTGATCAACACCTAAAACCAAGACCATATCTCTTTGAGGGCATGTTTTGCACTAGGATGGCTTCTCACAGTGGTCATAGAGTTGATATTATAAAACATGGTTTTGGTGCCAGAATTGAAGGTTGGGGGGGAGAGTGATGGAGTCCAATATGACTGTGATGAAGGGGGTCCTTTCCTGCAACTTCAAACAGTCCTATAACCATTACATGCATCCATTCATTGATTATTGAAAAAATAAAATAAGTAGAAGCAGAAAATATGTGTTGAACATAAATGATATTTAAAGTATGCCAAACTCTTATCTAAGCAACAAATCAACTTCTAACCTACAATAAAAATATGATAAACAAGATAATCACACTACTTCTCTTTCCAAGGAATCATAAACAAGATGTTTTTGGGCTGTGGTTGGAAGTCCTTCTACTCATGCTCCCATGAGAGAGATGAGGTAGAGGCTACAATCACACTTTAGTAGTTTTTTCATCTACTAAAATTCAAGAAACTAAACAAAGTATTGAAAATTAAATGGAGAATACAAGTACAAACAAGGGGCTTACCCAATGGATTTGGACCTAACCCAAAAGCATCATCCATCTGAAACTAACTTAGTAATGGATCAAGCAGAAGCTTCTCATCATCATTGCATCAAAGTGTAATATATCATATGACAATAAAAAAATAATAATCTTGAGCTCAAGAGCTACCTAGATAAAAACAAAGTTCGAATCCTAATGAGCACTTCTACATGTTTATTTATACAAAATGGTAGCTACCAACATATCCCTAGAAAATAGTTATATGGTCCCATCAATCTCGAGAAGAGTGGAGCTTGACTCGTCATAACTACCACTTGCTTGGCTGCCTTTGAATTCGAGCTGATGCGAGAGATATTGGTGTGATATTAGGTTGATTGAGGGAGTTAAGGAGGTGTAAAACCCTTTTACAATCTCTTCTTGTTGTATACTCCGAGCCCTTATATGGGAATTGTCTCAAAAATAGCTTCATTCCCTGCTCATATTAGGCTACATGACATGAAAAAAATATTTCACCCTTATCACTAAGCATAATATAAAAAAAATTGTAAATAAATATGAGAGAGAGATAGTTAATAAGCTGAAATATGACATTGAGACCCATTAAAATGTACCTATCGATGAGCCTCATCAAATAGCTCATAAGACCATTTTTACTGATGGATCCCAATTTGGTGAATTAGGGTCTAAAATCTTCCAGAAGCAACTTCAGACATCAAATGGTTTTTTGGGGGGGTAAAGTTTTATTTCTTATGCATGCACCTTTTAGCAAGTGATTCTACAAACAAATACCTTTCCAAAGGTTGCTTGAATCAGATTTCATATGCAAATGTTATGCCACTTGGAAGTTGACCTTCCTATTTTGACCACCATAATTCGGGACATTGCCATGTTAACCCACATTATTAATGAAAAAAGAGCTAGCCATGTCATAATGATGAAGAATACTCTAGAAGAGTCAATATTTTAACTCTTGTTGAGATTTGAAGCAATCAAACTCAACCACCACTAGGCTATCAAGCTCTATTATAACTGGGCATCTAGGAGGAAAAGGGGTTCCATTCTATTCAAGTACATTTTGTTCTAGAGATGAGAAAAGTATTTAAGAGTGGATAGAAAGAGAGAAAACGTAGATGGTTTCCATGCATTGTAGCATTCTATGGGCCACATACCTCACTTCTTGTACTTGCATTTATCTGCAGAAACAGAGCAAAGCAACATCGCCTTCTAGTGAGGTTTCATCTCAAAAGGGTTTCCTAGATTATATCTTGTGTTAATTTGTGGTTTGCAAGTTTTATTTCATTTTTCTCTATTTTCTGCATATTTTATCTATTGTAAGCATAAGCATAATCATAACACAATAATTATCGAATCCTGAAATCTAAGGAGAAATAAACCATCATAGTGTAGATTTCAGTTTTTAATCATAATTTTATTAGATTTATTGTGACAGATTATCCAGTGGAATATCCACAATAGTTTACAGATCAATTTATTAAAACACATCTACTTTGAAATACCCATGACTATCACTAGAAAACCCTACTTAATGATATATTTTTGAATTGCAATATCCCCTTTATTTGATGTTCTACTTGAGTGGTATTTTTTATTGCATATCTTTGTGAGAAATAAAAAAATATATAATTGTTTTCTAGGATTTCTAAAGAAAAAAAATTCTCATAAATAGATTTGAGTGTCATGTCTTTAAATCCTAAGTTACATAAAAACCATCATTTATTCCTTTTGGAAGAAATTTATCCACAATATGTGCTTGTTACAATATAATATTTAACATGTCAAATATAATGATAAACATCCGTAAACTGTCACAGATATTCCACAGAAAAGTTCGTCACAATAGATCTGATAAATTATACTTAAAAATATAAAATATACACTATGAGGGTTTATTTATCTTTAGATTTCTAGAGTCGTGAATTGTTGTTTATTGAATATACATGCAAATTATGATTATTCCTAAAATAGAGAATGATGAAATAAAAACTCACAAACCACAATTGACACAAGACATATCCTAGGAAGCCCTTTTAGGAGAAAAATTAGCGGGAAGGTAAGGTAGCTCTTCTCTCTTTATATGAATAGAAAAATAGATACACGTACAAAGAAGTATGGCTTGTGTCTTGTGGGATACTGTAGTGTGTTATCACTCTGTAATTTCCTAAGGTTTTGAAAGAAATTCGAGAGGTAACCACAGAACCACTTTGGAAGCTGGAATCTAGCCCTTCCAGCTTCAGAGAGGGATCTCTCTATTAAATTTAGCTTTGTTGATTTTAAAATTTTAGGCTAGTTGTGAAGTTTAGAGTTTTTTTTTTGAATTGTTTTGGTTGGAAGAGAATTGGAAAGCCATTGGGAAATGGAGTCAGTTAAACTTTCAGTAGATTAATTGCAGCAATGATAAACAAGTTGATCAAGGCAAGGTAGACAAAATTATTGGATATAAAAAACTTGGTGATATGGTAGAGAATGAAATATTAAGAATCCATTAAACATAGAGCAGTTAAGAACACTATTGTTTAACTTCAGTGGAAAACATAAATTTTGTTCAATAAGCCAGAATTGAGTGTATTTAAACAAATTCAAATTCTTATTTTTTTTAGAAACAAACATATTGAATAAACATGTGAATTAAAAGAGAATGAAACAAATTAACAAAAGAAGAGTTACATCACCAACAAGTTCGACACAAGAATCCTGAAAATCTTTCTATATTTATGAAATTTGTCCACTTGAGCTTAATGAACAACTTTACATTCAATAGTTCATTTCTTCATACAAATCCCAACACTAATACTTCGAATTTGGAAGTATTTATACAAAACTTGACAAAAAATATATTGAGTGAAAATCTCAAGATTTTTCCAAAATATCAAAACCTGTTTAGAAAAATAGAGCAAGAAAATAGGAAATCTGAAACTGATGTGGTTGCTAGCTCTATTCTTCAAGCTAACTATTGATTACTGTACCTTAAATTTTTCTACGTTGTTTGCCTTGCTGTTGAATATGAAAACTGTTTTACTCTAGAAATTCACATAGATTCTCCCATCTGTCTTCACTTGGGATATAATTTTTTATTAATTTTCTATATGTCTCATCCACGTATTTTTGGAAGGTAGGTTTGATGATGAACAAGTGTCTGATTTCATGATTGATAAACAAGTCAAATTCTATGGCTTCCATGAATGCCTTCTCCGTGATATTTCATTTTATACCTACAAATCTTGATTTATCTCTGGAAATAGTGCATAATTTATCCTGATAATATTTCAAGCTAATCAGCTTGTCCCTCGTGTCAACCAATCTTTCCAGCCCTTTTATGTTTAGCACATGCATCTTCTTATGGAATCTTTGAATGCTGGATTCTAGATTTTGGCATTTATGCTCTAGTTGCAACATTAGGTTCCTTTTAGTATGCATTCTCTTCACCTCCAAAATGGTTTTTTTTTTTCTATCTAGAATCCCAAGTTACTCTAATTATTCTCTATTTTTATAATTTAATATTTTGATGATTGATGTTGCTTCTTCAGGCTTCTGTCCCAAATTTTGTTTGATTTCCTTCACTACTTATTTGTACCTCTGTATTAATTATTGTTGTTCAAAAGTAATCTGAATTGAAGGCCATATCTCAGTGATGGCTTCATTTGTCTCTATCCATATACTTTCCTTTAATTGTGATAGAGTTTGTGCCATTGCTAATTCACTTTGTAAGTGTTGAACTTGTAGAGTGAGATTGTGAGATTTCTACAATTCAACCACATAAGAATTGTCTATTCTTAATTTATGTTCTTGCAGTGTTTTGAGATGATATTTTAACTTAGCAATTTCTTTCCCTTGAATGGAAAAATTTTCCATGGCCTTAACTATCTCACTTGACGGATCTGATGTATGTGTTGGTGCTGAAGTTGATGTAGATGCCCTTGGGGTTGTTGCCACTTAAATTGGGATTGTTGTGAGTGGAAATATGGCCAATTGTGATGCTTGCTATTTTTCGTTGAACAGTTTCTCCAATTACACTTCCATGTCTTGGATCTATATTTTCTATTTAATTATTGTCTTTAACATGTCCTCTTTTTCCTTTTCCATCTCTCCAACTTCCTTAGCTTGTAGATCCTCTATGGTTGGAAACTTGAGCTGCTTCCTCAATGCCACTATATCAAAATTTTTCCTTTTCACAATTTCTTTTGTTGCCTTCACATCACTGGGATTGTATCCCAGTTTGATCACCAAGTCTTCCAGTCACTTGATTTTAGTATCCTTGGATAAGGATGAAATCCTTTCCAAATTTAGCTGTGTTTTTGTGTTGTTGAATGATACCTGTAATATGGAGGCTAACATGGTAGCATTTGTTAGAGTGGAATACAACACATCATTGGATTTATTATGCATATCCATTTGGTCAATTGAATGAATCTGTTGTGCATCAAATGAAAATACATGTTCTTTGTAATCTGCTGGTGTCCTTGGGGTTGGCACTTTTGCTTCAAGGAATTAAATTTTCATTTTCTCTTTCTCTGCGTCAAAGGATGATAGGAGCTTGTGTTGTGATGTGGTTGTCTGCTTCCAAAATTGAGTGTATGTTGTGGTTTTAAGCATTTCATTCCTTTGTTTAATTGCCTTGTACGTGGAAAACATGTTAGGCTCAGCTGTGTCTTGAGCCAAGTCTATTGTTCATGTTGTTTCTGGATGATATTTGGATGTTGATAAAGAGGGAGATCTTATGAAGATGCCATCCTCCCTTGTAGAAACATGAGGACCTATCAAAACTATTGTTTCCTGCTCTTTAATCCCTTGCTGAAATATTGGCCTAGAGTTAGTTTTCTGTTTCTTTTTATATATAAGGAATTCCTTAACTCCAATTTCTGTCACTGGAGGAGATTATTCTTCCCTTATCCTTTTCTCTTGCTTTTCTTGAGGTGTAGGAGTCTGAGAGATGGTTGTGGATATGACTTTTTCTTTGGCCTCCTATAGTGTGTTCTCCTCCCACTGACCCTGGTTCATAAATTGCTCTATCTCTGGCCTAGGACTGTGTGTGTAAGGAGTGGTATTTTTCTCCACTCTTAACTTTGAAATTAGGCTGAAAGGGTCATAAGAAAAAGTAAAAATAAATTTAAAATTCATTTTCTTCAAGAGAAAATATGTTGCTTTACTAGTTATTCTGGTATTACAAACAAATGGCCCAATCTGTGCTTTGATTTTAACAGTGCCTTGTTTTTAGTTGCTACAAAATGTAAGTCATCCATATGAATCATTTGTCTAATGTATTCTAATGATAACAGTCTCATGGGAACAAATTTAGGAAGCGTGTAGTGTGGCAATTCACACCCATAGATTTTTATCTCCATGTAATTTTGGTATAAATACCAATAACATGTCTTCACCTGGTCACTAAGATGTAATAATTTTTGAATATCTGCTCCTATCCTTAGTTCCAGATCACTATTTAACAGAAAAATAACTGTGTATAGAAACTGATCAACATAGTCTGCAATGGTAAACTCAGTGCAGTTTCTCCTCACCAATGAGGTCTAATCGATAACTGACTGTGAATTACCCTGATCATCCAACTTCTACAAAGAAAATGAAGCATGTATGCTTGATTATAAATTAATAAATAAACTAAAAACACAGTTTATTTGAAAGCTCCCTCTCTAGGAAACTTCATGAATTGGTCATGCATTGCCTCTGCAATGAATTCATTGTAATTGAAAATAGCAGGTTTCTCATTAGTGGTAAAAATTGACAAGAAGCCAATAATGGCCTCATCAACCCATAGATCAGAATGGAAACCAAGTATGTATGATATGATTGTGATTATATTCTTGGTTACCTCAAGGAACATAGAAGATGAGTTTGGAGGGGTTGTATTGGGAAGTTGAGCATCCTCGGGGAGAAATATTTCAAAGATCTTGGATCTCTGTGGGAAGGTTAAATTATTGTAGAGTTATGTGAGAGAATCTATTGATAAAGGATTTTTGGATTTTTCATTTTTCACTTGAAGCATATATGAAATAGCTTCGGCTGTAATGGTGAGAAAAAATTCACCATTGCGGCTAACAATTTCTCTTTGTTTGGGAACATAGTTGATTTGACACCGGTATATTAGCTTCAGTAAATAATGGGTATGTGGGAACATGAATTGGGGTAGGGAAGAATCCCATGTTCCCAATTCATCACTAAGTTCTAAAAATTCTGCTTCAACCAACTGTGAAGTTTGAACATGTTGAATTCATAGATAGTCTCAACAATTTTGTATTGCAGGTCAACTAAAGTTAGGTGATCTAGGTTAATGGGAGGGGGAAACATAGGATTTTCTTCAAGTTTCTTGCATTTATTATTGGGATACTTTACTTTAAGTTCCATTGTAAAAAAATAGAGGGATGAGGATGCTAGGATTAGTTGGAAAGGGATGGCTAGTAGTTGAATATTGATGTGGGGTCGCTGATGGTGATCGAATCATTGTCGATGGGTAATTGGCTGGATACTGGTACATTGTGGAGGAATGTAAATTTAGAAGGGAATTAAATGGTTTTTTAAGTGTTTAATAGGGATTTTTTATGAGTTACCATTTCTTTTTACCGTTTAACCATGCGCAGGTCCATTGTAGCGGGAGTAGGGAGAAATCAATTGAAGTAACGGTTTGCTGATGCAGACAGGGGAGTGCCAGGTGGAAACATTTTATTGGGAGTAGAAAGAGTATTAGGAGGAAAGTATAATATAAGGGAAGTTCGGGGAGTGTGGTCCACAATTATGAGATGGTAGATGGTGAATGGAGGAGGGTGAGGCATGGTGGAAGGCAATGGCGAGGTCAAGGGAGTCATCGTGGCAGATGGGTATTGGAGTAGGAGTGAGCAGTCAATGGAGGATGACTTTTCGGGGGGGGGGGGGGGTGGCGAAGGAGCGTGTGAAATCACGTGGTGGCGGCACGCAGTGTGGTGGGTCTTGTCGTTTCGGACCCCCACCCGTGGGCAAAGCGTGAAGGAGCTTGGGAGGGCCCAAAAACACTCCCCCACCATTGATCCGGGTGGGGGTTAGACCTCAACCATCCATTATTATTATAACATTTAAAACATTGTTTAAAATCCATTATAACCACTACTTATTACATTGCGATAAATCATGATTAAATTTTATAATTAAACTAAGCAAATACAATCTTAATCACCTTGTAAAACACTTATTCACCCACTAATGCTGCATCTAAATTTGCAAAGCATTTTTTTTTATTTTTTCCTATTAACTCATCCATTAACCACGATTAAATGGTGTGATTAACTTCATCCTTGTTTAAAACAACCTAGCTCAATCACGATGTAAACTGTGTCATTGATTTATTCACTATCATAGACTATTTTATTTAAGCCTAATCACGTTTAAACAATGTGATTACACTAGCTATTTCTATTTCTCTTATTACAATGTGGCATTTTAACTAGCATCACATTTATTCAAAAATTTCGAAGTATTGATTGATACATTTTTATTTATTGAGTGGCATTTAGGCTTTCTCACCCCTATAAATTTCTTTTCCATGGGTTTTTTTTTTTTTTAAATTCTTTTATTCTTTTGTCATTTTCTTATGTATTTATTATTTTATTATTATTTTCACATATCTATTTTTTATCCCCTATTGTTTTTCTATTTATTTTATTTTTTCTTTTCCTTTTTGGAAATACATTTGTAGAATGGAAAGTTATTTACAACATATCATGTACAAAATTACAGCTACAATCAAGTTATCTTATAAAATATAGGACTCTAACACAATGCACAAATAATCTTTGTGTGCTTTCTCCCTATCCATCTGTTGTGACCAGCAACAACCCCCCTTTTATTTAATATTAGTAATAATGCTAAATAAATGGGGACCCTTAGTTAAAAAATCCAAAAAATCAATTATGATTTGTTTTCCTTTTCAAATAAAACTTTCTATCATAAAATTAGAGAAATCCCTTAGAAATAACATTAAGAAACACTTAAGTTTATGATAGATTACAATAAAATTGTTCTTTAAGCAAAATAGCGCATCCATCGCAAAATGGTATATATCTTTTATAAAACTGAAAATGCAATTTTGCGCTTCTGCGATAATGCGATCCCAAAAAGCCTATACAATAAACATATTGGTCACAGATCGCATAGCGCAGAAAACAGAAATGATTAATGAATACCTTTTGCGCTTTTGCGAGATTTGCGATGTGCGCTTTTGCGCTATTTTTAAAATTACGATAGTTTCATTTTGTGATATTGCGATATTGTGACATTGCGATATTGCGATATTGCGCAGCAAATCGCAGATCGCAATGTCGCAGATTCATAAAAGCGCGTTGTTCAAAGACAATCTTCCCATATATCAAATCTGTTATGCGCTTTAATGATTAGATTAAATTATTGGATTGACAATTAATGGTAAATGAGATTTTGTTTTGATTGAAAGTTGTTTCACGATTAAAATATTATATTTCATCCACCTTCGCATTTAAAACAGTCTCATCACCTTTCTCATGCCATTACTCTCATTTAACTCATAAAACGCAGGCACGAAGGAGCAAACGTCTATACAAAGCTTTCACTAAACACTATGGGTAAGAAGGAGAAGAGCTCGAGTTCTGAAAACAGATAGATGGCTTCACTGTATGCAGACACCGCTTGCAATAAGGATGCCGGTATATCCATTTGGGAAGGAATGTATAATCTGTTAGAAGAAGAAAATCCTGTGGTGATGAAAGTTGTGGCTACAACAGATTCTAGTAATACATCTGAAGCAACCTTCAAAGAACTGGCTTGTTCATTTCTCCATAGGATAGTGGCAAGGCCAAGGATTCTCCCGTATACGGACATGGTGAAATGGGTGCTGGACAACACTGATATTTCAGACAGGCAATTTAGAACTCCAGCTCAAGAGCTAATCGGGTCATTCGCCATGGAAGATTTGAGGCTGATATATTAGTTGCCAGAGCCTCAGGCGACATATAATAAGCAATTCATAAAAGATTTTTCCAGAAAACATGTGAATTTGTCAGAATGCACACAGGAGTGGACCAAAAGAGATGAACCATTAAAGAAAAACAAACGCGGACGGATAGTACCAAAAAAAGAATGTTCTAGACGCTGTTCACAAAGTTCAATATCCAAGTGGGAAATTTGACACAGTTTCTACCACAAGATAAGGTATGTGAGTTTGCCAAATTATCCCCTATAGAGCTATTAGAAGTAATTGAAAAAGTTGTTGAAGATCAGGAGCTCTCAGGGAAACATAAAGCTCTTATTAAGAAAAGTCAGGAGTTGAAGAGACTGGAAATAACTGTAAAGAAAAATGAAGAAACATTGACCAAAATCAAGGCACTTAATGTTGAGCAAGAAATAGATGTGGAGTGTGTTCGGCAAAGAGAAAAATTACTGTGAAAGATCAAATCTATAAAGAAGAAACTACCTTGGCTGAAGTATTATAAAAAAGAAACAAAAGGAAAAAGGAGAAAATGGCAAAGCGAAGTTGAGATGAAATTGCGAAATAAATAACGGAGCAAAAGTTCTAATAGAGGAGGATGCACAAATCAGAGCAGCAGAGGAGGCGGCTACAGAGGCAAACACTCTTACTGATGGTGTAAATGATAATTTACACAAAGCTAATTTGATTTCAGAAACTGTTCCAGGATATCTCCCTCAGGCACATCAACTGCACACAGAATGGAAGCAAAAGGCAGAAGAAAGAGAAAAATCAATCCAAGGGCTGACCAGATTAAATTGGGACTCATACTGGACGTACTTGGTGAAGTCACACAGTCAGCACAGTGCACTTAATTGTATCATCAATTCTACAGTGAATATTGCGCCTACACTTGCCGATTCTGTCTTTTCAGGACAGTTGAATTCTGAAGTCGGTCAACCGTATCTTCTCAAAACTATGCTAGATGCCTGCAAGTTTAAAGATCAAGTTCATAGATAGTTAGATTTAGTTTTAATTTTACTGTATTTTAGCCTAGAAAAAGGACGGTCATTGAACCGAATCCTTAATTTTTGTAATAAACTATTTTTAGATTTAGCTAAGTAGTATTTAAACCCTTCTCATGCATTTAGAGAAGGGTCCTGGATGTTAATATTTTTGACTTGGAGATTGAATTTCTATACTCCATTGTCTTATATATTTTTAAAAAGGATCACATCTGGTGATTTTTATGCGGAATTATCTTTGAAGTGTTGCATTTCTGTACCTTGGAATTTGATTTTGCATCAGAGTTACTGGATCAAAATATCAGATTTCATTTGAAAGTCTTCAAGATGAACAAGGTATTTCTATCTGTTCACTGCTGATTTCTTTTGTCTTATGATATTCTCTTTAAAATTGCTATCATTTATATATATTTGGTTTTCACAACGTTTCTTTTTATATATCATTTCTGAGTATAATTGAAACGTTATTTTTTCATAAGCATATATAGATGGTATACAATGATGAATGCAATATGTTAATACAACTCTGTTTAATTTCTTAAACAGAGTTATCTTTATTTTTTTCTGCACATTTCAATTTATATAATAATACATTTTCATGGTTATTGTTAAATTGGAACAATCTTAAGTTGTATTCACATATAATTACCCGGGTTAGTGTTAGAATTTCTTTATCAGTATTTAGTTTAAATTAGATAGTTTTATTTCAGTCAATTTAGTCCCATTTTCACCCATCCAAATCAACCCAACCCATTTAGTTATAATGAAACTGGTCCTTTAAATCCAGTCGGAGCCACCATACCAAACAGAAAAGGAGCTATCCTAATGTCCCGACCGGGTGGTTTTCCCCAATGTTTGAAGCAGAGATTTTCTAGGCTTCAACATTTTTGGCACTAGAAGGAGGGCCTGAGCTATGAAGGGCAAGTAAATATTTACCCACAAGCCATTCTGAGAGCAAAACACCCTCATCAACTTCTTCAATTTCTTCTGAAATACAAAATCCTATAGAAGAAATTGCGAAGAATATTCATACACCCACTACCAAAATATCAAAACATTCAGACAATCAAAATCCTGAGTCTCCTGAAGTTCAAGATTTAATTCATAAATTGAAAGGATTCTCATTATCTCTAGAAGAGTCTGAAATATCTGAAGGTAGTGTAACTTCAAAATTTGTTTCTTCGAAACCTCTTACTAGGCTTCAAAGTGAAAAACTTCGTATTTCTCCGAAAGAATTCCCTTTACCTAGTAGAGTCAAGACAAGAAAAACTCAATCGGAATAGGTAAGTGATATAAGTTCAACATCTAATATTCAAATACCTGTTTTCGAAACCCCAACTCAACAAAGTACAGTTGTTTCCACATCATCTCCTCAATCATCATCTCCTCAATCATCATCTGCTCAATCATCATCAATCTCAACATCATCTATTCCAACAACTTCTATTCAAACACCACCATTCTCTACTACTCCTCCAATAGTTATTCCAATAATGGCTAGACCATGGGCTACTCCAGGGGTAGTCAACATGGCTGCACCTTTACATGATTTACCAGACAATCCTGGAAAATGGCTTCCAAAATTTAGTCCAGATCTTAACATTCAAGCTGAAGAACATATCAATAACTTTATGCTGGCTATAAATTTGAATGGAGTCACACATGAAGATGTTGTAGTCAGACTATTCCCTTATACTCTTCAAGGAGCAGCAGGATCATGGTACTTCTCATTACCTTCGGGATCCATAACAAGTTGGGCTATTTTTGCAGATCATTTTTTAACCAAATTTGGAGATGACAGATCAATAGCTACTTTAATCAACGATCTCTCAAATTTGAAAGCAGAACCCAAGGAACCCATTAAAGAATTCAACGCTAGATTCAATAAAATTTTGAACAAAATTCACATAGATTCAAGGCCTAGTGAACAAGTCAGAAGTGAATGGTACATAACTGCCTTACCCTCAAACATAGCAATTTTCGTAGACAGAGCTGCAAAGCCTACATTAGCCGAAAATATGAAAGAAGATATTGCAGTAGAAAAACGAATTATTTCCCTAGAAAAGAAAAATGCTATTGAGGAAAAGAAATCAAAGAAAGTTAGCTTCAAAGATGATTCAAAGAAAAAGGCCAAAGACCCATACGACATGGAAGGTTTACAGAAAGTACTTAAAACCATGTCAAATGAAATGGTTGAAATTAAAAAACAAGCAGCTGAAACTTCTACCAAGAAACCATTCCGAAATTTCAGAAGAAACCAAGTTGAATCTAAACCTCCTAATGCAATCTCTAATGCAGAATCAGAAGAAGAGGAAGAAGAAGAAGATACATCTTTAGTATCAGATGAGGAAGATGAGAATGAAGAAATAGCTGAATTGCATGGAATGTGGGATTTTATCCTCCCTAACTCTGATAATGAAGAAGCTATGCCTGTAAGTACTAGGAGTAAATCTATATCGGAACCAGTGCAAACAGTTCCTAAAAAGAAAGTTACAACTCCAAGTACCAAAAACAAATCCCCAGTAAATAAAAATTCTCCATTACCTACTCAAAATCAGCCATCTGCTTCTAATCCTCCTACATCAACAACAAAGACTTTAGTGGTGTCAGATCCTATGGAATACAACATTGTCGAGGACATGAAAAAGATCAAAGCCAACATTTCCTTACATGAACTCAGCAAACTAAAACACCAGCAGAAGTTGATATTGAAAGAATTAAACGCTACACCAATTGCTCCTTTACCAAGTGGTGTAGTTGCGAAAGCAGCTAGGGGAGCTGGTAAGCCACCAGATAAGGTAGATGCTACTGATACTGTGCTCATTGGAGAAAAGTCAAATTCTCAAACTCCTCCTTTTCTTTTAACTTATGAGATGTACAATAAAAATCTGCACAATTGTTTGATTGATTCTGGAGCCTCCTCCAATATAATGCCTACTTCCGTCTGTGCTAAATTGAATATCGAACCACAGAAATCAGCAGTTCATATCGTTCAATTAGATTGCTCTAAAGTTCAAGTTGTAGGAGAAATCAATTCAGTTACTATCAGATTAGCTTCTGATCCTAGGATTGTCCAAAGAATTGATATTTTGATTGTTGATATTCCTGAATTCTATGGATTAATCTTAAGCAGGGACTGGTCTGCAAAACTTAATGGTTATATCTCAACTGATTATTCACATATGTGGCTTCCTTACAAAGGGAAGCCAAATCAAATCAAGATTGAACGAGAAAAACATATGACGCACACTGTCACTGAGTTCGAACAACCTAATGAGCCTGTGGCATTCAATAACAATATCCTTGGAGGTTATTCTGCTGAATCATTTCTTGGAAACTTCGAAGCACCTCAATCACCTTTTTCTGTAAATAATTTTGTTTCTCAAATAGAAAAATTTTCACAATCTGATTCTTCCAGAATTGTAAATATTTCTGATGTAATTGTAGATAAGTCATTAGATAAGTCTTTATTTTGGTCATTATATTTTGATGGATCAAAGTCTAGTGATGGAGCTGGAGCAGGATGCATCTTAATGGATCCATATGGAGAAAAACCATGCTGTCATGTAGGTTGGAATTTGAGTGTACAAACAATACCGCAGAATATGAAGCCTTGGTTCAAGGACTTTATAAAGCTATAGGGTTAGATGTTAAATACTTGAAAGTCTTTGGTGATTCCGAAATTGTCATAAAACAAGTTAGGAATACTATTCATTGCCTTTCAGGACATCTTAAACACTATCAAACCCTAGTACAAGATCTTACCACTCATTTTTTAGCATTCAATATTTCTCCTATTCCTAGGAATCAAAACACATCAGCTGACTTGTTAGCTAATGTTGCATCTAAACTCCTGCCTGCTGAAGATTGCAGTCCTGATAGGTTTTCTGTAGAATTGATTTTTCATCCATCTGTCCCAGACAATGTCACAAACTGGAGAGTATTCTATCATGATCAAGATATTTTAAATTTCATGACTTCAGAGAAATCATATGATGAGAAAATTATTGACGAAGATGATCATGATTTACAAATTGCTTCAAAAGATAATGAAAATGCCATTCCGAAATCTGTTGTTAAATTAGAGGATTTATATGACATTAAAGACAGATTCAAGAAAGTCACTAATGCTAAACTTCAAAGTTCCACTTTGAAGTTTGAATTAGTAAATCTTGGTTCTGATTCTAAACCTCAAAACGTTAACTTAGGACTCAATTTAACACCAGAGGAAGGGAATGCATTCATTAAACTTCTGAACAAGTATAAAAACGTTTTTTCTTGGAATTATGATGATTTAAAAACATATGATACTTCGGTTATTCAACACACGATTCCAATGCTTCCTAATATTAAACCTGTTCAACAGAAGTTGAGAAAGATTCATCCAAATCTCTAAAGTCAAATCAAATCAGAACTTAATAAAATTTTAAAAGCTAAAATCATTTTTCCTGTCAGGCACTCCAATTGGGTTTCCAATATGGTACCTGTAAGGAAGAAAAATGGTGATATAAGAATCTGTATTGACTTTAGGAATTTAAACAAGGCATCTTTAAAAGACAATTTTCCATTGCCAACCATGGAACAGATACTTCAAAAGGTAGCTGGTTCTGAACTCATGTCCTTTCTTGATGGATTTTCAGGCTATAATCAAGTTTTAGTTCATCCAGATGACAGATTGAAAACAACTTTCAGAACAAAATGGAGAACTTATGCTTATCAGAAAATGCCTTTTGGTCTAATAAATGCAGGAGCAACTTTCCAAAGAGCCATGGACATAGCATTTAAAGGTCTGATCAATAAATCAGTTGTTTTTTATCTTGATGACATAACAGTATTTTCAAAAAAGAGAGCCAATCATCTACATGATTTAAAGAAAATATTTGAAAGATGTAGAAGTTTTGGTATTTCCTTAAATCCGAAGAAATCTTTCTTTGCTTTGGATGAAGGAAAACTCTTAGGATTTTTTGTGTCAAAAGATGGTATATATATTGATCCAGATAGAGTGAAAGAAATTTCTAATATTTCTTTACCTCATACTAAAAAATCCATGCAATCATTTCTTGGACAGATCAATTTTGTTAAAAGATTCATGCCTGGTTTTTCTTTAATTGTTTTACCTATGCAAAATATGATCAGGAAAAATTCAGTATTCAAATGGGGGAATTAAGAGAAAGAAGCCTTTGATGCAATCCAACAAGCGATCATTAATGCACCAGCATTGAATACCCCAGATTTTTCTAAAGATTTTATTTTGTATACATTGGCCACCGAGACATCCTATGCAGCTGTTTTAACACAACTCAATGATCAAAAAATCGAGGCACCAATTTATTTCTTTAGCTCAAATCTGCAAGGAGCTGAGCTTAACTATTCCGATGTTGAAAAACAAGCCTTTGCTGTGTTTAAATCAATCAAACATTTCAGACCTTTTCTCTTGAAAACACATACAAAAATCATTGTCCCATTCTCTGCAGTGAGGCAATTATTAATTCAAAAAGAAGTAGGAGAAAAGAGAGCTAACTGGGTAACAACCTTGCAAGAATATGATATTGATATTAAACCCGCTAAGATTGTTAGAGGACAAGGTTTTTGCAGATTATTGGCAGGAGCTCATAACATACCAGAAAATCAAGATTCAAATCAAGATATTCAAGTAAGTCAGATAAGTGTTACAGATTCTGAATCTCAGTATGCTGATCTCATCTATTACTTGAAAAATGGGTATGCTCCTTCTAATCTCAGCTATAAGAGAAAACGTGCTTTAAGGTTAAAATCTATTAAATATGAGATCATTGATAATGTGTTATTTAGAAAAAATTATGATTCAATCTTATTAAGATGTCTTGAAAAGACTGAAGCTGAAAAGGTTTTGCAGGAATTGCATGATGGACCAACAGGAGGTCATTTTGGAGGTGATACCACAGCTCACAAAATAATTTGTGCTGGTTATTACTGGCCTACCATTTTTAAAGATACACATGACTATGTAAGGAAGTGCAGAATTTGCCAAACTGCAAGTGGAAGACAAAGGAAACCAGCTTTTCCTTTGCAACCAGTGAGTATTGAGCAACCATTTGAACAATGGGGGCTTGACATTATTGGTGAGATAGTACCTCATTATTCCAAACAGCACAAGTACATCCTTACTGCAACTGATTACTTTACAAAATGGGTAGAGGCAATCCCGTTGAAGGTAGCCAATTCTGATGCAATTATTGATTTCATAGATCAATTCATCATAACCAAGTTTGGTGTACCTAACGCTCTAGTCTTTGATAATGCATCTTACTTCTCTAGAAATAGTTTAATAGAATTTGCAGTCAAAAGAGGTTTTAAATTAAAATATTCAGCAAATTATTATCCACAAGGTAATGGTTTGGCTGAATCCACTAACAAAAACCTTATCAAAATCATTAAAAGGATCATTGATCAAAATCAAAAGAATTGGCACAAGTCTTTAATTTTTGCATTATGGGCTGATCGTATCACTGAAAAAGCTTCAATAGGGACCTCACCTTTCAATTTGGTTTATGGAAAAGAAGCTGTGATACCATCAAATTTAACTCTTCCATCATTAGCCCTAGTACAATTTATTGAAGAAAATCCTTCTTCATCCATTCAATTGAGATATGATCAAATCCTTAAACTAGAAGAAGATAGAGATAAAGCAAAAATTATTCATGAAAAACATCAACAGCTTGTAAAATATTCTTTTGATGCAGGTTCTACCGGATCAACAATTTTGTCAATTGGTGATTTTGTTCTGAAATGAAATAAAGCACACGAAGAAAAAGGTAAACATAACAAGTTTCAGAGAATGTGGCTTGGACCATTTCAGATTGTTGAAAAGATAGGCTCAAATACATTCATACTCCAAGATCTAACAGGTAAGAGAGAATCTCTTCCTGTAAATGGGCTTATCTTGAAGAAATTCTTTTCATAAGGAGGTAACTCCTTCTTAAACTGTACATATTCCTTTCTGCAAAGTTTTTGATTATTTTTGCAAATAAAAGTTGTTAGTAGGTCTATAATTGACTGTTTACTATGTAGGAAAATTTCTTAGGAAAAATATTATAAATATTTATTTTGTGTAAATAAGAATTTTTAAAGGAATGATCACAGTTTTTGGATAGTTTAAAATAAGATGTTAAACTTCGAAAGATTATTTCAATCATTTACATGACCTTTTGAAAATTTGAAGAGAATATAAATCATTATAAGTTTATTGAGTAGAGAAAGGTTATTTATAAAAGTAAAGATTTTTTTCAAGGTTTTGGAACTCAAAAAACTCTGAAAATTGTCATCCATTGATTCTTAAGGATAAAAATATTTCACCCCATCCATTTAAGTTGTGATTTTTTAGAATGTAATTCTAAGAAATTATATGAAAATTTAAGAGATAAGAGGTCTCATTATGAGCCGACTTACCATGTTCATAAGGAGTAATAAAACTGACATTACCAATACCGCATACCAAAACAGGGTAATGGCTTATAAATATAAGACAAGGGGTCTCATCACAAGCCAGCTTGTTCAGTTTAAATTATAACTAGTGAATGGCATTGTTATTAACTGGCTACCAAACCAGAACAATGGCTCTTAAAAATAAAATAAGTAAAAGACAAAAAACATGAGATAATAGATCTTATGAATTTATCTTTTAAAAGGTCATAATTTTAGTTGGATGGGACAATGAATAGTTAATGGTTTAAAGGTAACCCTGTCGAGACTATGAACGTTTGCTGGCAGCAGAGGCAATACCTATGGCAATAGAGTATATTATAAAACCAAAATTTGGAGAAATCAACTTACTTAATTATTAACACCAATCAAAGCTTGAGATAACCCAAAATGATTTTGTTCTTAAGGAATTAGAAAGAAATTGTGAATGATTTTTATTTCTTTTTCATAAGTTACATTTTATTTGAATTATCCTAAGATAGTTTTCATTATCTTTAAAAATCTTTACTTACTAAAGATATAGTGTTCATTTTATTTTTTCAGAGATAACTGTTTCTTTCAGTGAATCGCCAATTGTTGTGACCAACAACAACCCCCCTTTTATTTAATATTAGTAATAATGCTAAATAAATGGGGACCCTTAGTTAAAAAATCCAAAAAATCAATTAGGATTTGTTTTCCTTTTCAAATAAAACTTTCTATCATAAACTTAGAGAAATCCCTTAGAAAGAACATTAAGAAACACTTAAGTTTATGATAGATTACAATAAAATTGTTCTTTAAACAAAATAGCGAATCCATCGCAAAATGGTATATATCTTTTATAAAACTGAAAATGCGATTTTGCGCTTCTGCGATAATGCGATCCCAAAAAGCCTATACAATAAACATATTGGTCGCAGATCGCATAGCGCAGAAAACAAAAATTATTAATGAATACCTTTTGTGCTATTTTCAATTTTGCGCTTTTGCGAGATTTGCGATGTGCGCTTTTGCACTATTTTGCAATTTGCGCTTTTGCGCTATTTTTAAAATTACGATAGTTTCATTTTGCGATATTGCGATATTGCGATATTGCGCAGCAAATCGCAGATCGCAATGTCGCAGATTCATAAAAGCGCGTTGTTCAAAGACAATCTTCCCATATATCAAATCTGTTATGCGCTTTAATGATTAGATTAAATGATTGGATTGACAATTAATGGTAAATGAGATTTTGTTTTGATTGAAAGTCGTTTCACGATTAAAATATTATATTTCATCCGCCTTCGCATTTAAAACAGTCTCATCACCTTTCTCATGCCATTACTCTCATTTAACTCGTAAAACGCAGGCATGAAGGAGCAAACGTCTATACAAAGCTTTCACTAAACACTATGGGTAAGAAGGAGAAGAGCTCGAGTTCTGAAAACAGAGAGATGGCTTCACTGTATGCAGACACCGCTTGCAATAAGGATGTCGGTATATCCATTTGGGAAGGAATGTATAATCTGTTAGAAGAAGAAAATCCCGTGGTGATGAAATTTGTGGCTACAGCAGATTCTAGTAATACATCTGAAGCAACCTTCAAAGAACTGGCTTGTTCATTTCTCCATAGGATAGCGGAAAGGCAAAGGATTCTCCCGTATACGAACATGGTGAAATGGGTGTTGGACAACACCGATATTTCAGACAGGCAATTTAGAACTCCAGCTCAAGAGCTAATCGGGTCATTCGCCACGGAAGATTTGAGGCTGATATATCAGTTGCCAGAGCCTCAGGTGACATATAATAAGTAATTCATAAAATATTTTGCCAGAAAACATGCGAATTTGTCAGAATGCACACAGGAGTGGACCAAAAGAGATGAACCATTAAAGAAAAACAAACGCGGACGGACAGTACCAAAAAAGAATGTTCTAGACGCTGTTCACAAAGTTCATATCCAAGTGGGCAATTTGACACAGTTTCTACCACAAGATAAGGTATGTGAGTTTTCCAAATTATCCCCTATAGAGCTATTAGAAGTAACTGAAAAAGTTGTTGAAGATCAGGAGCTCTCAGGGAAACATAAAGCTCTTATTAAGAAAAGTCGGGAGTTGAAGAGACTGGAAATAACTGTAAAGAAAAATGAAGAAACATTGACCAAAATCAAGGCACTTAATGCTGAGCAAGAAATAGATGTGGAGCGTGTTCGGAAAAGAGAAAAGTTACTGTGAAAGATCGAATCTATAAAGAAGAAACTACCTTGGCTGAAGTATTATAAAAAAGAAACAAAAGGAAAAAGGAGAAAATGGCAAAGCGAAGTTGAGATGAAATTGCGAAATAAATAACGGAGCAAAAGTTCTAATAGAGGAGGATGCCCAAATCAGAGCAGCAGAGGAGGCGGCTACAGAGGCAAACACTCGTACTGATTGTGTAAATGATAATTTACACAAAGCTAATTTGATTTCAGAAACTGTTCCAGGATATCTCCCACAGGCACATCAATTGCAAACAGAATGGAGGAAAAAAGCAGAAGAAAGAGAAAAATCAATCCAAGGGCTGACAAGATTAAATTGGGACTCATACTGGACGTACTTGGTGAAGCCACACAGTCAGCACCAGTGCGCTTAATTGTATCATCAATTCTACAGAGAATATTGCGCCTACACTTGCCGACTCTGTATTTTCAGGACAGTTGAATTCTGAAGTCGGTCAACCACATCTTCTTAAAACTATGCTAGATGCCTGCAAGTTTAAAGATCAAGTTCATAGATAGTTAGATTTAGTTTTAATTTCACTGTATTTTAGCCTAGGAAAAGGACGGTCATTAAACCGAATCCTTAATTTTTGTAATAGGCTATTTTTAGATTTATCTAAGTAGTATTTAAACCCTTCTCATGCATTTAGAGGGGTCCTGGATCTTAATATTTTTTGACTTGGAGATTACATTTCTGTACTCCACTGTCTTATATATTTTTAAAAGGATCACATCTGGTGATTTTTATGCAGAATTATCTTTGAAGTGTTGCATTTTTGTACCTTGGAATTTGATTTTGCATCAGAGTTACTGGATTAGAGTATCAGATTTCATTTGAAAGTCTTCAAGATGAATAAGGTATTTCTATCTGTTCACTGTTGATTTCTTTTGTCTTATGACATTCGCTTTAAAATTGCTATCATTTATATATATTTGTTTTCACAACGCTTCTTTTTATATATCATTTCTGAGTATAATTGAAACATTATCTTTCATAAGTATATATAGATGGTATACAATGATGAATGCAATATGCTAATACAACTCTGTTTAATTTCTTAAACAGAGTTATCTTTATTTGTTTATGCACATTTCAATTTAAATAATAATACATTTTTATGGTTATTGTTAAATTGGAACAATCTTAAGTTGTATTCACATATAATTACCCGGGTTAGTGTTAGAATTTCTTTATCAGTATTTAGTTTAAATTAAATAGTTTTATTTCAGTCAATTTAGTCCCATTTTCACCCATTCAAATCAACCCATCACCAACCCATTCAGTTATAAGGAAACTGGTCCTTTAAATCCAGTCGGAGCCACCATACCAAACGGAAAAGGAGCTATCCTAAGGTCCTGACCGGGTGGTTTTCCCCAATGTTTGAAGCAGAGATTTTCTAGGCTTCAACACCATCTTAGCTACTTAGCTTTTCTATGGGAAAAATGCACTTGAAAAGAATGGAACCCCTTTTCCTCCTAGTGGCTAAGTTATAACACAACCTAATAACCAACTAGTACTTAAGTTTGACTCCCACAATTCTCAACCAGAGTTACAATATCGAATATTCTAAAGTGTTATTCATCATAATAACTTAGATATACCCTTTTTCATGAGTTATGGGGGTTGATGTGGAATCCTCTTTAATTATGATGGTGAAAACAAGAAGGCCAACTTCCAAGTGGCAGAAATTTTTCATACAGACTCTGCTTGAGGTGATTCTTACACCATTGAAAAGGTCTTTGTGTGTAGAATTAAAAAAAAAAATGTTTTTACAAGTTTAAAAAGTTTTACCCCATTTAAAATTCACTTGATGCTTCAAAAATATCCCAAAAGGTTTCATACCCCAATTTACCAAACTACATCCCACTAGTAAAAATGGTCCTCTGAGCTAATTCCTCCACTTTTTCCTCTCTGAAATCATCGAAATGGATGAAAAATAATATAATGATCCAATCCATACCACACCTTCCAATTTTTGGAGGCTTTTGGTCACAAAAATATTCTACTGAATGAGGTGAGGAAAAATTTCCTCCACCTTATCTCGGGTGCACCATTTAGCCTTTCCTGGAAGTTTTAATTTCCACCCAATATGCCAAAATTCATTTTTCCTCTGTCTCATAATTATATAATTCTTCTACAAAATGATATCATATTTCAACTATGTCTGAGCACCTGGTGCCAAATCCTCTACATAATGTAGGATTTTTTCCTCTTCTTGATCTAACATGGAAGGCTCATAGAGTTTTAGATTCTCTACATTCACAACTGAGTAAATACACATGTGTGGGGGTATATTGAGTCTATAGGTGTTATATCCCACATTTTCCAATATAAAAACATGACCATACCATAGAGCCTTGGTTTCCTTACAGCACCCATGTAGGCTCTCCTTTTTCAATTGTAAACATACTTTGTCTCCCACCTTGAATGAATTCTGTTTTCTATGTTGATCATGCTCAACCTTATATTTTTCCTATGACTTATGTTGTGTTTCTTATACTTGTATATGGATCTTCCTTATATTCTCAAAAAAAAATTCAATCCTCAAGGCATCCCCTATAAGATCCTACCTCACTCCTCCTTGTTGTTTGTTTTGTGTTATATTCTTTGTATGACTAGTTCCACACACTGTTACATTAAGCGAATAGGATTGGGGGGGGGGGGGTGGTTGCATGGAGGAATTATCCCCCTACATAGGGTTTCGGGTAGCACCTCAATTTTTTTTGGGGGCAAACCCACCCATGGTTTTGTGTATGGTTTTATGCATGAGGGTTTTTCCCATGGTATTTTGTAGATATGATCAAGGGAACTATGGTTATGTTCTAATCCAAGGTTAATGGATTGGGGGTTTATGAATGCTTCAACATGTATATAATGTATCTTAACATTGAAAGGAACATAAGGAAAAATAAATCTAGTATTCTCGATTTTGGGTTCTAGGAGAAAAATGTATGTGTTTATTTTTAGTTCTCACCATTGTATACTTTTTCTATTTTCAAGAATCCTTTTGCAAGTAATTTTTGTACACGGTTAAAACCTTCATTTGGTATCAGAGCAATTTTTACTTCAAGCGTATTCCTTTATAGATGAGGGGTTTTTCTCAGGCTTGTGGTAGGCCATGTTACATTGGTAGATCTACAAGATTGATTCTTGTGGTGAAAGGAAATGGAAAAAAATGGAAAGATAGAGATTTAGAAATTCAAAAAGCAGTTTTTTGAGCTGTGAAAGCTCAATATGGAGGATTTTTTGGTGTATAGAGATCAATGGATCACAATGTATCCATGGATTAAACTAGTGAAAATGTTGACAAAATATTGGACCAATATGATCAGAAATAAAAGAGCACAATATGGTTGTGTTTCAATGATTAAGTATTACTGAATGTTTCAGGAGAAGCTATAGTGAAAAATTTGTGCGGAAAATTAGGGACTTTTTATCAATCTATGTCCTTGGTAAATAAATTATTCCTGTGGAATAAGCTGCATAACATGAGGTGAGGGATGGAGACTTGGTAGTTGAGAATTTCAACATCTTCAATACAATGGTAAGTCAGTCATTATTTGTTGATATTAAGATTTCATAAGAGGATAATTTCATTAGTCCATTGTGCTCTCTACCATACTCATGGGATAGTTTGGTATTTTCATAGGTAGAAACATAATTACCTTAAAATTTGATGAAATAACCTCATCCTTATTGTTGAAGGAGATGAGACGACAAAGCATGGAGAACTATAACAACGATGCCTTGTTTGTAAGAGGGTTCTCCTAGGAAAAAAATAAAAATAAGTCCTCAAGTGGAGATCTAAATCTAGAGGGAGATATACATCTCTAGGAAAATTAGTAAAGGTCCGATGGAAATGCAAAAAGGAAGGGAACTAAAAAAATAATTGTATATCTAAAACTCCTGAGAAAGGAAAGGGATCTAATGATGCTCCTTCTGCAGAGATGAAAACCACCTTAGATGAATGTGGGTATGTGTAACTGGATTCTTCGAGTGCACATGTAGATCATGAGCCATGGTTGATTGACTCAGGCGCATCCTTTCATATGACTCCCCATAGGGATTGTTATGTTAATACCAAAAATATGATGAAGGTGATGTCTTCCCAGGTAATGATAGGAATACCAAAATCACAAGAAGAGGAGAAGTAAGTTGAAGCTATTAGGTGGAAGGATTATAACACTTATTAGTGTTATACACATTCCAGGATTGGCCAAAAACATAATTTTTGTAAGCAAGATTGATGATGTTGGTGTAAAGAAAAAGTTTGATAAAAATACTTGCAATATGGTTTGAGGTGCATTGGTTTTGATGCAAAGATTTTAGATCAAAAATCTATTCAAGATTCTGGGCAGTATTGTTATTGATGAGTGCAACAATTTTATTGTTCCTAAAAGTGTGGCAGAAATTCTTATAATCTATGGTGAAATGATTATGTTGTGGCATGAAACATTGGGACTTTTTAGAGAGAAGGGCCTTTAGATACTACATGGTAATGGTATGGTAGAATGTATGTCTAATTTATTTCTGGATTTTTATTTCTGTGAGAATTATGTATATGGTAAACATAATCAGGTGAGATTTTCCTTTAGTGCTAAGAGGGTAGAAGGAATATTAGAGCTTATGAACAATGATGTGTTCGTATCTGTGTTGGTTCCATCATTGTGTAAATATATGTACTATGTCTCATTTATATATTACTTCTCGAGGAATACATGGATATATTTCCTAAGGAAGAAATATGAAGTCTTTGACAATTTTAAAAAATTTAAGGCTCTAGTGGAAAATGTTATAGAGAAGAAGATAAATGTGTTGAGGAAAGATAATGGTGGAGATTTCTACAAGAATGAATTCGAAGAGTTCTATAAGAAGTGTTTTATATCATAGTAGAATAATAATCCATGCACAACTCAATAGAATGGAGTCTCAGAAAGAATGAACAAGATGTTGATTGAAAAGGAAAAAAGCATGCTCAGTAGTTCCAGGTTAGGACAAGAATTTTGGGCAGAGGCAATGGAAATTGCATGTTACCTGTTTAATAGATCACCTTCATCCGTGTTTGAGGAAAACACTACACATGAGGTATGGACTAGTAAGAAACCCTCTCTCTTACATATCGAGTTATTTGGATACGATGAATATGTACATGTTCCAAAGGAGAAAAGAACTACGTTGGATAGTAAATATGAAAGGTGCATCTTTATTGGGTGTAAATATGGTTTAAAAGGTTACAAAATTTATAGCCTAGAACAAAAATTTTTGTGTATAGCCGATGTAGAAATTCCTTGAAATATTGCAACTTCTAATAAGAGAAAACTAATCACAAAAGACACAAAATTTCTCTACCAAAAATTTGCGGAAATAAAACGATGAATAGAAACACAATCACACATAGAACACAAAATTTATCTGGGGAACCCAACTGGGAAAAACCCCTTCTAGCTTGTCTCTCCCAATATGGTAGCTTGTCTCTTTCATTAATTGAATCCTAATAGTTGCGACAGGACTTCGGAAGGCCAAGGAGTGCTAATCTCACAAGTTCATATGAGGCCACATTTTCTCCTACTTCAAGTTCATTTCGAACGTGAATGAATTTGTATAGGTATTGAGGAATGATTTCATTTCTTTGCATGTGAATGTTCCTGATCTTATATTTCAATGCCAATTTATTGGCATCATTTCTACTTTGGAATATACTTGTGAGAGTTTTCAACATTGCAAAAGGAGTCTCCTTTTCATGCAAGTTCGAAACCACATGATCTAAGATACCCTCTAGGATAGTCCTCTTGGATTTTGTTGTGTCTTTCTTCCACTGAGCAATTTATTGTGCATCTGATTCTCCTAGTGTTGGAATATCAATTTTTGTTTATTCCCACACTCCATTTTCATCAAGGAAAACTTCCATAATTTCTAAGCACAAAAATTTGAGGTTCCCTCCATTGCACACTCAAGCCTCAATCCATTGAAAGTCATTTTTCCTTCACTGAAAAGAATTTGCACCAAAAACTCTACAAATCGAAATTTATCTCAGAGAATATTTGGAACGAGGTTTTTATGTAGTCTTCCATAACTCTAATACCATGTAGAAATTGCAAGAAATTTTCTACTGCTAATGAAATTAAACTGAAATCAAGAGACATAAAATTCTCATACTATATTGCAGAAAGGAAAACACATGATAGAAACACATGCAATAACATGCAACCATAAAAAAGGTACACAATGATTTTATAGGGGAACCTAACTGGGAAAAACCCCTCCGTTTCTTTGAATAATTCAAATGAGAAAGAGAAACAATTACAATGTCTTGCTTCAACTCTGAAGCACGCCCTGCACTGTAAAAAAATTTCAACTGCTTTCTAACCTACACTGGCCAACACTTAGCCAATTCAAACCTAAACCAACCTCCTAATTCCTTGCACAATCCTGGAGGAATTAATGTTAGGTCCCCATAATACTAGTGTATCCCCTTATTGTTATTGTTAGTGTAGCCCCCATATTTATATCGTTGTGCTCATGTAGTCCCCACTATTGTTATTATTGTGCCCTTACTTTATGTCGGATCTGATTATGTTCTGACCCCTTAGACTCCTATATATAAAAAGGATATTATCTCATTTGAATCATCCAAGAATTTTTCATTTATGTAATGTAAAGGAGGTTTCGCTTGGAAGAGGATTATTTTTAAGTCATTGATCTATATTTTCTTATATTTTGTGAGCTGGTTGCATAAAATTTGGTATCAGAGCATTGGATAATCAAAATAATTTATTTATGTAGATCTCCAAAAATTCTTGGACAATCACTCTAATGTATTTAAGACCCCCAAATGCCTCCCACCTATTCGTGATCATGATCAGGCTATTCATTTGATCCCAGGAAGTGTTCCTCCAAACATAAGGCCTTACAAAAATCCCTATGCCCAAAAGAGTGAAATTGAATGTAAGGTTGTAGAAATGCTAGGGGCTAGTATAATTAAACCTATTCAAAGTTCATTTTCGGCTCCAGTAGTATTGGTGCACAAGAAGGATGGATCATGGCGCATGTGTCTGGATTATTTGGAGCTCAACAAGTTCATTATTAAAGATAAATTTCACATTCTTGTCATTGAAGAATTATTTGATGAATTACATGGAGAAATTTACTTCATCAAGTTGTATCTTCATTCAACGTATCATCAAATTAGAATGAAGACTGAAGACATTCCAAAAATGGGATTTAGAACTCATGAGGGTCATTATGAATTTTTGGTGATGCCTTATGGCCTTACCAATGCATCTTTAGTACATTTCAAGGTTTGATGAATTCCATTTTGAAACCCTTCCTTAGAAAATTACTTTTAGTATTTTTTGATGATATACTAATCTACAACAAGTCTTGGAAGGATCATGTTCAACATGTTGACAGAGTGCTAAAACTATTGGAGGAGAAAAAATTATATGCAAAAACCTCCAAATGTTTCTTTGGAGTACAGGAGGTGGAATATCTGGGTCATATTGTATCTCATGAGGGTCTTAAGGTAGACCCTAAACATAAAGCATCTGTGAGGATTTCTCAGGTTGACAAGGTATTATCATAAGTTTGTTAAAAATTATGGGATAATTATAGAACCTCTAGCAACATTACTAAATAAAGATGCATTTTCTTGGACTCCAGAAGCAACTAAGGCCTTTGAACATCTTAAAGAGGCAATGTGCCAAGCACCGGTCTTAGCTACGCCACACTTCACAAAAAACATTTATTGTGGAATGCAATGCCCTAGGAAATGGAATTGGTGTTGTTTTAATGCAAGAAGGAAGGCCAATTTTTTTGAAAATTTTCCAATCAAAGGAAATTATTTACACAAAACCTATTTATGAGAAGGAAATGTTGCAAATACTACATGCACTAAAGAAATAGCAACCTTACCTAATGTGAATATACTTCAAGGTAAAAACATATCATGATAGTCTTAAATAATTTTTGGAACAAATATTATCTTCAGAAGAGAAGATAAAATGGGTCACAAAAATGTTTGTTTATGAATTTGAAATCATCTACAAAAAATGGAAGCAAAATGTTGTTGTAGATGCACTCTCAAGAAAGGACGTGGATGTGGAAGCACTGATTTGTGCCATTTCTATTATACAACTGGATTGGATAAACGAAGCAAGGGATGAATGGAAGAATGAAGAAGAAGTGTGGACACTCATTCAAAATTTGTAGCAAGATCCCAATACATCTAATACATTTAGTTGTTAAAATGATTCATTATGGTACAAATATCATTTATATATTTGTAATAATTCCCAACTAAAACAAAATATTATTTTGGAATTGCATACCTCTCCCGTAGGAGGGCACTCAGGATTTTTAAATACTTACCACATGGTCAAGAAGGATTTTTCTTGGGATGGCCTTAAATATGATATTCAAAAGTTTGTGGAGGAATGTTTGGTTTTACAACAAAACAAAAATGAGACAATTAAGACCCTGGGTTTGTTACAATGTTTATCGATTCCAAGTCAACGTTGGGAGGAGGTTTCAATGGATTTTATCACAGGTTTTCCCAAGTCTGAGGGAAAGAGTGTCATCATGGTGGTAGTTGATAGACTTACCAGGTGTGCACACTTTTCTGCATTATCTCATCCATTTAAAGCCAATACAATTTCTACTACATTCATGGAAACAATTCAAAAGCTACATAGAAACCCAAAGATTATTGTAAGTGACAGAGATCCCACTTTCAAGGGAAATTTTTGGACGGAATTATTTTCTTGCCTAGGTACTCAATTAGCTCATAGCTCATCTTGTCATCCTCAATCTGATGGGAAAAATGAGATATTGACTTTTTTTTTGGAAGGATTACTTTGCTGCTTTGTAACTGATAAGTAAACACAATGGGTCAAGTGGTTACCTCTGGCTAAATAGTGGTATAAAACTTCCTTCCATATTACAAAAAAAATGACCCCATTTATGGCACTTTATGGATATCATCCACCATCCATCACATCATATTTAAGAGAAAATTCTACGGTTCAAGCAATGGAATATCACATCAAGCATCAACAATAAGTTATCCAACTCTTAAAGGATAACCTAACTTTGGTGCAGAATCGAATGAAACAATAGGTAGATTAGTATCACATCGAAAGAAGTTTTGAATGGTATTTTTATGGCTACAACCATACAAACAAATGTCCCTCAAGAAAACTAAGAAGGATAATAAATTATCACCAAAGTAATATGGTCCTTACAAGGTGTTGCAAAATATTGGCACTATGGTATACAAATTGGAGCTTCCTGCATCTTCTCGAGTGCACCCAGTTTTCCATGTTTCATTCTTAAATAAGGTTATCGATGATAAGCTCCTAGTTCAAACAATATTTCCAGAACCTAAATCATATTGGAACTTGAATCATATTGGAAGCTAAATCCATCATAGAAACAAGAAATCGACAACTACGAAATCGATCAATTTCAGAGTATCTCATCAAGTGGAAGAACTTACCTGCTGAAGATTCCATATGGGAGGATTGGAATTTTATACAGAAGCATCCAGAACTAATCAAGCTTTGAGGAAAATAACTTTTTTGATGGAGAGGGGCATGATAGTTCCCTATAATACTAGTGTAGTCCCATTTAGTCCCCATATTGTTATTATTGTGCCACATTAAATCCCACTATTGTTATTGTTGTGCCCTTACATTATGTCAGCTCTGATTATATTGTGACCCATTAGACTCCTATATATAGAAAGGAGGTTTTTTCATTTGATATCCAATAATTTTTCATTCATTTAATGTAAAGGAGGTTTTCCCCTCGAAGAGGATAATTTTTAAGTCGTCTATCTATCTTTTATTCTATTTTGTGAGTTGGTTTCATAACAATTAAGCTCCTAAATAATAGGTAAATTCCCTATTTTCATGCACAAATCCAAGGGAAATTAATGACCTGATCAACAAAAAATAGTTGTACACTCAACAATATATAATTATAAATACAAATGTGCCTTTTGCATCAACTCAACGAGTAAGTTCAAATTCCATGATGACTAGGTCTATTTTTAGTTGATTGACTAGCTAAATGATGTATCACTGAGTTAACAACAGTCATAACTACTCAACTGAACTTCAATTGACTCAACTAATGACTAGAGATTAGTTAATCGAGTTAAACTAACAATAACTCAACTAGATTGCTATATCTTAGAAATAAACTCATGCACAACCCTACTTCTAGCCTACAAACTCGAATTTAATGAATTAACTAGTAGAAAAGGCCATGTAACTCTAGCTAACTACAATCCAAGTCATCCCGCTGATGTGGAAAATCGAATTTCATCTATTTGACTAAGGCACTAGTCCAATGAGTCATTTTCTTGCTAAAATTCCACCACTTCTTCTTAGCAAGAAAAGGGTTTTTCACAACCCCAATCCTGCTCTTGTAGGAATGTACTGTAACACAAATCCCTCTCATTGTTTTTTTTGCTACTACAATAAATGCAACTGAGAAGCATCCAAAATATTGAATCAAATGTGTCTCTATGTTACAACTGTCTCCTGAGCATGTTACTGCTACTAGTCTCTACATTATCTACTAAGAAATTTGTGTTGTTGCTGACTTTGTTGTTGAGCCCCCTACTCTACTTTCAACACTACTTTGTGCTCCTTGGTATCTAACTATTCCAACTGACAATAATCCTCCTAATACCAAATATTGTGGGCCCTGGTAGCAAGGGTAATGATACATGAGAAGGGTATAATATAAATGATACTCCTCTCCTATGGACCCTGCCGAAATATTTGCAACTCAGGCCCCTAGGACTAAGGCTCTACATCGCCCCACACCACTCTTGGAGGTATCATTGCATTGCATGGTGAAATATACCTCTACTTTGTATATTTTTTTCACTCTAAATCTAATTTGTTTCAATTTTTCAGTAGCAACATGCTTCAGAAAAGAGTTTCCTTACTGAACACAACATCATAACCTCTGTCCTTCAATAAAGCTACAAAAATAAAAAAATTCTTCTTCTGAGGCACATACATTAAATTTTTCAAGTGAATATGATAGCCTAAAACCATCTTAAAGGTGAAAGTACCAATTCCTTTGGTGCTATACCTCCCATAATCTCCAAATTCTATGCGCAATTTGAGATCCTTCTCCTCTAGTCTACTGAAGAATCCTTGTTCCTATCATATTATATGAGGCAAAAAAATCTTGATACCACTCACTCCCTCTTACTGTGCTTTCCATAAAAGAAATGATGCTGAAATCCAACTTGAATTTTGATGCAAGAGCATCTCCTCCTACTCCTATTTTAGGATCCTTTCTATATTTCCTGTGTGGACACTTGGTTGCATTACATCCATACTCATGGAAGTGAAATCATATAATTTTACTGAGGTCTTTCTTCTTTCCATGGTTTTGGCTAGATTATGTCTTGCCTTGGGCCTTCTTTCCTTTGGAGTTCATTCCTTTTCAAAATAGAGCACTCCCTTCTTCCTCATCAGATCTATATGTGACACCATCTCTAAAGTTTGTTCTGATCTCCTCCTATACCTAATCAAACCAAAGTCTCTCCAAATATAGTAGCTTGTCTCTTCCATTAAATCAATCCCGATAGTTGTGCCAAGACTTCAGAAGTCCAAGGAGTGATAATATCACTAGTTCATATGAGGCCACATTTTCTCCTACTCCTCCAAGTTCATCTCAAACCAGAGTGAATATGGATAGGTATTGAGGAATGGTTTCATTTTTCTTCATGTGAATGTTCCTGAGCTTGTATCTCAATGCCAATTTCCTAGTATCACTGCTACTCTGGAATATATTTGTGATATTTTTCAACATTTCAAAATGAGTCTCCTTTCCATGCAAGTTTGAAACCACATGATCTCGAACACTCTTGGATAATCCTCCTGGGTTTTTTTTTATGTATTTCTTCCACTGAGAAAGTGGTTGTGCATGTGATCTGGATGGTTTTGGAATATCATTTTTTGAGTTTTCCCATACTTCATTGTCATCTAGGACAACTTCCATCATGTCTGTCTAAGAACAAAAATTCGAGGTGACCTCCAGTCCATACTCAAGCCTCAATCCATTGAAATTTTTTTTTTCCAGCACTGAAGAGAATATGCACCGAAAATTCTGCAAATAAAAATTTCTCTGAGAGAAGATCTAGAATAAGGTTTCTATGTAGTCTTCCATAACTCTAATACCACGTAGAATTTGCAAGAAATTTTCTACTGCTAATGAAATCAAGAGACATAAATTTATTCAACTATTCCGTGGAAATGAAAAAAACATGATATAAACACATGCAATAACATGAAATCATAAAAAAACAAGTTACAAAATGATTTTATAGGGGAAACCAACTGGGAAAACCCCTCTGCTACTTTACATTAATCATATGAGAAGGAGAAATATTTACAATGTCTTGCTTCAACTCTGATGCACACCCTGCACCGTAAAACTATTCTCTTGCTTCCTAACCTACTATGGCCAAAAAATAGCTAATTCAAGCCTCATCCAACCTCCTGATTCCTTGCACAATATTGGAGGAATTAAGCTCCTAGAAAATAGGGAAATTCGCTATTTCCTTGTGCATATACACGGGGAATTGATCAGCTGCTCAGTGCAAAAGAATTGTAAACTCAACAATGTACATTTATAAATATAAATATTCCTTTTCCATTCACCCAACTAGGAAAATTGAATTCCATGCATGAATGGGTCTATTTTTAGTTGATTGACTAGTTAATTGAGAGATCAATGAGTTAACAATAATCATAACTACTCAACTGGCCTTCAACTGATCAAATAACAACTAGAGCTCAATCAACTGATTTCAACTAACAATAACTCAACTAGATTAATATATCTTAGCAATAAAATCATTAACAACTCTACTTCTAGCCTACAAACTCGAATTTATTGACTTAACTAGTAGACAAGACCATGTCACTCTAGCTAACTGCAATCCAAGTCATCTTGTTGATGTGTAAAATTGAATTTTCTCCATTTGAATAAGGCACTAGTAAAATGAAGCTTTTTATTTCTACAATTCCAACATACTGGAAGTATATAAATATGTGGTTTCCTCTACTCGCCCTGGGCTATGGTCCTCATCATCATCTTGCTGGTCAGCCCAAATACCAACTAGCTTAGAGTGAAATTGAGATACTAGCTGAGGCTCCATATTGAGAGCCCTATCCTTCTCTCGCTCAGCCACAACATTTATACTCTAAGAACTAGCTTCCTTTTTGTTCAAGGTTGCACAATCATCAACCTTCAATTTTTAGAGGCTCTCGATCTTGACCCCAAACTGCTTGAATTTTCCTAAAGCATAATGATTGAGGTAGGCCTTACCTTTGTGGAATACTACATCATACCCTTTTTCTTCAAGGACTGCTAAAGAGACAAGTTTTTTTTTTCAATCCTCTAACATACATCACATTCTTGAGATGGAGAAGGGAACCAAACTCCCTCTTAAATCTCATTTTACCAACTCCTCTGGTCATTTATCCACCTCATGTCCAATCTCAATATGGAATTGCATATATTTCTCCTTCAAATTGCTGAAGAATTATTTATTCCATATCATGTGGAATGGATATCTTGAGTCAATGTACCACACAATACCATGAACTAAGATTTCCATGCAAATTATCAAAGAGAAATCCAATTCGAACTGAGAAGAGCGTGCTTCTCCTCTTTCTATTACTACAACAATATTGCTGGATTTCTTGTTTGGAAATTTTTTAGCATATTGTCCAAACTCGTGAAAATGAAAACACTTGATCTTTCTAAGATGCTTCTTTTCCTTTCCACCATTCTGACTAGATTTAGTTTGGCCTTTGATTTATTCCCTTTTCTAGCTAGTGTAAAGCTCTCCTCCACATCAATCCTAGCTGAGACTCCATCTATTTTATTCCTCCTTATATCTTCCTGCACGATATATAAACAAAATATCTCCTAATTAGGGAGATTATCTCTGCCATTCACAACATCCTGGAAACTATTCCAAGATTTTGGAAGCCCAAGAAGAGCAAGGCTCACAAGATTTGATAATGGATCTGTCTACCCAAAACCTCCAAGTTCATCCCTCACTTGAGCTAACCTGGATAGATATGTAACAATTGGCTCATCCTTTCCCATTCAAATGTTCCTCAATTTTTTCTTTAAAGCTAGTTTTTTGGCATCACTACTGCTTTTGAATAGATCAGTAAGGGCCTTCCACATCTAGAATGGAGTTTCCTCCCCATGCAAATTTGGAACAATATGGTCTATAACTCCTTCTAGGATCGTCCTCCTATATTTAGCATTGTCCTTCTTCCATTGAATCAACTGTTGTGCATTTGATGCAAGAGGTTTAGGAATACTAGTCTTGATGTATTCCAAAACCCCATTATCATCTAACAACCTCAATTCTATCCTTCTATGCACATAAATTTTAAGTTCCTTCCAAAACATGCTCCATCCTCAAGCTATAGGATGACATGATTCCTGCACTTGTAAAATTATTGCAATAACGGATCTCCTCTTCACCACACTTTGAATCTAATCAAGGAACTTGGTCTCTATCTTATTTTCTGATCCGATACCATGAAGAAAATCCTTGGAACCTTGCAAATGCTAATGGGAGAAAACTTATCACAAAAGACACAATATTTCTTTACCAAAAATATGCGGAAAGAAAACAATTAATAGAAACACAATCGCACATAAAACAAAAAATTTGTTTTGGGAACACAACTAGGAAAAGCCCTTGCTTGCTTGTATTAAATCAAATGAGAAATATGATCTATTAAAAAGAATTTGCTTCAAGCCTGAAGCCCTTGCAACAATTATCAACAATGTCCTTTTCTTTCTCAATGCTATAAGGTATGCTGGGAGCTCCTATTTCCTAGAGGAACTATGCCCCTAAGAAATATGAATTTATCCTATTCCCTTACACAATTCCCAAGAGAAATTGCTTTTCTTTCTTCTCAAGCCACTACAAAAAAACTTGTGTACAATGAATAAATAGATATGTACCTTCATTCAATGTCAATAGGAAATTCGAATTGCATGACTTGCTATGGATAATTCAATAGTTGCAATTAGTTAACTGAGAGTCAGTTGAGTTAACAAAAGTCAAACTACTCAACTAAACTCAATAACTCAAGTCTATCTCTATCCTAGAACTAGATATCAATTAATTGATATACATTAGATTCACAACTCCACTATATATCTAAATTTTAGCTATCAAATAGTACACAACTCACTAAAATCCATCTAACTCTAATTATCTAACAATAAAATAGTGATAGACCACATCACACATGTAAACAAATAACTAACTCAAGTATCTATGAGACTAAATTCGAATTAGCATCTTTGACTAAGGCACAAGTCAAAGAATCCATTCGTTTCTACAATTTCAATAGTTGAGATGTGGTATTTATATAAGTGAAGGATGTCATGAAACAAAAAGTCCTACCAAGGGAAAATGAACCAAAGAAGACTGAGTTTGATATGAAGGATGGATATTCAAACTCCACAGAAGAAAAAGAATCAAAATAAGAAGAACCACATACTCTGGTTTTGAGGAGATCAATTTTGGAAAGGAGGTAACTAGAGAGGTATACTCCATTTGGTTTCTATTCAAATTTTTCTTTATCTATTACTGATGTCGATCCCAAAACTCTCACGGAGGTAGTGGATTTAAAGGGTGGAAAACTCTGGAAAAAGGTCATGACTGAAGAAATGACAACCTTAGATAAAAATGATGCTTGGGATTTTGTGGAGTTGTGTAACATACTCATTTTGCAAATTCCCTCATGTAAAAATTGTAAATATTTAATTTTAATTATTTAGCCAGAATTAATTGGCTGAGAGAAAGGGACACAAATTTCAGATCTTAGGGAGGGAGATTGCTTGAGAAACTTGGTTATTAAATTTCTAGTTAGGGAGGCAGACTGATATGTTTTAATGGGATGACTGTGTTTTAAATCCAACTAGAAAATAAGGATGTTCCCATGTTCTTATTGGAAAAAAATGCACCTAAGAAAGGAAAAAAAAATCGATGGTTAGAGTGGGTCATGTTGTCCAAGGAATCGGTCCTCGTAGACCATGAGAGGAAGTGGATGGTTGGTCCATGGTAACAAAGAAAATTTTAGGCTGAGAGGTATTTGGTCAGGAAAAAAAGAAAAAATTTTCATGACTCATTCACTTAGACAAAGTAGAATCAGAAAGGAGAAGGCATCACATGATTGAGAAAGAGGTTATTCCTCATGTAAGGAATGCAATGAAAATTAATATGCATAGGATAAAAATTTGTTGGTAACCAACTGAGGAACCCAAGAGGGCTTGGTGGGTGAATATCATGTAGCGTTTGTTTTCCTTGAGGTTGAATAACCTACTCGGAAGCTTGTGGATTTATTAACCTACTAGCTAGGAGAAATAGGCACTGTGTAATTGTGAGTTTAAGAAACAACATGTGTGGTCCTGGGCTGGGAACATTGGTGCTTTCCCTCACTGATGAACTACCATGAAGGGTGACCTAAGTACTTAATCGTAGATTTTACATTTGATGAACCTTCCCATATAAGTGGAATTTCTTCTCCTAAATTCAAGTTGTACTAACTCCCTATGTTTATGCTATTGTGTTTTTATATTATTGAATAAATGGTGGGTGGATGTGGTATAGCCTCAAGGCACCCTATTTTAGCTGATGATACTTGATTAGTTCCTACCTTAAAATTGACTATGTGCAAGTGAATTTGCGCTATCTATAATATGACTTTTTGAATAGTTGGTGGGTGGAGGTGGTGTAGCCTCAGGATGATGTGGTAAGCTTTCTTTTAATGGGCCTAAATTTAATTGCCATATCTTATGATATGTAAGTTAGATTGAGGTAAAATTTTATATATTGGTAGAAAGGTCTCGACGAGATGAATGTGATGGTGATATTTGTTTCTTATTTTGAACAAGTTGAAAATGAGGAATTTTATGACCCCATTTCCCTGACAAGACTATGGAGGCCAGGTCCATGATAGTAATGCACTATTGTACCCTTATTATGGGCCCTATGTGGTGAACTGGGTGTGTTACAAAGTGGTATCAAAGCTCAAGTTTCAAGCATTGTACCTTTGGGAATGGAAATCTAATTCTTGTTCTAGAATTTCAGAGCAAAAAGGTTTCAACATTCTTTATTTGGGAGCAAGATAAGGCTGTAGAATAATGTGAAAAGTATTAAAACATATTATGAAGAATGTTTCATTGTTTGATCTACTTATTTGTGATGTATGAATATAGTATGTTAGACCTGATTTTGATGGATGTGCGAAGTAGAAGTGTAATATTTTAGCTAGGCTAACATTTATATACTACAATGACAAACAAAGGTCATGATTTACATGTTGCATATATATTTTGTTTAAATCTAATTGTATGTGTGTGTATGACATCACATAAGAAGGAAATAATAGCCGCGAGAAATTAAGTATGGAATGGTGCAATATAACACTAGCAGGTCACAACATGGATATGAAAAGGAAGAATCCATGGAGAAGTGAGGAGGGACAAACTCTCTTGATTTGAGGGATACATTCAAAAGCTGAAGGGATGAAATAAGAAGATGAAAAAATGATAATTAGAAGCTTTTTAAAGGAATGGGAGAGGTAAGCCAAGGTAAACACAGTCGTACTACAAAGTCTCTCAGACCTACAAAGACAAAAGTAGCATGATTTGGGAGCTAGCCACAAGATCAATGCAATATAATCATAACAAAGAAATTAATAATAAAGGACCAATGGAGTAGACGAGAGTAGATCTAGGAAGAGACACCAACTAGAAAGTGACAACGTAGTAAAGGGAGGTACTCCATTGAGTACTCCATAGAGAATAACAAGTGCCCATGGGGAGCACTTTGGTGCTACTCGCATAAGACATCATCATCATCATAGGAGAAGGAGGGAAGAGGAAAATATACCAGAGGATTTCAATAAGGCCAAGCCTCCTACATTTGATGGTGAATTGAAGAGAATAGAGGATGAAAATGCATGGATTATTGGGATTAGGAATTTTTTCCGAGTCCATAACTGCTCTCATAACATGAAGGAAAGGTTTGCTACCTTTAGTTTTAAGGGAAAGGTTGATATCTAATGGGAAGATTTAAAGAACGTGAAGAACATAAAGGAGGAAAAGTTTTCTTGGAAGGAATTTGAGAGATATTTTAGGGGCAAGTATCTATATGAGAGGTACTTTAAAAGCAAATATAAGGAGTTCTATGAAATTATAATTAGACTCAATGTCAGATGAAGAATACACCAAGAAATATTTAGAGCTACTGAGTTGTGTTACCTACCTTAAAGAGAAAAAAGAAAAATTCCAAAGATTTATCAGTGGGTCGCCACAATCATTTAAATACCAAATTCAACATGATGAATCACAAACCATGGAGAATGGAATTATGAAATTAAAACATTTTTATGAGTAGTTGAGGCATAGGCCAAAGTTTAGGAGTGATTGCAAGGTAAAAGACAACCTAAAATTTAAAGGAAAAGGGTAGAAAATAGTTAAGGGAATGAAATTAGTCACTTTTAATCAAGATAATCAACAGAGGTTCAATGCTTCCAACAAAATATGATCGACTCAGACCGTGGGAGAAGAAGAAAGAGGCTATGGTGGACGACGTTATAAGTGATATACATGTGGGAGATCAACTGAGAAAGGATTATACGCAACACAAGAATGGTGATCCAAATTTGTTTAACACACAAGACTACAAAGATAGTTAAGGACATGGCCCAAAATATACCAATAATTTATGCAACATTGGATAATCGTCAAGATGACCACCAGGAAACAATTATAGAGATGGAAGGCATTCTCAATGATCGTAATATTTTGATTGTAATTGAACCTCATTTAAATTTCGGTTATGTTAGTATGGAAACTATGAAAACATGAAAATTGAGTAAAGAAGAACATAAGGAGTCACGACTAGTTAAATTGGCCACATGTACCAAATGAAGAGTGGAGCATATTATCAAATCATGTCCCTTCATGCTAAAGGACATGGAAAAAAGTATTGATTTTATTTTTTTGCCACTAGGAATGTATGATGTTTTGCTAAGAATGGATTGGTTGGCCCAATATATAATGAGGACTTATTTCTTTGAGAAAATAATCGAATGCCTTAATAAGAAGGGTGAAACAATGGTACTGAAAGGTAAAATAAATCCCAAATCAGTGCACTTGGTGAAAACAATGCAATTCAAACAAAGTTTCCGAAAGGGATGTAAATTATTCACTATGGAAATAAATGATGATTATGAAAATAGTAATGGTGGTAATTGGTTAAAACACCTAGTTTTAAACCAATATAAGGATGTATTTAAAAAAGAGATGCATGTATTACCTCCACATAGGGAAGTGTACTTCCCCATAGAATTATTTCTAGGGACATAACCAACATTTAAAGCTTTGTATCAGATGAGTACTCCAGATCTCATGGAGCTAAAGCTACAACTTATGGAAATGTTAGATAAAGGGTACACTAGGCCAAGTGTGTCAACATGGGGTGCATTAGTTTTACTTGTAAAGAAGAAATATGAATCACTTAGAATATGTATAGAATACAAGAAACTTGATAAAGCTACCATATATAAAAAATACTCATTGTTGTAAATTTATGACTTGTTCGATCAATTGAAAGGAGAAAGAGTGTTCTCAAAAATCGATTTAAGCTCTAGGTATCATCATGTGTGTATCAAGGATGAAGACATCCATAAGACAATGTATGTCCATTAGTAATTCGTGGTAGTACCTTTTGGGCTTACCAATGCACCCACAACTTTCATGTGCCTAATGAACAATGTGTTGAGTCCATTCTTGGACAAATTTGTATTGGTGTTTGTTTATGGAAATATAGTTTATTCAAAAGATAAAGTGGAGCATGAGAAGCACTTGGAAGAAGTGCTACAATTGTTGAGGGAGCATAGGTTCTATGAAAAACTTAGCAAATGTGATTTTTTTTAATCCCAAATGCAATATTTGAGAACATGTGGTCTCAAAGGAGAGTGTAGCAGTTTACACATAGAAAATTAGATCCATCATGGAATGACCAACACCAAAAAATGTCCTTGAGGTAAAATTGTTCATGGGTTTGGCAAGTTATTATAGGAGACTCATTAGAATTTTCTCCAAGATTGGTCATCCAATCATAACATTGCAAAGAAAAGGAAAGAATATTTTGTGGACGACTGAGTGCACTGCTAGCTTCAAGTAGTTGAAGTATTTACTCACCCATGCACCAATTCTTCGAATTTCTAATATAGAAAAAAATTCATGGCATGTTTATGCATGCAAAGAAGGGTTTGGAAATGTTCTCATGCAAGAGGGGAATTTTTTTTTCTTTGAAATGAAAAATTGAACGAGAAGGAACAAAACTATGTGAGTCATGATGTACAATGTGCTGCCATTTTTCACTCTAAAAAAGTGGAGACATTATCCCGTGGAAAGAAGGTTTATATTAATGAAAAACCACAAAGGTTTGAAATATTTATTTGACCAACCAAAACTGAATTCCAGGAAGGAAATATGGATGGATTTAATTAGTGAGTTTGATTTCAAAATTAAATATATCAAAGGGAAGGATAATCGAGTAGTTGATGCACTCAACAAGCATGGGGGCTTCACTTGGGGAGCAATATCATACTATGCGCGTTCATATTGGGGGATATATATTGAGGAAAAAATGACATAATATTAAACATATAATCAGGGATAAAGGATTTTTATATTGGTAGGTATAAAAAATGGAGCTCAAATTTAATGAAAAATTATAATGGGTATAAAAAATGGATACCTACAATATCTATTGGAACTAGGTTTTTTCTTTTTTTTAATTGGGAAGGTGTATTAGGTATTTATTTCTACGGGGTTAAAATATGTGTTTTTTAGAGATATTTTCCAATATGTAGTAAAATTATGGGTATTGCTTAGTATGCCAATAATGCACGTGATATGTCAGAGGTTCAATGAGTGAAGCTCCCATGTCGGCAAGTCAGTTCAATTGGCTCATATAACAATCATTATTTTATGTTAAGCTGATATTAAGGAAAAAATTAAAATTGTTGTAAAATAATATGAAAAATACCAACTTCTAAAAGATAAGCTCCAAAAAAGCTCGAAGGTGAGAAAGACAAGATATATTAACTTATAGAGGATGGACTGGTCATATTTAAAAATAAGATTTATGTCCCAAAGGAAGGTAGCTTGAAGAGGCTCATATTGAAAGAGTTTCGTGAAAATCCATATTCAAGCCACATAGGCTATCAGAAGAATTTAATAGCCATTAAGAATTTTTATTATTGACCCAATTTAAAAATAGACGTGACTAATTTTATTTCTAAATGTGTTGAATGCCAACAAGTAAAGGATAAGTGTAATGACTCAACTGATTTATTACATCGTATCCCTATTTTTGAATGGAAGTGGGAATTGATTTCTATGGATTTTATCATAGGAATTCCATAAGCAACCAAGCAGCATGATGCCATCATGGTTGTGGTGGAAAATTTGAGAAAGGTTGCTCATTTTGTAGCTGTTAAATCGACTTGTAGAACTAGTGGCATGGCTAAAGTTTTCATGAAATATATTGTGAGAATTACCTTAGATAGAGATGCAAAATACACTTCTAAATTTTGGAAAGAATCATTCATTGGCTTAGGGACATTATTGGGCTTTAGCACAACATACCATTCAAAAATGGATAGGCGTAAAGAGAGGATAAAAATAATATTGGAGGACACACTTTGAATTCATGTCATGCACAAGCCAAGGAAGTGGGAGTACATTATTCCACTAGTTGAATTTAACTACAATAATGGGTACCAAGAATCATTGAAGATGAGTCCATTTGAGGTTCTTTATGGGAGAAACTGTAATACTCCTATCAACTGGAGGAATCTAGTGAGAAAGGTTCATACTAGACCTAATGTATTAAAATATATGGAACAAGAAATGGTAACTAGAAGGAATAATTTAAAAGTGGCTCAAGATAGGAAGAAGAGATATGTGGACCAATATAGAGTTCATAAAGAATTCAGAGTAGGATAGCATGCCTCCCTACAAGTTAAACCCAATAAGAGTTCCATGAGAACTGGGTCTTATGCCAAGTTGGCACCACAGTTTTTTGGTCCATTCCAAATATTTGAGAGAGTGGGTTCAGTGGCATATATATTGGCCTTACCTCATACTATGAAATCTCATGATTTTTTTCGTGTTTCTTTGCTTAAAAAATATATACAGGATGCTAATCATGTGATTAATTGGTCGGTTATACAGGTAGAACCAAAGTGAGAGTTCTATTTTTTTCCACGATCCTTGTGTCTGAGATAAAATATTAAATCTTTGACTTTACCAAACCAATAATCACAATGATACTACTTTTCACAACAGAATATAAACAAAAATAAATCACACATGCACAAAATATAGACAAATTTTTACAATTTTTAACCCAACTTCATTATATTAATCCAACTATTATAATACAACAGTATAGGGATCCCGTACCAGGGATAATGGCCCTTATACATCCAATGATAAAAGGTACAAAACTGGAGCTTAGTGTCAGTCCATTGACAAACAATCTACCCTCAATAAGATACTATGACCACCTAGCTGATGTACCTACCCTTTGATGGCTCTCTCAGCTCTTCTTGGTCGTATCATGTACTTTCCTAGTCCTTCGATTCCCAATCTTGAGCTCCTACCTCTATTAATGCTCCAAGTCCATCTGGACACTGAATCTTAGATATCAATATTCTCTCTAGTTGTGCCTTAGTCCATCAAGGGCACAACACATCAAGACTCCTATCGAGTTGTTCACAACTTCGTTTGTGAAGAACTCACAACTTCCCATTGTTTCTCCTCAATTACTTAGGGACTTCAACCCACTATGGTCTTCCTGTGCTACTCCAATGAAGACCAACATAGGGCACAGAGGGCTACCACCTATCACTGGAATATTTCCATCTCCCACAATGAAAACAGGCTAGGAGGATTTCCCACCATCTGTTTTAGAAGTCCTTCTCCACTCATAAGTCTAGGGCTACACAAACTGCTCCTGGTTGATCATACCCTTGAGATCAACAACTGCCACTCTAGGAGCAACCTAAGTCCATGAAGATGATGCACATTGTGCTCCAACTTGGGAAATATCACATTTTCCTCTAGTAGACCATAAATTCCCAATCCACGTTCACACTTGGTCCACTCTCATGCTACCCTCCAATAGTTGATGACTGACCAATCCTCGTTGTAGCATCTGCACCTAGTTAGGGCATCCAAAACCTAGGAAACCATTCCACATGGATACTAATATTATTCTCCAATCATTATTGTTCTAGGACACCCATCCACCTAGCATCAAACCATCAAACAAGATTACATTGAAAACTCCCTGTTGTTGCCACCTTGCCTTGAGATCCGTGCACTTGAAAGTCTGCTTAGGGCACACTTAACAACCTTCAACCCTTGATCAAAAATCGGTGTATCCTTCTCCCATTGGGATGATCTTAATTTTTTTTTGTTCTATGCTATTAAACCACTATTTTGGTCCTTGTTATATCCACACAAGGCACTCTACAGGTGGTTGTCCCTAAAACAAGGACAAACTGACTTCAAAACCAAAGAAGAAGGCCCTTTTTGAGCTGATGCCTCTTAGTGATGACTGTAGTTGGGTTGGAGGAGACTTGATAGCCTTATTATTCATCCAAAAAACCCTCCACACACTGTTGTACCCTCAACTACCCCTACGGACCAAACACAACACCAAAACATGCACCAAACAGTCCCAAAAACTTACCTCAGTCAAGTGGTTGGAACTGCAAGGATACTAACACTTTTTCAAGGGATAGATCCCCTGAACTATCATCCTTGCCTCCATGCAAGGTGTCTTAGGGCTGCGGCTCTGCTGTTCAGAAAACCACACCATACACATACCCTAAAACAAAGAGCCTTTCCTTTTATTCCTCATTCAAGTTTTTTGTTCAATTGCAGAGGTATTCCTTTGATGTGAATGGTCAAGGATGTATCTAAATGGCTCAAAATTAACCTATATTGATAGGAATAAAGTGGCTCCAATGATACTACATGGGTTTTCATAAAGTCACTTAAGCACTAATCTGACCTTAACTTTGTACCATAAGCCCACACATAAACTTCAAAAATTCATTTCTCTTCAACCAAAACTCATAATCGGATGATTTTCAAAGAGCGAATTCATCTTGACGTGTACTATCATCCTTATCCATTATATGTTGAAGAAGCCCTTATCCTTATCAATATACAATATTCTGGGAATATTGTATATTGTATATTGATATTGATATGATCTTGAAGAACCCACTGGGAATATTGTATATTGAGGAACCTATTGGGAAGGAGAACGAGGTACTCAGGTACTTGTGAGCTGATGAAACACCAAGTGTGGCCTTGGGCTAAAATCACTAGTGATTTATCTCACTAATGATCTACCTGAAAGGGTGACCTATGTACTCCATGGTAACTTTTCTAGCTGATGAATCTTCCCATCTAAAGTGGTATCTCTTCTCCTAAAGTTGAGTTGTAACTCCCTGTGTTATGAATAATCCTTGCGCCAATGCCACTATGTTTTAGCTACTTGAATAGTTGTTGGGTGGAATTGGTGTAGCCTTAAGATTCCCTATTTTAGTTAATGATAATAGATTAGTTCTTTCCTTGAAATTAACTATGTGCAAGAGAAGTTGCACTGTCTGCAATCTGTCTGTTTGAATAGGTGCTGGGTGGAGGTGGTGTAGCCTCAGGATACCTTGTTTCAGTTGATAATATTGGTTTATTTCTCTCAAATCACTGTCCCTCAAGTTCTCCAATATGGATTGGGGGTGAAAAATGCAAGAAATAATTTGATGCAACTCATCTAAGGTCGGGTGGAGAGTTGAAGTTCTGATCTTAGTTGCTAGTTTATTTGGTCGTATAGGATAAGTATTTATTATAATTCTTGTGTTTGAATAATATGTGCATGTTTAATGTGCTGGTTAAATTCCTATGTTGTTAATAAGGAATGTTCATTATTATCTTTAAATTGGATGTTTATTCCTTGTATAAATTTTCAAGGAATGGTTAGATTCATATACATGTTGAGAGCTTGAATCTCAATGATTTCTAGCCTTGAGGAGATAGTGAGTCTCTGTGTTATTTTATTAAATTTGATGTACAAGGCTTGCTATAGGAATTTTTGTTGAGCTCCATTATATGCTTTGTGTATGTGATCTATTTTGATTTTAAGGGAATGCATAATTATGATGTGTTTGGGGGTTGGTTAAGTTCCCTGTGATTATGAGAAGCACACTCAAATTTCACATTCTCTATGTGTTTTTATTAGGCAAGTGATGGCTTCAAATTTTATAATTGTTCCAACAAATTCTAGAAGTAAATTTCATCTATTCACATTGGCATGCTTGGTCAATTTTTTGGGAACATTCATTATGGTTTCCATGGCCAAGGCATGATGGAATAAGTATGTACACAGATTAATCATGAATGGCTCATGCTAGTACAAAAAACCTAGAAATATATTCAAAAAATTTCTAAGTATAGAAATTTTAGTAAGGTAGGTCAGCTCTGTTGGTGGGACCCTCGAGTTGGGGTTTAGCAAGTTGGCAAGGTTAGTAGTCAAGTGGGACCTCCAGGCTTGGAGTCAGGCCAATCGATCAAGCCGGGGTTGCATCCCCAGTTTAAATTAGGTTCTATAAACTCGCCAAATAGGCCAACTTCAGAATACAAGGTGTAATGTGCATGTTCCATGTGGATTTGTCCATGATGGAAGAATGGCCACACAAGAATCACGTGGAATGCCATGTGGGGGCCACTGATGATGTGGTAAGATTTATTTATTTTTCTAAATGGGCCTAACTTGAATGGTCATATCTTTTGACCTGTAAATCAGATTGAGTTAAAAAATTAATATCACTAGAAAGGTCTCGACGAGATGAACATAATGTTAATATTTGTTTCTTAGTTTGAATAAGTTGAAAAATAAGGAATTTTATGGCCCTATTTCCATGAAAATACTATGGAGGTCGGGTCCATGATAGTAATGCACTCTTCTACCCTTAGATTGGGCTATGGGTGATGAAAGGGGTGTGTTACAAATTGTCGGCTAGAATAAAATCCATTGGTAACAAATGGGTGTTTAAGAAGAAGATGATTTCATAAGGGAAAGTGGAGAAATACAAAGCTCAACTAGTATAAAAAGGTTATTCCCAGGTGCCAGGAATTGATTTTGGTGATATATTTTCTCTTTTTTTCCATGTTAGATTCTATTAAATTAATTTTATCTATTGTTGTTGCTTTAATTTTGAGGTAGAACATATGGATGTGAAGACACCATTCCTACATGGGGATCTGGAAGAAGAGATCCACATGAAGTAATAGGAATGCTTTGCAGTGAAGGGTAAGAAAGAATTGGTGTGTAGGTTAAAGAATTCCTTCTAGGGGTTAAAGAAATCACCAAGGATGTGGTATCAAAAATTTGATACATATATACAGGGACTTGGCTTCAAAAGGAGCAAAGTCAATCACTATGTATTATAAATTAGTTGGTGATTATGTTATTTATTTGGTCTTGTAAGTGGATGATATGATGTCGATTGGAAATGATAGAGAAATTATCCAAGATATGAAGACCTAATTGTCCTCCAAATTCCTCACGAAGGATCTTGGTGTTGTAAACTTCATTTTGGGCATGGAAATTAAATGAGATAGATCAAAGAGGAAGCTTTGGTTAAACTAGAGGAACTATGTATAAACAATATTTCTTAAGTTTAATATAAAAAATAGTAAACTGATGAAGGTTACTATTCTTGTAGGTGTAAATTGGTATGTAGAAATGTGTCCCAAGACACAGGAAGTGGAAGAGGACATGTCATTTGTTCCATATGCGAGTGCATTTGGTAGTTTTATGTATGCAATAGTTTGTACAAGACCATAAATTGAACATGTAGTGGGAGTATTGAGCATATTTATGTCAAAACTAGGGAAGGAGCATTGGACACCATTAAAGCATGTTTTCAGGTATCTATGTGGAACTAGTGATTATGGTTTATGATACTAAGGAAGACTAGTATTATATAGAGTGTTGGAGACTGGGATAGAGATATACAAATGGGTATGTGTTGATGTAGGCTGGGATAGAGATATACAAGTGGGTATGTGTTTAACCTAATTGGAGGAGCAGTAATTTGGATGAGCAGGAGGAAGTATATAGTGGCACTTTCAACTACATAGGTTGAATACATGGCAACCACTCATGTAAGCAAGGAAGAAATTTGGTCCCACGTATTGTGTTTAGATATGGAATTCGTATAAAAAGTTATACATATAGATTGCAATAGCCAAAGTACAATTTTCTTGGCAAATAAACCTACTTATAATTTTAATCGCAAGCATACGAAAAAAAGCTCACTTTAGCTATGCATAACAAACAAACCTAACATCAAAGATGGCTACCAATTTCTTTAGATCTGCAGTTAGTTGACCAAGATAAATGCTACAAAATCTAGATCTATGTAGTAAAAGACATTAAGCAGTAAATAAAAGCAAGAGTTGCTCCATGCATCCAATAGACAAGACAAGAATATTTTTGAAGAATTTTTGTATTTTTGACACCTGGGAAGGGAACATAGAAAGATGTTACTAGTCCCCCTCAAAGGGATGGGTTCTTGTATGTCCTTAGCACTTCAGATCTAAGATCTCTCTCTCTTGATGGTGTAGAAAACCCAAACAAAAAATGGAACTCAAAGGGAGCTCACAAGAAAAATGGTAGAAAAATATGACAGTGATGGAGGATCAAATTCAAACCAAAAGTATAGAACCAGAGTGATCTTTAGGAAATAAAAGGTAGTGAGTGAATAGAAAAACACTTTTATTTATAACAAAATATTGAGTTAGTCTAGATATTGGTGCATAATTAAAATATTATAAACCAAATCTAGATCCAAATTTTATGGAATATTTTATTATATTTGATGGAGGGAAAAGAATTTGAATTTGGTCAAATCCCTTTATTTGTAAATAATAAAACCCAAACATTGGGTGTCAAGGTAATGGATGCAATGTGTATGTGGTTTGAATGCATGGGTTTGATGTAAGGGGGAATATATAAAGTCAGTGGTGGTGACTACTTCCATAATGTCGTCATCATAGTAGAAGATGGGATGACTGGAGGAAGAGAGACCACATAACGTAGCGAAGCTACCTGACTCATCATCATGAGAAGAAATGTTCACATGTGGATCGCCATGGTGGGTGATGGAAGAACAAGTAGATAAGGGATCCACTGATGTTAGGCCCAGGGTGATCACTGAAGGGAGGTTGAGCGAAATAGAAGGGGAATTTTCAGAAGGAGCTTCCACCGTGGATCTCATGAATGATGACAGGTAGAGGATGGTGGCTGCAGGATCCTTCATTTCAACATCAAGAGGGGGAATGTCAATGGGAGCGGGTAAATCCTCAAGCTGGCCTGAAGCATACTATGCAAGGACGGGAGAGGCATACTGGTTTTGTTCAATCTTGTACTCCCAAACTACCTCCAAAGAGGTGTGGTAATGCATGAGGTGGGAACAACGGTGGGTATAATGGAGATGGAGATCACACAAAGCACAAGGTTGGTTGGTGTGAATATCTTGGGGTTCTTGGCTACAGTCGAGGAAGAAACAGAGGCTTCAAGGACAATAGACTCAGGGAACACAACATTAACCATGGGCATGATACGAGGAAATTCAGGACAATGATGGGTTGCATGACTGACAACATCACAAAAAGCACACCAGGGGTGGGGTACACTTTTGAGGCTGAGAAGGAGCATGGTCAGTTGGGGAAACCTTGTCTTTAGGTTCCTTATTGCGAGCTTTTCCCCCTTTACCCGAAGTTTTCGCAACATGAGGAGGTTCCTATTGAGGTGGTTGAGGCACGGTAGCAGAGGGAGGGGTCATGGGGACCGATTGGACCAGGGTTAAAGCAAGATAAGGTTTGGGTTGAACAGGCAGGGTAGCGGCTGGGGGATCAATGTACCAGACAGGGATCCCCAGGGTCAGGTTAGGAAGGGATAAGGTAGCCATAATAGGTACCGAAAACACTCCAGGAGCGGGAGCTTGGAACGGTATTTGACCGGAGGCGTAATAGCTAGGCGGGATAGCTCCGAGATGGTTAAGACTAGGAGGAATCATGCCAGGAGGGTAGAGAGGCTCATGGATACCAGTTTTAGATGGAGGGCCAGGAGGAGGGGGTCCAAAAGGTTGAGTCGAAGTGCTAGGAGCAGGCTGCAAAGGGCGGGGCTACTGAGTAGCCGAAGTGGGCCGCTTGAGGGAAGCCCAAGACGATTACATCATGCAAACATTCGATGAGTTGGGATCAGAGATAGGAGGAGGAAGACCAGGGAAGGACCCAAGAAAAGAGGAGTCTTTATAGACTCCAGGTGAGACAGTGGTCAAAGGTTCGACAGTTTTCTTGTTGGCCACCAAAGAAATGATGGAATCAAGGGAGGTTTGAAACTTCAGTTCGTAATGTGTCAACTGGTAAATGGTGACTATCTTCCCGTTATGAGGAAAGGACATCTTGCAGTGAACCGATGATGGTACAACAGAAATCGCATAGGTGTAGCTACGACCCAATAGAATTTTTTAATCTAAGGGGGAATCAATGACTTCTACGTCGACGCAAACAGTCTTGCCCTCAAGAGTAATGGGACAATTGTAGAACAGGCCAATGGGCTGGGAAGAATGGCCATCCCACGCTTGGAGAGTGATAGTGGAAGGTTCCAACTTAGGTGATTCGAGCTGCTTCCAAACCGAAGCGGACATCATGCAGGTGGATGCCCCCTCATCAATGATACAATGGAAGACATTAGCATTCCGGATCTTGACGGGGATTTGGAAGGCGACGGAAGCAGGAAGGGGAGGATGTTATGATTGGTCAACATTGAAGACGATCAAATGATCATTTGAAGGATCTATAATGACCATGGAAGTTAGTAGAGCTTTTCGTTGTGAAGGGCACGACAAGAGGAGTTCCAGCATTGAGATGGCAACAGGAGATTTCACCAAATCATATACTATACTATTAAAATGGGTAGCTTTTCCAGAAGCAACGTTTCAGCGTAATGGTCCCTTGGGGATCTTGGTATGAACCTCCACCTTAGGCTGACGGATCTGTAAAGGACCATTGGTTTTCGAAAGAGGCTCTGTAGAACCTGAAGAAGGGGGCTCGGGGGCAGACGTAGTGGGAAGCTTGTTGTACTGATAGGATTGAGTCTAAAGGTTGAGGTCAACAGTAATGGGTTGGTTAGAGTTCATCATGAGAATTTGGTAATCAGAGGTACCAGATGGAGGAGGTTGAGTGGCCTCTTGACCTTCAGGTGGTTGGGTAGCCACAAATCCTTGCTGAGGGAAAGGATTGGTAAACACAGCCAGTTGGATAAGTGCAACATTGGGAGGAACCGCAGGGGAGGCTTGTTGTCCTCGCTCTTCTACTTGAGTCTCCCACATCTAACACATCTGTGGTAAAAGAGGACAATTGTGGGTGTAATGACCATAGACACTGCAACAAGAACAAGGCTTGTTTGTGTGAACATGCCTGTGTTGCTTGGGCTGAGTACCCTATTTCTGGTTTGCAATTCCATTGGGGATTAGGTCCAGGATTACCGGGGGAAGATTGATTTTGGGTGCCTTTCCTCTTCTTTTTGGAAGTAGGAGGATTAGTCACACCCTGCTGTGCATACACCTACCCCTGGGGGGCGGTGGCTACTATTGTGGGGGTTGAGAAGGCCAAGGAGGCGGGGGTGCTAATGCTGGAGGATCTAGAGCACCAGGCTGTGGATATAGATAATAAGGAGGTTGGGAAAAAGGAGGAGGCATGCTGTATCCTGGATACATGCTATCGGGAGGGGGGAAAGTGCTAGAGGAGTTGGCCCCTCCCTGAGGGAAACCATAACCCATGGGAGGATGAGCCTATGGATGAGAAAGGGCTCCAATGATACCATCAGCAACATGGAATGCTCCGAGTGCGTTGGCACCACCAGGTCTAGGGAGATCAGGTAAGATGGTAAAAACATAACCAGACTAAGCATAGATCAGGTCATATTTTAATGCAATCTGGATAGCAACTTCTTCGGTTTGAGGGAAATGCGATGCGACATCTTTGCCGATAGCAGGCAAAAGGGATCTAAGGAACCAGTCCATGTAGACACGGTCTTCATAGGTAGACACTCGACATAGGCTCTTTCTTCTCCACCATCCCTAAACATGATCGAATAGGAGGGTCTTAGATGATTGATAGAAAGAAGTCAAAAGTTTGGTACCAGTTTCATAATGAAGGGGAAGTTGGAAGTAACATAGAAAATCCAGGGCAAGGGTCGCAAAAGCAGTATGAGAGGAGGAGGCTTGGTCAACATACCACTTAGAAGCTTCTCCAGTAAGCGTACATTGGAATAACTGAAGACAGATAGAGTCATCAGTGATGGAGTTAGACGAACACCACATGTGGAAAGATCGAACATGGTTTATAGGATCTTCTCGAGAAAGACCTTTAAACTTGGGGATGTCGGAAGTGATCTTGGTTGGCATAACAGGCCAATAAACGTCATGGTGTATGGGGTCATTGTTCAACTGGTTAAAATTGGGAAGACTAAGGCCTGCCATATAGGGGAGCAAGGGAGCAGCCGGGGTAGTTCCTGTTGCGGTCCCACTAGTAGTATTGCTAGCATTAGGGGGGGCTACCACCAACGTTAAGTCCTGAACTAGACGTGGTGAAGGTGACAGGGGGAGAACCGAGGATGGAACTAGAAGGGGAACCCAATTAACTAGAAGAGGAATCAGAATGCGAACTCGGTGGAGGACTAAATCAAATCCTACACGGAGGAGTAAGTCTTCCTAACAGAAACTGAGGATGAAGGCCAAGAAGTCTCCAGGATAAAAGCCTTGGGGGCAGAATGATGAAAGAACAAACACATATCATAAAGGGAAGAGAGACCAACAAGGACAAGGAGGTGCAGGATTAAATGATTACAATGTCAAAACAAGGGTAGAGAGGTGTAGGATCAATTGATTACAATGTTATAGTCTTTTCCTGGCAGTGTTAACCAGGCTCTTATTCACTTAGGGTGTGTGTGTTAAGTGTGTTAATTTTAATTTTTAAACCCAAACGTTTGTAGAGAAAAATAAAAATTGTGTTGTATAACTGTAAATAAATCTGCAGATAAAAGTAAAGTAAACTAAATATAACAGAAAATAAACAGCTAAATATGCATTAATCTAAACCCAAGGAGGTGGGCATCTCAACAACTAGTCTATGGGTGGGTAAAAATCTAGTCAAAACACACCAAATAACCAATGGATCTCAAGTCGGGAGGGGAAATGATCTAAAGGTTAGATCTGTTGGAAATAGGTGTAGAAAACAACAAAAAACCAGAGGGAAAAGTGCTGCAAATGAGGTGGCGAAAGGCTACAACCTGAAGGGAAACAGAGGTAACCCTAGAGGAGGACCAAACAAAAATAAAAAGAGGTGTTTTGAATGGATGAATAACCAATCTGAAATGGATCTGAAGGTAAGGGATCAGATCTAAAAATTGGCTGAACACAATGAAATTTCAGACGACCTACTTCAGCTAAAATCCTCCTAGAAAGGTGGAAGGGTACTGAAGCCTTAGGGGGCTAGGTTCCCACTTCAATGAGTAAAACATAGAAAGTATAGGTCCAAAACAGGCAGAGATAGAGGTCAAACAACCCTGAACAGAGGCCCAGAAAGACCCATAAAAATCTCAGAAAAATTCCCACAAAAAGTTCAAGTCATATTTTTTGACTTGTTTCCTACAGAGGTCGCAGGTTTGGGGCTGTTTTCTACACCCTGAAGGTCCAGGTTGCAGATTTTGGCCCAAAAAGTGAGACCTACACTTTTTTCACTATCGGGAGTAGGTTTCAGAAAAATTTGTCGTCTCAGTTGTGGCTAATTCCTGTCACCTGCGCAATACGTTCGGAAACACACAGAAGTTAGAATTTTTTATGTTTTAGGGTTTTATAGGTTAAAAACAACATCAAGAAAAGAAAAACAAGAAGATGAAGAAAAATCCTAGGGTTTGAAGCAACTGGTCATGTAGGGATCTAAAAAACGACAGAGGTCGTAATTGTAAACCCTTGTGGAGTCGCCAGTTGTTAGTATGAATTTTAATCGCAAGCGTACGAAAAAAGCTCACTTTAGCTATTAATAACAAACAACCCTAACATAAAATATGGCTACCAATTTCTTTAGATCTGCAGTTAGTTGACCAAGATAAATGCTAAAAAATCTAGATCTATGCAGTAAAATACATTAAGCAGTAAATAAAAGCAAGAGTTGCTCCATGTATCCAATAGACAAGACAAGAATATTTTTAAATATTTTTTGTATTTTTGACACCTGGGAAGGGAACATAGAAAGATGTTACCAGTCCCCCTCAATGGGATGGGTTCTTGTATGTCCTCAACACTTTAGATCTAAGATCTCTCTCTCTTCATGGTGTAGAAAACCCAAACAAAAAATGGAACTCAAAGGGAGCTCACAAGAAAAATGGTAGCAAAATATGACAATGATGGAGGATCAAAGTCAGACCAAAAGTATAGATCCAGAGTAATCTTTAGGCAACAAAAGGTAGTGAGTGAATGGAAAACCCCTTTTATTTATAATGAAATGTTGATTTATTCTAGATATTGGTGCACAATTAAATATTATTAACCAAATCTAGATCCAACTTTTATCGAATATTTTATTATATTTGTTGGAGGGAAAAAGAATTTGAATTTGGTCAAATCCCTTTATTTGTAAATAATAAATAAATAAATGACTTATTTATTATTTTCAGGATGAGGTTGAGTAATAATTAAATAAATAATGATTTATTCAATTATTTATAAATGATTTTGTCAAATTTAACAAGGAATATTATTTAAATAAGGTTTAAATAATTATTCCTAGAAAACAATAAGATAAATAATGATTTATCTAATTAATTTTCCTGTTTTGGGTTAAATATGACCGAGAATATTAATTAAACTATTTTTTAACTATTTATTCCTAGAGGAAAATAAAAAAAATACGGATTTATTCAATATTTTATCATGGGGTTTCCTGTTTAGACCATAAACAACTTAGAAAATATGAATTATTAAGTTATTTTTCATAGTGAAAGCAATTTTACTTAGGGTAAAATTTGTCTTACATGGTGTAGTTTGGTCCATCTAATAGTAATAGTTTAGATGACCAAAAAATGGTGTAACACAAAGCATATAGATGTTCAATATCACTTTATGAGTGTTGCAGACAAAAATATGTTGTTGGTAATGGTAGAAACTTTGAAGAATGTTGCAGATGCATTGATAAAGTATATGAGCACTGAGAATTTTTCTTGACGTAGAGAAAAAATAGGTGTAGCAGCCTTGGATCGATGACTGTATACTCCAGCGTCCCTTGTGTGTAAATAAAACAAAAAGTGGGTAAATGCTAGGTATGTGTTATATTCTTTGCATGACTAATGTCGTGTGTTGTTATGTTTTATTGGGTGCAGTGGGGGGTTTCTAGGAGGAGTGGGAGTCTCCCCTATATGGGGATTTGTGGGGGGGTGGGGGGGTGGGGGGGAGGGAACTCCATGCCAGGGTTAAGGGGAACACCTTGAAAAAAAAGGGCAGACCCAAGGATGGTTGGGAAAACCCACCCATGATTTTTCACATGTTTTTACGCATGATGGTTTTTCCCATGGTATTTTATATATTCAGTCAAGCGAACCAGGATTATGTTCTAATATAGGGAAAAGAAAATTTGGGCAGAGCCATCCATGGTTTTGTGCATAGTTTTACACATAAGGGTTTTTCTAATGGTATTTTTTAGATTTGGTCAAGGGAACTACGATTATGTTCTAATTCAAGGTTAATGTTTTGGGAGCTTATGAATGCTTCAAAATTTATATAATGTGTTTTAACATTGAAAGGAACATAATGTAATATCAATCTATTTTTCTCGGTTTTAGGTTCTAGGAGAAAAATATTTGTGTGTATATTTTTATATTTTGTAAGAATTCATTTGCAAGTAATTTTACGTACATATGAAATATCCAAGGGTGAAGGCGACAAATATCCAAGACAAGTTTCAAATGGGGACTTACCAGTAGAAGTGTGGACTACTATGTTATAAGAGTGTTGTATATATACTAGATTCTAATATCAGGTCTTCAGATGCTTATAATTGTAACCCCTCAAAAGTTGCAGCAAATTCATGTTGACGACATTCATCTTTCCATCTGTCGGTCGATGGAATGATGTAGATCGGTTCAATTTCATGCTCATCTTCTCCCATAATGTAGTCCAAAATGCACTGGAAAATATTGTGTCCCTGTTTGAATGATGCTCCTTGGTATCCGAAGGTGCATCCAGACTCGTCCAAAGAACAAGTTCATTGCTTATTTCCATTGATGGTATTTTTATAGGGCATCAAAACACACATCTTTCTGAACGTATAAAATACCACGAATAGGTGGTCATTTCCCTTCCTAGTCGTTGCTAGACCTCCCACAAACTCCATGGAAATTCTTTCCCAGGGATCGAAGGGTATAGGTAAAGGATGATAAAATCCATGTTTAATATTATTAGGCTTGCTAGTACAACAAATAGTGCATCCTCTTATGAATATAGCTACATGTTTTTTCATCTTGGGTCAATACACATAGATTTGCAAGTTGGCCACTGTCTTCCCTACACTAAAGTGAACTGCAACCTTAGAGGCGTGAGTCTATCTAATCAACTACAATCACTCACATTTAGGAAGAAATAACATATCCAACCTGTTAGCACGTGGATTTACATTGGGGGATATATAATGAGGAAAAAATGACATAATAATTGGGGGATATATAGGGGGTAAAGGGTTTTTATATTGGTAGGTATAAAAATGGATCTCAAAGTTAATGAAAATATATAAAGGGGTATAAAAAATGTTAATGAAAAAATATATACCTACAATATATAGTGAAAGTAGGGGCTTTTTAAATTGGGAAGGTGAATTAGGTTTATATTGGTAGGGGTTTAAATAATATTCTTTTTATTGGTATTTTACAATATGTACTCATATTAAGGGTATTGTTTAATATACTATGATCGCACGTGATATGTTATAGGTTCATTAAGTGAAGCCCCCGTGTGTATAGTAAACCATCATAGTGATGATATTCAACGATGTCATCACCATTGTGCACATGAATTTGAATCTTCAATTGTTGAAACACCTCCTTAAAGTCCTCATCTTCTAAATATGGCTCTCTATATGCAACATGGGTGAATGGCTCCATGTGCATCAGAGTTCCCAAAGATGTGATCTTTGATGTGGGTTCCCTTGAAAGCATGTTGGCCAACTTATTTGTGTTTTCCTTATTGTACTTGATAACTACATGAAACTACTGTAGAAACCCCATCCACTTTTAATTATTGGTTTGTTGTAGCTTACTTTGGGTTTGCAGGTACTACAATGGTTGGTGATTTGTGTGGATTACTATCTCCTTTCCCATTAGATAATGCTTCCACTTTTTCATAAAATTCACTAGGGAATATAAATCCTTGCCTTAGGTGGGGTAGTTAAGAAATTAATAGTAGAAGTGTCCTCAGACACAAAATTTTATTAATAAGGAAAAGAAAATTACATAAAATATGCAAGAGTTTACACACAATCACTCAAACCTCTTGCAAGAAGAGAAGCAAGCTTTAAATAAGCTAATTTCCTAAACTAATTTTGTTATGGATCACTTATTCAATTTACAAGTTTCCATTTAAATTTAATTATCTCATAACAAAAATCCTAACTATTTTCCTAAATTAACTCCTAAGAAATGACACCTTTCTAAATGTCATATCTTTTACAACAATTAACTATTCTAAAATGTATCCAGTATCTAATTAAATATTCTAGATAATTGAATATTAGATTCTAAATAATTCAACTATATTTTATGTATTTTTGGATCATCTAACATTCCCCCCCTTTGATCCAAAGGTACATTACAATAGATACCAAGTTCATCCCTGAACTTAGTAAATTTGATCCTGCCAAGTGGTTTTGTGAAAATATCTGAGATCTGATCTTCTGAAGGACAATATATCGCCTTGATGACATCCTTTGCAATGAGTGTTCTGATGTAATGATACTTTGTGTCCACATGCTTTGTTTTGGAATGGACAACTGGATTTTTAGAAATATTTATGGTTGATTGCTTATCAATGAATAAATATGTGGCTTCTGCATGAGGAATGCCTAAATCCTACAAAACTCTGTGCAACTAAACAATTTCACATGTTGCTTCCCATACTAATATATATTCTACTTCTACTAAAGAAGTGGCCACTGTAGCTTGCTTCTTGAAACTCCAATAAACTGTATATGACCCCATGTTCATCAAATTACTTGAGGTTGATGCTCAATTAATTCCAGAAAAATATGAATCTGAATATCCACCAAGTACAAATTTCTTAGTCCTTTTGTAAAGAAGAGAAAAATATTTCGTCTCTTGGATATATATAAGGACCCTTTTGCTGCGTTCTAGTGGTTTCCCTTGGTTCATGAATAAAGTTTGATAGAATACTTACTGCATAAGATAAGTCTGGATGAGTGGTTTTTAGTTAGATCAAGCTGCCAATCAACTATCTATAAGTAGTGCTCTTCACTAATCCCCCCCCTTCAAATTTTGAAATTTTCAAGGTTTTCTTGATGGAGTGAGAACGAGCTTGCATTCTTGAATTCCAAATATTTTAATAAGTTAATATGCATAATTTCTTTGACAAATGAATTTTTTTTTTGGATTTTGAAATACTTCAACTCCAAGATAGTAGTGAAGTAATCCCAAATCAGTCATTTAAAAACTGGCATGCAACTCCTCCTTTACCTGCAAAATATGATCATTATTGTTCCCAGTAATGATCAAGTCATCCACATACATAACTAGAATCACTCAATTTTTTCCCTATTAGTGTACATATAAAGTATCAACATATTCAATTCACTTAAATCAACCTTTGCGAAGGTACTCGTCCACTTTTTCATACCAAACTCATGGAGTTTGTTTAAATCTGTATAAAGCCTTGATCAATTTACATACTTTGTGTTCCTTCCCTTTAATCTAAAATCTTGTAGGTTGTCATATATACTTCTTCCTACAAGTCTCCATTTAGGAAGACACTTTTAACATCCATCTAATGAAATTTACATGCTTTTTGAGTTGCTAATGCAAGTTCTAATATGATGGTGTTCCATTTTGTTGTAGATGCAAATGTTTCCTCATAGTTGATTCCTTCCTGTTGTGCAAAACCCTTAGAAACAAGCCTTTATTTGTATTTTTCGATGTCTCCATTTGGCTTATACTTAATCCTGTAAACACATTTTCATCTAATGAGTTTCACATTGTTAGCACAATCAACAAGTTTCCAAGTGTTGTTTTCCATCTCTGCCTTGTATTCTTCAACCATTTCCTTTTTCCATTCTATATGTTTTACTACCTCTTTGTATGTGGAGGGATCATTAAAATTATTTGTTATTAAAGAAAAAAATTCTTCATTTCTTTGTGAACTTCATGTTCCTATTTTGTTTTTTTCATCTAGCCTGAAATCCTTCAAAAGTTAAATGACTCATTTAGGCAGTTGATGTTCACTTATTTGTGGATATGAATAATCACCATCATTATAAATTGGATTGATATAAACATATGCTCTTCAATCATATGAAGATTCAAGGGGTGGAGAGTCACTGTCAGATGAACTACTGCTAGGAGATTCAGATGAACTTCCAGAAGATCCATATGGGTTAGATGAAGTAGGTGATTTGGATGAACCATTTTTTGATGAAGGAAATTCAATATCATACCAATGTTGTGTACTTGGTTGATTTTTCATTATGCTTCTCTTTTTATCTCCTTTAGTTTCCAATTTTTTTAGAAGAATTTCTATCTTTATGGCTCTTTTTTTTTTCTTTCATCAAATATAACATCCCTACTGAAAATAAAATTTTAATTAGACAGAAGACGATATCCCTTATGTACATAGGATTACCCAATCATTGTACACTTCAAACTCCGTGAATCAAGCTTAGTTCACTTTTATTTTGAAGCTAAGGCATAACACACTGGACCAAAAAATCTAAGATATTTGACTCAGGTTTTAAAACCAAACATGGTTCATATGGTGTAATTCCATCCAAAGAATCAGTAGGAGACATGTTCCTTAAGTATATTGTTGTATGTATTGCTTCTGCCCAATATAAAGGACTTACATTTTTGAAAGTTAACATGGATATTTCCATCCCTAATAAGGTGTGATTCATTCTCTCTGCTACTCCATTTTTCTATGGAGTGTAGAAATTTGTAAGTTTTATTTTGATACCCTTGTCCCTACAATAATTTTTGAATTCATTGGAAGTGAATTCCCTTCCATTGTGTGACCTGAGAGTGCCAATCTTCTCTTTAACTTCATTCTCAAAAAGTTGGCGAAAAAATTTAAACTTTTCGAATGTTTCTGACCTTTGTTTAAAAAAATAAACCCAATTCATTCTACTAAAATCATCAATGAAGAGTAAAAAGTATCTACAACCTCCTAGAGAAGTTTATAGAGGTCCACAAATGTCACTGTGAACCAATTGAAAATGCATGTTTTCACGTCATGAAATTGTTTGAAAAGTCTCTTGACTTTGTTTCCCATACATGTAAGCTTCAATTTTTTCATTTTCTTTCTTAAAAGTTGGAATTCCTTTAACCATTCCCTACTTTTGAAGTTGAGAGATACTTTCAAAGTTTAACTATCTATATCTAACATGCCACAACCTTATTAGTTAAATATTTGTACTTGCTACTCCTGCAAAATCAGAATTTTGTGGAATGATTGTTCCTTTAATCCTTAGAAGTTTTTCATCTTCATATCATGTCATGATTGTCTTCATATTATGTTTGATTGAGTTTCTTTTTACTCAGCCATCCTCCATAAAAAATTGATGTCATGCTTGTCGAATCGTGACTAATGACAACAAATTCTTTTTGAAAGTTGGTACATACCAAAAATTTCAAATTAATTTTTCTCCAATTCCAGGAATAGAAACTTTTACTACACCTTTTCCACAAGGCGTGTGTCTTGTATCATCGTCAAGAAAGATTGAATTGAGATGGAATTGTTGAAATGTCCAAAAGAAGTCATGTTGAAAAGTCATATGTTGTGTTGTCCCTGTATATAAGATCCAAGCATCTTCATAATCACTTTTAAGATATGTGGAGACCTGTAATGTTGTTGATTCTGAACTTTGATGTGTATTAAATACATGTTCCGAACCATCATATTTTTTATCATTAGGAATTTGTGCCATGTTTTGTTGATAATTAAGAATTTTTTCGATAGAAGTTCGACAATATTCAACATAATGACCAACTCTGTTACACCTTCTACAAAAAAATTGATTGAAATATTTGCCTCTGCCTTGAATCTGTCCTCTGCCTCTGCTTTGTCCTCTACCTTGATTTTTTCCTTTGTCTTGACATTGTCCTCTGCCTTGATTGTTGCCTTTGTCTTGAATGTTGCATCTGCCTTGATTGTTTCCTCTACTGAAGTTGTTCCCTCTTCCTTGACTTCTACCATGACCTTGTCCTCTATGTGATACTTGATTTTGATTGATGTGCCCTAGTACTGTTGAGTTAGATAGAGGTGAATTTTTGTGACAACTCTATTGTACCTTCATTTAATTATAAACCCAGGGTAAGTCTTTTATTCCAAGAGTGTCAGCACATTATATGCGAGTTAACTGATATACGGGTGCTCTTTGTCAATGTTTAGAAGGAATTACTAACTTTTGAAGCTTGTTGATCCTAAAGAAGATGTCTTAGATGGATCTTTTAGCCTAAAGCTGAGTAAGGGGATTTGAGGTTTCTCTACTGGAATAAAACAACAATTCTATTAAACTAAACAACGGTCTAGATAAATCAAGTAGGAATTGAAATGACAGTAATGAAATTAAGCAGAACAGTAGTCTAACTAAATTGTTTCAGACATGGAATTGAATTGAATCGATGACCTAAAGATCTAAGCAGTAATGAAGCAACTATTCGGCTAGCAATATAACTAGAATGGTGACTAGCTGTGTAATAATGAAACAACAGTTAAACAATATGACTAGCTGTGCAATAATGAAACAGCAGTAGAGCAATATAACTAGCTGCGCAATAATGAAATAGCAATATAACTAAGCAATACGACTAGCTATGCAATAATGAAACAACAATAGAACTAAGCTAGTAGCAATGAATAGAAATAGAACCGAACGGGTCAAATAACTCATACAACTATCATTAAGTAATTTTGCAATGGAGTTCTCTGTAAGACTTAATTAAACAACATTAATCAATTGGTTAATTACTTTATTATGCCACGCAATGCATGGAGATGTATAATGTTGAAATCAATCTTTCTACGGCCTAGAAATTAACTATCATGACAACAGAGGAACCAGTATTAACAAAACATTATAAGAAACGAGATTGCACTTGTCTCATTCTAAGAACGCAATTTCCAGTGATTCATTAAAGAAGAAGAGCTGTAATTATATCAATGGAAATATGTATTAAAATTGCACCAAGTTTACAAATATCGATTCTGTAACTTTTTAGAACATGGAAACGTGCGTGGAGCTCCCAGAGGTTGGGCCCAAACCTACAGAAGCCTCAGCACTGAGGAAACTTCAGAAGATAGTTACTCAAAACTCTCTGTTACATCCAGGAATGCTACGGAATATAATTAGACAAATTGTTATGGATTTTCTATTATTGGATTGCCCTCTCATTCTGTTCTTTACCCCTTTAAAGGTGATCTTTGGAATTTTGAGAATGTATCTCAATCGACAACCTGCTACGCATGGCTATCGTTTGAGTTATTAGACTCAATCTGCTTGTTCGCCTTCTATTGGCCGTTTGGACTGCTTTTTCCTTGCGTCCGTCAATTGGCTTTCTTTTGCTATTGGTTTAGGTGTTCCTAGTTTCCTACAGATAAAGACAAAAAAGAGTCAATTCCTTATTATAAATCATCCTTTCTATCATTAGTCTGATTGTTCCTATTTTCATGATTTTCATTCCTTATTGTTAATATGAAGAGGGATTTTCTTTAAATTACAATATGATTTTCAGTATTTAATTGGTTAAAATCATACCTTAGTCTGGGCCCAACATGCTCCCCTGCTTACCTTGTTGCACGTCCTCATGCAAAAAAATGATTAAGATGTAACTGAGTTAAAGAATAGGCGGGGTAGGGTCTCTCATTGGGTGCTCTGTAGCATCGCTTTCTTTTTATGAGTGTGAAGTTAGGCCCTGTGACTCCTTCTGGAAACTCATAGTCATGATTATACTCTTCAGGGGGAAGCCAGAGGAGGGGATTCCGATATCTGCAACCCATCAAGGCAGGCCCCATGCTGTAGACTAAGCTGCTATATAAACGGAATCTGGAAGTAGTAGCCTTGAATTTCCTGTAATTGAATGGCTCCCTATTTTTCACATTATTCATGGAGGCCATCCATCGTTGTTTAGCTACTGTTAGGGCTGCTTCCCAGATGTCTTCAAAGTAATCTCATGCATTTTAAATGACATATTTATGGAGAGGACCCAATCTAGACTTCACACCTGGCCTTCTCATGAAATTCTGATGTCGGATTATCAACTGCATGGGTTTCATAGGCTGTCCCCTGACCCATAGTTCCAGATTATGTTCTCTTTTCAGAAAGATTCCATAAGCTTTGGCCCACCTAATTTGGTTTTTGGAAAATGAAAGAAAAGTTTGTAATTGAACATCTCCTATGAAGGGGTCGGGGTTGCTATCAGTGTCATTTTCTAAAAATAAATTGTGCATGTAGAGCTCACATAAGAAGCGTTGAACCTGCTCATCCTGGTCATTACAACATTGGATGAATTCCTCTATAGTCTTAAGGGAAGTGGATTTCCCTTCTCTTACAACTTTAACTTTCAGAAGTAGGTACTGATCTATTAAGAATAGGGTGTAGTTAGTTGTCGGTGACCTACATGATAAAGCATCATCATATAGAGAGAAAATTGCAGAGATCTTCTCTTTGGTTTGCTCTAACTGCCTTTGTATTGCTTTAACCTTTGCTTGCTCACTTCTAAGCTGGGAAAATGTCTCATCTTTAGTAAGAGAGAGGTCAGTGAATTTCTTTTATAGTGCCTGGTGCTCTTGTAATGGAACTACCTCCTTCTTGTATTGTGTCATTTCATGCCGTAATTGCACTAACTCATTATGTACTCTTTTCTTAGCAACTATCTCTATTAAATGAGCATAGGAAGGGAATTCCTCTATTTGGATCCATTTTTCCTCCAGAACTTTCTACTCAGTTTGGGTGGATGTTGTGATGTTGTTTGCTGTTGCTGTCGGTACTTCGGCTTCGGTGGTGGTTTTCAAAGTGGTTTGTGTTCCAATTTCCATAGCAATTGCTGGTTCTGTTTGGGTCCCTATAGTGGAAGTTTCTGTTTTTGACTTGCTGACCCTTATTTTTATTTTTAACTGCTTCTTCAAGTGTTTTAACAGCTTCTTCAATTTTTTACAGGTCTTTCTCAGATTCTCAAATTTTCTCATGTATGAACCTTCCCTTCTTTTTACAGGTGGCAGGGGAGTAGAATTATCTTGCTCAAGGGTAAGGTCTAGAATGGTGTTTCCAGTTACTTCTTCAGAATTGCCCTTAGTATGAGGGTCTTGACAGGGAGGAGCAATGCTACCTCCTGGTGACAAGGGAACGATATCTGTGTGAGAGCTGTGTTCCACGAGGACAATGTCACCTGAATCACCCTGTGATTCCAATATTTCGTTTGTCTTTCCTTCACCGTATACTTCATAATTATTAATGGGAGACAAAGATTCATTCTCTTGTATTTCTTGTTGATCAGATAGGATATCCATGTGAACAGAGCTGCTGGGGAGGCAATTTTATCAGAAAATTATTCTTGCTCCCCTACTTCTGATGAGTTCCTTAATTCGAGGTTTGTCCTTATTTTCCCTAGGACTAGGGCCATTTCCTCCTCAAATCCTTGTAAGGGTGCCTGGTATGGTTTTGCTCCACCTATGGTATTTGACATTCCTTGGGGTGTTCTAGCCCATTTTTGTCTGTTTGAAGCTAATGTTGAGGCTCAAATTATTTTTCTTTTTGGAGGATTTACCCTAGGAGGCTCGGTTTCAGCACCCTCGGGGTTAACTTTAGGTTCCTGCACTTCTGGGTTAACTTCCGGGTTGACAAAATTGTGCCACGATAGATGCTGTCTATCTAGCTCATGAATAATGATTAACTTTATTAATCCTTGGTGACTAACCACTGATTGGGGCCTCTTAGCTTTTCTTAGTCGAACAGTGGTATCATGCAATACAGAATTTAAAAAGGCAAGAAAATTAATTGAAATTTTTTGTTTGAGTGCAGCTAAGAGTTTAAGCTGTCGAGGTTTTACCACTTCCCGACATCCTTCGTATGTTATGAATCTTTGGATGAATACCACCAATTATTTCCATGGATGGTGTAAGGAAGTAGGAGAAATCCCTCTATCTTTTCGTTCCAGTGGTTCGTCTGGGTCCTGGTATAGCGCTATTGCTTCTCGTAGGAGTAGATGCTTTTCTACCCATCTTTCCCCTTGTGCTGGTATTCTAGAAACTGCTGCTATGATTTCTTCAGTGACACGTATGGTTCAGCCGTTTACTCTGGTTTTCCCATCCCACAAATTTTACAGGAATTTGATTGCAATTTTTGTGTTGTGTCCTTGTAATCTATGCACATATTCCAGCCATCCTGCTCGCTGAAGAATGGCACTTGCTACCTCTGAAATTGGGAAATTCGATGGCTCATTTCGAAGAGTATTTTCGCCCATGGCTGGTATACTTTTCTCTTCAGGTTATCTATTTTTTCTATCTTTGCTATTTCGTCTGGGGGCAGAGTGTAACCAAAAAAGAGATTGTGGTTCTGTATAAAGAGTCTCCATGCCTTAATTGTAGCATTTACCGATGCGTCTGACGGGATTTTTGCAGGGATTTCATCTTCTTGCCAAATTAAAGCCAATAAAAGCCAATTATACCTCTCCCTCTTTAGAAAAGGGCACCCACGTCCTCAGGTACTGGAGAGATTCGACCAGTGATGAATGCGAGCATCAGGATGTCAGATTTTAGTAATTTTGCGTGTGGAGGATTGGCGGTTCAGTAATTACTTCATGTGCAGCAAACGATCAAATTTAAAAGTTTTCATGATTGAATCTTGTGCGAAGAAGGCCGAGGCATGAGAGAAAAAATTATTGTCATTATTATGATATGATGTCTTTGTATGATTAGAATGTTGTGACGGAAGCAAGATTTCATCAAGTATTGATTGGCGTTGTCCTTCCTAATTTTGAAATATGTAATCAAATCTTCATTATTTATTCTTGTGGTAATTCATGATTGTCACTAATTCCAGTAATAGGTTTGTAGTAAAGAAAATGGAAAGTGTTACACAGCAATTTGTCACCGTCCCTACAATTCCCCGTCGTGCACATTGGAGGGCTTATTCCGTGACCTGTGAGTAGTGACATGATCTGAAAACACTTTCATGGCATTCCCCTAGACATGAACTTTCATTCCCCTGAAGACAACTCCTTGTGAAAAACCCTAAAAATAGCCTTTTTATCCTTGGCGTGACTAACCAGTGTTATACCCGCGCCAATGGGGGAAATACTCCAAATAGGGCACGCCAATTAGCGCTCTGTCTCATAGTCGCACTTGTGCCAGGCTTACTAAAGGGTGTTTTTTAAAAATAAATGGTGGAAGATTGACTCCAACCAACTCCTGAACTGGTCTCTAAATTGGGTTGGGACGTTTGGCTCTAGATTTCCATGTAGAGGAAATAGTTTTCCACCTCTCATGGAAGCTTCCTTGAGGATAGAGCCAATCCCATGATTGTAGGGATTCCAACTCCCCTTCCACCATCTATATAAGCTTGCCTTTCCCTTTGCAAGCTAATCTCCAAGAGCCTTCATAGCCTAAAGAATGCTACAAGAGCTTTGATAGTCCTCATAGTGCCAAATCCATAGCAAGGAGATTGACGATCGAAGAGAGAGGCTTGTCCCCATTCCTGACAAGCTTTACCAAGATGTATTCCGCTGACGACCCGCTGAAGGAAGGTTCAGTGTTAGAGCTTGGTTGTATTTTCCTTTGTATGAATTAATGATAAGAAACTATTGGTTATGGTTCCACTCATATTGTTCGCTATGATCATGAGTTGTGTCTTCTCTGGCTGATACATAATTGAATATATCGGGTTTTACGCTTGTGTTTATCGTTTTTCTTGCGTGTGCAGGTGTTCGATCGCGGCGAGTGAGAGGATTGTGATCTACTGAAGCAAGGAAACGGGAGCGCCATATTCTCTACAAACAACAGCGTTAGACTTGAGGTAGGCCTTCATCGCAAGTTGGTCTATTGTAATTATGAACTTGCTCCTTAGCATGATACGATTGTTGCTAGACTCGAGTTGGGCTAGTAGGGATTGCCTCTGTCCGCAGAGGGGATTTACCTCCACAAAAAATTGGCGACTCCGCTGGGGACTTAGCTTGTTGTTTGCTTTATAAACTACAGACGGAGCCTGAAGTTAGCCAGATAGCCTTCGAAACGCTCTTTCTCTGCATTAGCGAAAGTAGATGAATGCTGCTTCAGTCAATCTCTGGTCTTGTTTATGAACTAAACACTTGGAGTATTTTCTTGTCTTTCAGTCGATTCTTGACTTTGCTTGCTTGATCAGCTCTTTTGGCTGGCTCTTTTCGTGAGTTTGGCTTTTGGTTTGAGATTCAACATCACTGGTCTGTTCCTTGGATTGCTCTTTTTTATTTTTTCCACAGCAAACTTGACTGGCACTCTTATTAGCCTGACAGTCGCGCCAATTGGTGCTAGTTGCCAGTTTACTACCCACGCCAATCCTGTTATGGCGCTAGTTTCCGCCTGACAGTCGTGCCAATCCTGGAAGGTGCTAGGGTTTGCTCTGTTCTTAGCTTTCTGAGCTTGATCTGTGATTTTGGTTTCATTTCTTCGACTACCTGAGTGTTCTGGAGCCTTGTTTGATTGACTGTGACCTTCATCCTTTGGTTTTTTGCCCGTTTCTATCGATTTTACATTCTAGCCCTAGGGCATCTAGGTGCTATTGTGCGTCGAGCCTCCCTTGGGATTTTGTGGTTTTTATCTGCTCAGTCAACTTTGTCATTGCTTCTCTGCATTCATTTGGTGGTTGTCTATCATTTTATTGCGTTATTTGAGTGATTGGATTCTTCTTCATTTGAATTCCGCTTTGTCTCGCTTTGAGCCTAGATTACATGGTTCATTTGAGTCTTGGAGATTCTGCTTGAAGTGGTGAGTCTGGTCTTGGTTGGGAGAAATTATTTTTTTTTTCATTTTCAGGCGTTGGCGATTGTTATCATTTAGCAACCCACGCCAATTTGCCATTGGCGCTAGTTGTCAATGAGAAAGTTGCGCTAGTTGGCGTTAGTTGTCAATGATAAAGTCGTGCCAATTTCAGGGTGTGTGAAAATTGGGATTTTTTCCTTAAATCCTTCACCAGTGTGTCTTTCCCTTCTGGTCTTTTCACTTTATGAGCATAGATTACATTGCTCATTGTTTGAAATTTCTTATTTCCATGATTTTTTGATGTAAAAGGGAATGAATGCCTTGTTTTGATCTCTTTCTTTGGAAGTCCTCTTTGTGTTTGACCTCATATGTCTTGTCGCCTTTTGAGGGATTTCATGACAAAGTGTTTGAAACAATGATTGCATTCTTAGTGTTTGTTTACATCTCTTTTGCATTCATCCTTCATTAAAGATATTTGCGTTCTTTTAGTTTTCGTCTCATAGTTTTCTTTTCATTTAAATGCATTAGATCACATTGCATCGAAAAGTATTTTTTGAGATTTATCATTGGACTTAGATCACATTGTTTAATGATTGAAAGCTAAAAGTCTCTTTGAGTGCATTCTCCTTCATTAAAATCATGCATTAAGTAGATTCTCATTTCATCGTAAAATGCATTGAGTGCATTCTTATCATTTGAAAAGGAAAAAGGAAATTGTGCATAGATTACAATTGCATAGTTTTCGAAAAAAGAGGATTTTGCATAGATTACATTGCATAATTTGCATCATTGAGTGTTTGGAATTAATTTTGTTTGTGAAAGTCATCTAGTTTGGAAAAAATTTCGTTTACAATGTTGTTGTTTATTGCATCATTATTTGAAGCTCTTCTCTTAACTAGATAGCATTCATTGAATTGAAAAGTTTTCTTTTCTCATATAGCTGCATATAGGAGATTGTCAGATGACACTCGCTAGGGCCTGAAAACCGAGATATAATTGAAGATAAACATTAAAATTTATTCAATTTACACTAAGGCAACATTGAAACATTAACGAAATATTTAGAGGTCTAGGCTAGAGACGTGTTCCGACGTCTTTAAACCTAGTAGCTGTCATTCGCCTCTTGGCTTTAGACAGCACTAGTACGGACTTGTGCTCCCCGTACCACTGCGTATATAAAGGAAGACCCCACTAGGTTGCTATCCTTTATCCATAGGAAGCCGAGTCTGCTGCCCTATACCCATGATACACCAGACACAGCATTCGGGGAGATTGCCTACACGTACGTTAAGTCCTTGGTTGATTTCTCTTTCATTTTGAAACCAAGGTGTATATTGCAGTTCATAGTTATTTGGTACACCCTTTGCCTAGAATTCCTGAGCAGTAATTTTGATCTTATCTGACTCCTTAAATTTTAAAATATCATCAAGCGCTTGTCCTTTCACGCTTGCTTCAAAACTTAAAGAGATAGAGTCACCTTTCATCCGTTTCTCGACTCTTAAAACATGAAACGGTGAAGTTTCGAAGTTTCAATGTGGTAAAATAAATCACCCGCGCTCACATGCCCTTTTAGAGTTTTCTTGTTGGCCGTTTGATTGTGTGCCTTGGTTTTTAGCCCGTGTGTGGTTTTGAGTTGTTGATGGAAACTTTTCCGGAGTTCACAAACCAAGGAATCCCCTTTGATGGGAATCCGAGTCTTTTTCCTCCTTTTTGGAATGTTGGTGCTCCTTATATGGCAACGTTGTCCCTTCCTGGGTTAACTGTTGGGTTTCCTGTTTGGTTGTTCTCAACTTCTGTGGTCCCGAATGTCCCGGCGACTGTTCAATCAGTTCCTACGCCTGAACAACATCATGTTGATTCCAAGGTGGACCTCTCCCCTTCTTCGCCTGTTTCTGTGTCCTCATCTTCTACTTCACCTGGTGAAAGTTTGGATTCGAGTAACCAGGTGGCTAAGAAGAAGAATAAGAAGAAGACAAAGAAGAAGAAGTCTGATAAGAGAGAGGATAAGGCTGCATCTACTGCCTCCAAAACATCTCCTCTTGATAAAACTTCCAACCCTCCACGGAAAGTCAAGTTCCCTTGCATGTTGTGCACGGGAGACCATCTTCGAGATTTCCCTGGCATTCCCAAGGTGCTCGAAGTATGGTCCAACAGTCGTTCGCCATTGCCTTTGGCTTCTGGGAGTCAAGTTGGGGGCACGCCTTCAACTGGTGCTGGTAAGGCTCCTAAGAAGCAGGGTAAGATTACTAATCCCTGTAAGTTGTGTGAAGGACACCATGCCATTCACCTTTGTCCGTCTATGAATGAAGCCAAAAGGATTTTGGACAACTCATCTATTTCTAGGCATGCCTTCCGATTGGTTACAAACAACTTTCTTTGAGTCCTCCACCAGCTGATCCTATGATTGGTCAAGAGTCATCCTTGGTCAATCCCGCTCCCTCGGAAATTCAAATTTAGGAATCCATCCCTTACCAACCATTGGTCATGGGATCGGTTGAAATGGCCCCATCTGCGGTGCACCAGGTCTTTTCTGTTGAGAGTGGATCTCACACCCCTTAGGTTCTTCTTGTTTCTTCGGATTCTTCAGACTTGGAGAAAGATTTTCCTATCCCTATATCTCAAGAAGCTGCTTCTTCGCCTCCCGTGATGGAGGTCCCAAAGGATACTCCTCTTGCCTTCGAGATGGAGGTCGTGGAGGATGCTCCTTCTTCTTCCGTAACACCAGGGGAAGACCATCTCGGTTTGATGGTAGCCCCTCCAAGTAGTTTGGTCGCTTCCTTTGATTGGAATCGATTTGCAGGATACCGCCTTCCGTCTTATGTGCCTTTCGAGATAACAGTACAGGCCTTTGGTCTGGTTGTACCCAGCACCATTATAGATGAAGGCGCATCTGTTAGTGTTCTATCCTCAACTACCTGGCAAGCTTTCGATTTGTCGCCGCTTGCGCCTGTTACGTAGAATCTGTTGGCATTTAACAGAAGAACGAGTCAACCATTAGGGATCCTTCCAAGGTTACCTGTTACTTTGGGAGGTAAAATCGTCCATATGGACGTGATGGTTGTTTCAGGCCCCTTGGATTTCAATATTCTCTTGGGGCGCGATTACACCTATCCCATGGGAGCGCTTGTCTCCTCCCTTTTTCGTGTGGTCTGTTTTCCGCATGAAGGATGGATCGTGACCATTGATCAACTTTCATTCTTTGGTCCTGATATGGCAGCTGGCCCACCATCATCCCTTCCTAGTTTTTATCCACCTGTTGTATTTGCCCCACTACAGGTCAACTATGTGGCTACCTACCCCGTGCCTATACTCAGTGATAGTGCCATTGTGCATTAGGTGCTAGGGGCATTGGGTCTTGACTTCCAGGATGTTTTCCTTCCATCGGGAGTGGAACTCTTGGAAGTGATGACTTCTGGTTCATTATGATGAGGTCAGTCGGAGCACAGTTCGTTTTCCTGTGTCAAGCTCTTTAAAAAATGAAACTAGGTTGTCGGAGCATGGTTCTTTTCCTGTGTCAAGCTCCTTAAAAAATGAAACCGGGTCTGGTCAGAGCATGGTTCCCTTCTTATGTCAAGCTCTTTAAAAAATGAAACTAGGTTATCGGAGCATGGTTCTTTTCCTGTGTCAAGCTCCTTAAAAAATGAAATCGGGTCTGGTTGGAGCAGAGTTCCTTGTCTTGTGTCAAGCTCCTCAAAAAATGAAACAAGGTTGTCGGAGCAGAGTTCCTTGTCTTGTGCCAAGCTCCTCAAACCATGAAACAAGGTGTCCTGAGGATAGTTATTTTAATGTGTCAACCTCATTAAAATAATGAAACACGTTCTTATTCAATTCGAGTCTTTGATCAGATCTTGTAAAATCCCAGTCGAGTCTTCCTTAGATCTCGTAACTTGAACCTTCACTCCCTCCATCTGTTTACTCAGGTGCATGGACTGAAGCTTGGGGGGCATGTACCTTGAATTGAGTCACCATGTTGGGGGCATGCTTACTTTTTCAAGCATAGTTTGTTTCCATTTCAAGCTTGTGTAAAAATGAAAACTGGTTTCAAGCATAGTTTATCTTTGTTTCAAGCTTATGTAAAAATGAAACCAACTTCAAGCAGAGTTTCTTGATTTCAAGCTTGTGTAAAAATGAAACCTTTCCCATTTTACATCCTGTGATTGCCATTTTATCAGCCTGTTTTTCTAGATGAGCCTTGGTTTTCTCATTCCATCGTCACTATCTGCTTGGCCGATCATATGCCTTCACTTGGTTGTTTTAACCATTCCTGAGGAACTGCTGCGATGAGTGGTCTTGTTAGCTAGCCTCTTAACTTTTACTTGTTCTAAGAAGTTCCTCCATCACTGGAACCAGTTGCTACCCTTTATACCACTCGTTCCTCCAGGAGGAGTCAACTTTCAGCGCTTTTCTGACTCTCTAAACATGAAAATATTTCCGAGTCCCTTGTTGTTTCAATCTCGTTAAAGTGGACGCGAAAAGACATCTACCCAGTATATGTTTACCCCTTTTTCGGGCTAGGATGGATTACTTACGAAAAAGGAATACCCTAGCCTGTCACGACTAGGAGGTTTTCTCAGACATAGTTTTCTACCTTTTCGGGTCTGAGGAACTATTTACGAAAAGGGACTGTTGGAGTTTACTTTTCTGTTGTCTTTTCAAAATCTCTAAACATCAAAAGACAATGAGTTCTCCCTTTGTCAGACTCGTTAAACCCTGATGACATTGGATTCAGTCATAATGACGATATTCGAGTTTCTCCTTCCTAGGGCTCGTTAAATGTACTAGGATGGATTCGTCCGAAGGACGGACTTATATGACAAGCATATGGTATCCTCTTAAAGCTTGTGTAAAAATAAAGAGGTACTCGCCAGAAATGGTGGGGAAAAATGGAACCAGAATCATTGTCATGTCGGCAGTATGTCACTCTTGAACATGGCACTTGTCTGCATTCGTGTCAGGTTGGGGACATCTCACCTCATTGTCTGTTAGCCTCCGTGGGTTTGGGTAATCCCTTTTGACCTCTCATCTGCTCTTTGCTTCGTCATCATGACCTCTGATCTTTTGATGTCAAATACTACCAAACTCACTGTCGTGCCGCCATATGTTTAAGAGAAGTTGACCTCTGAAAAATTTCAACCTTCCTCTGATTCTCCTCTAATCTTGATTCACAAAAACATTATACTCCTCTGTCTCACGTTGATGATGTGGGAAACACTATGGTCCACCTTCAATCAAGGTCACTTCCTGTCGACTTCATCTCATTATCCAGGAAGCTGATCTAGAGACTCCCTTCTGGTACCATGGATCCTGCATGCCTCAATGGTAGGTTCTTCGCATTCGATGTGAGGTTTTCATCATTGGCCTCCGATCGAGTGATTCTATGGGTGTTTGATGCCAGCTCACTGATTCACATGCCGTAGATTGTACCTATAGTACCTTGAGGGCCATTGTCATTATTGGTTGTACCTCTCGTGTTTGTTAACAACTTTCATCATTGGCTGGTTATCAGGCGATGTTCTTGCATGTTCGACTTCAACTCACTTATTCGCATGCTTGAACTTGTACTTTGTTCGGGTCGAGATGGAGCGCAAGACCCTGGATTTTGTCTGTTGGAATCCAGGCTACGATTTTGTGGATTATTATGATTGGTTACATGACTCACTGATTGGATGGCTGCGACCATACCTGAGTCTCTTTATCGATCCTTATTGGATGGCTGCGTCCATGCCTTGGATCTGGATTATTGTAAACTCTGTTATGGATGGCTGTGCCCATACCACATATATCATGTATTTGAGATATCAATTGTACTTCTCTACGCAGGTTTTCTGACGGCAGTGTTTTCAGTTGGACACGTTCTCGTAAAGCATTTCACCCCTCTCTCTCTTTCGGGCCTCATGCTTTAGGGGGCATCTGTTACCCAACAATTTGTCATCGTCCCTACAATTTCCCGTCCCGCACATTGGAGGGCTTATTCCGTGACCTGTGAGTAGTGACATGATCTGAAAACACTTTCATGGTATTCCCCTAGACATGGACTTTCATTCCCCTGAAGACAACTCCTTGTGAAAAACCCTAAAAATAGCATTTTTATCCTTGGCGCGACTAGCCAGTGTTATACCCGCGCCAATGGGGGAAATAATCCAAAGAGGGCACGCCAATTGGCGCTCTATCTCAGAGTCGCACTCGCGCCAGGCTTAATAAAGGGTGTTTTTAAAAAATAAATGGAAGAATATTGACTCCAACCAACTCCTGAACTAGTCTCTAAATTGGGTTGGGACGTTTGGCTCCAGATTTCCATGTAGAGGAAGTAGTTTTCCACCTCTCATGGAAGCTTCCTTGAGGATAGGGCCAATCCCATGATTGTAGGGATCCCAACTCCCCTTCCACCATCTATATAAGCTTGCCTTTTCCATTTGCAAGCTAATCTCCAAGAGCCTTCATAGCCTAAAGAATGTTGCAAGAGCTTTGATAGTCCTCATAGTGCCAAATCCGTAGCAAGGAGATTGACGATCGAAGAGAGAGGCTTGTCCCCATTCCCGACAAGCTTTACTGAGACGTATTCCACTGATGACCCGCCGAAGGAAGGTTCAGCGTCAGAGCCTGGTTGTATTTTCCTTTGTATGGATTAATGATAAGCGACTATTGGTTATGGTTCCACTCATATTGTTCATTATGATCATGAGTTGTGTCTTCTCTGACTGATACATAATTGCATATATCGGGTTTTACGCTTGTGTTTTTCGTGTTTCTTGCGTGTGCAAGTGTTCGATCGCAGCGAGCGAGAGGATTGTGCTCTGTTAAAGCAAGGAAATGGGAGTTCCATCTTCTCTACAAACAACAACGTTGGACTTGAGGTAGGCCTTCATCGCAAGTTGGTCTATTGCAATTAGGAACTTGCACCTTAGCGTGATACGATTGTTGCTAGACCCGAGTTGGGCTAGTAGGGATCGCCTCTGTCCGCAGAGGGGATTTACCTCCACAATAGAAAGCAAGGTATATGTAACATTATTTTATTGAAGAATCATTCTTTCATACCACAAGCAGGGCCACTGCTACCAACAGGCGTTCATAGCGTCGACAGGGTTGCTTTTTAACCCGAAAAATGAGTCATGATCCTTATGTGATAATAGTTATTTTATTATTTTGATAGAGAGATCGCCATGATGGTATGGTAGCCAGGTAATCATGGTGCCATTCACTAGAGTTGTAGAGAAATGATCAAGTCGTCTCGTGATGAGACCTCCTGTCCTTCAAGTTAGAAGGTCATTACCCTGGTGTAGTTGCCATAATAGGCATGTCAATTTCTTAGACTCGAATGATCATGGTAGGTTGGCTCGTGATGAGACCCCCTATCCTCTCTTAAGATATGTAAATGTAGTATTTGCTTTTGTATTTTAGTAGTTTGATCCATTCGGAGGTCACCGTGCTAGTGTGGTTTCTAGATAATTACAGTGCCATTCACTAGAATTGTAACAGAGTGATCAGGCCAGCTCATGATGAGACCTCCTGTCCTTCTAATAGATTATAAGGTCATTACCCTGGTGTGGTGGCCATAGTGGGCATGTCACTTGCTCAATTCCTATGATCATGGTAGGCTGACTCGTGATGAGACCCCCTATCCTCTTTTGGGATTTTCATGTCACACCATGATTGCTAAGGAAGGCTCATTGACTCCTTAAGAGTGAGGGATGGTGAAAGAAGTAGAAAAAATAATACCATTAATATGCCTTGTTCCATTTCTTCATGTTGTAGGGTCATATTACTCGAATAGTGCAAAAAGACATATCATTATAGGGTCTTGAGTCGCTTGATATCATATTCAAAATACGGGTGGTTTTAGCCCTTATGTTGATGTGTGTATAATATCAGCTTCTGTTTAAGAATTGTAGTATCAGAAAACGTCATATTTGAAATTTTATCAATTGCTTTCTCTCCTTCAAGTGCCATTCCCTGCTCAAGGTTATTCAATAAAAAGAATGGCTATTTTAAGATATTGAGAAGCAGCTTCTTTAAATATTGGTTGGGAATAATGCTTAAAAAATGTTGAAGGGTGTTCAAAAAAAGCTCAAAAATGCTAAAACGCTCAAAAAATGCTAAACAAATGCTCAAAAATGGGTATTTTTGTTGAAGGAATAGTCAGCTTGTTCAAATATGAAACAACAGCTGTTTCCAAATGGAATAGCACAAGCAGTGCGGCAAAAAATGCTTAAAATTTGATTGAACTGCTGTCGTTCAGAAATTGAACAACAAATGTTCTTGGATAGAACAACAAAGTTAAAAAAACGTAGCAAAAAGCTGTTCAATTCTGTTGAATTGTTGCCATTTAGGGATTGGACATCAGCTGTTCTGGATTTGAACAACAAAAATTAAAAACGTAGCAAAACACTCTTCAATTCTATTGAACTACTGTGATTCAGGGATTGAACAACAGCTGTTCTGGATTTGAACAACAAAAATTAAAAAAGCGGCAAAAAGATGTTCAATTTGGTTGAACTGGTGCTGTTTGAAAATTGAACAACAGCTATTCTGGAATTGAACAGAAAAACTTAAAAACTCGACAACAGGCTGTTCAATTCAATTGAACTACTGCTATTAAAAAATTGAACAGTAGCTGTTCTAGAATTGAACAACGAAACTTAAAAACTCGACAACAGGTTGTTCAATTCAATTGAGCTGCTGCTGTTCAAAAATTGAACAACAATTGTTCTGGAATTGAATAGCAAAACTTAAAACTCGACAATAAGCTATTCAATGCAATTGAACTGCTGCTGTTCAAAAATTGGACAGCAGCTGTTCTAGAATTGAGCAACAAATCTTAGAAACTCAACCAAAAAGCTGTTCATTTCGATGGAACTGCTGCTGTTCAAAAATTGAACAACAACTATTCATAAACTGGACAAAAACTGTTCATAAACTGGACAACAAAGTAAGAAATTAAAAACAACAAAACCCTGTAGAAGAATGGATTGTAAATGGGACGAATATACAATTATATACATAATCTACAAGTGATGTTGTCAAACCTCTCATGTACATGAGTTTGTGGGGTTGTCACCCCCTTGTACCACAACTCGGATGGTGGGATCTTCTCGTGCTTGTTGAAAAAAGGATTGCTTCATGAGAGGTTTGTGATAGAGGCATACTCTGTGACCGTTAACTCGGAATGTTGAGCCGAATCTGTCTATCATGGTCAAAGTGAGGGTACCATTGCTATGCACTTCCTGAATCTCATATGGACCAAGCCTTTTTGTTTGAAATTTTCTTGGAAAGTCTTGGAATCTGGAATCATATAGGAGTGCCCAATCTCCTTTTTGGAATACTTTATTTTTTATTAGATTGTCGTGCCACATTGCTCGTTATTGTTTAATGATCATTGTACGTTGCAAGGCAAGCAGTCGAATTTCATCCAGTTCATTTATTTGTTAAAGTCATTTAGTTTGAGCATCCGTTAAGTCCAGTCCTACTTCCTTGGCTATTCTCAGTGTTTTAATTTCAAACTCAATAGGGAAGATAGTTTCTCTCCCAAATACTATATGATATGGTGAATATCCAGTGGTATTTCTCCAGGTTGTTCGATAAGCCCATAAGGCTTCTGGAAATCTAGTGGCCCTGTCCCGGCGGTGTGCTGATATTGTCTTGGTAAGGATTGCCTCTAGGACTTTGTTAGTGCTTTCGACTTGTCCATTTTCCTGCGGGTGGTAAGGAGACATAATTCTATGAATGAAATTTTTAAAGTAGATATGATCTTATTTCCTGTGAAATGTGCCCCCCTGTCAGTTATCACTTCCCTTGGTAGGTCATATCGTACAAATAGTTCGAAGAGAAATTTAATTACTGATTCTTCCATGGCTCTTGGCAAAGCTACTGCTTCCACCCATTTCGTAACATAATCTGTGGAAAATAATATGTAGGCTTTCTGGTTTGATGGCAAACTAAATGGCCCAACGAAGTCAAACACCCATTGTTCAAATGGTTCTACCACCAATTGTGGTTGCAGTGACATTTCATCAGCTTGGCCAGAATGGCCCATCCTTTGGCAGCTGTCATAGGGCTGAATGTACTTCTTTGCATATTTAAAAATTGTAGGTCAAAATAGCCTAATTACAGTATTTTATGCCCTATCCTTCGGTCTGCAAAGTGACCACCGCAGGGTTCATCGTGACAGGCACGTAGGATGTCATGGATTTCATCCTCCCTTATGCATCGACGTATCTGCATATCAGCCCCTGTATGAAATAAATATCCCTCAATCCAGGAGAATCCTGAACTACGTTGTACAATTAACTTCCATTCTCTTGTCGTCAAATGTTTGGGTAGCTTCCCAACTTCCAGATAATTTTCACATCTGCATACCACGGGGTTTTGACTGCTACAACAAATAGGTGTTCATCTGGAAATTGATCAGCAACTGTTGATGCGTCATCTGTTTTTGGGACTCTTAATAGAAAGTCTGTGACTATGTTCTCCTTCCCTGGACGATCTCTAATTGTTATATCGAATTTTTGTAATAATAGTATCTAGCGAGTTATTCTTCTATTCGTGATCGGTTTATTTGCTAAATATATGATAGCAGAATGGTCAGTGCACAGGAATACTTGATATCCTGTTATGTAGTGCCTAAATTTATTGATAGCATAAATTACAGCTAAGAACTCTTTCTCGGTTATTGTGTAGTTTAGCTCAGCGGGGGTAAGATTCTTGCTAATATAATAGATAGCATATGGTTTTCGGTCTTCTTCTTGGCCGGGGACTGCTATTATTGCTGTATCAGACGCATCGGAAGAGATATGAAAGGGGAGTTTCCAGTCAGGACCTCGCAAGATTGGTGCTGTGGAGACGAGCTTCTTTAATTCTGTAAAAGCAGTCACATTTTTCAGTCCACTGAAATTCAACATTGCCAGTTAAAGCATACAAAGGTGCAGCTATCTGTGAGAATTTTTTTATAAATCTGCAGTAATATCCTGCATACCCCAGGAAACTGCGTACCTCTATTTGTGTACAGGGTGTGGCCAACAAAAGAATTATCTTTATTTTAGCCGGGTCTACCTGGATTCCTGCCGCAGAAATGTAGTGGCCTAGGATTACCCCTTCAGTCATCATCATGTGGCATTTCTCATTGCTTAGACACAATATAGTAGCAATACATCGTTCCAGTACCTTGTCTAATGTTTCTAGAGATTGGTCAAAATATTCCCCATAGGGTGTAAAATCATCCATGTAAATTTCAAGTCCTTCATTTATTAAATCAGAAAAAATACTAATTATGGGTGTTTGAAATGTTGCCAGAGCATTACATAATCCAAATGGTAACACTCTGTAAGTGAAAGTTCCCCATGGGCAGGTAAAGGTTGTCTTATCTTGATCTTCAGGGGCTATTTGTATCTGATTATATCCACTGAATCCGTCAAGAAAAGAGAAAAAAAAAATTCTAGCTAATGCGTCAAGGACTTGGTCAATAAAGGGAAGGGGGAAATGATCTTTTTGAGTTGCTTTATTTAATTCTCTATAGTCTACGCAAATCCTCCACTTCCCATTCTTTTTAGGGACAACCTCCAAAGGGGAGACCAATTTCTGTCTGATATATGATAAATAAAATTTACATCTAGGAGCTTTTGGAGTTCTTCTTTTTCATTTTCTTTTAAATGGGGATTCAGTCATCGTTGCGGTTGTCAAACAGGCCGAGTCCCTCTATCAGTATAGATATGATGCGTGCACAACTGTGGGTCCAAGCCCTTCATGTCTTGGTAGTCCCACGCGAATGCACCTTGGTGATTTTTAAGTATTTTTACAAGTTTCTACCTTTGGTTGTCATCCAGTCTACTGTTAATATTCAAAATATTACCTGGTTCGATTTCAATAGGTATACTATTACAAATAGTGTTTGTAGGATTATATTGGGTCTCAAAGTCTGTTACGATATTTTCTTGCCCTTCATGCTCGAGGAGTGTTTTCATCATTTGGCATTTCAAATTTTTGGTTTTGGGTGGCTGGTTCATCATGTTACTAATCAGATCATCTTCAGTTTGATTTTTAAATTCGAGAGCCTCTACCAGTGTGAGGGGTGGACGGATGTTTTGCTCCCAATATGTGTCTGGGTGTTTGTGAATTTTTATCGTGGGCAGACTTGGTTTGGCAGGTGGATAGATTACAATCTTCTTTACAGAATTTCCTCTAGTGATAGTCATGCTGCCCGTTTGGCAGCCTATGTAAGCATCTGTCGTGGCCAGCCAAGGCCGCCCAAGAATCAATGGGTGTCATTCCATCCTGTTTTTCAGATTAATGACTAAAAAAATAGCAGGGTATTCCCATGAGTCTACTGAGAGCATAATGTCTTGCACTATGCCTTCTGGTCTTATAACATATCTGTCAGCTAATTCCAGGAGTGTGGCTGTAGGTTCGAGGACCTATATGCCTAGTTTTTCACAAGCCTTCGTAGTTAGGATGTTGATGGCTGCCCCAAGGTCAACCAATGTGTTTGGAAATGAATGTCTAGAAATTTGTACGGTTACAATGGGGTTTCCTGGGTCTTCAAATTTTACAAGTGATTCTTTTCCTAACAATAAGTCAGACAGAATTCCTACTACATGAATGGTAGGTGCAGCCATGTTTTCCTAATTTGTTTCTTTCCACATAACTCCTTGATTGTTTTTGCATAGATAGGAATGTCCTGGATGGCCTGCAAAAGAGGAATTTTGACACAAAGATTTCTTAATTCCCCTAGGATGTGAAACTCTGAGTGGATTATAGGTCTGGGTAAGTTTAATCTCTAAGGAAATGGTGGTGGAGTTATTTTAATATCTTCAAGTCTTTGTTGTTCCATTGTTTCCTCGTATTTGCGTGTTTTTGTTATCTCCGTTGAGCTAGGCCCTATGGATGTTTCAATTTGGGATTGAGGTGGAGTTGGGGCCTCTATGGGCAATATGGTATGTCCCGAACTCAACTTCAATTCGTTACATTGTTTTTGTTCGTTTTTGGGTGTTGGATTATCTATGATTTGAATTAATTGAACTGGTCTATTATTGGGATTGGGATTGGGTTGGGCTGGTAATTGAGGTCGTATGACAAGCTGCTGGTTATGTTGAATGGGGTAAGGGGCTGGTAATTTTTGAGTTCCTACTCCTATTGGTAAATTTCCCATCCTCGTAGGTCGTTGCTAGTTCCAGTTGTTGTTTTTTGTACGGGGGTTTGGCCATGGTTTTGATAAGGGATATTCTGCCAATAAGGGGGAGAATTAGGGAAGTTTTTCTAGTTACTTCCTGACTGATTTTGCACAGGCCAGGGTGGAATAGGGAAGGTTTGGTTTGGCCAAGTTGGGAAGGGGTTTTGATTATGCCAAGTTGTTGTAGGGTTTTGCTGGTTGTATTGGGGAATTGGAAATTATTGAGGTAGGTCTTGCGGTATGCCAGGTCGTGCCTGCCATTGCCAATGCTGATTCATTAAATAGACTGGTTCTGTTTCTTCTTCTATTAATTTGTAGATGGATTTCAGCCCAGGGAGTGAAGGAAACTGGTCCGTAGTATGATCCTTAGTGCAGATAGCACATGTTTGGACCATGTCTAAAGGACACTCCCTTTGGCTGTGCTTCTTCCGACATTTTGGGTAGAAGACGGCCAGATATTGTTCAGCTATTGCTTGTTTTTGTTTGGCTTGCAGAACATCAAGTTGTGTGTTCAAAGTGCCCAAGATGTCGGTTTTGAATTTTTCTAAGAGATTTCCAAATTCTGCCCTAGTTACATTACTACTGGTCTGCTTAAGATCACGCCCAATAGGTTTGTTACGTGAGCTACCCCGAAAACATCTAATACATAAGGAGATAATCTCTTCATATTATTCTTGATAAATATCTCTTTTTCCCATTATGTTAAGTAATTCAACCCATTCCTCCTTCATCCCCTTAAGTATTGTGGCTTTTAAAATGTCCTTGGACAATGTAGTATATGGGGATCTTTATAAATTGTATTGAAATCTTCTAGTGTTTCATTGTCTTTTGCAGTCATGTTAAAGATTTCGTTTTCTAGGTCTCGGGTTCGGAAATAGTCTTGGTATTTGGTAAGAAAGGAATTCTTCATTTGGTCCCAGTTGTTTATAGTTCCCCCTCCTAACCCCATGAACCAGCGGAGAGTCCTCCCTTTCAAGGTGGAGGGGAATAATTTTAATTTCTAGGGATCGATGGTGTAATCATCCTCTACATAAGACATCAAATTCAAATAAGAATGCATCAGGATCTTCTGTGGTTAATCCATGAAAGGTAGGGATGTTATACAAGGGAATGGCTTTCATAGGGGCATTGGCAGCATGATCAACGATGGGGTAATCCAATGTTGATGTCTACCTCTGATTTTGATTTTGATTATTTTCCATTTGATCAAAGATGTGCCAGAAATCTTCAGGAATTTCTTGATCTGGGGGGGAGATTTTAATAGGCTTGGAAGGTGAATGTGGTGAAGGTTTTATAACACTTCGCTAATTTGGGATTCCAAGGAGTTCTGTTTTGATTACTTCTTCAAGAGATTTAGGTATCTCTATGTGAATTTCTCCACTAGCTTCTCCCTTGCCTTCTTGAAAATTGCAAGAGCCTCCCTCTTTTGAAAGGTCAATGTTTTGATAAATGGCAGTCTGCATGCTTTGCTTAGACCCTTCTGTCTTGCTGTGAATCTCAACGTAGGCTACAGATGGTGAGGTTGCTACCCGAGGGGGTATGTTAGGATTTTGGATGGGAGTGGCTTTTGATCCTATAGATGCCTGATATTCAGCTTTCTTAATGATTTCGTATATATATGTTGTCTTCCCAAGGATCACCGGTCCTTTGGGTTGTGGTCATGACTGGTTTTGAGTTGTTTCTATCTTTTTATTAGGCATACAATAGGAGCACCTATCCTATGGTTTCTGTATAGATTGCTAGAGGGTGGGCTAAAGGGCAAGCATGTTGCTTACCAGTACGCAGGTTCTTACCTTTCAATTTCAATACCAAATTCCTCACAGCAATGGAAAAAGAATGAATTAAAGGAGATAATTATCAACACTCTCCCCGGCAACGGTGCCAAAATGTTGAGTCAGATAGAGGTGACTTTTTGTGACAACTCTATTGTACCTTCATTTAATTATCAACCCAGGGTAAGTCTTTTATTCCAAGAGTGTCAACACAATATATGCAAGTTAAATGATCTATGGGTGCTCTTTGTCAATGTTTAGAAGGAATTAATAACTTTGGAAGCTTGTTGATCCTAAAGAATATGTCTTAGATGGATCTTTTAGCCTAAAGCTGAGTAAGGGGATTTGAGGTTTCTTTACTGGAATAAAACAACAGTTCTATTAAATTGAACAACGATCTAGATAAATCAAGCAGGAATTGAAATGACAGTAATGAAATTAAGCAGAACAATAGTCTAACTAAATTGTTTCAGACATGGAATTGAATTGAATCGATGACCTAGCGATCTAAGCAGTAATGAAGCAGCTATTCGGCTAACAATATAACTAGAATGGTGACTAGTTGTGTAATAATGAAACAACAATTAAACAATATGACTAGCTTTGCAATAATGAAACAACAGTAGAACTAAGCAATATAACTAGCTGCGCAATAATGAAACAACAATATAACTAAGCAATACAACTAGCTGTGCAATAATGAAACAACATTAGAACTAAGCTAGTAGCAATGAAAAGCAATAGAACCGAATGGGTCAAATAACTCATATAGCTATCATTAAGTAATTTTGCAATGGAGTTCTCTGTAAGACTTAATTAAAAAAAATTAATCAATTGGTTAATTTCTTTATTATGCCATGCAATGCATGGAGATGCAGAATGTTGAAATCAATCTTTCTACGGCCTAGAAATTAACTATCATGACAACAGATGAACCAATATTAACAAAACATTATTAGAAACGAGATTGCACTTGTCTCATTCTAAGAACGCAATTTCCAATGATTCATTAAAGAATAAGAGAAATAATTATATCAATGGAAATATGTATTAAAACTGCACCAAGTTAACAGATATAGATTCTGTGACATTTTAGAACATGGAAACGTGCGTGTAGCTCCCAGAGGTTGGGCCAAGACCTATAGAAGCCTCAGCACTGAGGAAACTTCAGAATATAGTTACTCAAAACTCTTTGTTACATCCAGGAATGCTACGAAATATAATTAGACAAACTGTTCAAGATTTTCTATTCTCGGATTGCCCTCTCATTTTGTTCTTTGCCTCTTTAAAGGCAATCTTCGGAATTTCAAGAATGTATCTCAATCGACAGCCTGCTACACGTGGCTATCATTTGAGTTCTTAGACTCAATCTGCTCATTCGCCTTCTATTGGATGTTTTGACTGCTTCGTCTTTGCGTCCGTCAATTGGCTTTATTTGATATTGGTTTAGGCATTCCTAGTTTCCTACAGGTAAAGACAAAAAAGAGTCAATTCCTTATTATAAATCGTCCTTTCTATCATTAGTCTGATTGTTCCTATTTTTATTATTTTCATTCCTTATTGTTAATATGAAGAGGGATTTTCTTGAAATTACAATATGATTTGCAGTATTTAATGGGTGAAAATCATACCTTAGTCTAGGCCCAACACTTACTCTACCTCAAGAACTATCAGTTGAATATTTACTAATGCTAAATTCTGTAAAGAAGACATCTTCCCCAATCTATTTCTTCTTCCCAAATGTTTTTTCATGTTAAGATAGAATTTCACTTAACTCATCAAATTTTAACTTATATAGCTTTCGAATTACCTGTAAAGTTTCTAATAAATGTGTATATGATGAAGCAAAACCATAAATCAAAATAGTAGTCATGAAACTATTATCCACTGCTTGAAATCCAACAATTACTATTTCCTGCTTAATGTTCTTAAGTTTGCAAATGTATTCAAGTACATCTCCCCCTTCTATCAATTTATGTTGGAGAAACTTTGAATTGAATATCAACTTTCTTAGATTCAGGTTGTGTATCAAATAAATCTTTAAATTTTCTCAAGGCATACCTTGCATTAGAAGCATTTTCAATGTAAACATACATTTCATCATTAACTGAATATTTGATTAATACTAACGCTTTGGAATTTTTTATTTCCAATTTAGCTAGTAATATTTCATTTGTAGGTTTATTTGGTTTAACATCACCATCACATACATCTTGCCAAAGTTCATTGCAAATCAAAGTTCCTTCTATGTTCCTTTTCCATGTCTGGTAATTATATGAGTCTTAAAGTTTGTCAGATTCAGAAAATAATTTTACCAGCTTGGACAATGTAAAAGTAAATGTATGCACAAAGATGGATCACGCACCACAAAAATAAGATGGAAAACACACCATGCGCAACACCACACACAAAAAACGATCTATCAGGGCTCAGACATGACCCTCGTATAGTCATTAGAGGAGAATAGTGACTGAGCTTTGCACTTGGCTCTAGTCAACTTCTATGAAAATTTACAATGAAACTTTCTAAATTTGACTTTTTACAATGCTCTTGCAAATTGAATTCTTTGATCGTAGCCCCCCCTCAAAGTGAAAACTAATTTGAGTTATAATTTGTTTCCCTCAAAAAAATAAAATATTGCAACTTATTTCTCCAAAATTACAAACAACAAAATTACACCTTATCACTCTAAAATTGAAAAAGTTCCCCAAAATTCAACTTATCACTCCCAATATCACTCCAAAAAAATATTAAAAGGCATACTTATCTCTCAACTAAAATTTCAAAATTTCAAAATAAAACATGCACCTTCTCACTCTATTAATAAACCTTAATTTTTTTAATTTCTTTTAAACTCCCACTTAAAATAATTTTATGAAGTCCCTTTAAAAACGTGAACTAAAAAAGTGAATTCATGTTTATGGAGCCACTTGAAAAATTGAACGAAGCTCCTTTTTAAAAGGTGAAAACACACTTTCAACAATTTATAAAGCGCACCTTTAAAATTATTCATTGGAGAAGCTACATATGAGAGTAACATAATAGAGCAAAGCATGCAAATGGCGAGGATGGTGATGATGGTATCACCTTCATTTCAGAAATTGGATTTGCATTCCTCCACATCCCTTCGTCCAACATTTAGTTTCAGAGAAACAAATAGTGTGTGTGTTTGAACCACATTAAGGCCCAGTGCTCTATCTCGCAGGCTTACCCTGGTGCATATTGGAGCTAGTTTTCAGCAGGAAATATTCTTTGGAGTCAAAACATAAAATAATGTGAGGGCTTAAGGAAATATGGCACAAGAAGATGTCGTGGTTAGTGAGGAAACTCTTCAATAGTGGTCTAAAAAATATAAATGCAGGCTACTGCATGTTTTCTATTGCGTTGGGGATTTGGAAAAAAACATTAAATTTTATATTGAATGCTTGGGAATGAAGTTTCTTTGAAAGCGATACATTCCTAAAGAAATAAACAAATTCCTTTCTAGGATTTGGTCCTGTGTGAAGGCACCAATGCTTGAAATTATTCCACTGAAAAGCGCACGTTGTCTGTGAACATGCATTGATCTTCTTAGCTCTCTTGGTTGAATGTAGAGTCTGAGCAAGAATAGCCCGCTTGGGTGTGTTGTAAACTTGAATTTCAATCCATATTTCATGAATTCCACTACTTTGATGGCCTAAGAACTCGGGAGTGGAGGATCCAGGTCACAGAATGTCAAATTTGCGACAATGCATACTAAATATTCATGCCATCACCTGAGTATGAGATTGTATGCATCCAATAGTTGTGTCACAAACGCGGTAAAATTGAGAGGGTAGGTGTTGGAGTTGGAAAGAAGGAGAATGAAGTGAAGCAGGAAGTGGGGTCTGGTTGCAACCCATGAACTAATCTCTCCGGTTTGGTTAAGACTACACTATTTTCGCTTTCAGCAACCACAAATTTAAAAAATAATAAAATTTTGATAATAATAAAATTGATTTCCAGACTCAAAATATGAAATCAACAATGATAATCATTTTTCTTTTCCTTAACAAAAGCTTAAAAATTTTCATACCAATCAATAATTGACCAATTCAATGGAGTTTTCCAAGAAACTGCAAAGTTGGAATCTCCTTCTTCACATCATTTTCATCATTGTTAGCTCCAATGACACAATAGTAGCGTAAGTGTCCCGAGACACACAAATTTTATTAATAAGGAAAATAAAATTACATAAAATCCGCTAGAGTTTACACACAATCACTCAACCCTCTTGCAAGAAGAGAAACAAGCTTTAAATAATCTAATGTCCTAAACTACTTTTTTTATGGATACTTATTTAATTTACAAGTGTCCATTTACATTTAATGCTCTTATAAGAACAGTACTCCTAACTATTTTCCTAACTTAGTTCCAAAGAAACGACACCTTTCTAGATGTCATATCTTTTACAACAATTAGATATTCTAAAATGTCTCCAATATCTAATTAAATATTCTAGATAATTGAATATTATATTCTAAATAATTAATCTACAGTTTATCTATTTTTGGATCATATAACAAAAATGTCCCATGAAATACTTCAAAATGGTAGCATACAATATTTCCTCCTTGCATCAAGACTGCTCCCATAGCATACCCAATTATATCTATCTCCACTTTAAAGGGCTAGTAGAAGTTTGGTAATGCCAGAATTAGTGCTTAACTGAGATTCTTCTTTAGCTCCTCAAATACCCTATGCTAACCCTTACCCCATTGGAAACTATTGCTACTTCTTTTTATGGTATGGAGTAGTATTGCTACCACTAAAAATGAGGTTATGAATTTCCTAAGGTATTGTGTTACCCCAACGAAACTCCTAACCTCATAAACATTAGTAGGAACTGAAAATTTCACAATGGCCTCCATCTTTGTAGGATATATCTTTAACTCTCCTCCACCTATTACAAACCCCATATTCACCAAATATTGTTGTGTAAACTCACACTTCTTGATATTTTCTAGCAGGTGGTGCTTCTCTTATGTCTCCAACACCTACGTCAAATGTGATATGTGTTCCTCCAAAGTAGAATTATATAACAATATATCATCCAAATATTCAATAAAAAATGAATCTATAAAGGGGCACAATATATCATTCATTAACCTCATAAAGGTAGTTGGTGCATTGTATAGGCCAAATGGCATGAATAACCACTCATACAAACCTTGCCTGGTTTTGAAGGTGATTTTATAGGTATCTTCTTCTCTGTCTCGAACTTGGTGGTATCTAGACTATAATTCCAACTCAATGAAGTATTTTTCTTGTTGCAACTGATCTAGTAGATCATTTATCCTAGGGAGGGGGAACTTGTTCTTTGACATGATTTTGTTCAATGCCCTATAATCTATACACATTCTCCATGTCCCATCCTTCTTTGTTACAATAATGGTGGGTGACCCACATGGTGATGTACTTAGTCGAACGACACCTTTTTCTAGTAGTTGTTGCAACTATTTCTTCACCGCACTTGATTTTATAAAATACTTCCTGTAAAACCCAATGTTTGGTAATGGTAATTATGGAAATAGTTGAATCTTGTGATCTGCTTCCTTCTTGGGTGGTAACCATTTAGGCTCTCCTAGAACACATCCCTATATGCATGTAACAATTGTTCCAATTGTTGTTTTTGTTTCTTAGTACATCCCTCCAAGGATGCATTGCCTCTTATTAACTCTTCTACAAACTATTTTCTCTTAAAAATAGTAAAACATACTTTTTTCTAGAAGTGGTCAGTTTCTTGGCTCAGTTGGCCCTTACTAGTGAAATCATTGACTTGCCTTTGTGTTTGTTGAAGGTAAAAAGAATTCCATCCATGACAAGTTGGTACTGGTTGGATCTCCACATGAATATTGCATCCCGCATATACATGTAGAGACTTCCAAACACCACCCAAAATAAATCAAGGGGAACTACATCTAGTTATACTTCAACAATAAAATAAACATTAATAACAAACCTAATTTTGCATTGTTTTGTTACATTTAACTCTACATCCTTATTTCCCAATCCCAATGGATATGGGCTTGGACGATCACAAACTTCCAATCCTAATTTTTTGTCGATTTTTGTTGCAATGAGATTCACTTGTGATCTAGAGTCATAAAAATCATCAATATTTATCTTGTTTATAGGTATCTTCATGTGGAAGCGTTTGGTCATTTTGTTCTCTTCTTGTTACTGAAGGCTACTATGATTCACGTCCCTCTACATTGATGTTCAAACGATCTTATCATCCATTTCTAAGCTACTTTCAACCTTGTTTCTCAAATTAGGCTCCATGAGATTCATCTTCTTGTCTTCTTTCTTTTTGTTCTTCAGGTTAAGTTCATAATACAACTTCCAATTCTTTTCCTCTGTTTGACCATCAATTTTGCAGTGGTTGCAATGGTTGTTGGGATCTTTGCACTAGTGTGTTGTGGCTATAATATTTTTATGTTTTCCCCATTTCCACTTCTTCTTTCCATCCTTAGATGCATCTTGTTGCTTCTTCTTCTTCGATACATTTGATTTCCCTTATCGAGGTATTGTACATATATAAAAGCCTCATTAATCAATCTAGGCTTGAACAACATTACTTGCTTTCACAAATGTCTATTTAGAGTTAGAAGATACTCGAGGAGTACATCTGGGTTCTTTCAAGAGATACCCAACATTATGGCCATCTTTCTGGATTTTGTGGTGTATTCATGTACACTCTCCTCTTACTTCTGTATTAAGTAGTTCCATAGGATCCAATGGTCCTCTACATAATGAACAATGAAATAAAATTCTAATTTTTACAACTAGTGATTTATATTTAGAGCATTGTTCTCACATTGGTACAACTTGATATTTAACTTAGCTTCCATTTTTAACAAGGAATATGAATGATTCACAGTAGTTGAACTGTGTTTATTTTTTTTGGGTCCAATATTTAACTTACTCTATTTTTCTTCCTGGTATCCTATTCTCCCCTCTGTTTTTTCCTCTTCGTTTGATCCCCCATATTCTTTGAATATCCCAAGATTATAGCTTAGGGATGACATGAGGAGATTCGTATTATGGCTTATATTTGCAACTTGTGCTTCCATCCATGAAAGCTCATCCTCTATATGATCACAAAGGTTATTCATGGATTCGTCGACCATGACTAGGGTTTTCTGACTTTTGGCTCCATCACTCTAGAACTCATACAAACCTCCATAGCAATATACCCAATGAAACCTACTTTGATACCAATATGATCCTTAAAATATTATGGATATTTGACTAGATTGTTCGTTACAACAAATATGATTTAAATTATACTTTAAAATATGAAATCTACACTAAGGTTTTATTTATTTTTAGATTTATGTATTTGTAAATTACTGCTTATTATGTATGCATGAAAATTATAATTATGTGAAAAATATATAACAATGGAATAAAAAATCACAAACCATGATTAAAAAAAGATACATCCTGGGAAACCCTTTCAAGAGAAAACCCAATTAGAAGGTGAGGTCACTTTTCTCACTTTCTCATAATTGAAAATGGTTGTAAGTACAAAGAAGTATGGCCTATGGCCTGTGAGCTACTACAATGAAAAAATACTCTTTGTGTGTTCTGGCCCTATCCCTCTGGGATACTCTACTCGTCTATGTAACAAATACACTTGAAAACAATGGAACCCCTTTTCCTCATAGTGGCCCGGTTGTAACATAGCTCGATAGCCTACTAGTGGTTAGGCTTGACTCCCTCAACTCTTAACCAGAGTTACAACACGAACTATTCTAGATTATTATTCATTAAAAATACATGGATAGCCATATTTCAATGATTTATGGAGGTTGAAATGGTATCCTCTCGACTTATGGTCATGAAAACAAGAAGGCCAATTTTAGAGTGGCGTAACTTTTTCATACAAAATACTATTGAAGAAATTTTTACACTATTGGAAAGGTATATATGTGTAGAATAGGAAAAATAAATGCGCATTAAGGGGGCAAACTTTTATGCCCAAAAAATGTCATTTGATGCCTCAAAATTCTCCTGGAAGGTTTCAACCACCAATTTTCCAAACTGGGTCCCGCCATTAAAAATAGTCTCGTGAATGGATTCCTCCACATTTTCCACTTTGAAAGAATCAAGGTGGATGAAAAAACACATAATTATCCAATCTGGATCATATATCCATTCATATTCATACTCTCTCATAGGTATTCTAACTAGCCTATGCCAACTACTCCTCATTGATACATTTATTACACACTAACTACTTATTGATCCTTGTTCAAGGTGTTTGGCCAATTAAATTAATTAATGAGTTCACACACCAACAAATTAGTGGTACGTGTTCCATGCATATGTCCATATTACAAAATTATTATCCTTATGTACCTAATATTACATTAATGATCAACCTAGGTACATAATATTTCAACCCCATTCATATGTTTCATCCTTGAAACATGAGTGTAAGCCATATAATATGATCTATTAAGGAATGTGGTCAATTTGTACCAAGAAAATTCACCCATGTGTCCTAGTGACACTTAGACATAGTGTCCAACATCTTTTTTATGGGTTTGATATTGACTATGGTTGTCCCTTCTCTTCTTTCTTGTCATTATGCTATTATGATATCTCCACTCATTTCTTTTACTCTTTTATTTACCTATAATGGGTTTTCTTTTCCAATTCCATGTTGGGTCATATTAAGTTTCATCATGTTGAAAACCATGCCTTGATGACCATTTTTTTCATGGTGGTGTGGATGGTAATATGAAACAACCTTAGTTATTGGTTCTTTTTTCATATATATTAAATAAAATGTTGAGCATTTATGATTTATTGTTTGTAGTTCAATTTTAAGGGTCAAGGAATATTATCTAGATTTATGAAGGAATAAAATGAAATATAAATTTAAAACAGGAACACATATATACAATGAAAATGAACTTGAATTAATAAATAAAAAATGATGAAAAATGTTTACAAGCATAATGAAAGAAAACTAGCTTGGGAAATGGTGGTTTATCTCTGATAATAGATGTGATGGATAAATGCATTTTGAACTGTGTTACAATGATAATCTTAGGCCTTTCATCATGAAGAAACAATGAGAAACCCTAAACATGCAAAAACCTAACCCTAGGAGATGAAGCACCAAAAGGTATGGGCCTCGATGGGGTTAGTTGGAACATCAACTTCATGGGGTCATAACTTTGGCATACAATCTTTGTTTTATGCGCACAATAGCCTGTTATAAATTTCAATCCCAAGATACATAATTTTTACTGTAAACATATATATTTTATTTATGTTTACCTGTTTCCCTAAAAGACACCGTTTAGGGCCTCAAAATGACTCTAGAATTTCAAGACCCAAAAATTGACGAAATACGAATCTATGCTGAAAAATATGAAACTAATAGAAAACAATGTTGGGGGTCCAAGTGGAATAGGAAAGTGGCCACCAATATCCACCTGGATCAATACTCCCACCTTAGGAATCAATGGTCTCCATTGCATCGAGTGCCTCCATGAGGTGAGAAAAATTCTGCTAACCTTGGTCGCTAGTGAGCCACTTGCCTTGGTGTAGGAGTTGGCCAACGTTGACAACATGATACAGTTAAATAATTTATTGGATTTTTTTATTAATATGTGTGTCCATTATTTGATCATTTTTGGCTTGTTCTAGTCGATTTGGGTTGAGATTTTTTTGTGTCAGTTTCTCAACAATGTCTGGTGTGTCCAACGATGGTGGAAAGTATGGACGAAGGTGATCCAAATTGAATATTGGGTGTAGGCCAAGGAATGGGGGGATACTTAGCTCAAAAGCGTTTTCACCTACAACCTTGGTGATCGTGCAAGGCCCGTATTGGAGTGGTCAAAGCTTCCGATGGGCTTCGATAAGGCGTTCCTTTTGTAATGCAACCAAACCTTGTCAGCGGGTTGAAAATTATGTTGCACCTGATTTTGATCATGATGTTGTTTTTAATTAGTATTGGATTTATCTAGGATATCATGAACCTTACGGTAGATGTGTTGAATGTGTTCAACAAACTTGATGGTAAATTGAACATGTACAAATTCTATCCACGAAGTTGCAAGAATCATTGCAACATCAATGGGACATAATGTTTGTGTCAGTTTCTCAACAATGTTTGAGGTGTCCAACAATGGTGGAAATTATGGCCGAAGGTGATCTAAATTGAATACTAGGTGTAGGCCAAGGAATGGGGGGATAATTAGCTCAAAAGTGTTGTCACCCACAACCTTGGTGATTTTGTAAGGCCCATATTGGTGTGGTTGAAGCTTCCGATGGGCTTTGACAAGGCGTTCCTTTTGTAGTGCAACCAAACCTTGTCACCGGGTTGAAAATTATGTGGCACCCGATGTTGATCATGATGTTGTTTGTAATTAGTATTGGATTTATCTAAGATATCATGAACCTTATGGTATATGTGTTGAATGTGTTAAATAAAATTGATGGTCAATTGAACATGTTCAGATTCTATCCATGAAGTTGCAAGAAGCATTGCAACATCAATGGGACATAATGTTTGTGTCAGTTTCTCAACAATGTTTGATGTGTCCAACAATGGTGGAAATTATGGCCAAAGGCGATCTAAATTGAATACTACATGTAGGCCAAGAAATGGGGGGATACTTAGCTCAAAAGTGTTGTCACCCACAACCTTGGTGATCGTGTAACACCCGTATCGGAGTGGTCGAAGCTTCTGATGGGCTCCAACAAGGCGTTCCTTCTGTAATGCAACCAAACCTTGTCACCAGGTTGAAAATTATGTGGCACTCGATGTTGATCATGATGTTGTTTGTAATTTATATTGGATTTATCTATGATATCATGAACCTTATGGTAGATGTGTTGAATGTGTTTAATAAACTTGATGGTCAATTTAACCTGTGCAGATTCTATCCACGAAGTTGCAAGAAGCATTGCAACATCAATGGGACATAATGGTTGAAATCCCAGGCCCACCTAAATGGGGTTGTGTCTAGTTGAGCTATGGAGAGCTCTATTGTAGTTGTGTTGCACATAGGGGGAGACAATCATCCCATGTTCATGGATGCTTAGAGTTTTATATTTGTAGTATGTGCATTATCATATTGTTTACAACATTTTTATGGACATTAGTCTAGGGGTGGAATGCAATCAAATTGTTGAGATTGTGTCCAAAAATTACAAGAGGCTCGACCAAAATGTGCTTAGGAAACTTCTATCCCTCTCTAATATAATGGTCCACCGGATCCCAAAATGTACCCACACTCATTCGAAGAAGAGCTTGGCATTGGATTTTTTAGTGATACTCTTCTTGTAGGAAGTCAATATGGCCAAATTAGAAACCTATTAATGACCAAAAGAACAAATTCATTACCATGTGTTGGACATAGGACCCCTCAAGGAAATATTTTGAGAAAGACTCTGCAAATTGAGGAGCGGAGTGCACAATGCAGGGTTAAGTTAGAGTCTTAGGGGCTCTGGGTTGGGTAAAAACCTCTTATTTTGTAAAAGAATGAGAATAATTTGCATATGTTGAGCTATGCCCATGGTTTTCAGAGCATGGTATTGTAAATGTAAAGACTATACAAGGAGTCTAGGATAGTCTTGACAGAGTGAGTGAATGATATACTTATGCACTTGGATGTAAGAATGTTTTGAGACTGTGTTCTATGGGTTGGGTTAGAGGAAATGATCCGGCAACTAAGTGTGCGGAGACTTTAGGAAGTTTGTAGTTGAGTGCGCACATTGGAATTGATTGTATTGGGAAGATCTGAGCATTAATGAAATACTTTTAAAGGAAGATCCACGTTTTGAGTTTATGTGTTTTCTTTACTTGCACCTTTTTTTATCTATGTTGTTTTAATTATAATTGCATCGTGAAGTCTTGTTTATGGTTATTTATAATTTTTTATGCTTGATAAAGTAAGATCACACGGTCTACAAGTTAGTTCAACAGAAGTGTTGGACTGCGACTGTGTAATTAATAGATATGTTCTGTGAAGCCCTATCAAGCATTAAAAGGAGATACTGTAAAGCCACACTAAATTGTCCCTCTAGATGCAGAAACATGGTTCTAGCATCCCCCTATATTTCCTTGAGCGAGACTTCGGTCTGCGCAATAGATTGTTGTCGAAAGGGTCGGTAATAATGGTTTTTTTGGTTCGCGCAGTGATATCTGAACCTGGGTCTGGGCCCCATCAAGCCAACGAAAGGTTCAGTTGTTGGGACCAAGATTTTACTGAGGGATATGTGGATTTAGCATCTGTCTGAGAAAGAGATTCAAGACTAGGTAGATGTAAAAGAATGTGAATTTTCTACACAAGAAAAAAAATACGCGCATATCTACTGAAAAGTGGTTGCAGATGTATATATTTACAGATCAAAATGAGATATTTTCTCATCATTTTATAGCGATATGTACGAGTGGTTATCAATATTATCTGATCAAAAGACATGTTTCAAAGACGATAGCCCTACTACGTGGACTTGAGAGTTGATCAAGCAACTGAAGAGGATTGATAATGAGATCACAAGGGCTTTTGATTATCTGATTGATATCATCCTTCAAGGCTTTATTATTGAGTTCACGATTAATACATCTATATCCTACAGTGAAGCTGAGCACAAATTTTAAAAAGGCCCGAAGGGTAAGTACTTGAATTCATTGAATCTTTGGATTAAGATGCTAGTGTGTGAAAAGGGTGTACTACGAATGAAATAAAATTGATGTTCAGAGGAAAGAAAACCGGAACTATGAGACAGGGTAATATATTTAGGATAGATCATAATAATTACGTTGATTCTAAGTACAGTCCACTGTTTGGGTTTGAAAGCAAAGAAGGAGAAAACTACCTTACTACCCCAAGAAGTGCATCGGTAAAATTTAAATATCAATAGGGTGCTTCGGGAATTTCCCAACCTTCCACTCCCATCACAACCCATCCCTATAATGTTACTCCACCTCCACCTCCCCCATTCATCATGGCTCACTCACCTAAGATTCTTGTTTTAAAAGGATCAAATGATCCCGAGTAGTTCTGGTTTGTTGTGGAAGCGATATGGAGATCGCAGAACATCACTGATCAAAATATGCAGAAAGCACAGTTGGTCATAGTGCTACAGGATAGAGCATTGTCCTAGTATATGAAATACACCGCAACGAACCAGAATTATACGTTGGATCAGACTAAGGCTGCGTTGAATGTTGAATTTAAGAAGTTGAAGTCGCAGTCCCAATGTATTACGGAGATCAAAGAGATCAAGCAATTAGGCAATGAAATAGTGTGGGAAGTCAATCTAAGGTTTAAGACACTGCTAATTCAAGTTAGCTTCAAGATCCCTGATGAGCAACACAAGGATGGTTTATCATTGTGTTTTTACCTAATATTAGATTGCCATTATCGCAGCATAAGGTCGCAACCCAAGTTGAAGCACTAGAGATTGTGATGAAGCTAGAAGCTTCGTTGGTAGAAGATACTAACATAGAGGTCCACCATATTCAAACCCATTTTTCAAGCTTAAATATGGAACTTGAAGATTTGAAGAAGAGAAAAGAAGTTCACACATAATTTTGGTGCATAAAGTGAAAAGAGGAGGGCCACCATAAGGATCAGTGTCCTAATTTTTAGGGATTACTTGGGCACCAAGATAACGAGTCCATTGAGACCTTGGCCAAGTACTGGACCAAATGTGGGACTGAATTTTTTGGTGTATCTTATGCGAATTTATAGGCCAACACTCTATAGACTAGTGTCACTTTATGCAAAAGTACATCTGGTCATCGAAGCAATTATTTTGTAATTATTGTAGTTCGGTGGGACATGCTGACAAGCATTGTCAAAGCCTAGATATAATTATGGAGAGTACTGGAGCATACCGAGTACAACCCAAAGGTCGCAAAGATCCAAATTCTCCAACAACGCGCAGAGGTTTCCAAGGACGAGGACATGGCTGAGGAGGAGGTGTTGGACGAGGTCGTAGACAAATCATATTCTATAATTGTGGTCAGCCTGGAAATTTCTCTAGAGATTGTTAGAATCCTGTTGTTGTATCTTGTATGTATTTTCGCTCATTTGATCATGAAATAGAGTATCCTCTTACATCATTGGCTAAAATGCAAGAAAAGTACATTCAAGAGCCTACCTAGAACATCCATATGATGAGAGCTTAACCACGCGAAGAGGATCTAAGTGTCAACACCGTGACATAAAGTGGTATAGATAGGGGAGAAGACAAAGAGGAAGGAAAGAAACATATGGAGGATACATGGGTCTCAAAATTTGGAGACAAGAATAATGGGTTTGATATACATCGCGAAAGAGAAACCTTCATGGTGCGAAGAAGAATTTGATAAGCCCTAGAGCTTCGAAATAAACATTGTAGAGAGAGATGATTCCACTGAAGAATCAACCCAAGGAGATTATTGAATGCCAAGAAGTTGATCCATCCATTCTGACATATTTTTTTTCAAACAAGTATGAAGTTCCTCGGGGATAAAAAAGCCGTGGAGGGATTGTAGGAGTTGATTTACAAATGTGCTGGTAAATAAGACCAACAACTGGAACAATGCACAGTGCATAAGTTATACAAACATAAGTAAATAATTGGTAGAAAATGCAACTCACTACGCAGATTGAAGAGTATTAAATGGACCAAGTAATCCTTGATATGGGATCTGATGCTGATGTTTTTCCAAAAAAGACATGGGAACAGATGGGGAGACCTAAGCTGCAATGGTTGATGATTCAAATAAGGATGGAAAATAATCATCAAATCATTCCTATGGGTCGACTACATGGCATCGCTCGTAAATATTGATGGCACAAGTGTATTGTTTGATTTTGAAGTTATTGGGATTGTTGATGATAGAAACCTGTATATTGCATTTCTTGGGTTTGATTGGGCTTATTACATGAAAATACAAGTTGAAAATGTTGTTTTTTTTTATTTTTTTCCTCTAAATTTTTTATGTAATGTAATATTATTTTATGATTTCCACTATTATTTTACAATTTCCTTTGGAGGCCCATTTTAGACCTCAAAATTCCCCTAATGGCCACGTAGTTGGAACAAGCTCGAGAATTTTAAGATCTGATTGTGGAAGAAGGTGAGGAGGATCCACGTAATGTTAATATTCCTGAATCAGAAGGACAACACAAGGTTGAAGGTCCTGAAGTAGTGATGCCAGACATAGCACAACATGTCAAGACTCAGCAAGTCAACATAGGCTCAGAAGCGGAGCCCAAGTTCGCAAATATTGGGGACTATTGGGACGATGACATGGTAAGCAAGGTCATTGAATTGTTGCATGAGTACCAGGATATATTCACAATGAAGTTATCTGAGACTTTAAATTCCTATATTGAGCTAAAATCACTTTGAATCCTGATGCGAATCTGGTCAAGCAATGCCCATATCGACTGAATCCAAAATATAAATAAAAAGTGTGGGAGGAACTCGAAAAAATGCACGTTGCTGGAATCATTGAACCAATAGAAGAGTCTGAGGGGGTTAAACCTATGGTATTCTAAGAAAATAAAACTAAGTGAGAAATAAGGATTTGTGTAGATCTCAGAAATTTGAACGATGCATGTGTCCATGATTCGTTTCTGATACCATTCACTGATGAACTTTTGGAGAAAGTGGAAGGGCAGGAGGCCTAATCCTTTACAAATGGGTTCTTGGGATACCATCATATCATAATTGCACTGGAAGATAGGAGAAATACCAGCTTCACTACTGGATAGGGCTCATTTCAGTACACAGTCATGCCTTTTGGATTGAAGAATGCCCCAGCCATATTTTCCAAAGTCATCGTTGCAGCATTTGAAGAATATATCCACAAGTTTTTGGAGGTGTATTTTGATGACTATATAGTTTTCAGACTATTAAAGAAGCAACTTTCTAGTCTACGTTTATTGTTGGATACCTACATGAAATATCAAATTTCCTTGAACCTGAAGAAGTGTATTTTTTGTGTGCCATATGGTATATTATTGGGGCATATTTTCTGCAAGCAGGGGTTGATGGTAGACCCTGTGACGATCATTGTAATTATCAATTTGGCACCACCGAAAAATGTGAAGCAACTATGCACGACGCTTGGGCATACAGGTTATTATAGGAAGTTTATCGAGGCCTACGCCTAGATCACTGCACCGATGGAAAATTTATTGAAGAAAGATGTAAAGTTCTGTTAGGATGTTGATTGTTAGAAGAGCCTTGATGTACTGAAGGAAAAGATGGTAACTGCACCTATTCTAGTATTTCTAGGCTGGAAGAAGGAATTTCATGTACATGTTGATGCGTCTTGCATAGCTTTGGTAGTTGTCTTAGCACATCTTGGAGAAGGCGATCTAGGTTACCATGTTGATTTTGCATGTAGGAAGTTGTTTAAGGCAGAGCGCAAATACTCCACCACAGACCATGAAGGACTCGCCATGGTATATGCGCTGCAAAAATTCAAACATTATCTATTAGGTGCACACTTAAAAATGTTCACGGACCACTCTTCTTTGAAATACTTGGTCAACATGCCTGTGTTTGGGGCGTGAATGTTTTGATGACTATTGTTGTTCCAAGAGTATAATTTCAAAGTAATTTTTAAGACTGGACGTTTGAATGCCAGACCCGGCCATTTTTATAGTATCGAGATAGGCGAAGAGCCAATAAATATTGAGGAATGATTACCTAATGCATATTTTCTCACTATTCAGGTTTCAGATGACCATTTTCTGGATATCATTCATTTTTTTACTACGGGTTTTGCGCCTGCGGAGTACACTACGCAACAGAAGAAAGAGTTAGTAGTAAAGGCAACAGATTTTAATCTAATTGCAGGACATCTATACAAGATGAGGGCTGACGATATTTTGCGGAGATATGTTCCTGAGCATGTACGACCGAATATTTTGGTTGAAGCACATGGCGGAGTTGTCGGAGGCCACTACGCATCAAAGGCCATTGCACAAAAGATTATATAAGCTGGACTTTGGTGTCCTATGGTGCATAAAGATTCGAAGGAATATTGTAGCACTTGTGATGTTTCTCCAAGGACTGGTAGACCTTCACGAAGAGTTGCAATGGCACATCACCCTCAAGTTACTTTGCAGGCATTTGATAAATGGGAAATTGACTTCGTAGGACTGATTGATCCACATGGGAAGAAAACAAGTGCACGGTACATTATTACTGCGACATATTAACTTAATAGATGGGCTGAGGCATAGCCAATAAAAATTGTAATGGAGACACAATAGAAAATTTTATTTTTGCACATATTTTGTCATGGTTTGGGTGTCTGAATCTCTTAGCACCAATCCAGCAGTATACCTGTCTCCAAGAAGGTAATTTTTTGCACGGAAAGATCGATGAGCTGAGCAAAAAACAACAAATTATTACAACCAGAACATAACCATGGGAAGCTGAAGCTAGTCAACTATCGCAGACTGTAGAGAAGCAACTGAAGGGGAAACACCAAACACAGAAGGACATTGCAGCCAAGATTATAGGGCCAACTACTGAGACATTCCTGAGCAAAGTCTGAGAAGCAGAACGATAATGCGCCAAAGCAGTTCCACCTCTGAAGGATGCCTTGAGTGGTATCAAAGCAAAGATCAAGGGTGCACCGGTAGAGTGGCTCGGGACAAGCCACAATTTTGTGTTGGGGGCTTGTTGGACAGAGGACCCCTCGATGAAATATTTTGAGAAAGACTTCGCAGATCGAGGAGTAGCGTAGTGCGAAGTTAAGTTAGAGTCTTAGGGGCTTTGGGGTGGGTCAAAGCACCTTATTTTTTAAAAGAATGATAATATTTTGCATACGTTGAGCTTCACCCATGGTATTGTACATGGACAAGCTATATACGGAGTCTAGGATAGTATTGATAGAGTGAGTGAATGATATAGTTATGCACATGGATGTAAGATTGTTCTAAGTTTGTGTTCTATGGGTTGGGTTAGAGGAAAGGATCCTGCAGCTGAGTGCGCAGAGTCCTTAGGAAGTTTGCAGCTGAGTGTGCATACCCTTGAAACTGAATGTGCAGGGTGGAACTGATTGTATTGGGAAGATCTGAGCATTAATGAAAGAATTTTGAAGACAAGTCCATGTTTTAAGTTTAAGTGTTTGATTTACTTCCATATTATGTTATCTGTGTTGTTTTACTTATAATTTCATCATGAATTCTTGTTTATGGTTATTTATATTGTTTTATGCTTGGTAAAGTGAGATCGCGTAGTCTACAAGTTAGTTCAATAGAAGTGTTGAACTAAGACTATCTAATTAGTAGATTTGTTATGTGAATCCATGTCAAGTATTAAAAGGAAGAGAAGCCCCAAATCCACACTCAATTTTCCCTCTGGATTCAGAAACCTAGTTCTAGCATCCCCCTAATTTTCCTTGGGTGAGACTTAGATCTGTGCAGCAGATTGTTGCCGAAAAGGCCGATTATAGTGGGTTTTGTTGATTTGCAACCATATCTGAACCTGAGTCTAGGCCCCATCAATCCAACATCATGTTTGGTAGAATTAAGGTCAAACATATAGTCCATGGAGATGGATTTCCAAGGTTGGATAGGAGTAGGCAGAGGAGTGTACAGGCCTTACTTCTTAATGGTTGGCTTGGTGATGGCAAAAACAATCATTAGAGAAATCTTGAGGTAAAAATGAGCCTCAAAACAAAAATGTACAACCAAAATAAACTTGATAAGAACCAATAGGATTCAATATGATGATGTCAACCATGGGGGACGACTCCCCATTTTTGGAGTAAAAAAGTAAAAAAATTAAAAATTAAAAATAAAAAATAAAAAACTACTTTTTCAACTCGTATTTTCAACTTATCTCCCTATGGTTTTACTAAATTTCAAGCGGGAGCACTCGTCGGATGTAGAATTTAATTCCTTATATAAGGAGTACCCATGTTTCATACTTTCCATGTACCCTGCTACATGAAAAATGAGAAATACATAAAAATGTCGCTGCAATGATGTTTTTCGTGTACATCTCGTTTTTCATGTAGGAAGGTCTATTGAAAGTATACAACATGGGTACTCCTTCGATGGAAAATTAAAGTTTGCATCCAAAAATTGCTCCCTCTCAAAATATGAGTAAAGGTGTAGGGAGATAAGTTGAATATATGAGTTGAAAAATTATTTTTTTCTTTTTTCCTTCTAAAATTTGATGATGTAATTTAATCTTATTTTATCATTTCCACTATTATTTTATAATATTCCCGAGGTGGCCCATTTTAGACCTCAAATTTTCTCTAATGGAAGGATTTGATATATTTTCCAATATCCTTGTTAGAGTTTTTCCAAATAAAAATACTTCTACAATACTTCCACAGTATTCTCCACACCAAAGTGCCAAACAACGTGGTTGTAATGCACTCCAAAAATAATCTTGGCACACTAGCTTGAAGGAAAACAAATACGTACCAAATAACACAACTATCCATCCTGAAGGTAGAAGTCTGGAACTCAATTTTCGACCATCAACATCTTGTAGTTGGCAGCAAATTCTGAGTCATTTTCATATAGTTGCGGCCATCCAGAGGACTCATGCCCACAAGAGTTGAGAAATATGCTCAGTGCCCCAATCGAGAGTCAACTGAGGAATTTTGTGACATGATTGGTGCTATTCTTCTTGTATTTAATGTTCAAATGAAATTATTGCAAGTATGTGTACCATTTATTATGGAGATAATTTTGCAACTTCCCATGAGTCTACATAAATTTAAGAAGTTGGTGATTTGTGTGGATGACTGTCTCCTTCCCCAGAATATAATGTTTTCATTCATGTCAGGCTTGCATGATAAAATGCATTTCCTTATGATAGGCGAGGTACCTTCAAATATCATCAGAGAGTGCCTCACTATGATATGCCAGAGGATGCCCTTTCTACGTGAGGACTCCGCTAATAGCATAGTGTTGTGGCCAGCAACAACCCCCCCCTTTTATTTAATATTATTAATAATACTAAATAAGTGGGGACCCTTAGTTAAAAAATCCAAAAAATCAATCATTATTTGTTTCCCTTTTCAAATAAAAGTTTCTATCATAACTTAGGGAAATTCCTTAGAAAATCCTTAAGAAACACTTAAGTTTATGATAGATTACAATAAAATATTTCTTTGAGCGAAATAGCGCATCCATCGCAAATGGTAGATATCTTTTGTAAAACTAAATCTTTTAAACTGCGACTTTGCGATATTGCGATAACGCGATCCCAAAAAGGATATACATTAAAAAATTGGTCGCAAATCGCATATCGCAGAAAATATGTTAAACGAATACTTTTTATATGTTATATTTGCGATTTGCAATTCTGCGATATTGCGATTTTGCGATATTATGAGGATGTGATTTATAAATATTGTGATATGCGATAAGTATGTTTTACGATGAATGTGATCTGCGATATTACGATTTTGCGATATTGCACAGCAAATCGCAGATCTCAATGTCGCAGATTCGTAAAAGCGCGTTGTCCAAAGAAAATCCTTCCATAAATCAATATCCGTTTTGCGCTTTAATGATTGGATTAAATGAATGGATTTTCAATTATTGATAAATGGGATTTTGTTTTGATTGAAAGGTCGTTTCACGTTGAAACAATATATTTCATCCGCCTTCAGCATTTAAAACTATCTCATCACCTTTCTCATGTCATTACTCTCACTTAATTCATAAAACCACAGGCGCGAAGGAGAAGAAGACTATACAAAGCGTTCACAGAGCATTATGGGTAAGAAGGAGAAGATTTCAAATTCTGAAAAAAAAGAAATGGCTTCACTGTATGCGGATACTGCTTGCAATAAGGATGACGGTATCACCACCTGGGAAGGAATGTATAATTTGCTCGAAGAAGAAAATCCCAGGGTAATGAAAGTTGCGGCTACTGCAGGCTCAAGTAATTCATCTGAGGCAACCCTTAAAGAACTGGCTTGTTCATTTCTTCACCGGATAGCGGCAAGACCAAGAATTCTTCCATATACAGACATGGTAAAATGGGTGCTGGATATCACCGATATTTCAGACAGGCAATTTAGAACTCCAGATCAAGAGCTCATCGGGTCGTTCACTACGGAAGATTTGAGGCTGATGTATCATTTGCCGGAACCTCAGGAAACTTATAATAAACAATTTATGGATAATTTTGCCAAATAACATACAAATTTTGCGGAATGCACAAAGGAATGGACCAAGAGAGATGAACCATTGAAGAAAAACAAACACGGCATGTACAGTATTGGTTCACTCACCTCTCCATATTGTTTTGCTGCTGCTATGTTATGCAGGCTTTTTGTAAAGCCTGACATAAATATGATCTTGCCTGAATGGCTCCCTTTGTTGAATGCTGCTATTAACGCTACAATTGTAGACTGGGCCAAAATCTTGTCTGATAATTTGGCCACTGCTATTTTTCATTACCGGTCTAAACGAACTATTTCTCAGAGGATTTATCCTCCTTTTTATCTATCTGCCTATGTTATCGACGCTATCTGCTTTGTTTCTAAATTCCTTTTGATGGGTTGGCAATGGACAATTCATGATCCTTTGCCTATTCATGTGTATCACAAGGAACTGTGGGAATCTAAGTTTGTCCCTCATTTTTACAAGATTTGCCATGGCATAATGCTGCCATTGTATAGAATATTGCATAATAAGGATGCTCCAAGGTTATCCCCAGAAGCAGAATTCGACATTCTCCCTGT